>CANTUS010000015.1:68791250-69992500 GCA_947683365.1 Euphorbia pulcherrima | reverse complement strand
CATATTTAAGGCAACTTGCTAATATAGAATCAATCGGACCCTTTAAGTAATTATATATAAAGCATAAGTAAAAAATACATGTTTTACAAATTATTTTTTTAATTCATAATTAGTCTAATTATTTAAGCTTAAATTTATATCAATTTCTAAACAAAACTTATTTAAAATGTTTACATTTGATATTTGTTAACTAATAATAAAATAATATATATTGATCATTTTTCATTTTGAGAAATTCAACAGAAAACGATTGTGAAAATTAAAGTTTTTCTTGAAAAATACAATAATATTACTCAATCGATAATAATCAGTTTACAAAGCTATTAGTTTTATTTTAATAGCATCTCTTTTATTTTAAGCATTTAAAATAATATACTTATTTGATATGTAAAAAAATTTATGGTGTATTACACACTTGCATTAATTTTTTTGACTTATATTAATTTATTAATTAATGCTAATAAATTTAGATAAATGCAAAAGGAAAAACAAGTGAAAAAAAAATAGTTCATGATAATGTGCAAATTATACATATCTTTTATGTTATTTTATTTTGTTAATTGAATGGTTTGCTACTGATTTATTGTGAACTTCGTTCCTGATTAGGTTTTGGAAGTGTTTTGGCAAGTTTGGAGCATTTTGACACATTTTTCAGCTATTCTGGAAGTTACCCTGGAGTCCAGGCTATTGAATTACGAGTTGGGCTGCCAATTTCGGAATTTTTGAAGAAAACTGGAATTAAAAGATTTGAAGCTTCCTATTTGAAGACAAATACCTCATTAGGTGATATACTATAAGTCCCTTTTAATTTTTTATTTCTCATTTACCTTTTTAGTGGATTATATTAATCCTTTTTAGTTTTCAATTAGGAGACTACTTTTTTAGCTTAATTAGGATTTTTTTTTTTACTTTCTTTAGTCTATTAATAAGCTGTAATTCCAGCAAAAGAACATCATCTCTTGGCTGGTCCTAGAGACCATCGTTCTCTGTTCTTCAATAATAATTTTATTTGTTTTTGTTAATTATGTCTAGCTAATTTATTTATCTTTCGATTAAGGAATTATCATAGCTAGTTGCATGTTGTGGGGTTTGTTCTTAATTATATTTTGAAAATCAATTTTTGAATAAAATTGGTTTTGCATATTATCGTTGTCTTTTTATTTACTTCGATCTGATCAATCAGTGTTTTTAAGATTTCAACATACAGTTATTTCCATTATGTTCATGCTATCATAATATGATGAAAAGTTTGTAACAAACGATTTCCTATGTTATCAGGGTTTTATTCGGTTTGATTTAATTATTCGTGCTATCATGATTTATTGAGTCAAAATTGGTTCTTCGGATCTTAATGCTTTTTGAAGATTAAATCTTGTTAGCTATTTCTACAAGTGCGTCGGATAATCAAGGGAATTGATTTAGCTAACCCGATTTTAGAAAAAGAGTTAACTGTGCTATTTCATAGTTAAAGCCAATGAATTGATATTTCACGAGCTATCTTTTTGGCCATGATCAATTGTAACTATGCTGCAAAAATCCTTAATCGAGAGAATTTTTAAATTTCATATTTTTATTTTATCTTTTTAGTTTATTTTCAGAAAATCAAAACATTCAAACCCACACATTTTTATTTTCTTGCTTTATTTTTGGTTGTTGATTTAAGATTAATTGCTTAGTCCCTATAGAGACGATTCCACTTACCGCTACTACAGAGCATATTTGTTCTAGAGTAAAAGGGTTTTTATATTTATTTTTGGTGGATTCGACATCCATCAAATTTTGGCGTCACTGCCGGGGGCTAATACTAATTAGTTTTATTTATTTTGATGACCATGTTTGATCGTGAGAGAAATGATTTCATGACACTTGAAGATATATTAGCAGCATTAGGAAGAGCGCCACTTGTGGTTTCTTGTCAATTTTGTGGTGTTACTGGACACATCCTCGATACGTGTCCATTACTTTTTAGCGAGGAGTATCAACTGAAAGCATTTTTCAATCAAGGTAAGTTGAAGAACCAAGGTAAGATCCCATATCAAACTGAATTTGAACCAAAAGAAAATGTTTTGCAATAATGTTTCGAAGTGAAAAAGAACTTATCGATGATAAATTTGAAAACGTCACTGTTAACCCGGAGTCCAGGGTAAGCAGTTTAGAAAATTTGGATTTGAATTTAAAGAATAATTCAGAAAAGAAATAAGTTCTAATATTAAAAAGGAATAAAATCTGAAAATTATAAAGTTAATAGTCCATCAACTCCCTTTTCCAAGAAGGTTCTCAAAAACCAAGATAGAAAAGGAAGATGGTGAACTAAACATTATTGAGATTAATGATCGATTCCTTGATGTTTTTTATATGGAGTATATTGCAAAGGGTTCATTTTTTATTCTTTTAGAGATAATTTTGGTTGATGACATTAATCTCTCTTATCTTTTGTTTGCTATTGAGCTGAAAGAAACTATCAAAGGCCTTGGCATAAAAGAGCTTAGTTCAGAAATAATAGCATGGGATCCTGGTTGAATGAAATAAGCGTCGAGCTAAACGACGTTAAACAAAAGCGCTTTTTGGGAGGCAACCCAAAATTTTTAATTTTTCTATCTCTTTTTTATTTTTAGTTCATTTTTCAGATTTTTGTTTCAGTTTATTAGTTTTTATGTTTTAGGGACATAGATGTAATTTACATATTTGTCTTCAACCTCTTATCTAAAGAAAAATTTTCACTTTGTGCATGTCTACAATTGATCTTTCATTGATGATGTTCACATGATGGCTTGAATAGTCAAATTGGAAAGAGTGCATTTCAATATTGAAGGGTTGGACTTTGATCCATTCAGCGTATTTTAGCTACAACTTTTTCATCCGATGTCAAATTTATGCGATTCAAAATGTTGAGAAAACCTGAGAGAATGCTCCATAATTTTGTGTCTAATAGTCATTACCAAATTCGAACTATATACTGGTCAAACATTGGATCGAAATGACTGCTGATCCAAGTAGTGGATATGCTTAAATGGTACAATGATTTTTTGTGCTAGCTCGTAACTTCTCAGAATATTTTTTTCGACTGAACTTCATATGAATAAGTGGAACCTTAACCACCACTTCCAGGTCATTTCTTTCTTGATCTCCATCTTTATTTTTTGTTTCTTCTTGTGCATGACTGGGGACATTTATTGTTTTAAGTGTGGGGAGGGAGATATTGTTTTGCTTGATGTGAAAATTGACCTAAAATTTTTGAAATTTTGCTTGTGTCTTGAAATTGGCCAAATATTTGTTTTTAAACTTTGTTGACTATCTTGCTAAGTTAGTAAATTTGAGAATTTGGATAACTTGGAATCTTTTAGTCAATAAGAAAGATGCAGAATGCAATGTTATGTTTTGTGAGAAATTTGAAAGAGCTTGATTATTTATAACCTGTTAAGCATGTAAAGTTTGAAAATTTCTAATTTTTACTTCAACTAAGCAGTCAGGGCCAATAGCACAACCCTTGTTTGGTAAGAATTTGAGTTTTCTCTTTGCCTATATTATTCAATTACATTTTTCTTGCTGAGTGGGCAAAGTCTTGCTGTTTTAGCTAGAACTTGGCATGGAAGATACATGAAAAGCTTGTATATGTTTTTGTGTTAGTCTTGTCAAGACCACGGTTGAAATCTTGTATTGGATGATTAAGGCACTTAAGTTTTCACCCTTCTAGCCAAAAGCCTACCCTTTACATTATCCCTTAGATCCCCTTTTGAGCCTTAAGCCATTTCTTTCATTACACACATTAGAAGCCTATTTCCTTCACTTTGATTTCCTTAAAACACCCTCAGATCTTTTGGTAGAGGTCGTCATTATTTCAAGTAGTTGGAACAACACTAAAAGAAGACCATCATCATTAAGGAAGAACAATATAGAGAGAGGAACAAAAGCTTCAAAGGCAGAAGTCAATTTTAGAGCACAATCTTTGCAATGTTGATGTATATAAGCATGGTTTGTAATTTTCATTCTTATTATTATTTTTAGGAAAAAAATACAAAAAGAAAAAATACAAAAAAATACAAAAAAATACAAAAAAATACAAAAAATAGAATTCGATTGTACTCTCATTGTTTTAGTAGTGTTTAAGAAGTAGATTGATTTTGTTAGGTTTTCATGATCAAATCAAGTTAAGAAAAGCTTCTGAAATTTGCATAATCAAGGTATCCTCAAGTGCATCAATGGTAGAAAAGTTCTCTATAAAGATCTTCTCAATTCACAAGGAGTTGCGACAATTATTAACTCTACTCATTGTCGAAAGATCTTCTTACACGCAAAAATCCCTTTTCTATCCATACCTCAACCCTAGCCAAGTTACAACCTTTAAAGACCTTAGGACAAGACATGTATTTTCAACAATTTTGTGGTGGAGACTTGACCAAGTGACAAGCATATGGTTCTATTACAGTTAGGTTTTATTGAGGAGTGATTTCTCTTACAAGAACCTAAACACCGAGTGGGAGTGAATCTTGTGAGGCTTTCTGATCTTGTTGGTACTTAATTGAAGTAAGAAGTCTAAGTTTTCTTAAGTTGCATGCTTTTCATTGGTTCTTTAGGATCGCTCTTTCGAAAGTCTCCTTAACCTAGTAGTATTTTCCGAACTTGTTCTTGAATGAAGGAATTTCTAGTTTATTGATGTTTGCTTGTTTACTTCTTTGCATTGATTTGTCTCTTAGTTTTTAAATAGATTGCTTAAGGACAAGCAAGGAAGCAAGGGGAGATTTGATAATGTGCAAATTATACATATCTTTTATGTTATTTTATTTGGTTAATTGAATGGTTTGCTATTGATTTATTGTGAAATTCGTTCCTAATTAGGTTTAGGAAGTGTTTTGGCTGATTTGGCAAGTTTGGAGCATTTTGACACATTTTTTAGCCATTCTGAAAGTTACCCTACACTCCAGGCTATTGAATTACGAGTTGGGCTGCCAATTTTGAAATTTTTGAAGAAAACTGGAATTAGAAGATTGGAAGCTTTCTATTTGAAGACAAATACCTCATTAGCTGATATACTTTTGTCCCTTTTAATTTTTTATTTATCTTTTACCTTTTTAGTGGATTATGTTAATCCTTTTTAGTTTTCAATTAGGAGACTACTTTTTTAGCTTAATTAGGATTTTTTTACTTTTTTTAGTCTATTAATAAGTTGTAATTCCAGCAAAAGAACATCATCTCTTGTTTGGTCCTAGAGACCATCGTTCTCTGTTCTTCAATAATAATTTTATTTGTTTTTGTTAATTATGTCTAGCTAATTTATTTATCTTTCGATTAAGGAATTATCATAGCTAGTTGCATGTTGTGAGGTTTGTTCTTAATTATGTTTTGAAAATCAATTTTTGAATAAAATCGGTTCTTCATATTATCGTTGTCTTTTTATTTACTTCGATTTGATCAATCATTGTTTTTAAAATTTCAACATACAATTATTTTCATTATGTTTATGCTATCATAATATGATAAAAAATTTGTAACAAACGATTTCCTATGTTATCGTGGTTTTATTCGGTTTGATTTAATTATTCGTGCTATCATGATTTATTGAGTCGAAATTGGTTCTTCAGATCTTAATGCTTTTTGAAGATTAAATCTTGTCAGCTATTTTTACAAGTGCGTCGGATAGTCGAGGGAATTGATTTAGCTATGTACAATCAACCTGATTTTAGAAAAAGAGTTAATTGTGCTATTTCATAGTTAAAGCCAATGAATTGATATTTCAAGAATTATCTTTTTGCTATGATCAATTGTAACTATGCTTCAAAAATCCTTAATCTAGAGAATTTTTATTTCATATTTGTATTTTATATTTTTAGTTTATTTTCAGAAAATCAAAACATTCAAACCCCCATTTTTATTTTCTTACTTTATTTTTGGTTGTTGATTTGAATAAGATTAATTGCTTAGTCCCTGTAGAGACGATCCCGCTTACTGCTACTATAAAGCATATTTGTTCTAGAGTATAAGAGTTTTTATATTTATTTTTTTATGAATTCGACACCATCAGCTGACATCAGGTTTCAAACCTACGGAGGCTATGTCTCAAACTCACGCCCCTACCACCAAGCCAAAGATTTATTATTTCACTACTTCTCAACTTTAATAATATATAGTTTGTTCTACACTCATACTAAACCCGAACTAAAATTTGAGGCCCCCAAAAATTTGGGGTCCTGAGCGGTCGCTCCACTTGCTCCCCTAGTAGCCGGCCCTAGGTAGAACTGACATGTTGGCTTGAACTTGGAAATCATGGAAGTTGTTCTTTTGATATTTACCTTAATAATGGTTTTTAACAATTTATCACTTAATTAATAGTAAGAAAAAGAAAATTTTATATATTATTGAGCATCCAAAACAGAAATTTGGCCAATCAAAGTTGGACTAAGGGAATTTATATTATATGTTTAATCTTTTATACCAATTAGATTATATTAAGAATTATTTTGGTAAGAACACGACTAATGTTTACCTATTATGTTTGCAAGTTAATTGCGAAATTATATTTAGTGATAGTTTTTGTTCAACATATATATCAAATGCAATATTTCAGAATAATACATCTCATAATAATATAGCAAGCAAATAAATATAGATCAATTTTATAAAAAAAAAACCTAACCTTCTACGATTTTCATTCTCATAAAATAAAGTGTCGTAAAAATTTTCAAGAAGAAAAAAAATTCAATGTCTTGTCTAAGTTTTGAGACAACACATAATGACAATTAAGAAGAATATATATATATATATATAACATAATCAGAATCAGTGGTATCAAGGGTATGGATTTGGTTGAACTTATTATGGCAAACCCATGGAATTGGCCCCCTCAGTAGCAGCCTGTTTTCGACCAAATAACTCAACTTTGTGCCCTTCAACGATCGGTCTTGTGCATTCCCCTCCATAAGCCATCATCAACAATACAAGAACAACAACCAACAAGTATGTTGTGAATTGCAGCCTAATTAATTTCGTTATCAGTGACATGATCATGTATATATGTGTTTCATCATCTCTACAAAATCTAATCTTTGAATGTGATGATATATAGTGAAAGAAAGAAAGATAGAAATATGGGGAAAGAGATGGTGGTTTGTTGTTTTAATTAGACTAAACTATAAGACATTAATCTACTTATTACATGTATATGATCGCAGTTGTATGCCAGATTATGATTAATTATTGAATGGCATGTATGATATAATAGTACTGTTAAATAATTTGAATTAGATATTAAGACAGTTGAATATTGAGGTTGCTTTTTCAATTTTGGAATATGAAGTGAAAGTCTTAAGTTGGAATGTAGTAGCAGCCGCTTTAGAAACATAAACATCGGTTTTCTTGAAATTATATTATTCAGATATATTTACTAATTTATCTGAATTCTTCTGATGGAAAATTCCCATAGAATGAAGGTCGGATAAATCTGAAGTCGTAATGAATATTTTCAGATTGAAATTTATTTGGCGGTTTTTCCAAATAATTTAATAGGATAAAATTAAAAATTGACAAGAACTTAGAACGAATGTTGTTGCGATGTTATGAACCGTGATTTTTCTCTATCAGATGAAAAATTCGTAACCCTTTGTCAATGCCCAGTTTTCGAAACAACCGTCTAAGATAACTGCTTCTACATTTATATTCGTTCAAATCATCGTGTGTCACAATCGTGACTCCAGTACCGCGATCGTGTCTTAAAACACCAAAACTTTCTGTGTTTTCAAGTGTTACTAACCACGAAAGCGAACCTTTTCGCGACCGCGACACGGGGACAAATTCATTCGAAAAATTAATTTTTACAAGGGAACTTTTATTCAAATATAAAAAGTTTCCGAGATAATCTGGTAGCTTGACCCTAGCCTGGGGCGCTGCCCCTTGGACCCCTCGAGGGGCCGCCGCCACTCGGATCCTGCTACCGGGTGCGCTACCTCCGGAAGCCAAATATCGTAATAGAACTTGAACAAGCGCGCACTTCACACTCTCCTGACTTATTCGATAAAATATTGCAATGCCATTGATCAATTAGTTGATCAAATTATACTAAAATACTAACAAAATCAACAAACTGTACTGGTAATTTCATAAATTATAATAATAAATATTTTAGACTTACCTATATAAAATATTATTTGGTCATCATTAAAAAAATTATAATCTAACTAATTTGCATGAATAAGTCGATCGAATATCTAATCGAGTTTACCCACAAGTTTTAAAGTCGTTGTTTTACCCAAATTCAACTCTTTTATAGACCAAGCCCCAAAATTATGGACAAAGATTCCTTAAAATTAAGGTCAAATTTTAGAATAAAGTTAGCAAAATTCAAATCATTCATTTTAAAACTAAAGGTGTGGATTAAAAAATATTAATTTTACTGAATGAGAGAAATGAACTAACTTTAGTCTAAAATTTGACCCCATCTCTAGATATCCCTTTCCTAAAAATAATAGGTATGAGCAATTAAATTAAGCGGAATTCACACAAATATAGTACTTTTTGACAACCATTTAACTTAATAGTTTAATGCTGTAACTTACAAACAAATTTCAAGTTCCTAGCTGGACATGTTCATGAACATCAATTAGACAACTATACGTCAGCTATTAGATAACTATAAATTATCTACTATACTTCTATTAGACAACTTATTTGAAAAATTTACTCTAAAATAGAATCAAAAAAATATACCAATATATATTTAGTTTTGAAAAAAAAAACTTTAAAACAATGTATTCAAAAAAGGGCTTTTTACATAAATGCCCATAAAAATCAAAAATAATTTGGGCACGCCATAATCTATTTACAAATAAACAAAACAACAGAAATAATTATAAAAATACCAGTAGTAGTTATCTAGTAAATATCTAGTAAACATCTAGTAGATCGGTATTAGATATGTAATAGATATCTATGAAATCTTAATTTTAATAATTTTTTTATGAAATCTAATATATATATATGCTGATTTACTAAATAACTACTAGACGATGACTAGATATTTATCATATAACTAGTACATGGTAATGAGCTGATCTACTAGATTCTATAAGACGATTACTAGATATTTACCATATAACTACTACATGATATTTATGTAATTATTTTCTCCTATTTTTATTAATTTGTATATTATTTATGTTTTTTTATATATGTGATTAGTTTGACTTAATGATGAATTTTATAAACATTTTAGTGAGACATGTATATTTTTGATAATTTCCCACGTATATGAAAATGAATTCAACATAAAGGAAATTTGTAAAATTAAAAGACTGGAAAACACAAAAAAATGTAGACAATCATATTTTTATGAATTTTGGTAAACTTAAAAAATGTGATTTGAATATTTAAAAAAAAGTCAATTGTGAAATTATTTTTCAAGAAGGTGTATCCGGTTAGAAAAGTTTGAAAAAAAAAAATTTCATTAAAAATAATAGTGGTATAGAAATATTTTAATTAATTTAATATTTATATAATTTAACATATTATTTAATGATTATAGAGTAAAATTTAAGTAATTTTTAAAAATGTTTCATTTTATTATATTTTTTTAAAAGTTATCATCACATTTTAATTATATAGATATTACTACTTCTTAAAAAATTTAAAAATTTATCATTAAATTGTGTTGTATTTTTATTAATTAAGTTATAAAAAAAAGACAATGTTATTAATTTTCATAAGGTGATTTTAAATTAATGCATATCTACGTCTATTTATAGAGGAAAAAAAAAGAAAAAATATACATTAGACACTAATGGAAAAAACTTAGGCCCTGTTGAGTAGTTTAAAATAAAGGTCCTTTTCCTGTTTGAAAAGGAAAATGAGATCAATTGGTGTTTGGTTACATTTAAAATACATATAGACTTCTTTTAAATGAGGATTTTATCTCCTTTTTCAAACCTTAGCAAATTACTATTTTTACAGTAATTCTATTGAGGTTTGAATTTCAATTTATTATAAATACCCTTATAAATAACTCCTAATTTATTTTAAATATGTCCATTTTAGTAATTTGTATCTCTAACCGCAATAATGAATTATATTTTTACCAAATACCAAAATACCGAATCAATTAATAACAACATTTTGAAATCACAATAATAAACTATAACAATAAACAACAACAATAACATTAACCCCAACTGTTTTACTAAACAAAACCTTATTGCAATTAGATTCTTATCTAATTCAATTGAGTGATTTAAATTAACTAATTTTTAATTAAATTCAGTTGACTAATTGAATCGGATTCCTGCTCACAAATTTACCATTAATTTCCAACTAAAAATCCGTTTTTTCTTACCTTTAAAACCACACTCACCTTTTTTTTTTTAAAAAATTTATATCTATTTCAAACATAAAAGTAACAAGTTGAACGAGCGAAGCTTTTATCATCCGAACAATAAGCGGTCCTCGATTCATTTCAAGCTGATAGAAGCTTAAGAGCATCTTTAATAAATTGTCTATTTTAAACTTAGTTTTATTATATAGATAAAAATAGATAATGTATTAAAAAAATATTCTACACTAGTTTATTTATTTTTTCTTTCTAATATGATATGTCACAATAAATGTTAGACATTATCCATTTGATCTTCTACATGTAGATAATTAAATGGACTAACAGTTCATCAAATTAATTAATATTTTAATATTTAACATTGAAACAAGCTTGTAATTGGATATTTTTATTATTTAATTATAAAATTCTAGATGAAATAGATAATCTAGTGTAATTCTTTTTTTTAGACATTGTCTATTTTTAAAATTATTAACATATTATTTCACAAAAATTTATATTACTGACTTTTTATATTCTTCTCTAATTTAAAGATTAAAAATTTATTAAAAAATATTTAATTAATATAAAAAAAATAAAGAATAGCGAAAAAACTCAGGTGAATAATATAAAACCTCGCCTTTCACGTGAGTAAACATGGAATGCACTCTCTCTGGTAAAGATGCTCTAACAGTAACAGCGTTCTATGCCGTGTATCCACAGGGATCTTCCCGAGAAAGAGGTGAGCTTTTGATTTTACAAACGAACTCACCGTTGATATCCTCATTACTTGCAATTGTCAATTTATTCTTCTTCCTCTCTCGAATTTCTGGTACCGTAACTGAATATTAATATCCTTCGGCTGCTCATCATATCTTTACAATATCTGTTTCTCTTGCCATGAATTTTACTTCTTCCTGTTTCTCCATGTATTTCTTTCCCAACTACAGATTGTAATTGAACCACTCAACATCTTAATTTTGACAATTCTTTGATTTTTATATGTATGTCATGAACTCTGCTTTTGCTTGTAAATCACATGATGTGGAAATCGTAAGTATCAAAATTGTACGTTTTGGTTTGTTTATCTGTGGTTTTATGCGGACAGTGCAGGTGTTTCTTATATTGGAAGCTCTTCGCCCTGATACGATTGAACTAACAGGCTATCGTTAATGTCTTCTAGCATTTTTCATTCTTCATTGGCTTTACCTCATTTATATACACCTTTAAGGTACGTTCTAAATGAAAATCAAGAGTATTTTTGCTATGAATGTAGTAGCTATTTGTTGTTTGAATAGTTAGGGTTACTGCAGGAGGACTGTAAGGATGTCTGCAATTGAGACCAGAAATCCTAGTGTATTGTCCCAATCTATCTCCATAAAGCCCCCTTCGCATCCTACTTACGATTTGAAGGGCGTCATTAAGCTAGCTCTTGCTGAAGATGCTGGAGATCGAGGTTTGTTCTTCTGTCTCTTCATTTAGTGCTCTATTTAATTCTTTCGCCATCAAATCAGATTTGTAGGAAACTCCATTTATTTCATATTATATTTTTTCCACATAGTTGGAAGCTCTTAATTAGAGATTGATATTCACACACATAGTTATCAAGGCGTTAAGCACAAGCGCAGCCCAGGCGCGCCTGAGGTACGCTAGACGCAAAAAAGTTTGCAAAAAATATAAGTGAAGTTAAATGCAATAACGATACCAGAAAAAGAAATAAGAGAATATACATGTAAATTTTACATATTGCATTAGGAATATCTAGCCTTGAATTATAATTAAAACTCTTGAAAATAGATGAACACCACTTTTTATAGTAAGTTAAAACCCTGGAAAACAAGTGTCTCCAAGGCGGGCCTGAGGCGCACACCAAAAGGCGCGCGCCTGAGGTACGCTACCTCGCTTGAGGTATGGTGAGGCACGGGAACCTGTGCTAGGGCGCGCCTTTAACAACACTGATTCACACGTTATTGATTTTCCGTCCTTCCCTGTTTACATCCCGAATTCATTTCCAGGAGATGTGACTTGTTTGGCAACAATTCCATTTGACATGGAAGTGGAAGCCTATTTCTTGGCAAAAGAGGATGGTATCATTGCTGGAATTGCTTTGTCAGAGATGATTTTTCACGAGGTTGATCCATCGCTAAAGGTATCAACTCGTAAAAGTCCTATGAATGTACATTATTATCTGTTTGGCGTGCATTTCTTGATGTAAATTATGCAATAGGTGGAATGGTCTCGGAAGGATGGAGATTATATCCATAAAGGACTGCAGTTTGGAAAAGTTTCTGGTAAACCAAAGGAAACAGGGAACTTCAAAAATGTGTTTCATGGTATTTGACAGATTTGTTCACCATTTGTTACTGATTCTTCTCATTTTCATTTTGTATAGGAAGAGCGCACAATATTGTTGTAGCAGAAAGAGTAGTACTTAATTTTATGCAGAGGATGAGTGGCATAGCAACTCTAACTAAGGTTTTCCTCTATTCTATAACCAAATATTGATTCATTGAGTAATTCATTACATTATTACTCTATTTATGAAGTATGATCTTGCAAAAATATGAAAATTTACGTTGGGACAATCATACAACTTTTGAAAGAAAACTAATGTTATCATTGATAAATGGCCTAATGCATCGGGAACCCCCTGAACTTGTCCCTAAACGGCCCTCACCTCCCTAAACTTTCAAAATTTCCTCTCGCCCCGTGAACTTTGTTTAAGTTGCACCTCATGACCCATTTTCTGCTGACTTGGCAGGTGAGTGTAATATTTTCAAGCATTGCCACGTCAGCAAAAAGGGGTTATCAGGTGCAATTTAGACCGGGGGGGCAATTAGGGACAACTTCAGGGGGCTGGTGATGTATTAGGCCTTGATAAATTGATATATAGTGCATGATATGCAGATACCGCTGAAGTCTGAACAAGGTGGACCAGTGGAAATTTTGATCAGACTTTCATGTACTTTTCGCTATATGAGCCGTCCCAATCTTGGAAATATTAAAATTCTTCTATTTTTCTTGATTTCTACAGGCAATGGCAGATGCTGCACGGCCTGCTTGCATTCTAGAGACTCGGAAGACAGCTCCTGGTCTGCGTTTGGTTGATAAGTGGGCTGTGTGGATCTCTTCCATGCACTTTTTCTGCAGAAATATTGTCTTGTTGCTGTATATAGTTTCTGATTGACTCGTAGCAATCTTGTTTTACAGGTCCTAGTTGGAGGAGGAATGAATCATAGAATGGGTTTGTTTGATATGGTTATGATAAAAGACAATCACATATCAATAGCAGGAGGTATCGTAAATGCCATCAGATCTGTTGATCAGTACTTAGAGCAAAAGAATTTGCAAATGGAGGTTGAGGTACTCTCTCGAAGTTTCAAGAGTCTTCTTACAAATTATGGATGAGCCTACTACTAGATAGATTCACTTACCAAGTAGAATTTTTCAGAAATAACATAACTTAAACGATTAAGCTACTGGAGCCTCCTAGAGCAAAATAATAGTTTAATCGACCCAAATTGCAATTTTAGGGTATAACTAGGCTTCAAATCCTATTAAAACTAGACTGCAGCAATTGGTTTATATAACCGATTGGTAGTTTAGTTATTTCAATACGTAAAAGAAAGATTGTTTGTATTTATTTCTGATATTTCTTTAGTGAAACAACGAACAACTCTCTTAATTTCACAAAGGATAAAAAGGTAGATGAAAATGTATAATAGTATCACAAAAGTCAATCCATTCATCAACTAAAATATATATAAATGAAAAGAAAGAATTAATGATAAATGAATTTGATAATCAGTACCCTTACCAAGTTGATTCTTACTCTGTCCCGGAAGTATTTTAAGAGGGGAACTGTGAAAGTTGGACTAGATGGCTCTAATATGATATCAATGAGCCAAGTAGCCAAATAGTTTACTTAAACGGCAAGATAAGAGCCCAATATATATCTAACAAGAGTAAAATTTGTGTCTAGATATTCCCTTGGTTTTTTTCTAGAATTCTGTCAATACCTGTACATGATTGTTTGGCCTCATAATATGACTATTGCAATGCATATAATTCTTATTTTTTTGTATCTTTTTGTTTCAATTTTGTATACTTTTTATAAGGGTACATTCAATGGCTACTTTGTTTTTTACAAAGTAACCATTACTTTGCACTTTCTCACCGTTGGATTAGTGGTGGTTATTTTGATCCAATGATAAAAAAAAAAAAGCAAAGTAATGATTAAACAAAGTAACCATAAAATATGTTTTTATAAGATGTCCGTCGTAATGAGTCTTAGGGAAATTCTATGGTTACTTGAAGTAACCCTTACTTTGCCTCTTTCACCATTGTATGAGTGAATGATATTTTGATCCAATGGTGATAAGAGGCAAAGTAATTTTTACTCTGTAAAAAACAAAGTAACCATAGCCTACACCTCTCTCTTATTATTGTCTTATTTCACTCTTATTATTATCTTATTTTGGGCCAGGTTGAGACCAGGACACTTGAGGAAGTAAATGAAGTGTTGCAATATACATCTCAAACAAAGACTTCTTTAACTCGAATAATGCTGGATAATATGGTTGTACCTCTACCAAATGGGGATGTTGATGTTTCTATGCTTAAATGTGCTGTCGATTTAATCAGTGGGAGATTTGAGACCGAGGTAACTCTACTTAATAGTTGTATTAATCATTCTTAGAAGAGATTTTGATTTTCCTACTATATGTGGATCAATTGTGCTTTATGCCTTGAAGGTGTCAGTGTTGTTTGAAAGACACTTGTGAAAATTCATGTGTTTGACATATACATCAAACACTTGTCCTGATGGCTGATACTTTTGAGGAACCCGCCTTTCTTATAATAAAAAAGGCCTAATACATCGGGGCCCCTTGAACTTGGCCCTAATACCTAATTGGCCCCTGGACTTTCTAAAGTTTCAATAACCCCCTTCAACTTGGAAAAAATCCACCAGTTTACCCTGAATGCCACATGTTAGCCTCTGGTTGGTTTGACTTTTCAAAGATTTAGTTTTTCTGATTTTTCTCTCTCCAACAAAAAGCTGATACGTGTAATTCATGGGGTTAGGAGGTGCACTTGAAAAGAATTCAGGTTGTTATTTGGAACAATTGAAAGTTCATGCGGCAAATGAGCGTTTATGTCCAAGTTCAGGGGGGGTCTTGATGTATTAGGCCATAAAAAAAGTTATTCACGGTGATGTTTATTTTTATTTTCATTTTGATTATAGTTGATAATTATTGTGTTTTTAAGCATATAATGAGTTGCTAAATATTAGTGTTTATCTATTTCCTAAATGTTGGCCTATCTTTTCTCAGGCATCAGGCAATGTTACTCTAGAAACGGTGCACAAAATTGGACAGACTGGAGTAACCTACATTTCGAGGTAATCTATAACCATATTTGTATCAAACGATTAGCAAATTACCAGAATCAATGATTTTTCATATTTCTAATTTGATTTTGCAGTGGTGCACTTACACATTCAGTTAAAGCACTTGATATTTCTCTCAAGATCGACACAGAATTGGCTCTTCAAGTAGGACGGCGCACAAATCGAGCATAATTTTGTGCTTACCTCGCTTCAATTTGCTAGCAACTCAGTCACTGGTAATCAGTGAGCTTACCTTTATCTTTAATAAGAACGGAACTATCAATGCTTTTGTGTACAGAAGTTTAAAGAAATGTTTTTAAAGTACATTATTTTAAAGAAAATGGCATGTTTCCTTCACTCAGAAAGTATTTTGGTTCTAGCTGATTGTCCTTTATCATTGTCTGTACTTGTCAGCCATGTAAGCGTCTCGTAGTTGAGGTATGGCATTTTCATAATTGCTTAGATGGGAATGTTTTTCATTGTATTATTGGGGTTTGAATGGTGTTGCTTGATAAGCTTGATTGGCCTTTAATGATGTCAAAGATTAATGGCCTTTCATATTGCTCAATGGTGCGGACATGACATATGCTTTCTTCCTTTCTTTTTGAAAGTCAACCATCTACAGTTTCTTGTCTTTCAAACTCTAAAGGCTTAATGCATAAATCACCCTCAAGTTGTCCGCAAAAAGTGAGTTGCCACCGTGAACTTTCAAAAATACCAAATACTCCTTCAATGCCACGTGTTAGTTTCTGATTGGTTTGACTTTTCAAAATATCATTTTTCTAATTTCTCCCCAGACGTGGCATTGAGGGGGTAAACTGGTACATTTTTACAAGTTTCAGGAAAGTTCAGGGGTGATGGTTGCCCCAAGCCAAATCAAAACTACCATTTAGATGCCAATGATTATATGACGTGATCTGTTTACTGGCTGATTAATTTCCCTTTTTTGGCATGCTTATAAAATCTTACAGTTTTGTTTTTCCTTTTCTTTTTTCCAATAACAAAGATATATTCAACCCGTTTATCGCTCCATATTTAGATTTAAATCTCATATGGAATTCGGTATAAGTAGATAATATTTTAGTCTAATCGTCCTACATTTAGCATGTAAGCCAAGGTAGCACATATTATACTGCTATTACTAATGTGATTGGTCATGTACTGTTGGCTTGACAAGAAAAAGATTTTGTTATATAGTCCCTGATCTCCTTGACTTACAGTCGAATGAGTTCAATTCAGATCAGTTCAATTTAACTCTGTGTATAAAATTTGTACTGAAATAAGTTCATAGGATCATAGTTAACCATTAGCAAGCAATTGAATAGTTAATGGAAAAGGATTCTTTTCTTTGTAGTTAAGTTCAACCAATCTAACCGCTGATATCAAAATCAATGGCTATAAACAAACTCTATTCAATTTTTATTCTCAACATACATGTAAGTTATCATCAATCTATATATTACGTATTTGTCTTTAAATTTCATTTGGATGCTTAGTGTTTAGGTTCTGATAGTATATCTTTATTTGATTTTTCGTTAAGTGAATATTCAAAGTATGAATTCATTGATTACAATTTCAAATATTTTACTTATAAAGAGGGTCTAAATTTCTTCTCTCCTATAGGCTTACAACAAGCTAGATATGGGCATGCATCATTCACCTATTAATAAGCATCCTTCCATAGACTTCGTTTTTGTCTTTAAATTTTATTTGGGTGAATAGTGCTTAGATTCTATTGTTATTTATTTAATGTTATGTAGAATTTGACGTTTTTATTTGATCTTTTAGTGAAATAATAAAAGTAGGAATTTATTTATTATAATTCAAAATTTTTATTTGTAAAGAGGATTTCAATTTCTCAATTCACCCATATGCCCGAACAAGATAGAAACGAGCCTGCCTCTAGTAAAAACTACTCGAAGGAAAGAAAAACACAATAATTTACAAAGTTTGTGGATAATGAGGACTGAATTAACATATAAAGAATATACAGAATGGCATTCAAAGTGCGGAAATAGGTCACATGTCTTTTATTCCTTTTTTAAACATAATGTAATGTGCCACCATTGTCCAATGATGTGGCTATTAAAAAGTGATTGCATATTTTAATCTTCATAATCATTATTCCATGTTTTTTTATTTTAATTTGATTCCTTACAAATAATTAAATAATTAAATTTAAATTTCTTGATTCAGTTCTATTATTTTGATATTTTTTGAACAATTTGAATGGTCACGGGTTAATCTGGGTAAGTGGGATGGATAAGAATAAGATGTTAGGTGAGTTACATGGAAGGTGTATGTATTTTAATTCCGAGTCCCGGGAAATGTGTGAGCCCATCTCAAATAAAAAAAAATCAATGTGCATGCATACTAATAAAATTCCTTCTCTCTTCTACATTCTTTTCAATTAAAGAACTATGGCATTATAGAAATATATAGATTACTTATAAACTAGTAGACATGGAAGTTGTCAACTTCTAAAAATTTGGAACGCAAGAGAAAATTAGACGTGTTTATCGGTGGGGCGGGCTCAGGTAGGGTTTTATCGGGCTTTTGATTAAAGTATTAATCAAGTCATGTCTAGCCCACACTTAAGATATTTGGGCTTGGGCTGCGCTTACGAGGTCATTCCCAAACCCGATTCACGACCTATAAATAATTTTGTCTTAAAACGAGTCTAAATCTTATATAACTATAATATTTACTTGAATTTTCTATTATATATTGTAATTAAATTTAAAAGTCCAATAAGAATAAAATATAAAAGTTCAAAATAATTATTAGATACAATATATAATCTATAATAAATAAAGTTATTATTCATTGGACCGGATCGAGTATAAGTAAAAAAATCAAACTCAGCCGACAAAATTTCGGGCTTTAGATAGCTTGGGCTTAGTAAGAAAAAGTGTATGGGTCGGGCCAATGAAAGCGGGCAAGGTTTAAGAGTTCAATCGTCCCGAATTGAAATTTTTGGGTACAACCAGGCTACCAATCATATTAAAACATTAACGATTAGTTTGTCTAACTGATCGGTGGTTTAGTTAGTTCAACACAAAATCATTTTGGATGACAACTATGTTGGATCAAATTGATGCAGACACAAATTTAAATTTTAGGTATAATGATAGTGAGTTTATTTAGATCAATACATAAAAGAAAGATGGTTTGTACGAATTTTTCATATTTCTTTAGTGAAACACCAAACAAGTCTCTTAATTTCATTGAGGATAAAAAGGTAGATGAGAATGTAAAACAGTATCACAAAATTCAATCCATCTACCTTTTTCTACATCTAAATAAATACAATAAATGAAAACAAAGAATTATTGACAAATGAACTTGATTGATATTCAATACCTTACCAAATTTTCGAACTAGATTCTTTTTTGTTTTCTTCAAGAGTCAATTTTATACCAAAGTTAGAACCATTGCATTGTTGATTCAATTTCAGAGTTGAAAAATACTCTTTTTTTTTTTTTTTATCAGAGTTGATTCAACACTTTAACCATTTATTTCCATTAAAAGCGTGGGTGGGTGTAGTCATTAAATAGATGTAGTGGAAATTTCAAAATTATTTTTATCTTGTAGGGGAAAATATACTACTATTGGAAATCCATTCCCAATCTACGCATGGAAATTTATAGAAAACTAGTGAATTAATAAATAGAATATTAGGCAGAAGAATTTTGGGATTCAAAGGTGGCTGCTGCCACAATTTCTCAATTGTCAGACAAAGAAGGATTTTATTACCAAAAGAAAAATCAAACAAGGATTTATGAGATATATATCTGCTAATTAAAATCTCAGATTCCGTTTTCGGATATCTTGCAACTACTTAATTAGTAACCCTAAAACAAAATATACAATTGCTCGTAATAGAATATAGAATTTGATATACCACGGTCTAAATAATAAGGGGTTTGTTTGGTTTGCAGAAATCCTATTCCGTGGAATAGGAATAGATATATATGGAAAGATGTCAAATATGACACATTATTTATCTAAAATCGGTCGACGCACGGAAAAGCTTTTCCTAATTAAAAAATGAATAGCTTCTCCATGAGATATATATAAACTATGAAAAGCTTTTCCATGCGTTAACGGTTTCTAGACATATACTCTACTATATTTAATATCGTTCCATTCATTTTTATTTCTATTCCACGGAATAGAATTTCTGCAAACCAAACGCTACCTAAAGATAATCAATAATAGTTATCTTTTATCAGCATTGATCGAGCTATTATTTCTTCCACGAGTAGAGAGTATATGGTTTTATTTGTGCACACTTTTAATTATAGCGGTAATAGAGCTTTGTTTGTATTAATAGACTTCTTATTCGGTAAAGAGTTAAGGGAATTGCTGAATATCAAAGGAAAAAAAATATATGTTTGTACCAAATCAAAGAACTAATTACAAATATGTAGTAAAAGTTCACTGCACGTAAATGTGAAATCTTCGAGCCTCACAAAAATATTTATAAAATTACCATTAAGTCAAACTAATTACGTATATACAAAAAAATATAAATAATTTATAAAATAACAAAAATAGCAGAAAATAATTATATAAATACCATGTAGTAGTTATATGTAATATCAATCTACTAGATATCCACTACATATCTAATACCGACCTACTAGATGTTTACTAGATATCTACTAGATGTTTATTAGATATTTACTACATATCTAATTTTGATTTATTAGATGTTTACCAAATAACTACTAAACGATTACTAGATATTTGACTAGATAACTGCTACATAATATTTATGTAAATATTTTCTGCTATTTTTATTATTTTGTAAATAGTTTATGATATGCCCAAATTATTTTAATTTTTTGGCATTTGTGTAAAAAGCCCGACTTAAATTCCTTTGTCTAAATTATCGATATTTTAGTTTAGTGGTTACTGATTACAATATTTGTATTGTCAATTCTTCAAATACCATAATCAATTCGGTTCTCACCTTCTTTACAGTTTATGGACGAAATAAAAAATTGAGACCTCATTAACGAGTAAAAATTTAAAAATAAAATATATGATATTGTACTTCTATTATAATTTTTAATAAGAAATCAAATAAAAATATCAAATTTCACATTATAAAGTAGAAAATAACATTATAACTAAAAAATTATCATAGTGGTCATATAAAACGATGTTTATGAGCGTTCCTAGCTCTAAAATCATTAATACTAGAGTAATATGTAGATTATAAAATAAAGAAATTAAATAAATTACCTCAATAACTTTAGTGAACTTTTCTGACAATTATTTAAACCCCACCAGATGCAAAACATGCAATAACCAATTCGAATTTTTTAACCAAAATATTAGATTATCAGTTGAAAGAAACAAAGATAATTTTTTATGTGGATAAAAGAAGAAATGATGAAAAATTATTTATAAGTAATAAAGGGCTTGAATGAGTATGAAATTTGAAGAAACGATTAATGTTCTTAATTTTTCATTTTCAATTTTAGAAGCCGGACAAACTAAAAAAAGTTTAAAGAAAAAGAAATGTTGAGAGATAATGATGGTGTTATGGAGATCACAAAAGTTAATGAGATAAGAATTTAATTCAATAATTAATACTTATTTTTTTATCTTATGATTCAAACAAAGCCAACCCACGATGTAACTAACTAAAGACTTTATATTAAATTTTTGTGTTTTTTTTTACAAAAGAAGGATTTAATTAACTTAAACTCTAATTAAATAAAAATAGCTTAGTAATCACTAAAAATGAGCCCTTTTATTGTTGGACCCCGTCTGTCGCCCCTGTTGCCCCAGCCCTGACCATGAATTCTTCTCAATGGCTTGTTCCAAACTGAAATTGACACCAAAATCATTTAAATCGGACCATCCAGCCAAATAACACAACACAACTTTATCTTTATCCGTATTATTTCTCCATTCTGCATCATATTACACTAAACTTAAATTGGATTAGTAATAGTATATTTGGTTAGCCTCTAAATTGTTATGCAACTATTTTTATGGATTAATAAATGTACATTAATATGACAAAACTCATTATTCATTTTAATGTACTATCGTTACCAGTGTTATCAAAACGTACCGTATCGACCGGTAAACACTGGTATCAGACGGTACATATTTGAAATTACCATGAAAATAACCACTATAAAAGTAAAAACAAATATATCTTTATCTATTGGAATGAGTAATCAGTATTTGAAACCATACGGTACGTTTTGATAACATTGGTAAGATACGGTATTGATCATACGGTATCGTTACCGGTGCTATCAAATCATACCGTATCATACGATACGTTTTGATAACATTGGTACCATATCTTTATCCATTGGAATGAGTAATGAGTAATGAGTACCGTATCGACCGGTAAACAAATTAACGTACCACGTGTCAAATATATCAAACTATATACTCGAATGTTTAAATATTAGTATTTGAAATCATAACAATAAACTAGAAATATAAAAATATAAGTCATATATTAAGATAAATGATATAATGTTAGGAGTTTGTGTTGCATAGTAGGGTTAGTATTGTAAAAAAATCCCAAATACAATACATTTACGAAAATGAGAGAAAAAATATATCCTGTTGTTAAAGATTTAGGATTTTTATTAACGGTGAAGATTTAGGATTTGAGTTTAAAAATAATTAAGTTTATGAAGGTATAGAGTTTATGTTCATTATAATAAATATTGTATTGCATGAAATACTATAACTTTGAAAGGTAAAATTAAGTAGAATTAAATTTGGAAAGAATGATTAAAAAACAAATTGGAAAGAAAATATAGAGAAGAAATATATTTAAGGTAAAAATATGAAATTGAATTATGTAAGATAATAAAGAGATTTTATTTCCTTTACTTTATTGATTATAAATATAAGTAAAACTCCATTAAATGCTTTTGGATATAATTACGGTACATGGCGGTGCTTGGATTCAAATCTATTGTCCCCAAATTGGTGTCCCCTTTTATGTCCCTCCATTCATTGTTTGACATGTAGGATATTTGTAGAAGAGATTAAATGAAAAAAATAAAATAATAATAAAAACAGACGCGTGTTAATATTTGAATGGGGGACATGGAAGGGGACATCAATTTGAGGAGAATAGATTTAAATCCGCTGTGCTCGCCATGTACCGTATAATTTTTTGAAGAATCAAAGAAAATAACATTCATTTTTCCTTTTATTTTCTTGGGTAAATTTCAAAAACATACCTTCTGATTTTGAGCATTTTCAAAAACAGAATCATAAAATTTGTATTTTCAAAACTAGGGCTGAAGTTTAAAATGTCATCAAACAAAGGAACTTTTTTACAAAATGTCTCTTTTCTAATATCACAAATGATATTTTAACTTAACATTCGTATATATTAACCATATTATTTTAATTACGAATTATATACAAAATTTGAATAAGTTTTGGGAAATTTTCATTTTATTATGAATTTTTAAAATTATCAGTCTTATAAATAAAATATATCTACACTTCTCAAAAAATTTCAAAAATTATTTCAATTCGAAATGGATATGATTACCCTTTGTCGTGACATTTTTCAAATTGAGGATATTTTTTTTGTTATATATTTGTTAAATTTTGAAACAATAAACCTTATTTAAAAAAAATGTGAAAATGAGAATTTACTTTTTTTTTTGTTGATTGGCTTTATTTTTCTTTATATGAACCTAGCACACCCTTATGATATCAACATTTGAGTGGCTGATGTGTTGTTTAACAACAAATAGAAAGCCCCTAAAGTAAAAACATCTAATCAAAACATATTTATCTTTTGCTAATTCCATAATTGATAGAGATAATTACCAACTAGTTAGTGACTAATAAGGTGATTGGACAATTAAGTATAAATGGGTAAGTCTGTGCCCCATCCCATCATTAAGGATAATGTAGCGGACCATATTGCTGAATGTAATTATATAGTTTTTTATTAAATTGGAGCCATTCGCCATTCCATACTACAACTAATTCCCTAGCTTTCTTGCATAAGAATCATTAGACAACCATTTCTACAACTTGTCATTACAACATATCTTGAATATGAAAAATCATCCAGTGCCAAATCTTTTTTGGCTTATTGGGGTATTTTTTATTTTATTATTAAAGTGGATGATGATATCATATACATTGAACATAATTTTTAGTCTCCCAAATCATGAAATGATTTTAAACTTCAGATTTTCCTTCATTAGACTATAGATGAATCAGGGTAAAATATATATTAGTATATTACACATTTATTATCTGATCCCAAACCATCATCATTTATAATATGATCAATGCATATCTAGCTACCTGAACTTGTCCCAGAAAACCTACTACCTTCCTAAACTTTTAAAGTGACCGTGTAGCTCCCTCAACTTTCAAAAAATGCTCCACTTAGCTTCCTAAATGCCACGTGTCAGCTTCTGATAGGTTTGACTTTTCAAAGATGTCATTTTTCTGATTTTTTTCTCTCTAATCAAAATCTGACACGTGACATTCAGGAAGTTAAGTGGAGCATTTTTTTAAGTTAAGGAGGCTACAGGATCACTTCAAAAGTTCGGGAGACAATAAATTCTTTGGGACAAATTCATATAGCTAAATATGCATTAGGACTTTATAATATAATAAATCTATTGACTATTATATGAATGAACTAATTGTATTTATTATAAGATTGGTTAGTTGACTGTTGAGACTTCTAACGGCTATTATATCACAAATTTTGAGAAAGCATTACCAAAAGTCTGAAAAAATATTACTAATACAACTAAAATGGAATTTTATCTTTTAATCTGAGTAAATGGGTTTATATTATTAAATATAAAAGAGTTTATTTTATTTTAGATGTGGTTTAAATTTATGATATTTAGAGTCACGAATTCAGTTTTAGACAACACCTATTACTTGGCTAAATTTTTTTTAAAAAATAGATGTCATTCTAACACACTAACACAATGCTAATGGAATTTTTCTATCACATTTTTATTCCTTATAAAACTATGAAAATTAATAAAAACATCAATGGTTATATATTTTATCTATGATTCGTTGAGGCTTTAGCTTAATGGTTAAAATTGAATTTATAACCTTAGAGGTCTTAGGTTCGAACCACACCCGGGGTAAAATGATAATTTTGCATTATATTTATTAATATAAGCACAATTGCGTAAAATTAAAAAAATATATATTTTATCTGTGATACCAATAAGGTGTAGCTCAGTTGGCTAATTATGCTGAGCAAGTTGGAGGAGAATATGGTTCAAATCCCACTAAATACACTTGTTGGAAGGGGTGAGGAGCTTTAACTATTAGTAAGCCCCGAACAAGATTATCTCAATGAAGATACTTGTAAATATTAAAAAAATATATATATTTTATCTGTGATGCTTTAAATTGGAGGCAAATATCAAAATAAAATAAAATTTGATATCCAACTTAACAAAACTCATATTATTTGTATATATAGTTATTATTTCTTTCAATATAAGCAAAAGATAAAATGAAATCTATTTAAAAAATAATGAAATATATCTCCAGGATGTAATGTCAGACCAGTCCATTCAACCATAGATAAATTTTTTATAAAATTTTCTAATATGCATATGGAGCAACTAAAAAATAGGGAAAAAAATTATTTACTCAGTAGTGAAATACTCTTGACATCACTATTGTATGTATATACATGAACTTCTATGAAAGGGTACCATAGATAATTAGTCATAAAAATTTCTAATACATGTTTGATCCAAAAGAAAAATTTCTAATACATGCATTGAGTTATTGAATTGAAATGACTATATTTCTTTTAATGTAAATTTATAATTAGTCATTATTAAGTAATACTAGAGTTAACGGAATAAATTAGAAGTAAAAAAAAAATAAATCAAGATAATCACATCATTTTAGGTCAACTTACCTCAAATCAAACTATCAAATCATCGTATGCATTTATCACATCATTGTAATCAACACATCATGTTGAAGTTTTCATTCTCATAAATATAATGTGAAACTAAATTGCAGATATTTACAAGATATACTTCAATAAGTAATTATGTGATGAAGGTGGAAATTGATAGTTACGTTCGATTTTCATTAAATATATTTATTTATATGAAAGGATAAAAAAATAATTGTAATTAAAATAAAAGAAATTATTTCAATGAAATACACGTCATGTATAAAAAATATATGGTTAACAGAGGAATGATGGAATGTGTAGAAAATTATTATTAAATAGAATAAATTTAAAGAACATATTTTATAATTTAATTTCTTTTAAAAAAGGGCTCAAAGTATTATTCTTTTCAAGATGAAGTCCCTTATTATAAAAGTTAAAAATGAATTAAATCACATTACATGCTTATAAATTTACCCATTTAAATAAATAATAGCATTCATAAAGTAAAGTAAAAGAAAAAAAAAAGCACATGCACCCAAGGATGTGATTCAGGAATGACGTTGATGATGGGGCGGCTCTACCTCACCCTCCCTTTATCTAAACCTTTTCTTATTTTTCTTTGTTAATCACCAAACTTAAAATATATAATTATAACCACCTTTACTGCCCTTTTCTTACCTCTTAGGTAATTTACGAGGTAAATCGATTGTCACATAAAAAAAAATATTTCAAAGAAGAGTGAATTGAATTTTACTTGCGTAATAATTTGAGAGAATATTTTATTTCGTCGGAAACTACAGTAATATATTATTAGAAATATTAATGTATTAGCGGTTAAATCTAACAGTATATATTAAGTGTACTTCGTACCACATAGAGTATCTTTTGGGGTTCTGTTTTGTTATTAATGAAATTAGACGTGAGCATGAGCTAACTTACTGACAAACTTAATAAGACATGGCTATAAACTAGTAGCTCAAGCCTGTCTAATCTCGTAAGAAATAATTGGATTTATATCGGTCTGAACCGCTTTATATAAATTAAACTTTTAGTTTAGCTTAGTTCTCAATTATTTTTTTAAAAAAATCATATAATTTCAGTTATCATTACTTAAATATATTTCTTAAATAATCTATTTTCTAATAAAAAAAACACGTTGAGATGATTAAATATATAAAGTAGTGAGGAATGTTATGATTTGATAGGCATGAAAACGTGGAGAGGAAAAAGTAATTCATAAAGAAAAAGGAAAACTTCGCCAAACCAAGTTCCCAACTAATGCTAACAAACCAACCGCCCTTCCTTTCATCCTCCTTTTTCTACAACTTCATTATTCTTTGCTTTTGGCCTTTTAGCTCTCTTTACTCTTTTCTCATCACTTAATTACTCATTATGTATCTTGTGTAGACCTGGGAATGGTCTGTCAAAACCCATCTTATATGAGATGAGCTTGGACAAGAAAATTAAATTAAAAATCAGGTTCGAACTAATCGTGATCCCACTAATGTATGCGATGAACTTAGTTTTAGTATTAAAGTTCAAGTCCTACTCAATTGGTTTTGATATAGTATAACTCAACTTACTTGGAAGAATTTGGTGTGTCTGTTCATTTGAGAAAGCAACAGTACTATTCAAGCTTTTCTTTTCCTACTTCTTCACGTAACATGTTTTTCTAAAAAAGACTAAAAATAGTTAATTGAAGATATAATGCAATGTTATTCTTCAAGTCGACACTAATAGAATGATGATGCCCTAAACTTTTAAAAGATTTTTATGTCTCTCTGAATTTGGTACTCCCTCCATCTAGTTTTTATTGTCTTTTTAGCACTTTATTTAGTTCTCATTTTAACTGTCAATTTATATTATTAATGCATTTTTTTTATCACTTTTTCTCTAATTTGCCCTTGTATTAATGATGAGAGAGATTGTGTATGAAGAAAATCATAAGTTGGTAATTAAGAAGAAAGAGAGTATTTATATAAAAGTGTAAGGGATAAATTAGTCATTTTAATAATGTAATAAATGTTTTATTGGTATTGATGATTCGGTTAAATGGATAATAAAAAGTAGATGGAGGAAGTAAAAGTGAACTAATACACCATTTATACTAATGTGACGACTTTGTATTTGTTTTGTCATATAAGACAGAGGTGGTTATGTGGTTTGGTTTATCAAAGATAATGAGGATTATAGACAAGTTGAAAGGAAAAAAAAATTGGTTGTTCATTAAGATAGAGCTTAAAGGACACTTCGAAAGTTCATTGGTCCCTGGGCTATCATTGTCGATTTCATGGATCATGATAGGCCTTAATTGTGTCAGATGACATCTAACATGATACTTTTTACTATGTGGTATCTTGAATTTACATAAGTTATTATAGTTTCACCATGCAGTTTGAAAAAGTGCACTAGTTTTCTCCTTATTACTGATGTGACAACTTTTAATTTGCTATGTGGCACGTCGCACTAATGTGGTTATGTGGTTCACGTTATCCAAATTGAAGGAGATATGACACTTTTGACAATTTTAAGAAGAAAATTGGTGCACTGTTTGCCAAATTTAATAAGATAATTGAAGCTGTTGAAAGTTCAGTGTGTCACATAATGAAAAGTGTCAAGTTCAGGAAGTAAGAATGTAACCAGTGAGCAATAAACACAAGGGAGAAAGTGATCATCACATTCCAGTAGGATTATTCTGAACACTAGAATTAGCTATAAAATGAACAACAATACATTGCCGGCAAAAATACATCCTTATCCCCTATACTTGACACTTTTCAACCTATCCAATTATCTTACTGAACTTGAAAAAAGTGCATTAGATAACTTCTTATTGCTAACGTGGCAAATAATGTATCACGAGTTGAAAGTTTGAGAGAGTGAATTGTATTTTTCGAAGAAAAACGAAAAAGCACATGCTTATGTCCAATTTGTTAAAAAAAATCAAGCAAAGCTTCAAATTTTTCACGTTTTCATGTATTTTCTTAGGTTTCTATTGGCTTCACAGTCTTTAAAAACAAAGTTGCACTAATTTCTTCAAACAAAAGAGTGAAAAATCAGTGCATCAGTGGATCAAACTTCATATCACTTACATTGAGGAATTCACGGAATTTATGGATTTGAGAAATTGTGGAGAAATGAAGATGACCGTAGTGATATAAATAGAGTAATTTACAGAAATGGGAGATGATGATGATAATTGAAATACCCGAAATTTTAGCATTAAGTAAACTCCAATTATCATTATTTTTTTTAGACACAATCTTGTTCGGGGCTTAGTAACATTTAAAGCTCCTCACCCCTCTCAACAAGTGTATTTAGTGGGATCTGAACCTTGTTCTCCTCCAACTTGCTCAGCCTGCTTTGCCAACTGAGCTACACCTTGTTGGTATATTGATTTGTCTAACTAGTAGGTAATTTTAGTATATTCCATATCTAAATTAAAGTTACAAATAAAGGTTGGTCCAAGTGGTAAGCGACTTGGTATCGCTTAAGCAAGGCCTCTGTTAGGCCCAATAATAGATTACGAGAAAAAATAATATCAGCAGAATAAAAGACACGCAGATTTTTATGTGGAAACCCCAAATGAATTAGGGAAAAACCACGGGACCAACTCCGAATAATTCTTCCACTATAAAATAATAGTAGGTACACCAAGAGATTACAAAATAGTGGCTCTCAAGTGTTTCCCAAAACCTCACTATTTTCTCTCTTACCCAGCTCTTAGGAACCCTTTTCCTAAGGCTCTCTACATAGATTACATTTTTATCTGTGTTTCTTCTCTCTTGCTCTCTGCTTTGGTCTGCTCTTAAAATCAGCAAAACCCTCCTCTATTTATAGGAGATTCAAAACGCGTATGGCCGAATTGTGCACAGTAATTTTACTGTGCACTTTTTGAAAAACGTTCTGCCAACCTGCCTCTATTTGTTTTTTTTGTTTTTTTAATTAATCAGTGGGTCCTATAATAAGAGGGACACCACTCAACAAATCTCCCCCTCCCGACTACATTATGGGACTCTCCATCCCGGTTGCTTCAACGCACTGGTCGAACTTTTCTTTTGGTACGACATTCGTCAGCATATTAGCAACATTTTTATTTGTATGAATCTTCTGCAACTTGAACTCTTTTTCTTCAATGGCAAGTCTGAGCCAATGATATCTTGCATCAATATGTTTCGTCCGTGCATGATATATAGTATTTTTGCTCAAGTCTAGTGCACTTTGACTATCACAATAAACTATGTAGTCTTCTTCTTGCACACCTAATTCTTGAAAGAATCGCTTTAACCAAAGCATTTACTTTCCTGCTTCTGTTGCTGCAACGTACTCTGCGGAATCACAATATTTGAGATAAAGACCATGGTGTACAAAGGAGAATCCAGTGGAAGGGCTCAAGCTTATATTCTTCCTGAAGGCATGTCAGTCACCAGGCCTTCTACGTTTAATGGAGAGCATTATACTTACTGGAAGAATAGGATGAAGAATTTCATCCAGTCTCAGAGTATGCATACTTGGATGGCTATTGTTGAAGGCCTATATGCTCCTACCATCATAAAGAATGGAATAAAGGTTGATAAGTACCCTGATGAATAGGATAGTTAGGACTTGATCAGATTAAAGGAAAATGCAGCTGTTATCAACTATCTTCATTGTGCTCTTGATGCTATTGAGTTTGATCGCTTCTCTAGATGTGAGACAGCCAAAGAGATTTGGAAGAAGTTGGAAGTAACTTATGAAGGTACTGGCAAGGTAAAAGAGTCCAAGATCAATATCCTTATGAGGGATTATGAATGGTTTCATATGAAGCCCAAGGAGGAATTATCCAACATGAACACCGGGTTCATGAATATAGTCAATGAGCTGAAAAGACTTGGCAAGACCTTCACAGAAGAAGAGACTATCAAGAAGATCCTTAGAAGTTTGACTCAAGATTGGGAAGCCAACATGAGATGTCTTTGAAACAATATGAAGATGAGTCCAAGAAGCATAGGTCCAAAGAGAAAGAAAGCTCTAGTAGAGCTGTTGTTTTAAGAGCTGATGATGATGATGAAGAAGATTTCTCTAAGGAAGAATATCCAGAGGATAAAAAAAGAAGAGATAGCTCTAATGACCAAGAATTTCAGGAGATATCTGGGTAAAGCAAAGAACTTTTAAAAGTTCAGAAAGACAGGCAAGAGTAAGAAGGGAGCAGTTGATAGACCAGAAAAGGAATTCAACAAAGAGCATAAAAAAGACATTAAGTGCTATGAATATGGTGAGAAGGGGCATATTTAGTCAAGCTGTCCTAAGTCCAAGAAGGACAAGTTCAAGAAGAAGAAGAGTAAGAAAACCCTTGCTGCTACCTGGAGTGACTATGAACAAGAGTCATCATCCTCAGATGAAAAGGCACAAGATTTTGCCAATGTGCGCCTAATGGCTAAGGATGATCTAGTTCACTTAGAGTCAGCTGACCAACCAACTACTTCCGCTGCCAGATAATCAGCTGACCAAAGCAGAGACAAAGGAAATCACTCTGAGGTAAATTTTGAACCCCCTTTGTCTTCATATGAGCTTGCCACAATACTTGATGGTGTCATTAATGTGACTAAGAAGTCAACCAAATATATCAAAGTACTTCAGAGGAGGTGTGATGATCCAGAGGACGTAAATTCCTCTACCTCACTTGATATCCTATACCTAATAGAAAAGGCTGAGTACCAAAATGGATATAACAACAAACTCACTAAGAGATAGGATGAGCTAGCTGCTGAATTAAGAGCTTTTAAAAAGGTGCAAGTCCCTCCTCAACCTAGCAGGAATACTCAGAGTAACCACACTCACCATTCTAAGAAGGTTTCTCAAAAGAGTAAAGTGAGCAGGCCCAATCCTATGGCTGCTTGTAATTTTTATGGTAAGCCAGGACATGCTACAGTCATGTGTAGGCATAAAAATGGTTACTATGATAAGTATGACTTGTTGGGAAACAATGATCCGGATAAAAAATCTAAGTCCGGATCAAGTTTGAAAGAAACAAAAACAATATATATAATTTCTCCCAAATCCAAATGGAAATATCCGGACAAAGATCAAGACACAAGTCATCCATTAATCAAATTAAAATACTAAGCACTAAGGGAAATCATCCGAATAGAGTTTGGAAAGGAAACAAACTTCTGACCCTCAAGACCATCCGGAGCATATAGGACTAAAAGACATCCGGAAGACATATATTTCAAATGAAAGGAAAGTATTCAAATATACTTTTCCCTTTACCCTTTTTGGTCTATGGAAGTCAAAGATCCTTTCTCCAAGACAAAGACAAAATCACATCTTGTATATTTCAGAAAAAATCAAAAGGGTCTGGCACCGAACAGAGAAAAGCTAACTATTTTCTCCGAGACCAATAAAGGCGCGTGTGGAGCTCACATCATAAAGCAATTGGTATGAAAGTTGGTGCATCAAAAAATGACAAGCAAAACGATCACTGACAACTTTTCAGCCTCAATCCCAAGATTTCAAACGGATCAAAATACAATCTAACGGATTGATGAATGGATCCGGAAGCTCCACATCACAACCTGATCAAGGATGAATATTGGATAAAAGCTCACCAACCACAAACGGCTACATTTATGATCAAAGCCTATAAATGGAGCTCTTCACCAATTGAGAAGGTAAACTGATTGATCTACAAAAGCAAGTAACAAAGAAACATATATACAATTAGTTGATATAATCCCTTCAAGAACCCTTGATTTAAAATCTGTTTGTAAGGATTCCCAAGTGAAACTATAAACTTGAGGAACTCCAAAATCCAACCCTTTGTTAAAAACCAAAGTGTAAGAATCTCCAACTTGGGTAAGTTGAGAGATTGGGATATAACTTGAAGTAGATACTTTGAGTGAGATCTCCCTGTAGGGCTCAGCTTAGATTCAAGGTAGAAGGCTAAGTGGTATATCCTACTAAAGATAAGAGGACTCAGCTAGGAGTTGGTACTTCTAGTGGTATATCCTACTTCCAGAATGGGTTACCATTTGGAGAAAAATTTATAAGGCTTGATTCCTGTCAGTTGAAAAGGAATCCACTAGTGGACAAGCTCGGAGGAAGGAAACTCAGGGGACTAGATGTAGGTGGGGCTGAACCAGTATAAAATTCTTGTGTTTGATTTTCTTTCTCTTTTACTTAATTGCACACATTTGCATCATTCAGATCCATCTTCCAGATCATAATCAAACATGCTACACTAAAGACTTTTTTAAGTCTACTAATTCCGTGAAAAGGGCCATTCACCCCCCTCTGCCCTTATAAATACTCTCACAGAGACCAACAAGTAGTATTAGAGCTAGTGCTTAAACTAGAGATCTAATAATCTCGAGCTAAAGGTCCATATATTTTGATTCACATATCAAAATGAGTTTCCAAAACTCACAACTTCTTCCCGAGGGTATGTCTGTTACCCGTCCTCCACTCTTCACCGGTGAACACTACACGATTTAGAAAATTTGGATGAAGAACTTCATCCAGTCATAAAGTATGCAAGCATGGTTAGTTATTAAAGATGGCCCGTACGAACCTACTTACGAAGTAGAGGGTATGACTACCCGAAAGCCATCAAGCATGTGGGATGACAATGATTTTAAAAAATTACATGAAAATGCAAATGCTATTAATATGATTCATTGTGCTCTTAGTGCAGCTGAATTTAATAGGATATCCGGATGTGAGACTGTAAAAGAGATATGGGAGAAGCTGGAAGTTACCTATAAAGGAACTTCCAAAGTAAGAGAGGCCAAGCTTGATCTACTTCAACAGAAGCTTGAATCCTTTAAGATGGAGCCTAAGGAATCAATCAGTAGCATAAACACTAGATACACAAATCTAGTAAATGAAATGAAGAGGCTGGGGAAGGAGATTCCAGAAGTAGAGATGGTCAAGAAAGTGCTCCAGAGTCTCACCAAGGAATGGGATAATAAAAAGACTGCCATTGAGGAAGCTCATGACTTAAACTTTTACAGTTATGATGAACTCATTGGCAATCTTCTAACCTAAGAATTGTCCTTAGAGAGATACAGCCAATAAGAAAAGAAACCTGAGGAGAAAAAGAAGGCCATTGCTCTTAAGGCAAAATCCACCGGATCAGCTTCATCCGGAGAAGAAGAGCAAATAAATGAGTCACTGAGCACCAAAGATCAACTAGCTTTACTGACTAGAAGGCTAAATTGATTCATACAAAAGAAAGATAGAAGGAAATCAAAAAGGTATGAATCTTGGAAAATAAGAGAAGGCACCTCCGAAAGAAGTAAGTCCAGAAGGAATCCTAAGGAAAAGAAGGATCCGGAGAAAGACGCTGCCTGTTTCGAATGTGGTGAAAAAGGCTACTTCAGAACAAAGTTACCCAAACTCAAAAGAACCAAGAAGTTAAAAAAGAAGGCGATGGCCGCTACCTGGAGCAACAATGAAGAAAGCAGCAGCTCATCTTCAACAAAAAAAGAGAGACTACTAACTGCGCATTCATGGCTCTGACTGAACCGAAAATAGAGCAATCCAGAAGGGATGCCTCTAAGCAAGAAATAGTGCAAATCAAAGAATCAGAATCAAATACAGCAAACACTGAGGTAAATTCTGGTTCTAATTCTACCTCTAACTTTGATCTTGTTAAACTCTTTCTATTGTTATCAAAGAGGAAGATGAAGGAATGTCTTTTGATCCAGAAATACAATAAGTCAATCTTAATTAACAAGGGATTGACTTTAATGAAGGAGTAGATGAAACTGAAGTGAAGCAAGTCCAAGTTCAACATGAAGGCCTAGAAAGGGAGATCCGGACCCACAGAGATCATTCCATAGAGACTATTCTGGATAATGTTTACAATCCAGTTAGAACCAGAGGTTAGCTCAACCGAATGATGAGCCATGCTGCTTTTGTCTCTCTCATTGAGCTAAAGAAATTTCAAGAAGCTGAAGGGGATGAAAGCTGGATGATGGCGATGCAGGAAGAGCTAGATCAATTCACCAGGAATGATGTATGGGATCTTGTGCCCTCTTCTAAAGGAAAATCAATTATAGGCACTAAATGGGTGTTCCAGAATAAACTTGATGAATTCGGAGTAGTAGTAAGAAATAAGGCAAGACTAGTTGCTCAAGGCTACAATCAGCAAGAAGGAATTGATTTCGAAGAAACTTTCACCCCTGTAGCAAGACTGGAAGCAATTCGAATCCTATGTGCTTTTGCATCATTCATGGGGTTCACATTATACCAAATGGATGTCAAAAGTGCATTTCTAAATGGTGTCATTCAAGAAGAAGTATATGTCAAGCAACTACCCGGATTTGAAGATCCAAAGCATCCGGACCATGTCTATAGGTTGAAGAAAGCTCTTTATGGATTAAACTAAGCACCAAGAGCCTGGTATGAAAGATTAACCTCATTCCTTATATCCAAGGAATATACCAGAGGTAGGTAGATACCACACTCTTCATTAAAAAGAAGAAAAATGACATTATTCTAGTCCAGATCTATGTGGATGATATCATTTTTTGTGCCACTGATGAGAAGATGTGCAAAGACTTTAGCTCTTAGATGCAGAAGGAATTTGAGATGTCCATGATGGGAGAGCTCAACTTTTTCCTTGGTCTACAAATTAAGCAAATTCTAGATGGAATCTTCATCAATCAATCAAAATACACCAAGGAAATCCTGAAGAAGTTTGAAATGGACAACAGTAAACCAACTTCTACTCTAATGGGTTCAGACACAATCTTATCCAGGGATTGTGAAGGAGAAGATGTTGATCAGAAGCTATATAGAAGAATGATTGGCTCACTCCTATACTTAACAGCTAGCAGACCTGACATGCACTATGTAGTATACTACTATGCAAGGTATCAAGCCAATCCCAAGGATTCTCATCTCAAGGCTATCAAAAGGATACTTAGATATCTCCTAGGAACCACTGAAGTTGGGTTGTGGTATCCTAGTAATGGAGACTTCACACTCCAGGGGTTCAGAGATGCAGACTATGGTAGAGATACTCTTGAGAGAAAAAGTACATCCGAAGGATGCCATTTCCTTTGGGATTGCTTAGTCTCATAGTATAGCAAGAAACAAACTTCAGTTGCCTTATCCACCATAGAAGTAGAATATATGGCAGCTGGAAGTTGTGTTGCTCAACTCCTATGGATCAAACAACAACTTGAAGATTATGGAGTGCAATTCGGATGTGTGGATGTATTATGTGACAACAAAAGTGCTATTGATGTGTCAAAGAATCCGGTGCTTCATAGTAGGATGAAGCATGTCAACATAAGGCATCACTTCATCCGGGATCATGTAATGAAAAAGGATGTTGCATTGGTATATATTCTAATCAATGAACAGAGAGCTAATATCTTTACTAAACCACTACGTAAAGATCAATTTAGGAAACTAAGGGAATCAATTGGGATGTCAAATCCAATTTAGAAAAACTCCGGAAGTTAGTTTTGGATTAAGCCGGACCCTGAGACAGAAACTCACTCCGGAATACAAGAAGCATTTGGAAGATCTATCCCGAAAGATTGCCATATCAGCCGACAACAATGACATATGGCAGTAAAAGCTCATAAAGGTAACTGTTATGTTTTGAATTTTAAAAGTCCATTGGCTATTACACGCGCGATAAATATAACAGTTAATTCAAAAATAAATCGTTCCAATTCTCTAGTTAAACTGAATTCACCTCTCTCCTAAAAATCCGCCTGACATGTCATCAATCCAGTCAAAACAGCTGGAGTCCAGATTACCAATATACCCTCACCTCAAAAATTATATATAAACTCCTCAAAATCCCTTGCCTTCTTCAAGCGAGCAACTACTCTACTGTTACTCTGCAAAAATTGAAACCTAAAACTCAATCTCCCAAAAACTTTCTCCACAATGGTAGCCATAAACACCTCCAACACCCTCGAAATCCTACCTAGCAAAAATCTCTTTCAAGTATCTGACTTGAAGGATGCTGATTTTGAGCCCCTCAATCTTAAAACCTCCGACTCTATCATACCCACTGATCAATTAGGTGATGATTACCTATTCAGAACCCCTCCTTTCTTCACTCATTGAAGATCAAATCTCGGTGATCTTCTAAAGATAAATTGCCCAACCTACCCCAAGCTGGTAAAAGAGTTCTTTTCAAATCTCAGTGCTCACAATCATTTTGATGCCTTACGCACTGAGGTATATGGGAAAGTCATAATTCTCACTCCAGAATTCTTTGAGAAGAATCTAAACATGAAGAACTCCCGAATCATATTAAGGAAAGATGAGGATGAGACTGGAGTTGAGTATGAGTCCAAACTATGGCTCCACTAAAACTACTTCGGCGACAAATTCTTAACGTACTTCCCCAAAATGCCTATATTTTTGTAGCACTCTCTGGCCAAACTTATCCTGATAAGGAAGGGGTCATTGATTACAGTTTCTTCCCTCCAGCACTACATCTTGCAACACTAGGTTGGGAGTGTGGAAGTAAATTGGCCAGTCTTGATCATTTACTATCTCAAGACCCATGTAAACTCGCATGGAGCCTTGATCACAAGAATTCTCCAAGCAGCGGAAGTGGATCTGACCAGTTTTAAAGGGATTTATAGAAAGCCCATCCTAGAGAACAATCTCCCCAATCTCTGCTTTGATGAGGAATGGAATGAATAAAAGGCGAAACTAAAGAGGGATGAGCGGAAGATCAAATCCTGAAAGATAATGAATCCAAAAGAGGAGGCTCATGTTCCCAAAAGGCCCAGAACCACCAAAGCTAAGGCCAAAAAGCAAGTTGAAAAGGTTTTGAAAGAGATTGATGAGGAAACTCTCCCCCTCACTCAAATGGTGAGCTCCGACAAGCCTAGACCTAGGGGCAGACTAATTAAAGCTACAGGTAAGAAGGGACAGCTTGCGCTTACTGCAGGTCTACCTCAAAATGCCAGAAAAGCAATTGAGGCTGGAAGGAGAAAAGCCAAAAGAACGTTGGCTGAGATGGAAGAGGAGGCAGATGATGAGGAAACAGAGGATGAAGCTACTCCTCAAAAGAAGCACAGAAGAAGAGGACTTACTTTTGATGAAGCCCTCGCTGCCCAAGAAAAGAAAGCCAGTGAAGGCAGGAGGCTAGCTAGAATAATCCTAAATGAGGAAGCAAGGCAGTATAGGGAGAGAGCCGCTTTAGAGAAAGCAAAGTCCAGCAAAGGGAAAAATGTTCCCGGCGCAATAGAATTTGTAGGGGAAGATGATGAGCAATACGACGACATTCAGGCCGTAATAAAAGAAAACAATGAAATAAATCAGGGGAGAACAATCGAAGGACCTGGAGAATCATCTCAAGTTCCCCCAATTCTTGTACATCCAAAGGATATGGACGCTCTGTCAAAGATTTTGGAAGCAGATAAATTCATATTTGTTAATAGAACAGGGCCACTTCCGGAGAATCTACTTGGATCCAGCAATGAAGTCATTAATCTTGAAAGTCCTGAAAAGGCATTGGAAAAGGCTGATTTAGGGGTGGTTGAGGACAGTTCCAACCATCCGGAGGCAAGGCTAGAAGAGGAAAAGAAGGATGAGGATCAGACGCTACTAACCACCGAGGTAACCCCCAATCTTCTTCACCTCTATTCTAATCATAAAGTGCACAACTTAGCTACAATCTCTTCCAATGTAGCTAAGGATATAGTGCCAAATTTGGATGCAACAGCTCCGAAGGAGGGAGAAAGTCTGAGCTCCAAAGGGCACACTTCTAAAGTGGATCCTGCGGGCGAGGCTACTCCGGGGGAAAGGGAAATGAGCAAGGGTGGAGAAGAGAAAGGAGCAGTTGGAGGCTCTAGTTTGGAAGATGATAGCCCCTCTAGAAGAAGTTCAAGCTCCAAAGATGAATCCAGCTCATCCAATGGTGACTCATCTGGACCCTTCAACAAATACTTCCCTCCTCGCACAAAATCAGTGACTCTCCCTGATGAAAACTCCAAAGAATCCAAAGTCAGTGCCGCTCTTAAACTCCTTTAGGAGGCAACTCTTGAGCATCGTGAAGAGAGATTTATCAAGAAGAGTCTCCTGACAATATGCACCTATCTAAAAGCTGTGGAGAAGGAGTTGCTCAGGCATAAGTCTAATAAAGCAATCCGAAAGGATTTGGGTGAGATTAGAGAAAGGTTGAAGTGCCTCCACAAAATTGAGCAACAAGTCATGAACTTCCCAACACCTGGAGCTCTAGCGGCAGCTTCCCTTTTTGAGATCCAGCCTCTTTTAAATGTGCTACAGGAAAGCACCTCCACAGCAAATCGTAATGCCAGTCAAGCCAAAACTTTGGCGTCTGATAACTATACAACTATCCTGGATAGAATGTCCTCCTCCGCCACTAATGTATCCATAGAGATCAAGGATTATATTGACTCCAAGTTTGAAAACTTGATAAAATTCATGGAGGACAGAGACCTGAAACCTACTCTGCCGAACCTAGAAGCTGATCAGCTAGTAACTCAAGAAATGCTTGCCAACTTCATAGACAAAACCATCCCCAAAATAAAAGAAAAAATCCTAGATGATATGGGTGATGAAATGCAAGCTCGCAACGCCGGTATTGAGTAAACAATAAATGATTGGAAGAAGACTGTCTCCAAAGAGCTCAAGGATCAAACAGAGTCTATCCACAATATTCGGAAGGGCCTTAATGAAGAAATCACCCTCCTTCAAGTCAGAATTAATTAGTTATCTATCTCCGAATCCTCCTCATCTCTGGTCCTTCCAGATAGCCAGCTCATTCCTGTCCTGCACAATCTTATTCAAGCCATAGGGGAATCAAGGTTCATGAGCCAAAAAGGCTTGACTACTCTAATCAAGTCCATGTTTCCCTATTTTGATCCCAAGGACCAGAAGCATATTCTATGCATTCTTCCTCAAGTCTCTCAATCCTATGATCAACTCCGAAGGTCCCTTTGCCCTTATTATTTGACTCCGCCTATAGTGGATCATATTATTGATGAGTGTGCAAAAGGCAATAAAGACTACTCGATCTACACCTCTGCCTGGCAGCAATCATGGGATAAGCGGACCTATATGGTTATTGATCCCCTTGATGGAAGCAAAAAGGGGGAGGAATATCAGAGTCATCAAGGAGAAGGAAGCGGGAAAGGAAAGAAGCTACAAGTCCGAAAGAGTGGTCCATTCGGAGAGATAGTTAAGCTAGATAGTTAATCTTGTAATACTTCTGTAATAGCTAGATTCACTTTATATGTATACTGAACTTCATGATGTTAACCATTGTTAATAGCAGAAGTATATATAAAGTGAAAAATTCTTAATTATCAAAACAATCGTTTCTAAAGTACAATCTGTAACTGTACTAAAACAAAATTAGAAGCGGAAATCATGGGGAGTTAGGATGCTAAAATTATGGGGGAGCATTGTAAAAGACTAAGTAATAAAAGTTACACCTAGTAAATACACCCATACTTAGATGACTTAGGTTTTTGTTTCCATTAAATGGGGGAGTATGTTGGGAAACAATGATCCGAATAAAAAATCTAAGTCCGGATAAAGTTTGAAAGAAACAAAAACAATATATGCAATTTCTCCCAAATCCAAATGGAAATATCCAGACAAAGATCAAGACACAAGTCATCCATTAATCAAATTAAAATACTAAGCACTAAGGGAAATCATCTGGACAGAGTTTGGAAAGGAAACAAACTTCTGACCCTCAAGACCAGCGTTCAAAAGAACTGGTTGAAGCCATCTCCGAAAGGTAGATCCAGAGCATATAGGACTAAAAGACATCCAGAAGACATATATTTTAAATAAAAGGAAAGTATTCAAATATACTTTTCCCTTTACCCTTTTTGGTCTATGGAAGTCAAAGATCCTTTCCCCAAGACAAAGACAAAATGACAGCTTATATATTTCAGAAAAAGTCAAAAGGGTCTAACACCGAATAGAGAAAAGCTAACTACTTTCTCCTAGACCAATAAAGGCACGTTTAGAGCTCACATCATAAAGCAATTGGTATGAAAGTTGGTGCATCACAAAATGACAAGCAAAATGATCATTGAGAACTTTTCAACCACAATCCCACAAACGGATCAAAATACAGTCTAACGGATTGATCAACGGATCTAGAACTCCACATCACAACCTGTTCAAGGGTGAAGATTGGATAAAAGCTCACTAACCAAAAACGGCTACATATATGATCCAAGCCTATAAATGGAGCTCTTCACCAAATGAGAAGGTAAACTGATTCATCTACAAAAGCAAGTAACAAAGAAACACATATACAATCAGTTGATATAATCCCTTCAAGAGCCCTTGATTCAAAATCTATTTGTAAGGTTTCCCAAGTGAAACTATAAACTTGAGGAACTCCAAAATCCAACCCTTTGTTAAAAACCAAAGTGTAAGAATCTCCAACTTGGATAAGTTGAGAGATTGGGATATAACTTGAAGTAGATACTTTGAGTGAGATCTCCCTATAGGACTCAGCTTAGATTCAAGGTAGAAGGCTAAGTGGTTTATCCTACTAAAGATAAGAGGACTTAGCTAGGAGTTGGTGCTTCTAGTGGTATATCCTACTTTCGGAAGGGGTTACCATCTGGAGATAAATTTGTAAGGCTTGATTCCTGCTAATTGAAAAGGAATCCACTAGTGGACAAGCTCAGAGGAAGGAAACTCTAGGGACTGGACATAGGCGGGGCCGAACCAGTATAAAATACTTGTGTTTGATTTTCTTTCTCTTTTACTTAATTGCACACATTTGCATAATCTGGATCCATCTTCCGGATCATAATCAGACACGCTATACTAAAGACTTTTTTAAGTCTGCTAATTCCGTGAAAAAGGGCCATTCTCCCCCCTCTGCCCTTATAAATACTCTCACAGGGACCAACATGACTGGTCAAGGATGACCACCACTAACAAGGGGGGACCCAGCCAGAAAAAAGGCATGGGTACCTAAGAAAACTTAATTGTTTTGTAGGTGAGCCTGAGATCAACTGATGATAGAAGAATGTGGTATTTGGATAGTGGATGCTCGAGGCATACGACAGGTGATAAAAAGCAATTAATCACATTAGAGCGAAGAAGAAATGGAGGTGTCAGTTTTAGAGATAATAAAAAGCGAAAGATTGTTGGTAATGGTATGATATGAGTCAAGCCTTCAATTGATAATGTGTCTCTGGTGAAAGGCCTAAAGTTCAACCTGCTAAGCGTTGCTCAGCTATGTGATAAAGGTATGAAAGTAATATTTGACTCAGTTGATCAGTCAGTCAGCCCATAATTATTCCTAATCTAGTACAAGAGAAAGAAGAAAATGAAGTTGACTTGGACCAATCAATCAACTTTGGTGATGATGTGGATGATCAACCAATAACTGTAGCTCAGTGAATTGATCCTGATTTACCAAAAGAAGTCAGAGCAAGAAGAGATCACCCAGTTGACAAGATTCTTGATAGTGTGCAAAATCCAGTGCTGACTAGAGGTCAACTGAATAGAATGATGAGCCATTCAACATTTGTATCATTGATTGAACCAAAGAAGTTTGAAGATGTTGAGTCTGATGATAATTGGATGATTGCAATGTAAGAAGAGCTAGACCAATTTAGAAGGAATGAAGTTTGGGATTTGGTGGAGAAACCCAGAGGAAAGTCAATCATAGGAACCAAATGGGTTTTCAAGAACAAGCTAGATGAAGCTGGTAATGTTGTCAGAAACAAAGCCAGGTTAGTTGCACAAGGCTATAATCAACAAAAAGGCATTGACTATAGAGAAACATTTGCACTCGTAGCAAGACTTGAAGCCATAAGAATTCTTTATGCTTTTGCATCCCATATGAATTTCAAGCTATTTTAAATGGATGTTAAGAGTGCATTTCTTAATGATTATATTTAATAAGAAGTCTATGTCAGACAGCCCCCAGGCTTTAAAGACCCCAAATATCCAAATCATGTCTTCAAGCTGAAGAAAGCTCTATATGGACTGAAACAGGCTCCAAGAGCTTTGTATGAGAGATTGACTAACTTTTTTATCAGTAAAAGTTATGTTAGAGGGAAAGCAGATACAACTCTATTTATCAAGAAGAGGCATCAAGATGTGTTGCTAGTACAAATATATATGGATGACATCATTTTTGGAGCAACTGATGAAAAGCTATGTAAAGAGTTTAGCCTGCAGATGAAAAAAGAATTTGAAATGTCAATGATGGGAGAGCTTAATTTCTTTCTTGGTTTACAAATCAAGCAAGGTGATGATGAGATCTTCATCAGCCAAGCTAAGTATGTCAAGGAAGTATTCAAGAAGTTTGACATAATTAAAAAGCCAAGCCAATGTCAACACCCATGGCCACTGATACTATTCTGAGTAAAGATGAGGAAGGTAAACCTGTAGAGAGTAAGCTCTACAGAGGTATTATTGGTTCTCTACTTTATTTAACTGCTAGTAGGCATGACATTCAATATGTTGTATGCTGTTGTGCAAGATATCAAGCTGACCCCAGAGAATCTCACTTAGCTTTTGTTAAGAGAATTCTCAGGTATTTGCTAGGCTCTATTGATGTAGGTTTATAGTATCCAAGTAATCCAGACTTCACTCTGAAAGGATACATTGATGCTGACTATGGAAGAGACAAACTTGAAAGGAAAAGCACCATAGGAGGATATCATTTCCTTGGTGGTTGTCTAGTTACATGGTATGATAAGAAGCAAACTTTTATGGCTCTGAGTACAGCTGAGGCTGAGTACATGACTGCAGGAAGTTGTGTAGCATAACTGCTATAGATCAAGCAGCAACTGGAGGATTATGGTATAAAGTCAAATTGTCTTGAAGTCATGTGTGACAACAAGAGTGCAATTGACCTATCCAAGAATCCAGTTCAATATGGCGGGATGAAGCATGTCAATATTAGACATCACTCTATAAGGGATCATGTGCTAAAAGGAGAAGTCAAGCTCACATACATTCCTACTGAACAACGAGCTGACATATTCACCAAGCCTATTAGAAAGGATCAATTCAACTTGCTAAGACAGCTAATCCGAATGTCTAATCTAATTTGAAGAAATACATCTCACTCTGACCTATTTTGGAGCTGACCAATCTAGAGCACACTCTGAGCTTCATCGAATTAGGTTAAGTATTTCTTTTTCCACTTGAATTTTGGACACGTCATTAATTTTCACCGGTTATCTTTCAAATTTAAACTTGATAAAAATGGTAGCAAGTTATGAAATGATCCATATTCAGAGTAGTTATCCCATGTTTTTGCCTTCATTAATCCTAGTAGACATTATGCAATCTGACCGTTGAATCTTAAGACCATGGTTTATAAGTCGTACACGTAGCTTTGCAGGTTTATGCGAAGAGTTTTTGGCTATTTAAGGAGAAATTCAGAAAGAGGAAAGGTTACTTTACCAAAATTCCTTTCTCTATAATTTCCTTCCTAAATTCCTTATAGTCTCTACCTTTCTCAAAGCAAATTCATTATGGTGAGTACATCAGGGAGGAATTCTGATCTTTTTATGAGAAATAAGAAGGATACTCACTGGGTTACTACCAGAGATCATATGGCTCAGCTTGCAATCAGTATGGACAAGATCGAAGAAATCAGAATTCCAGCAGGAACAAAGTATACTCCCACACCTTGGTGTTTCATGGAGAAAATGGAGGTAGATAGACCCACTACAGTAGACATACTGAGTTTCTGTGGCGATGAGAGATTTGGAAAGTGGGCGCGTCAGCACCACTTGAGAGGATTCTTTGTACTCCCAAATGGATGTTATGAGGAGATAGTGGATAGATTCTATAATGGAATCCACTTGGTGGAAGGTTAGAAGGACATGTTCATAACCACCATGATGGGGAGGCAAGTGTATGTGACCCCTAAGTTCATTATAGGTCTACTGGGAATGAAGGAAAGAGGTCTGAAGCTGCGAGTTATTAATAATGAAGATCATGTTGATATTCCCATAGACTATGAAGTTCCAGCAGATTATAAGGCAGGAGAAATTATAGCTGCTATGTTCATAAAAGAAGGGAAACAAGCACATGAGTTAGTGACCAAGGTATTGCTACCCAAGATTGGATCTACAGGGAGTTGTTCCAAGTTTGAGCGAGTATTCGTTTACGCACTAACCCATGGCATAAGCATTAACTAGCCCATGGCCATACTTCATAGATTCTTGAAGGTCGGTAAGCATAAGGTGTATGAACAGCTGGTTATGGAGATATGCAGGGCATTGAGATTGATATAGAAGGATGGGCTATCAAGAGCAACGTATAGATTAAGGTGATTAAGTCCAGAATCCTAAGCAATGCTCACTTTCATGGACTCAAAGCTAATGAGAGGCCTGCAAACACAAAGTACATAAAGCTGAAAAAGAGGGGAAGTCGGAGTAAAAGACCCCTACGCTATCATGGAAATGAAGCCTATTTAGCCTCATGAGGAGGACCTAACCCTGGATGGTTTCATAGAGAAAGAGCTTGAGAGGATTACCAAGCTCAGAGCTGTGAGAGGAGAAGATATGTCAGAGAAGCAAGTAGTGAAAAAGGAGGTCAGGAAGGACTCCAAGAAGGAAAGGAAAGTGAGCTCGTTGAGCTCAGTTCCAGTTGTTGTCCTAAAGAAGACAAGATCCTCTAAGGAAGTTAAAGAAGATAAGAGAAGAGAGCTAACTCTTAAGGAGATTAAGGAAGAGAAGAGTGCTGAAGAAGAATTGAGAGAGGAGATTCCTCTAAAGAGGAAGAAGAAGAGGAAAGTGGATGCTGCTCGGCTAGATGAGGTCACTACAAAGGGAAAGGAAGCTACATCAGTTCCTATTCCCCAAGTAGGTCAGCCCAAGAAGAAGCTGATGGTAAAGAGAAGGACATGAGTTGTCCAAGATGTGGAAGAAGTGGAGAGAGTAAGGGCTGCTGAAGAAGAGAGAATTAAGAAGAAGCAAGAGGAAATTGAAGCCACTATAAGAAGAATGGCTGAGGAAGCAGTAGCAGCAGCTAAGGCTAAGGCTAAGGCTAGCACTGAGCAAATCTTGTAAAAAGCTATAGCTATCTTGGCTAAGAGAGAAGTACCAGAAGTTGTTGATGAGATTATAGGAGCTTTGGATGGAATAGATAATCAAGAAGAGCAGGAGGGGGAAGATGATGTGGTAGAAGTGGAAGCTATAGAATTTGATGTACTAAACTCGGACCATCAGGTCACTTTGACTGCTGAGGAAGTCAAGGAGGCTAGGAAGGAGAGGAAGAGGGGTTATTAAAGAGAATAAAGATTATGATTGATGAGGATGATGGAGATTTGGAGGACAAGGAGGAAGAAGAAAGTGATAGTTGAGCATAGAGCTCAACTGACTGAGACTTCTTTAACTCAGGTCAGCGAGTCCATTGTTGAAGGTGCTATAGAGGAGAAGGAGGAGAAAGAACTTGAAGAATTCTTTACCTTCCCAAACACATCCACCAAAACACCACTCTCACCTAAACCAATCTCTGCCTTACCCTTACCAGAAAGCCAAACACCATCCACATCAAACTCAAACAAAGCCTCTGAACCAAATGACCAAACCTCTAACCAAATAGCCATTATCCCATACCTTTCCCCTATAGGATCTTTTGTGCATGTATAGTTACATTTGGAAGGACCTCTACTAGTCAGAGGACCTCTAATCATTGAGGAGATTCTTGAACAACCACAACAACAACAACCACCCTAACAACCTCAACCACAACCCCAATTCAATCCAAATGCTGAATTATTGGGAGGCATAAGGAGAATGGGAAGAGAAAGATTTCCAAGACTAGGGATAGATGCTAAAATAGATGCTGAAATAGCAAAATTGCTATTGTCTGAGGATGTCCTGAGGAGGATCACCAAGGCTGTTGAGCTAGTGTGAGGTTTTATGGAGGCTATTGAGGAGATGAAAGCCTATGTCAAATCAGTTCCTACCCAATTTTCTTTGGTAAAGGTAATAGTATCCCATACTTTGCCTTTGTTATCTATTGCAGGTAGGCAAGCAGCTGGTTTAAAAATGGAAGTTGCAGAACTTAAGAAGTAGATGGCTAAGATCTAAGAGAGTAAATGTAAAGTAATTAAAGATGAAAGGGACTTTTGCAACTTGATGATAAATAAATTCAATCCCTTACTTGAGGCTATGCTAAAGGTGCTTGATGGGTATAGCATATTAAGTTGGGAAAATGATGAGAACATAACTCACTTGAATGCAGTTGTAGATGGACTTAACGCTCTGATCACAGTGGCAACCAAGCATAATGGGTTATATACTATACTGAGTTAAGGAAAGTGAAGGAGGAGATGCTATAAGGAGTTAAGGACTTAGAGGGAGCTGTGCTACATGCCTTAAAAAGGCTTAACATTTCAGATGCTCTGAGCAGTGATATTGTTATGACAGATGCTGAACTGAAGCCTAATCTTCCTCAGAAACTTGGTCATATCAGAGACCAAATCAAGCAAGCTCAAGCTCATTTCATCAATGATGGAGAAGCCCTAGATAAGATTCATAATGAAGTTACTACACACATCAGGAGCACTCCAATGCTGGAGCGGATTCTAAGGCAAAACAATCAAGCCAAGGCTCCGGCAAGTCTCACCCAGATATCCAAAGAAGGTTTAAATGCTCAATATCAGGTCAATCTATCTCAATCCCATGCTTTGGTAGGATTATTTGCCTTTCTCAAAGAATAAGAAGCAATATCGTAGGAAATTTATGAGCTATTGGTGCAGAATTTTTCATCTAATGTATGTAGACAGCTAGAAACCTTTGAAGAGTCTCTGGGCTCTTTTGATCATCAAATTCAAGCCATTTTGGATGCAATAGCAATGGGGGAGAAGGATCATAAGAAGCATGAAAAGGAGGAAAAGGAGAGAGAATAGAGGATTGCTGAATTTTCCTATAACCTATCTAAGGATCTGGAGCTCATTCAGAGAGAATATAGAGAGACCAGAAAAAAGAAAGGCAAGAAGATTGCTCTGCCAAAGGAAAAGAAGACTAGATAGGATTAGCAAGTTTATGAGGAGAGAAGAAGAAACTTGGGAGCCCCACCTATGCCAAAAGATTAGAATAGAATCTATATAATCAATAGTGCTTATTGTAAAACTTAGTATAGATTAACTCTTTATTATCTATACTTAAGTTATTAATTAATGAATGATTACGTTTTCTGTTCTAAGTTAAGATCTTCTTAACTTCATATATTCTCTGCTATATATACATATGCTCTGATCTCTTGCAAAAATATATGAGAAGTATTGAGGAATGCTGAACTTAGAAGATTCAAGAATTATGGAGGAGTTAGCATTCACTCTGAGTGGATTGAAAATGCTGAACAAAGATATATCAAGCATAAGTATAAGGTAACTCTGATCTAAATATCTTATTGATTTAATTCTCGCTTAGTTAATTGCCATTGATCAAAATGGGGGAGATTGTTGAACCAAGCACGAGTTTGGACTAACTCAATGGATGACTCAATTGTGCTTAAGTTTTGATCATAATAATTAAGTTAAGAATGGGATAATTAAATTAATAATGATGTTAAAATGAATAGTCTATGGTTTTAAGGGAGTTAGTAAATTCAAGGTTAGAATTTTAAGTCTACATTGACCTAGCTATCTAGTTTAACTCTAAGTGTTTTCTGGGCTGAATATCTACTTGGTAGCTGACTTAGTAATATACACTCAGCACTTGATATTTAGATTTTAGTTTAGCTATGTGCATTTTGTTTTATCATTTCAGCTGAGTTACTTAAAGTCTGTCAATGCTGCTGACCTTACCTTTTAAGGTAAAAAGGTATCTTTACTTTTAGTGTTGCTTTTTGCAGAAATATTAATAAGACAATGATAAAAAGAATTAATGCCTTGACAAGACACAAAATTATGAAGAAAATGACAAAGTCTTCCAATGCAAAGCTGCAACAAGTTAATTGCCACTTCGGGTAATTCTGTAGATCTACCAACCTTGTATTGCGCACTCTGCAACATGTAAGAAAACTTGAGGGAATGGGATGAAGATACGTGGCAAGTTAGCACGAGCTCTCTCTAACGAAAGACTGGCATCAAACGATAAAGAATTCAAATTAGAGCTCGAGTTTCAATTTAATGGATTGAAATGTATTTCACAACGGTGCAATTTTATCTCTTAATGGATCGATTTGAAGAAGCAATGGGTGAATTACTGAGCTGTCAATTTCAGAAGGTGCTAAGACAAGTTCAACGTCTACTTTCTCAATCCAACTATAAAAAGAACAAGAAGGCAAACATTAGAACTTGGTGATTATACCTGAATTTCTTAGAAGCAAAGACTTTGTCAATTCATAAGCTTTAAAAGGAATTCAAGCAAGAAAGCAACTCAGGGAGAATCTGCTTAGAATAAGGGAGAATAGTATAGATCCATCAATTGTAATATTAGATCATTTATAACTGGATTAATATTTCTATAAGTTGATGTTTAGACTCATTGTGAGTTACTCATAGAAGAGGGTATTCTAGTCAGCGGGTGAGCGATTGCAGTTTGGAGGGTACTTACTGTAGTTATGGATTTTGTGAAAGGCTTCTCCGCCTAGGGTGAAGGAGTTGAGATTAGTGGATTAAAGCTGAGACACTCTCTCGAGACTGGATGTAAGCACATGTTGTCGAACTGGTATAAAATCTCTGTATTCTTTACTTATTCACATTTTCCATTTATTTCACTCAGCCAGCTAACCTCACTCAGCGGAGCAGTTCATTATCGCAAAAAAGTTTTATAAGTTCTTGAGTGAGTCATTCACCCCCCTCTAACTTAGTAAGTGTACACATAGGGACCAACACTTGGGATTGAGGTTGAAAAGTTATAAGTGATTGTTGTCCTTGTATTTTAGTGATTCACCAACTTTTACGCTAGTAGTCCGGTGTGTGTGTGCCACACGTTTTTCTTATTGGTCTAGGTACAAAAGGTTATTGCCTTTTCTTTTTCCTGTGTCAGTCTTTTGTCATTTTTCTGAAAAATGCCAGCTGTCTTTTTTGTCTTGCTTATGGGGAAATGATCTTTGACTTGGAGACCAAAAGAATGGAGGGAATGTAATTTTCAAATTATTCTTTTTGTCTAGGTATTTAAGTCTTCCGGATGTCTTCAGACTTAATATCTCTGGAACTGTCTTCTTCCGGATGCTATGCTGATTTTGAGCAGTTCAAAGTTTGTTTTCTTTCTAAAATTTAATCGATGCTTCCAATGTGTGCTTAGGCTTGTCTTGGATTAGATACTTCCGTTTGGATTTAGGAGATTACATATTCTTACAAGTTTTTTTGTTTTCTTTAAGCTTACAAGTTTTTGTTTTCTTCAAACTTGATCCAGATAGATACTTATCTATTTTTCCGGATCATTGTTTCCCAACAATCTCCCCATTTGATGGAAATAAAAACTAAGAACAAATAAGCATAAGGGGATATGATCTAAGTATGATTCTTGATACTTAGTCATTTACAATATTTACTCCCCCATAATCTAAGCATCCTAACTCCCCCAATATTTTTGCATCTTTGGCTGCTATATTTTTTAAGTACAATTATTGATTGTACTTAGAAGCATTTTTGTGTAGACTTTTTTCACTATATATACTTCTGCTGTTAACAATGGTTAACATCAATAAAGTTCCAAATTACAGATACAGAGTATATATAAGTGAAAATTTCAAAGCTAGCTATTACAAGAGTTTTACATGATTACAATAGCTAACTAAACATTTACCTATCCACTTCTATATCATCATTTCCCCTGCTGGTAGTGCTCTTCTCCCCCTTATTGTTTTCATCAGAATGGGGGTCTATAACCATATATGTGTGCTTGTCCCAGCTTTTCTGTCATACCTCGAAGTAACCATAGTAGTCTACATTTCCTTGGGAGTGCTTTTCAAAGATTACTTCAACTGTGGCAGGAAGGAGTTGGAATGGCCTCAGTAGAGTCCGGATCTCTTTATAAGATCTAGTCATATCTGGAATCATTCTTAGTGCATGGGCTTGATCATCCTTGTCAAAATATGGAAACATGCACTTAAGGAGAGTCAGACTGCACTTGTACCCAAAGAATCCAGTATCGCCTATGTGTTTGATAAGATCATTAACCACTGGAAGGAGAAGACTGTCCTAGGTTGAGGATGAAGGTCCGTAAGAAGAGATTGAGGGATTAGCCATACATGACTTTAGAGATTCAATATCCTGGCATATATCTCTCTGGACATTGTGGATGGTGAATTGACCATTGTGAGATCCTTGTGGAAAGCCTCTTTGAGATTTTTATTCAGGTCATTAGTTCCGGATGCATGGCTACCACTGTCATCACTGATCTCATCCACTTGCTTCTTTTAAAGTGTGGGGAGGCCTTCATCAAGAAAGTTTGTAAGCATTTCTTGTGCGGCTTGATGTTCCTCATTTAGCATTTTGAGCTCAGAGACAGTATCCTTTCCACCTTCTGCAACAGCCTCAAGCAGAGATTTTTCAAGGTTTTCAGACTTCCGGTCCATGTATTCTTTGAGCTCAGTGGAGAGTTCTATAGATGTTAAAGTGATTTGGCCCATGAGGGTTGCACAGTTATTATCCCCTTCAGTGAGAGCTTGATTAGCAGAGTGATTTGCTCCTGATATATTTGAATTCATCTACTCTATAACCAGAGTGGTCTTGGCCAAGGATACTTCTGCTACCAATTCTACAATTGGAAAATCTTCTACTTTCTTTTCTATTCTCTTCACATTGCCTTTTGTTCCCCCAACATCTGATTGTAAATCCGGAGATAGTGATTGATCAGTGATTAATTTCTCCACAGATTTAAGAGTGGAGACCACTTCCCGGAGAGCTTTGGAGATATTGTCTTCCCTATGTCCCTCAATAGTAGCTTCTTTTATCAGTCTAAGAGCTACTCTTAGTTTTTCATGCCTAGTTGGCTGGTGATTTACAGTTCTAGGTTTTTTCAGATCACCGAAAGAGGAGAATAAAGTTTCTCCAGAACTTGAATTGCTCCCAAATGATCCGGATGGCTCTCCATCACCTCTTTACTCTTCAGCTCTTGGCATGATTTCCCTATTTTCCACCCTTTCCTCTAAAATAGACTCGCCCGTTGAGTCCACTTTAGAAGTGTTCTCGTTGGGTCTCAGACCAGTTCCCTACTCTAGAACTTGGTGTTTCAGGTTTGACTGGTTATCCCTGGATGCATTTTGGATGTCTACACCCAGGTTGTCCTTTATCTCAACGGCATCAGCAGCCAGAGTTTCATTAGCATTGGAATTATTTGGAAGAAGAATTACCTGATTAGATTGCTAAATTTCTACTTGTTCTTCTTCATTCTGATTCTCTCTCCCTGCATCCAAATGACTGGAATCATCCTTAGTCTCCCCATCCTTGACAGGACTTACCACTCCCTATTCTGTATTCGGAATGATGGCATTTTCCTCATCATTCCCTTCCATCGCCTGTATAGGACTTGCCACTATGATCATTGCACATCCCGGAATGGTGGAATCTTCCTCACCATTCCTTTCTGTTGCCTTTGCATGACTTTCAATCTCCACAACCTCTGGTTCTACATTCAGCAAGTTCTCCGGAAGTGGTCCTTACCTCGCATGAAAATTGAATAGATCCTCATCTTGATACTTGGCTTCCATGAGAAGCTCAAGATCTTTTGGTGCTAGGAGGATGGGTGGACTATCTGATTCTCTAGCTCCAGATGAGCCTCTGGGTCCCCCCTTTATCAATAGATTGATCTTTTGACTGTCCTAGACGGCTGACATTAATTCAGCATATTAGGGGTCTTTTGGGAATATATTGTCTTGGAGAATTGGTTCATGAGTGAATACTACCAGCTCTTTTCCTTTGCTCAAGTTAACCGGAGTGGCTGCTTTAGGGGATGGCTCTTTAATTGAAATTCCAGTAGCAGGCTTCTTGATTTGAAGCTTAGCTCTTACTTTTTTAGCCTTTAGCACCTCACTAAAGGTCAATCCCCTCATCTGAAGCTGTCTTATAGGAACATGCTCTTCCTCCTCTGTTTCCTCTTCTAGATCATAAACCGGCCTCTTTCTTTTATCTGTTGCCTTGATCAGCCTTCCTCTTAGCTTTTTAGGCTGTTTAGGTGTAGTCTTCATCAGCTGTGTGAGAGGAATTCTATCCTCATCATTATCTTCTACAACAGGCTTTATATTTATTTCCTTTTGAGCCTTCGATTTTGTGGTTCTGGCTTTCTTGGTCTCCAGAGCGATATCAGTTCTGGTCTTTCTGACTCTTGCCTTTTCCTTCTTCTCTTCTCTAAGTCGGATGGCTTTTTCCTCAATCCATGTCTCTCCAAAGCTTAATTTTCTAAAATTCTTTTCCAGAATCTCCTTGCCTTGGATGGATTGGGCTCCGGATAAATTGATTCCGTTTGCCAAGAGGATTCTGGTGATGAGGGCACCATTAGAGTTTTTATGTTGCCTTAGGAAATGAATTATCTGTACAGGCATGTTTACAACCCTCCTATCAACCCAGTGCTACAGAACGCAGTGTTGAAAGGAGGAAGTAGTAGTTATTGATCCTTCCGGATAAGGACCAACTTGGCTAACGTGTGCTAAAGGATTCTTGGTGTTTCAGGACAGTACATGGAGAATTTGTCTCCAAAATTGCAAACAGGAAGCCATTTGGCTTGGTAGTACATCACCTAAAGTTTATCTCCATCCGCCCTTAGTTGAACTCCATCATTTTTCATATTCAGGTTGTCCACAAAGAACTGCGGTGAAATGGTGATTACCTTTCCCTGAATAGAGGTTCTTAGAGCGTTATAGTAGGAGTGCGCTCTCAAGTTATCATAAAATTCTTTGACCAGTTCCTGGTAGGTTGGACAATTGATCTTTAGGAAATCTGTAACATGTTAATCCTTCAGAAGCTATGAGTAGGGTTCTTTGTCAAAGAGAAAATTGTCCCCCAAATAATCTGTTGGCACGACAGATTCTTGGTTTTTCCACTTTAGAGGGATAAAATCTTTGTCTTTGAGATCGGATTCATTGAAAATGTATCTGGGAGGAGGAGGAGTGATTTGTTTTGAAGCCATTTGAGAATTTTGAGAAGGTTTGAGAATTAGGGATTTTAGGTTTTGAGAATTGATTTTTGTAGAGTAATAGTAGAGAATTACTTACGTGAAGAAGAAAAGGGATATTTGGGGGGTTTATATAGAATTCCCAGAGTGGGGGTAATTTGGTAATCTGAATTCCGCTAAGTTTAACTGGATTGATGATGAGGCAGTTAAACATTTAGAAGAGAGGTGAATGGTGTTTAACCGGAGAATGGGAATGGTTTATTTTTAAAACAACCATTTAATTTTACCACGCGTGTAACACCCAATAGACGCTTGAAATTCACAACGTGTACAGTTACTTTTCAGCGCTTTTACAGCCATTTATCCTTCTATCTGCTAAGTCGGCTGTCTTTGTTCCAGATCCAGAGTCAAAATTAAAAATCCACACTAATTCCTGATTTGCTTCCGGATTTTTCTTCAAATTGGATTGGACATTCCAATTGATTCCATTAGCTTGTTGAATTGATCTTTACTTAATGGCTTAGTAAAGATATCTATTCTTTGCTCATTGGTTGGAATGTACACCAATGCAACATCCTTCTTTATCAAATGATCTCGGATAAATTTGTAACGAACCGAAATTTCAGAATTTACTTATAATAAATTACTATAGTATTAAAATATCATGGGAATTATTTTTGTAGTTATTATTATTCTTATTGGATATAAGACATGAGGAAGTGAGTTAATTAAGTAAGAGTGATGGATTAGGCATTTAATTATTTATTCAAGGGCATTATTGAAAATTAAAAAAAAATTCATACAAATTCTAATCTATACGTATTCCCTTCATTTCCTTTATCCAACTTCATCTTCTCCATTCTTCCTCTCCCCCTTAACCAAATTTTTCCCTAATCTAAAAACTTCCGATTTCTTCGATTCAACTTCAAATTCTTGTTAGAAATCGATTCTTAAGCCCTCTATCATCATCAATTTCAGTGAATCAAGATTAGAAGAGGAGAATTTCAAATTTTAAGGTTCGGATGAATAGTAACCCGAATTAGAGGTGAGTGATTTTTGATGAAATTAAAGCTTAATTAGTAGAATTCACGGTAGATTAAACATATTTATGGTATTAGAAAGTTTATTTATATAATATCTTGACAGAATTATATATAGCTGTTGTATAGGAAGCTACTGTAAGCAAATCAAAGGCAAAAGAGGTAGAAGAGAGCTAGTACGAGCTTAGAAAAAGGTTTGTATCTCAAATTTCGATTTCTTGGTTTTTCGGAAAATTTCCAGATTTCTATCCCTGTTTTGTTTTGATGTTTTCTCTTGATATATAAATCCGATTTGAATGATTCTTAATTCTATTAATATCTACAGAAAGTAAAGAATATATGTTCAGAAGGAATCTTGTTGAATTTCGTTCGTTTTCAATGTGAAATTTTCGTTTGAAGTTGAGTCATGAAATCTGTTTTTTGGGAAATCTCAGCTTTGTATACTGTTTAGTATTTTGATCATAACTTTGGTTATACAATTTGGATTTCCGTGATTTTGGTGGTTTTGGAAAGCTGAGACATGTGCCTAATTATGTTTAGAATAAATTTCTTCTATTGGATGTTGTTTTGATAGTGAAAAATGCAAGGGAAGTTAGGTCACAGAATCTGGAAATTTCTGGAAAGTATGAATATTGATTTTATTGAGTTTTAATTGAAGTTTGATGTTTAAAAGTTTAGGATTTGAATTCCTATTTCTGAAGTTATGTTGAATTATGATTGACAGTTTATACTGGAATTTTTAAGATGTTACTTGGATTTATTGCCCTTATTAAACGAGTAGAATACGGGTCAGGGTAGATTGGCGCCAATAAAGGGGGGTACAGTACTGTACAAACAATTGAAGCTTTGGCTTCGGGCTTTGGCCGATATATATATATATATATATATTGAAGCTTTGGCTTCGGGCTTGACCAATATATTGATTTTGAAGCTTTGGCTTCGGGCTTGACTGATATATTGATTTTAAAGCTTCGGCTTTGGGCTTGACCGATATATTGATTTTGAAGCTTCGGCTTTGGGCTTGTCCGCTCCCGTATCCATTTTACTGTTATTCAGGACTTGTTTACTTTGGGCAATATGTGGTTAAAGTATTTGAAAAAATTGGATACAAATTTGATTGTACTTTGAAATGATTACTATATAAGTTTTGTGATTTGGTTCCATAAAGTTGGTTAATTTGTTTTTGACTTATAAATATACTTTATTTCTATTTTAAAAATGTTCAAAGTTGTTATATTTCTTTTATGAACACCACTAAGCAAATTGCTTAGCGTGTAGTTTTTTTTCTACACGTAGGTGGAGAACTTATAGATAGCTTGGACCAAAGTGGAATAAGTGGATTAGCTTGAAGAGCAAAAAAGGAAAGACTCGAGGTGGATTTGTAATTTAATGTAATATTATGGTTTGTAGAATAATGACATGTACTAGATAGTGTGAGAAATAAAAAGTGGTATTGAGAAATATTTGGAGAGTAATTAGCATTTGGAGAATAATTTGGAGTTTGAAACATATTATTTGTATTTGCACATATTAAATCTATAAGTATTGAACCTTATATAGTGGAGTAGAGTTGTTTATTGGGTGTTTATAGTTACTGTGGCGCTCCCTATAAAGGGGGTGTTACATTTGTTAGTATCAGAGCGAGGTTTAGGCGATTCTAGGACTAGTATCTATATGCCATTTAAGATATAAATATGTCATGTTAGTTGTTTGATCCACTTTGGTCCAATTTTCAGGAATAATTTATGGCTAGTAGTAGTCACAACCAGAGTGAGGAAGAGGATGCTGAGAGTATGGTCCATATTAGACAAGGGGATGAACAAAGAGATGAACCTCCACCAGTTCATGGCTTTCCTGAACAACCTACTGCAGCACAAGCTGTTTTACTTCAGCATATGACTACTGAAGTAATCACACAAGTACTTCAAAACATACAAATCCCTCAAGTTCCTGTAGTACCTCACATTAAAAGAAGAGAGGATAGAACTCCTCTTGAAAGAATCAAGAAGCTTCCAGCTGATGACTTCAAAGGGGATACAGTGAATCCTGCATTTGCAGAAGATTGGCTTGATCATACTAAATGGTGTATGACTAGGCTTCATTTTACTGATGAAGAGAGATTAGACTGTGTGCAAGGTTTACTCAAAGAACAAGCAAGGAGGTGGTGGGATAACATTGTGAGAGAAAGGCGACCCGAAGAAATCACTTGGGGTCTTTTCTTGGAACAATTTGACAAGAAGTACGTTAGTGAACGATTCAAAGATAAGCAGAGGAAATTGTTCTTGTCTTTCAGACTGGGACGAATGACTGTATTAGAATATGAAATTCAATTCCTCAAACTTGAGAGGTATTCTCATGATATCATTGATAGTGAAGTAAAGTGATGTAAGAGATTCGAAGATGGGCTAAATGATGAAATTAGAGTGCATTTACTTGCAAAAAGGATTAGGGTGTTCAATGACTTGGTTGATGCTGCTATGGGCATTGAGAAGATCAATTCAGATAGACAACAAAGAATGGCTAAAAGATCTGGATTTCAAAAGGGGTCACAGGGTCCAGTTAGTTCAGAATCTCCAAGTAAGAAACAGAAGGGAACATCAGAACAAACACAGTCTCATTTCAGAGGGTTTTCACCGAGACAAACCATAAGTATGGGATCAGCGGCTAGTGTACCTTCAAGTCGAGGTAGGGGAAATATTCCACAATTTTCTAATTGTGGAAGGATGCATACAGGGGAATGTTGGGGAAAAGGTAGAGTCTGCTTTAAATGTGGCTCAAGGGAACATTTGATTACAAATTGTCCTCAAAGACAAACAAGTACATCTGCACCTACAGTAGTTCCTACTCCTACAATGCAAGGAGGAAGAGGAAGGGGAAGAGGAAATGCTAGTGGTTTAAGTGGGCATAATGTGGCTCAATAAGCACTGCAGAGTGGTAGACCAGGAGGAATGGCGCGAAGTTATGCAATCCGAGGGCCTGAGACTCGGGAATCTACTAAAGTTATTATCGATAAATTTTCATTCTTTAATCACGATGTTTATGCTTTGATAGATCCTGGTTCATCTCATTCATATATATGTACTGCATTAGCACAAGAGAAAGGTTACATGTAGAAGAATTAGGAGAAAATATTGAAGTGACTAATCCTTTAGGACACAGTGTGATAGTAAATAAAGTGTATATGAATTGCCCTATTATGATTCAACATCAACTTTTCCATGCAAACTTAATTGAGTTACCTTTCCGAGATTATGATGTTATCTTGGGAATGGATTGGTTATCGGAACATCGAGCTGTGGTGGATTGCAAAAACAAAAGAATGTCACTTCAAGTTTCTGATGGAGAAGAAATAGTTATCGTGGGTGAAAGATCAGATTACCTCTGTAATATAATTTCTTGTATGAAGATTAAAAGACTAGTTAGGAAGGGATGTCAGGCCTACCTAATCTTCACTCCAGAATTGAAGAAAGGTGAGTTAGAAATGCAGAATATTCCTACGGTATGTGATCTTCCTAATGTATTTCCAGAAGAACTACCGGGGCTGCCACCGAAAAGAGAGGTAGAATTCGCAATTGATGTATTACCGGGTACTGCACCAGTATCCAAAGCACCATACAGAATGGCGCCTGCAGAACTAAAAGAGTTGAAGATTTAGTTACAAGAATTGTTAGACAAAGGATTCATATGCCCGAGTATATCCCTGTGGGGTGCATCAGTGTTATTTGTTAAGAAGAAAGATGGGTCACTTCGATTATGTATTGATTACCAGGAGTTGAATAAATTGACAGTCAAGAACAAGTATCCATTGCCAAGGATTGAAGACTTATTTGATCAACTCAAGGGTGCCAAATACTTCTCTAAGATTGATTTGATATCGAGTTACTATCAGATGAGAGTGAAAGATGATGATATTGCAAAGACGGCTTTTCGAACCAGATATGGACACTATGAATTTTTGGTGATGCCATTTGGTCTTACTAATGAACCAGCAGCATTTATGGACCTTATGAACCGTGTCTTTTACTTGTATTTAGATAGGTTTGTAGTGGTTTTCATTGATGATATTTTGGTGTATTCTAAGTCACGGGAAGAGCATGATCAATATTTGTGGATAGTCTTCCAAACTTTGAGGGAAAATAGGTTATATGCCAAACTTAGCAAATGTGAGTTTTGGCTTAAAGAAGTTTCGTTCTTAGGCCATATTGTTTCTGCAGAAGGAATTAAAGTGGATCCTAAAAAGATAAAAGCAGTTGTCGAATGGAAACCACCAAAGAACCCTATGGAAGTTAGAAGTTTCCTTGGCTTAACAGGGTATTATAGAAGATTTGTGAAGGGATTTTCAGTAATTGCTGCTCCGCTGACGAAACTACTTCAAAAGAACGCAAAATTTTAGTGGAATGATAACTGCTAAGAAAGTTTTGAGAAGTTGAAGGCGATGTTATAACAAAAGCACCCATCCTTACCCAACCAGAGCCTGGAAAAGACTTTGTAATCTATAGTGATGCTTCACATAGTGGTCTTGGGTGTGTTTTGATGCAAGAAGGGAAAGTGATTGCCTATGCTTCCAGGCAATTGAAGAATCACGAAAGGAATTATCCTACACATGATTTGGAAATGGCTGCAATAGTCTTTGCCTTGAAAATTTGGCAACAGTATCTTTATGGAGAAAAATGTTATATTTACACAGATTATAAAAGTTTAAAATATTTGCCAACACAGAAGGAGTTGAATTTAAGGCAGAGAAGGTGGATGGAATTCATTAAAGATTACGATTGTCTTATCGATTACCATCCAGGAAAGGCTAATGTAGTGGCAGATGCTCTCAGTAGAAAGACAATGATGGCACTAAGGGCTATGAATACGGGGTTAGCTCTTACCAGTAGTAGAGCCTTAATTGTAGAATTGAAGATTCAACATGTACTACTACAACAGGTTAAGCAAGCACAAAATGAAGATGATGACTTGAAGGTCATTCGAGCAAGGACACAAGTAGGTATCGTAGACAACAATATGGTTCGAGAAGATAGATGTCTATATTTTAAAGATAGACTATGTGTGCCAAATAATGAAGAATTAAAGAAGAATATTTTACATGAGGTGCATAGTAGTCCTTATGCGATGCATTCGGGAGCAAACAAGATGTACCAAAATTTGAAGAGCCATTATTGGTGGAATGGAATTAAGAAAGACATTACTAACTATGTTGCTTAATGTCTAACTTGTCAATAGGTGAAAGCCGAACATCAAGTTCCTTCTGGATTATTACAACCTATAACAATTCCAGAATGGAAATGGGAAAGAATCACAATGGACTTTGTGACGTCTTTACCACTTTCACAGAAGAAACATGATATAGTGTAAGTTGTTGTAGATAGATTGACAAAGTCTACCCACTTTCTTCCAGTTAGGATGAATTATTCACTTGATAAGTTGGCTCAGTTATATGTAGATGAGATAGTGCGACTACACGGAGTGCCCATTTCAATCATTTCTGACCGAGATCCAAGATTTACTTCGAGATTTTGGAAGAAGTTGCAAGAAGCCTTAGGTAGTAAACTTCATTTTAGTACTTCATTTCATCCTCAAACAGATGGTCAATCTAAAAGAGTAATTCAGGTGTTGGAAGACATGATGAGAAGTTGTATCATTGAAATTGAAGGAAGTTGGGATAAGTATTTGTCCCTCATGGAGTTTACATATAATAACAGCTATCAATCAAGCATACAAATGGTGCCATATGAAGCATTGTATGGAAGAAAATGTCGAACTCCATTACATTGGACCGAGCATAGTGAAAACAAGATTGTGGGAGTGGATTTGATTCAGAGACAAAGGAGAAGGTAAAACTTATTCAAGAAAGATTGAAGGCAGCATCGGATAGACAAAAGTCTTATGCTGATCTAAAAAGAAAAGACATTACTTATGAAGTCGGGGATAAAGTATTTCTCAAAGTATCTCCTTGGAAGAAAGTCCTGCGATTTGGCAAAAAGGGCAAGCTCAGTCCGAGATTTATTGGCCCATATAAGGTTATAGAGAAGGTTGGACCGGTAGCTTATCGGTTGGCACATATCTTAAGGAGATACAGATCAGATCCATCACATATCTTATCTCCTGATGTCATAGAAATCGAACCCGGCCTGACGTATGAAGAGAAACCAGTACAAATCTTGGCGAGAGAGGTTAAACAATTGAGAAACAAGTCTATTCTATTGGTAAAAGTACTCTGGAGGAATCATAAGGTTGAAGAAGCAACTTGGGAACTAGAGGATACAATGAAAACTCAATATCCACAACTGTTTTCAGGTAATTTTCGAGGACGAAAATTCATAAGAGGGTGAGAATTGTAAAGAATCAAAATTTCAAAATTTACTTATAATAAATTACTATGGTATTAAAATATCATGAAAATTATTTTTGTAGTTATTATTATTGTTATTGGATATAAGACATGAGGAAGTGAGTTAATTAAGTAAGAGGGATGGATTGGCATTTAATTATTTGTTCAAGGGCATTCTTGGAAATTAAAAATAAAAATTCATACAAATCCTAATCTATACGTATTCCCTTCATTTCCTTTATCCAACTTTATCTTCTCCATTCTTCCTCTCTCCCTTAATCAAATTTTTCCCTAATCTAAAAACTTCCGATTTCTTCGATTCAACTTCAAATTCTTGTTAGAAATTGATCCTTAAGCCCTCTATCATCATCAATTTCAGTGAATCAAGACTAGAAGAAGAGGGTTTCAGATTTTAAGGTTCGTATGAATAGTAACCCAAATTAGAGGTGAGTATTTTTGATGAAATTAAAGCTTAATTAGTAGAATTCATGGTAGATTAAGCATATTTATGGTATTAGGAAGTTTATTTATACAATATCTTGATAGAATTATATATGGCTGTTGTAGAGGAAGCTAGTGCAAGCAAATCAAAGGCAAAAGAGGTAGAAGAGAGCTAGTACGAGCTCAGAAAAAGGTTTGTGTCTCAAATTTCGATTTCTCGGTTTTTTGGAAAATTTCCAGATTTGTATCCATGTTTTATTTTGATGTTTTCTCTTGTTATATAAATCCGATTTGAATGATTCTTGATCCTATTTATATCTACAGAAAGTAAGGAATATATGTTCATAAGGAACCTTGTTGAATTTCGTTCTTTTTCAATGTGAAATTTCCTTTTGAAGTTGAGTCATGAAATCTGTTTTTTGGAAAATCTCAGCTTTGTACACTGTTTAGTATTTTGATCATAACTTTGGTTATATAATTTGGGTTTTGGTGATTCTGGTGGTTTTGAAAAGCTGAGACATATGTCTACTTATATTTAGGATAAAGTTCTTCTATTGGATGTTGTTTTGATAGTTAAAAATGCAAGGGAAGTCAGGTCACAGAATCTGGAAATTTCTGGAAAGTATGAATATTGATTTTATTGTGTTTTAATTGAAGTTTGATGCTTAAAAGTTTAGGATTTGAATTCCTAATTTTTGAAGTTATGTTGAATTATGATTGATGGTTTATATTGGAATTTTTAAGATGTTACTTTGAGATATTGCCCTTATTAAACGAGTAGAATACGGGTCAGGGTAGATTAGCACCAATAAAGGGGGGGTACAGTACTGTACAAACAATTGAAGCTTTGGCTTCGGGCTTTGGCCGATATTATATATATATATATTGATATTGAAGCTTCGGATTCAGGGTTGACCGATATATTGATTTTGAAGCTTCGGCTTTGGGCTTGACCGATATATTGATTTTTAAGCTTCGGCTTCGGGGTTGTCCGCTCCCATATCCATTTTACTGTTATTCAGGACTTGTTTACTTTGGGTAATATGTGGTTAAAGTGTTTGGAAAAATTGGATACAAATTTGATTGTACTTTGAAAGGATTACTATGTAAGTTTTGTGATTTGGTTCCGTAAAGTTGGTTAATTTGTTTTTGACTTATAAATATACTTTGTTTCTATTTTAAAAATGTTCAAAGTTTTTATATTTCTTTTATGGACACCACTAAGCAAATTGCTTAGCGAGTATTTTTTTTCTACACGTAGGTGGAGAACTTGTAGATAGCTTGGACCAAAGTGGAATAAGTGGATCAGCTTGAAGAGCGAATAAGGAAAGACTCGAGGTGGATTTGTAATTTAATGTAATATTATGGTTTGTAGAATAATGGAATGTACTAGATAGTGTGAGAAATATAAAGTGGTATTGAGAAATATTTGGAGAATAATTAGTATTTGGAGAATAATTTGGAGTTTGAAACATTATATTTGTATTTGCACATATTAAATCTATAAGTATTGAACCTTATATAGTGGAGTAGAGTTATTTATTGGGTGTTTATAGTTACTGTGGCGCTCCCTATAAAGGGGGTGTTACAAAATTGATGCCTGATGTTTACATGCTTCGTCCTGCTATGAAGTACTGGATTCCTTGACACATTAATGGCACTTTTGTTGTCACACATTACTTCAACACATCCAGATTGAACTCTATAGTCTTCTAATTGTTGCTTGATCCAAAGGAGTTGAGCTACACAACTTCCTGCTGCTATATATACTGCTTTTATGGTTGATAAAGCAACTGAGGTTTACTTCTTGCTATACCATGATACCAAGCAATCTCCAAGAAAGTGACAGCCTCCGGATGTACTCTTCCACTCAAGAGTATCTCTGCCATAATCTGCATCAATGAAGCCTTAGAGTGTGAAATTCCCATTACTAGGATTCCATAATCCAACTTCAGTGGTTCCTAGGAGATATCTAAGGATTCTCTTCACTTCTTTGAGATGTGAATCCTTAGGATTGGATTGATATCTTACACGGTAGCAAACTCCATAATGTATTTTAGGTCTGCTATCTGTCAAGTACAATAGTGATCCAATCATACTTCTATAAAGCTTCTGATCTACTTCTTCTCCTGTACAATCCTTTGATAGGACTGTATCTGATCCCATGGGAATGGACATTGGCTTGCTTTTGTCCATTTTAAACTTATTCAGAATTTCCCTGGTATACTTTGATTGACTAATGAAAATCCCATCCAGAATTTGTTTGATCTGTAATCCAAGGAAGAAATTAAGTTCTCCCATCATAGACATCTTAAACTCCTTCTATATTTGAGTGCAAAATTCTTCACACATCTTTTCATCTGTTGCTCTAAAGATGATGTCATCAACATAAATTTGGACTAGAATCACATCATCCTTCTTCTTTTTAATGAGAAAAGTTGTATCTGCCTTACCCCGGATGTACCCTTTGGATATGAGAAATGTAGTGAGTCGCTCATACCAAGCTCTTGGTGCTTGCTTTAATCTATAGAGGGCTTTCTTCAGCTTGTATACATGATCCAGATGCTTTGAGTCTTCAAAACTAGGTGGCTGTTTGACATAAACTTCTTCTTGAATGACTCCATTTAGGAATGCACTTTTGATATCCATTTAGAACAATGTGAATCCCATAAATGATGCAAAAGCACATAGAATCCGGATTGCCTCCAATCTTGCTACAGGAGCAAAGGTTTCTTCAAAGTCAATGCCTTCCTACTGATTGTAGCCTTGGGCAACCAATCTTGCTTTGTTTCTTACTACTACTCCAGATTCGTCTAGCTTATTTTAGAATACCCACTTGGTGCCAATGATTGACTTTCCCTTTGGTGGTGTCACTAGATCCTATACATCATTCCTAGTGAATGGATCTAGTTCTTCTTACATGGCCATCATCCAACTTTCATCTCCTTCTGCATCTTGGAATTTCTTTGGCTCAATGAGAGAGACAAAAGCAGCATGGTTCATCATCTGGTTGAGTTGTCCTCTAGTTCTCACTAGACTTTAGACATCATCCAAAATGGCTTCTACAGGATGATTTTTATGAGTCCAGATTTCTCTTTGAAGATCTGCATGCTGGTTTGGAGCTTGTTCCTTAACTGTTATAGCCTCTTCTTGATCATCCATAAAGTTTATCTCATGGTGATTAAGATAACTTTATGGAGCTTCTGAGTTGAGATTAATTCCTTCATCTTCTTCCTTATACTTCTTAATCTGGAAGGAGTCTCGAATCTGCACTTGGTCTTTTTCTCTAGAGTTTTCAACTTCTGGAGTCAAATCTTCCAGATTTGAACTTCTTCTTCCTGTATGGTTAGTCTCATCGAAATCCACTTGTATTGACTCTACTACAGTTTGGGTTTGTGTGTTATAGACTCTATAAGCTTTGCTATGTGTTGAGTAGCCAAGGAAAATTGCTTCATCAGACTTAGGATCAAATTTTCCTAATTGCTCTCTATCATTCAGGATGTAGCATTTACATCTAAAAGCTTTGAAATACCCAATTTTAGGTTTCCTTCCCTTCCAGATTTCATATGGGGTCTTTTCTAAGGTCTTTCTAATGAGAGCTCTATTTATGATGTAGCATGTTGTGTTTACGGCCTCACCCCAAAAATATCTAGGCAAATTGTTCTCACTTAGCATTGTCCGAGACGTTTCAACTAAGGTTCTATTTTTCTTTCAACAAACCCATTTTGTTGAGGTGTATAAGGAGCAGAAAAGTTAGGGTCAATGCCCTTGGAGTCACAAAATTCAACAAAGTACATATTTTTAAGTCACCACCATTATCACGCTGGATGCGTGCAATGCTTATGCCCTGTTCTACTTCTATCCGGATGAATATTTTTAAAAATTGGTCAAAGGCTTCATCTTTGCTAGCTAGCAAAGCAACCCAGGTATACCGAGAATAGTCATCCATAATGACCATGGTATATTATTTTCTACCTAGACTCAATGGTTTGATTGGACCAAAGAGATCAATATGCAAGAGTTCAAGAACTCTCTTGGAAGGTATGTATGAGATAGAAGGGAAGCTTTTCTTATGCTGTTTACCTAATTGGCATACAGTGCATCTGTAATCCTTATAAAAAGCTACCTTAGGTAAATTTACAGCCAATTCCTTTTTTGGCTAATTTGGAAAGGAGTTTCATGCTTACATGTCCCAACCTCCGGTGCCATAGCCATGATTCTTCTTCTTTAGACACCAAGCATATATACTTTTTCTCATTTTTACTATTAACACAATAAACATTATTAACTCTAGGTGCATAAAGAATGAGTTAATTTGACTTAATATCATAGATTGAGCATCCTTCAGAGTCAAAGGTGATTTTTCTTCCTTAATCACAGACTTTTGCTATACTAAGCAAGTTGAACTTTAGTCCATCAACTAATGAGACATCTTCTATGTTTGTTTCAAATCCAATAGTTCCTAGTCCAATGATTTGTCCTTTTTGGTTGTCTCCAAAGTTTACTTTTCCATCTTTCTTCCGAATCAAAGTGATGAAGGCTTTCTCATCACCAGTCATGTGCCTTAAGCCTCCACTATCAATGTACCATATGTGTTAATCCACTGTGGATCTAAGGCATACCTATAAAACGGATCAAGTGGGTTTGGGTACCCAATCAGATTTGGGTCCTCTCGGGTTATCAACCATTTTAGGCCAAGGATAAACATCATAATAACCATTTTTTAATCTACACAATTTAGTAATATGTTTGTTTTTCCCACAAAACCTGCACCCTGAGATGGGTTTGTTCTGCTCAAGCTTCTCCTGGATCCTCTTGCAATCCTCCTTTCTATAGTTTCCAACATATCCAGCTTCTTGTATACTTGTTTATCCGAAGTGTATCCAGAAGCTGGTTGGAGGTGCAACTTCTGCTTTGTAGTTCTTTCTTTTCTTGGCAGGTTGCTCATTTGATACAGCCTTAGCTTTTTCCTTTTGAGCATCTGTGAATCTTTATGCTTGAGGCTGCCTCTGAGGTTTCCTCTATTTTCGATTTGATGCTCCTGGATTCTTTCTTTATTGAAAAAGACTTGGTTTCCTTCCGGATGCTTCCTTCATCAGAGTTAGCTCCCTATCTAACCCCATCAAGTTAGCACTTAAGATCTGCACTTGATTTCTCAGAAAATTTTCTTCAACCACATCAATGTGTGTAGTGGCTCTCATTAAATTGACATCTTGTGGTAATGCTTCACCATCTTCTACGAGCTCCATTACTTGTCCTCGTAGGGATTTGATAGCTATTGTGTTCCTCCTCACATCCTTGATCATAATCCCTAAAGCTCTAGCAAGTTCAAAGTTAGAAACAGAATTAGAGTGAGAGTTTACCTCAGTACTGGATGCTTCTAATTCTGATTCTTCAATTTATACAGTATCTTGCTAAGATGGATTTCTTCCGGATTATTTTGCTTTTGGATCAGTCAATGCCATGAATGCACAATTGGTAGTCTCTTCTTCTTATATTGAAAATGAGCTACTGCTTTCCTCACTATTGCTTCAGGTGGCCACCATTGCCTTCTTCTTATGTTTCTTATATCTTTTAAGCTTGGGGCATTTGGTTCTAAAATGGCCTTTTTCTCCACATTCAAAAAATGCAGCTTCTTTCTCCGGATCCTTCTTTTCTTTCGGAGCTTTTCTTGGCCTGTCTCTTCTAGAGGTGCCTTCCTTAAACCTCTCGGAGTTATATCTTCTGGATCTCCTCATATCTTTCTTATATAGGAATCTATCAAAATATCTGACCAGCATATCCATATCTTCTTTGATGTAGCTAGATTCCTTTAGTAGCTTGTCTGATCCTAAAAAGGCTGATCTGGCTGAGTCTGCCTTGAGAGCAATGGTCTTCTTTCTTTCTTCAGGCTTTTTCTCTTATTGGCTATATCTTTCCAAGGATAATTCTTGAGTTTAAAGATTACCAATGAGTTCATCATAACTATAGAAGTTTAAGTCATGAACTTCTTCAATGGCAGTCTTCTTACTGTCCCATTCCTTAATGAGACTTCGGAGCACCTTCTTTACCATCTCTACTTCAGAGATTTCCTTTCCGAGCCTCTTCATTTTATCCACTAGATTTGTGTATCTAGTGTTTATGCTACTGATTGACTCTTTTAGCTCCATTTTGAAGGTCTCAAGCTTTTGCTGGAGTAGATCAAGTTTGGCTTCTCTGACCTTGTTGGTTCCTTCATAGGTCACTTCTAGCTTTTACCAGATTTCCTATATAGTCTCGCATTCAGATATCCTATTGAATTCAACTGCACTAAGAGCACAATGAAGCATGTTAATAGCATTTGCGTTTTCACGCAATTTTTTATAATCATTCTCATCCTATAAACTCGAGGGCTTCTGGGTAATTATACCCTCTACTTCATGAGTATGCTCATATGGGTCATCCTTAATGGCCATCCATGCTAGCATGCTTTGTGATTGAATGAAATTCTTCATCCGGTTCTTCTAAAATATATAGTGTTCACCAGTGAAGAGTGGAGGACGGGTAATAGACATACCATCGGAGAGGAGTTGTGAGTTTTGGAAACTTATTTTCATTCTTGGATCAAAATTTAGACCGTTAGTTCGAGATCATTAGATCTCTAGTTTTAAGCACTTGCTTTGATACCACTTGTTGGCCCCTATAAGGGGTCTAACTAAGGTCAGAGGGAGGTGAATGACCCTTTTTCATGGAATTAACAGACTTTAAGAAGTCTTAGTGTAGCGTGTTTGATTATATTCTAGTTGATGGATTCGGATAATGCAAATATGAAATATAATGCAAAAGTAAAGAGTAAGAAAATCAAACACAGAGTTTTATCCCGGTTTAGCCCCACCTACACCAGTCCCCAGAGTTTTCTTCCTTTTAGCTTTTCACTAGTGGATTCCTTTCCAACTGGCAGGAATCAAGCCTTGTAATTTGTCTCCGGATGGTAACCCCTTCTGGATGTAGGATATACCACTAGAAGCACAAACTCCTAGCTAAGTCCTCTTGTCTTTAGTAGGATATACCACTTAGATTTCTACCCCAAATCTGAGTTGAGTCCTATAGGGAGATCCTACTTAAAGCACCAACTTTAAGTTATATCTCATTTCCCACTACTCATACAAGTAGGAGACTTTTTACACTTTGGTTTTCTTAAAGGTTTTGGTTATGGAGTTCCTCAAGTTTATAACTCACTTAGGATTCCTTACAAATAGATTTGGAATTTTTTGATTCTTGGAGGGATTAAGTAACTGATTACTATAGCAAATTCTCTTGTGTATGCTTTCTTGAAAACAACTAGCACCTTCTCAACTTGTGAAGCTTCCTTTTTATAGGCTTGCATCATAAATGTAGTCATTGTGGGTTATTGATCTTGAATCAAATCTTCACCATTGAAAATATAGCGCTTTCGAAACCGTTGATCAATCCGTTAGACAGAAATTTTGACCCATTTGAATCCTTGGGATTGAGGCTGAAAAGTAATCAGTGATCATTTTCCTTGTATTTTAGTGATTCACCAACTTTTACGCCAGTAGTCAAGTGTGTGTGCGCCACGCGCTTTTCTTATTGGTCTAGGTACAAAAGGTTGTTGCCTTTTCTCTTTCATGTGTTAGTCTTTTATTCTTTTTCTGAAAAATGCTAGCTGTCATTTTTGTCTTGCGTACGGGGAAAGGATCTTTGACTTGGAGACCAAAAGAATGGAGGGAATGTAATTTTCAAATTATTTTCTTTGTCTAGGTATTTAAGTCTTCCAGATGTCTTCAGACTTAATATCTCCGGAACTGTCTTCTTCTGGATGCTATGCTGATTTTGAGCGGTTCAAAGTTTGCTTCCTTTCCAAACTTTAATCGGATGCTTCCAATGTGTGCTTAGGCTTGTCTTGGATCAGATGTTTCTGTTTGGATTTAGGAGATTACATATTCTTACAAGTTTTTTATTTTCTTTAAGCTTACAAGTTTTAGTTTTCTTCAAACTTGATCCGGATAGATACTTGTCTGTTTTTCCAAATCATTATTTCCCAATAAGGCAAGATACTTGAGAGGAAGAATCTAAACCTGGAAAGAGCTTAAGTACGCTGGAGGAAGAATCTTCTTATTTCTTTTTTTTGCAAAAGAGTCTTGAAAAGTAAGCCAAGTGATTGGTCGATTTGAATGCTTTGTAGAGGTACTAGCTTTTCAGCCTTTTGCGGTGTAAGGGATGTTGAATCCATTGATAATTGATTTGTGCTTGCATTGCATGCGTTTGAATTGCTTTGGTCCTATTTGCTTCGTACCGGCTGCTGAGTCAGTTGTGCTTTCTCATAGGACTTCTCATTTTAAGGAAATGGATAGTGTACCTAGCTCAGAGTTTTAAGGCTAGGTCTTTGTCATCCCTTAACATTTTGTAAGGTCTTCTACTTTTTGCCTTAAATTTTACGGTCTTATAGTATGGTCGAGGTGTTGTGTCGCGCCTCAACTTCATGTGTTCTTTAGTTTTAATTAAGGTTTTAAAAAATGTCGGAGGTCTTACGTCTTGCCTCGGTCTAATATGTGTTCCTTACTTTTAGCTAAGGTCTTCTATTGTGCCTAAGGTCTTACATATTGCCTTAGCTTTGATTCTTTGATTTGTACTTAGTTTATTTATTCATTTTATGACCCATGTCAAGCGGCTCTAAGCTCGTTTGGCGGGCCCTAGTTTGAAGCTAAGAGAAAGCTCTCCTTAGCTCAGAATGGTCGGGTGAAGACAGAGGAGGAAAAAGGGCAGCCCAAAAGACTTAGGAAGCATTGGCGGCGAAAGTAGTGGGTCTGAAAGTTTAGCTATCATAAGCTCAAGTTGAGACAACCAAGCTAGAGGAGATGTTTGGTCAACGTGACAGATAAGCTGATTGATTGTGGCTATTTGTATGATGAACTTATGTCAAGGTCATGCCAATCCACTCATCCAGACTTGCCAAATGAAATGTTAGAAGAGGTTAAGTTCCCTTCATATGCTACATTTGTCACCCACCAAGTTGCCCTTGTTGCTAAGGTGAAAGTTTGTGATGCTAAGAAGGCAGGTGAGGAAGACATTGCCAACGATGATACTTTGGCTGATGACCAGGAAGCTTTTAAGACTAGCGCACTGGGTGCTGAAATCATTTTGACGCCGACTGAGTATGCTTGAATTTTACTTTGAATGTTTCTGCTTTGCGTTTTTCATTTGGCTTGTACGTCGGATAGTTTAACTTCTGATTTATGTATGCATGTGTTAATTTTTCATTTGGTCACTGAGACGGATGATGTGTTTTGGATAGTTTTCTTTATCTCTCTCAAGCCGAATGATTTGCCTTGCTTTTTTTCTGCATATATCTGCTATATTCTTGCCGCCCGATCCATTAGGACGAACAAATGTTTACAATCGGTCATAAGGATGGTTGTTGTAAATTTCTCTTAAGTGTTTGTACTCAGCCTCTGGGACGAGTGATTAAGTTTCTTCTTTTGTATGTACTCATTCATTCTATGATGAATGCTTTTGAGATTTTTCTAAGCGTGTTTCATCCAGTCTTGGGAATGAATGCTTTGATGTTTTATTCATTCTGCATGATGAATACTTTTGGTTTGATATTTTCTTAAGTATACTGCATTCGCTCTCGGGGACGAATGGTTCAACTTAAGATTTTTCTTTGCACATATTATTCCTTGTACTCTTTCATTCGGTCTAGGTGACGAATGATATGTCTTAGATATATTTTTTTAGTGCCATAAGTCTTATTGCTTGCTTAGGTCTTTTAGGCGCCTAAGGGCTTATGGGTTGCCTAGGTCTTTTAATATGCCTGAGGGCTCAAGTGTGGCCTAGGTCTCACAAAATACGCCTGAAAGCTTATGGGGCTCAAGTCTTTATGTCATGCATGCGGGCTTACGAATGGCCTAGAAATTTTAATTTGCCTGATGGCTTCTAGGGCCTAGGACTTTTTGGTACGCCTATGGTCTTACAAGTTTAGCCTAGGAATTTTATATGCCTAAGGGCTCAAATGTGGCCTAGGACTTTTTTAATATGTCGTAGGGCTTAAGTGGTCTAGGACTTTTTGTAGAGCCGGGTGCGCGTAACCGATCTAACGCCAACTCTGTGATGGGGTAATGTGCTAGAGAGTTTGATTAGAATTTCTAAGATGCACAAGTGTTTTGATATGAAGTGAATCTTCATTTATTATAAAATAGAAGATTACAAGATCCGGGCTTATAGTGTTACGCCGAAAATAGAGTCGCTTGGGAAATGTGTTACTCAATACAGACCTTGCTATAGAAAAATCCAGTGGCCAACTAAAAAAATCTATAGGAGGGGGAAAAGAGTGTACCACTTTGTCCCTTTGGGCATTCTGTTAGCTATGCTCCATGTCTTTGTAAGTTCTTGATTTGTCCATCTGGTTGATCTAGATGGCTTTATATGCGGCTATCAGGATGTTGACTCATTTTCTGCGCTTTTTCAAGCCATTCAAGTGTTATGCCATCTGGTATGTATGTGCACCCTGATCTTATGTATCCCTTAGTTTTAACTAAGGTCTTCAAATATGTTGGAGGTCTTATGTCGTGCCTCGATGTTATATGTGCTCCTTAGTTTTAACTAAGGGTTTTTACTAGATGTTTCACTTGTTTGTAGCTGACATTATGTGGCTCAGGGCTTGATTTGCACACTGACTAGTGAGTCGGTCTTTCACGGAGCGCCCATACAGAGGGTCTTTTGAATAACACATGAGTTTGTATGTGTGTTTGGGTTTGATTGTAAGCTTTTGAAGGCATGGTTTTCCTTATCCGAGTGAACACTAGTCTTTGTGTTGTATAAGTCTTTGTCGGACTTGGTTGTTGGACACACTGCAGAGCTTCGGTTCGGCACTCGGTTGTCTTGAGTATTTTCCTTCAGAATCTAACTTCGGCGTACGAGTGGTGTTTCACTCGGCATCTTTTGCTAGGATGCCTTTGATGGTTGCAGTATGTGTTCAGTATGACTGCTTAAAGGTAGAGCTTGGTTAGCTGGTGTTTATGAAATGTCCACTTGGCGAGTTTTTCATACGAAGGGCTTCTTTAGACTAGTTGTGTCTTAAACTGGTCAAGTGGTTGTACTCATTTTGAGTGCATTGTTCGAGTCTGCAATCTCACAAAAAACGTACTAATTAAGTATGTGTTGCTCACGTATCCAAGCCAAATAAGATGACATGGTCATTTAATATATGATAAGCATTTATGTTATACTGGACAATGAGTATACATGGCATGATTAGTTGATGTCATTTATGAAATATAAGATGGACTTGCATAGTTGATTGTAAGATGTAAAATGAAGAGTAAGCATGCTCGTTTATATGAAAGACCCACGACCCAGGTATACCAAATCTAATCACATGATAAATGCTTAGTGGTCATAAGGTAGCAAAGAATGTATACTTCAGCATGGTAAATTACTAATTTAATTTCTCATCTAATTATATCAACCTGAGCGCAATTAATTTTTCAATATGTAGAAAGAATTTTATTTTATGTTTATATATCTTTAATCAGGGCTGCTTTTTATTTCATGTAATAGACTATATTGTTCACTAAAAAAACACAAATCTCCATATACTTTATTACTTATTCATTTACTTACTTTCTTGAACATTTTGTTACTATGAATGGATCTTCTGGTCTAATATATTTTATGATCGATTACTTGTCCACGCAAATTTTCTTATGAGTAATTCTAAATCTTAATTGATACATGTAAGAATAGCAGTAAATTGTATAATCATTATAAAACATAAATCTCATATCATAGTCACTTATTTTGACATCCTATTCAATATTTGGCTACTCACATATATTCAATATTGCAAATACATCAAGCTCTAATTCAACGATAATACATGAAACTTTTATAATAGGCGCCATTTAAATATATATTAAAAAAATCATGCATATTATTTTAAATGTATTGGTCTAGTATACATTTTAGGTACATTATATACAGTCTTAAATGATAAAAAAAAAAAACTTTACGCTGTAAAGGTCAATGGATAAAATGCGAAAAAATTTGCGAAAAAAATACTTGAGTAATTGAAATTACTTCTTTATAGATAAGTAATATCTCACCAAGCTTAGAAGCATACAAGTAAACTTTCTTTTGCCTATCATCCAATTAATTTATTTGTTTAATATATTGGAATGTTTGAAAGAATAATTTATATTTGTTAGGGTGCCAATAATGTCACACATTGATTAATAAGAAGGTGATTTATGAGTATAAGTGTGGACAATATTTTTATTGGTATGATATTTTTTGGGGTTAAAAACCAATGGCAAAACCATAAGGGCTTATTCCTGAAGTGGACAATATCATACCATGTATATATGTAGAGATATGGCCCATATGGGATGTCCATGGGCTTCTGCCAACCGTGCAACAATATTGAATGAGAAATTGTAAAAAATACACATGTCTCATTACAATATTTACAGAATTCATCATTAAGTCAAACTAATTACATATGTGCAAAAAAAATATAAACAATTTACAATTTAACAAAAACAGGAGAAAATATTTACATGAATACGGTATTGTATTTATCCGATAAATATCTAGTATTCGTCTGGTAATTGTCTAGTAGTTATCTAGTAAATATTATTATGAAATTTTCATATTATATATATATTTCGTGTCATTAGATTTATAAAAAACTGTCAAAACATACTAGACGAATAACTAGATATCTGATTGTGATCTACTAGATAAATACTAAATAAATACTAGATGCCATATGTTATGCGAATATTGTTATATATATATATATATATATATATATATATATATATATATATATATATATATATATATATATATATATATGTTAGGTGCAGTGTTTTAAAACTCTCTGCCTAGGCGCTATTTTGGGGCTCGCCGCCTGACTTTTCATTCCTCGGGCGTTATCAAGCGCTGGACCGACATATTACCGCCTTAGCACTGTCTAATCCGATTTTTCCCCCCAATTTTTAAGACATCGATACCTATAATAATTATAATTTAATTTTTCCAATTCAAAAAGGTAGCACAGTTGGTAAAACTAATGTACAACAAAATATTCTCATCATACAATTTTCATTTTGAATCTCAAACTGAGGAATAGTACGCTATAAACTACAAAAAATTAGTGAGGATATTTGTTTTTAAGGAATTGATTTTAATGTTGATGTGTTTTTATATAAAAATTAACTAAGACTTATATTTTTATATGCTAAACTATATTTTTGTAAAATATTATTGTATTATAATTTATTTTTAAATTGAATTTATACTTTTATTTATTAATAATTATAAAAAAAGTAAAAAATTACAAATCCGTCTAGGCCCCGCCCAAGCGTTCGTAGCCTCTGCCGCCCAATTAGAGCTCGTGTCTATCTTGAGCTTTGTTTAAATCAAGCTTAGCCCGACTTTGTTCAATCGAGTTTTAGCCGAACATATTAATTAAATTTCTTACAAGCTTAAATCGAGTTTCAAACTTAAATTTATGTTATTACTTCATTAATCAGTTTTATGTATTTAAACTTATTTAAATGCTTAAAAATACTTAAATTGAGTATTACACTGTATACATACCTATGTATATTTATTTTTCATAATATACCTTTAATTTATATGATAAATATAATATTCTTATTTTTGGACATATTCACGAGCTTATTCGCGAGTATGTCAGCGAGTCGCTTATCTAGCATGTTCGCGAGCTTTCGAGTTGAGTACCTCACTATTCAAGCTTTGTTCGTTTACTAAAACGAACATAAACTTTTATTCATGATCAAACTCGAGCTCGAACGAGCTTTAACTAAGCTGAACATCATACTATTTACAAATAGCTCTATTTATTTACAGTACTAATTGCAATCAAAAGGCATAATTAAAAGTAATCGTATTTCAAATGATAGTCAAAATGTCATCCATATTATAATTTAATGAATAAAATTTACATTGAAATTATTTTAAAACGCTTCATTAATCTAAAAAGACAATGAACTCAAGAAAAGAAGCAAGGAAGGGAATTTTACTCTTCCCAATTATTATAAGATACGTAACAAGCACAGCATATACCATAGTTCAATCTAATAACATTTAATGAACTCCTTAGTTATATTTATAATTAATAAAAATAAAAAAAATAAAATATTTTTCTTATGTTCTCGGATGTATTCTAACCTTAAATACATGTATCTTTTATATTTTAATCCCAATTTAGTTTGTAATTATTTTTTTCAAATTTAATTTAACATATATGATTATTTCTTTTCAAAATTATATTATTTCATGTTATAAAATATTTATTTTAATTTGAAACATGAACCCTAAATCTTTAAAATTAATTATTTTTAAATTCAAATTCTAAGTCTTTATAGTCAATAAAAATCATAAATATTTAATAATGAAATATATTTCTATTTTCTTATTCTTTTATTTATTTAAAAAAAATTCAACTAGACACTAACTTCTATTTTCTAATTTATAGGAAAAATTTTCCCCAAGAACACACCCAATTTTTCTACAACTAAACATAGCATAAAATGATTAAAAACACTAGTCTTTGTATTCAGATTAAAATCATACAATGTAAACCATTTCATTAGGAATTTTTATTATTATTTTCCTATAAATTTAGTTTTAATTTTTCATTCCTTGTATTTACGAAAACAGATAATAAAAAGCAGCCAACTCTTCTTTCATGGCCACGGTCTCGCCTTCATGTTGAAGACCCTAATTATTTCCTTTAAAATTAGACCTCATTAATACACAAAATAAATGCAATTTATTGAATTAAGGAACAACACAAAAATTAATTAGATAACAATAACATTATGTGATTAAATTCCGTTTAGCTAAAAAGTAATATCAAATTAGAAAGTAGGAGAATAGATTACTCTTAAGGTAAACTTACGGTAAATTGCCATATACCTATAATTTTCGCTACTCAATATGTCTAATTTCGAGCCATGATATGAGTTTATAGACCTAACATTATACTACCAATATCCCTTATCAAGTACAACATTCCTTACAAATAATACAAACATAGCATAAACATATTTTTGTATTCAGATTAAAATCATACAATGTAAACCATTTCATTAGGAATTTTTATTATTATTTTCCTATAAATTTAGTTTTAATTTTTCATTCCTAGTATTTACGAAAACAGATAATAAAAAAGCAGCCAACTCTTCTTTCATGGCCACGGTCTCGCCTTCATGTTGAAGACCCTAATTATTTCCTTTAAAATTAGACCTCATTAATACACAAAATAAATGCAATTTATTGAATTAAGGAATAACACAAAAATTAATTAGATAACAATAACATTATGTGATTAAATTCCATTTAGCTAAAAAGTAATATCAAATTAGAAAGTAGGAGAATGGATTACTTTTAAGGTAAACTTACGGTAAATGGCAGTACTTGCCATATACCTATAATTTTCGCTACTCAATATGTCTAATTTTAAGCCATGTTATGAGTTTATAGACCTAACATTATACTACCAATATCCCTTATCAAGTACAACATTCCTTATAAATAATACAAACATGATAAATTCTTTTGCACTTCATGACATGAAGGGCAAAGATCATCAAAGATAATGAATTTATTAGAATGAATTGTGTAACATAATAAATTATATAAAGTATTTGGTCATGGGATGATTATACGGTACATGACAAGTACCGCCATGTATCGTAATTCTATCGAAAACATTTAATGAATTTATTAGTTATATTTAATAAAGTAAAAAAATCTTTTTTCTGATCTTTCTTAGTATTTTTTATATTCTTACCTTAAATGCATTTCTTCTCCATATATTCTTCATAATTTATTTTTTAATTATTTTTTTAAATTTAATTTTACCTATTTAATTTTTTATTTTTAAATTTATACTATTTCATATTATACAATATTTTTTTTAATTTGATACAAAGACCCTAGACCTATATAAAATTAATTATTTTAAAACTCAAATATTATATATTTAGAGTCAATAAAAATCTTAAATCTTTAACAATATAATATATTTTTTGTTTTTGTAAATTTATTATTAATGGAAATTTTTTAAAAAATTTACCCTAATATGCAACAAAAACTCTCAACCTTAAACCCTTTATCTTGATATATGACACATATTTTTTACTTTTTTAGTTTATTGTTATGATTTCAAATACCCCTTAACATTATAGCTAGGGCTGTGAATGAGATGAGCCGTTCATGAACAACTCGGTGTTCGACTCGATAAGAGCTCGACTAGACTCAACTCGTTTTATAATTGAACAATTCGTGAACATGTTTTTAGGCTCGAATAATAAATGAGCAGAACATGAACAAGTCCTAGCTCGGCTCAACAACTCGCGAACAAACTCGATTAGAGGCTTGTGAACAAGTTCATGAATATGCTCGATTAAAGCTCGTGAACTAACTCAATTATAATTTTCACATAATAAAATAACTTTTTAAAAATAGTAATAAAATATTTTGTATTTGTGATATAAACATACAGTCCGTAGTCTATGACCCATATTAATAATACTTGCTGACCCATTTTATTCCTGATGAATTAAATCATGGAATAAATCTTTAATTCGGGTTAGATGTCTCTCTATTTTGTATCACACCCTCCAGAATCCACAAATGTATCTGATATCTCTTAAACATCAAAATCTCTCTTATTTTTGTTCACGATTAGTTAAATTGAGTATATTTTGGATATTTTGTATTGTGTTTAAGGATATTATGTTATTAATTTCTTATTTTTTTACTGAGATATAATGATATTGAGAACTTAATTCTTCATATTTTGTTATTAATTTCGTTCGCGGAAAAAAATAATGAGCTCGTTCATGAACAAATTAGCGAGTTTTTCACGAACAAAATAAATGAGTTGTTCGTGAACAGCGCGTGAACAAATGAGCTTGTAAATGAGCCGAACACGAATAGGATTTTGACCTCAATTCTAGCTCGGCTTGACTCGTGTTCGATTAAAAATTAAATGAGCTGAACACGAACATGCCATAACTCGGCTGCACTCGACTCGTTTACAGCCCTAATTATAGCATAGTTTTGTATAATATTATAGATATTATAATGTATACATGGATATATAATATCTTTAATTATACTTTATACTAAAAAAAGTAAACAAATTAAATAAAAAATTATATAGCGGTGAAATTTAAGATTGAACTTGTCACACGTCATTACACATAAATATGTTTCGTAAATTTCAATATATATGTTCTAATGAGTAAAAACATTAACACAAATTCTTTGCTCTTCTAGTGATGGAAATGGTAAATATAGCTTGTATGTCTTCGGTATATAATATTCGCTTTTTCGTATTCTTGTATATTACGAATTATGCAAACCAACCCTACACAAATAATAATATAAATGATAATCATAGATAATTAAATGGGTAAATAATTATAACATCTCTGAGGTTTAACATAATATACTACTACCTCCCTGTGTTTTAAAAACTTAATTTATACCTCCCTATGTTTTGCATTTTGTCATTACTACCTCATTCTATCAATTGTTAAGCATTTTCATTCAAAATTATTGATTTTACATATACTTTTTTACAATATTTGCTTAACCTGTGATCATATGTACTGGTTTTTAAAGATATTTCACAAATAAGATGTTTGTTTTGCTTATTTTCTGACATTTTATTACATTCTAGTCTTATGATTGCGTTAGAAAAAACATACATAAAATAGACAAATCAAAGGAAGATTGAATATAAATATCACAACAATAATAGTGTTGTTATAAATGTATATTTCGGTTAATTTTTTGTGAAATAATGACATAAAAACAAATAAAGGGACCTAACAGTATAATAAAAGTAAAGTATAGGGAGGTAGTAATGAGAAAATGCAAAACATAAGGGAGGCATAAATTAGGTTTTTAAATATCAGGGAAATAATAGTATATTATGTCAAACCTGAGAGAGGTTATAATTATTTATCCTAATTAAATTCGTGTGTAAATTATCAAAATATCTTATTTTTTTTAATTTTAAACACGAGTCTTTAACCTTAAAAAAAAATTATACGTATCTAAACAATTATAACTAGTAATTATATTTTTTTAATTTTCCTAAAAAATAATTTCAATTTTCCAAAGATTCCTCGTAATTAAGAAAATAAAGAATAAGTTAGATTTCATTTTCCCTTAATATTGGATCTCATTAATACATAAAATAAATGTAAATATATTAAATTAAAAAATAAGAGAATATACTTTAAACATATCTCATTACGATATTAAATTCCTTTTATACAAGAAATAATATTGAATCAAGAAATATGAGAAGAAGTTACCTATTAAATATTTTTAAAATAAAATTAAAATACATTATAGTAGTTGTCATGTATCATATAATTTTTATTGGTGATGTTATTTTTTTTGATTGTTCATCTGGTTCACTGAAGCTTTACTCCGCCTATATCAAAATTCGACCCGGGTCGCACACTTGGCTATGGTGGATGAGCCTCCCAGTAGGGATTTTTTACGTTCACAAGGTTTCAAATCTGAGACCTTACTTAAGTAATTCAAATTACTCCGTTAATTTGCTGGGGATGTTATAATATACCATTATAAAATTTTAAGAAATCTTTAAATTGTTCGAGTATTTGCAAGCCTTTCCAAAAATAACAATATATTTTTTTCATTTTCCATCCTTAAACCCCAATTATGCTTAAATCCATATAATATTTCCAGTACCACTTTAATACCCTTCCCTTCTTTTGAAATCAACATGTTCAAATGATTTTAATTTAATTTAATTTATTTTATAACTCAAATTTTTAATAAATATTTTTTAAAAATATATCACTTCCCATATTATAATACATTTATTTCTATATTTTCTTCTTTTACTCTTATTTACTCATTCATTATAAATAACAAAAAATAAAATAAATACTCTATAAACATATTAAAAAATGAATTATTCTAGAATATATTATTATTTTTATTGCCACATTTAATATAATTTTATTATTTGAAAGGGTTATTAAATTTTCTCCAAAAATTAATTTTCCAAATCATAAGTCGGATCTCCCTGTAATTTCTCAATAAATTAAATGATACTAGTAATAAATGTAATAGCATGTTGAGTGAGCATGACATAAATAAGATGGATAGCTGACCAATGAACAGAGGAAGCTTACACAAACTAACAGAATTTAACAAAAAGGTTTTAAAATTAAAACCCCTAATTAATGCCCAATTAGAGAGAGAATCACAGAAACCCTAATTTTCTACTAATAAATGGAGATGGTGGGAAAGGAAGCCGAATTTCATTTGATTTGATTTGTTTATTCTCAAGCATGAATATAGCAATGTCATGAGAGGGAAAGACAAAGAGCTTTGCTTTTCAATTTAGGAAACAAAATTTATTAATTAATTAAAGAATCAAGCAAAGGGAAAGTAGAAATACAGATGAAAGTTAGCAAAATGGTTGAAGGAATAGTTGAAATTGCAGAAAAACTACCACAAGAAGAAGAAGAAGTGCAGCAGAAGAAGAAGAGAAGAGTCTTAGAGATGCGTGCAAATTCCGGTAGAAAAGGAACTTTATACTCTCTATTCATCTTCCTTCTTTTGATCCTCATTTTGCCTCGCACTTAGTCCTTTTTTCTTTTCTGATTCTCTTTTGTGATATGCTTTTATCGATCTGTGGATGCATTCTTGATGAATCTGGTGTTGATTAGGGTTTACTGAGTCTCTGGTGATTTTTCTCCTCTATTGATTTCAGTGAAGTAATTTTTATCTTAGTCGTTTCATTGGCATAGATTTTTGTGTGAATAGAGTCGGTATTGTGGAATCATACTCCTCATCGCATATACTTTCTGATTCGTTGAGGATTTTCTTTTAATTAGGATCAATTACATTAAATTCTAGATAGGAAAAACGGAAAAGAATTGTTTCCTTTATCACCCACCATTTTTATTGCCGGTTTTCTTCTTTCCAATCTTCACCAAAGTATCTGATTGAGAGAGTCAACTGCAATATTTTGTTGCTGGATTTTGCTACTTTTTTCTTTAATTGAAAATAAAATCATATACTCAAAGAGACAACAAGTTGGGATCTATACTGGGGTGTAGTAATTCTTGCTGGGGCTTTTTGCTTTCTATGGGACTACCTGATACTTCTCTAACAGATCTAGTAGTCAAATTTAAGTCTTGGATATCTTGGAGGGGTAACGATCTAACACCATCTTCTTTCTCTGCTGCATTTGAGATGCCTAATAACGATCTCAAAATGTGCTGTGACTGTAATTCAAGCTTCTCTGGCTTCTTGAATGGATTCAACTGCCAGTGTTGCGGTAGGTGGTTGTGTGTCAACTGTGCTGATGGCTTTGAATCTGGGGTTGATGTTATTGATTCTGAAAGGGACAGTTTGAAATCTTGCAAGTTCTGCAAATTTGGTGTGAAAAGTCAAGGGGGGAGAAAAATTAATGAGAAAGTCCATCCTACCGAGTCTCCTCGACACAGTCCTGAGGCTCATTCGCCTTGTTTTAGTGTTGATTCGATCCATAGTGATCGTCATGGCCACTATCTTGAATCTAAGGACTGTGGTTTTTCTTCCATAGGAGTAACAAGTTGGAGTGCTTCCTCTTTTAGTCCTCATCGTTCTTCGCTCTCTCTTCACCGCTCTCCAAGCAGGTAAACTTCAAGCCCTTGTTTGGCTCATGGTTCTTTAATGGTATGGTATGGTTCTAAATTATAAATAGTTGTTTGGTTGCATGGTTCTTTCCATGGTATGGCTTTTTCATGGTTCTCCTTCAAATTAAAAAATTCTTTAAAAAAAACATACTATACCATACAATCTATCCAAACAAGAATTTTTAAAAAACCATACCACACCATACCGGACCATATTGTACCGTACTTTGATGAACCACATTGAACCACCAACAAAACAGAGGCTACTTTTGTATGCCTTGTTCTGCTTTACTTTCTGCTGTGTTCTCATGGATTTTATGTGTATTATAGGAGTGATGAGGGGGAGGCAGAGGAACCAGGGAACCACTTTTACTGCCCATCAAGTGAATACTGCCATGATATGTCTGATGTAGATTCAAGTAGTCTTAGTGCTAGGTTTGAGTTATACAACTGTAAATCTGTGGGATCAAGTCCTTTAGACAGCCCTTCTAGGATTGATTTTAATTCCTATAGAGCTGGGCATTTTGTACAGCAGGGACAAGAGAGTAAACAATTGTCCCTGAATGATGGTTCCTTTGGTCAAGAAAATTTGGCAATTTTAAGAAGGCCTGATAAAGAGACTGAGGATCCACAACATACTGATGATCACTCCTGTAATTTCCAATATGACAAGGCTCAGAAACTTTTGGATTTTGAAAGTAACGGTCGAATCTGGCTGCCGCCGCCTCCTGAGGATGAGAACGATGAGGCAGAGAGCAATTTGTTTGCATATGATGACGATGATGATGATATTGGAGATTCAGGTGCGATATTTTCGTCCACTAGTAGCCTCTCGGCTATGTTCCCTTTGAAGGAGAAACAGAACGAGTGTAACAAGGAGCCCCTCAAAGCTGTGATACAGGGGCATTTTCGGGCTCTCGTGTTACAGCTTTTACAAGGAGAGGGTATGAAAACGAGCAAAGAGGGAAGTGATGATGATTGGCTTGACATAGTTACAACAATAGCATTGCAAGCTGCGAATTTCGTGAAACCAGATACCAGAAGAGGAGGCAGTATGGATCCTGTTGATTATGTAAAGGTTAAATGTATAGCATCAGGAAGTCCAAGTGACAGGTATATCATATTATCATGTAACCTCTTATAGATGTTTAATGCTTTTTTGTGGTCAAGTTCTCAATACATGTTAAGTTTTGAAATTGTTTTGGATTTGCAGTACCCTTGTGAAGGGAGTAGTTTGTACAAAAAATATAAAGCATAAGCGCATGACTACACAATACAGACATCCCAGATTGCTTCTATTGGGGGGAGCACTTGAAAACCAGAGTGTTGTGAATCATTTGGCATCATTCAATACATTAGTACAACAGGTACCTTTAATACTGCATTGCTTTGTTTTTCCAAGGCAGGGCCGTTCTTGAGGGGTGGCTAGTAGGGGCCCATAGTAGAAAGGGGCCCAAAATAAAGTTTTTTAGCTTCTTAATTTGTAATGTGTGAAAAGTAAACATTAACTGAGTCTAGATCATATGGTACTTCTCTTAAAAAATTGGTTAAATGTTGTAAGTTCAGTTCATAACATCTTCAAATTGTAAATTCAATTATAATTTTCAAAATTGAAGGTCTTTTTACGACTTTCTATATTTCTTTGCCCACTGCCCCAAAATGTTAAGTACAAGCAGGCCTGTAAAAGGGCCCCAATTTTTTATATCGCCCATAGGCCCCAACAAGTGAGGAACATGGCTGATTCCAGGATGGATGAAAAAGATAAAACTCAATTTCTTCATGTCTTTTATGTAGGAAAATGATCATCTTAAGATGATTATTGCAAAGATAGAGGCACTTCGCCCAAATGTTTTGCTGGTAGAGAAGAGTGTCTCTCCATATGCCCAAGAGTATCTATTGGCAAAAGATATTTCTTTGGTGCTCAATGTGAAGAGGCCATTGCTGGAGCGGATAGCACAGTGCACTAGTGCTTTTATTAGTCCATCCATTGACAATATATCGACAACTCGATTGGGGAATTGTGAACTTTTTCGTGTAGAGAGAGTGATTGAAGAGCATGAGGCAACTAATCAGTTCAACAGGAAACCATCTAAAACATTGATGTTCTTTGAAGGATGTCCCAGGCGTTTGGGGTGCACGGTAGTTTCTTATACTCTAAATCATTGCTGGTCCTCAATTAATGAATTCTCGACATATGTTGGCACATATCTTTTCCCCTGGTTTTGTGAATTTCATTTGCATATATACACAATGTTGTTGATCATCGTTATAAGTTGTGTACGCAGACTGCAATTTTTTTTTGTTGTTTTGTTATTCTCTGGCTATTTGTTTAATTCAGTGTTTGTTTACCTCTCTCTCCAACAGTTGTTGTTTGCTGTTTAAGCCCAAACCCAAGATGCTAAAGTGTTTAGTTAGGCTTAAAACACAGTAAGATGTTTTTTTTTTGCTGTTTAGGGCTTTGTTCTTTTCAAATGAAATGAACTGAACATAAATGTAGTGAATTCATTGTAATTTATAACTAGAGTGATCTAGCCGAATCTGAACTGAAATTAAAAATTGGTTTGAAAGAACAGAGCCTTAGTGGGTGAAAGTTGTTTTGATAAACGGTATTTAGAACTTTTGGAGTATAATGGTTTTGAGGAGTAACATAAACAATTAAGTGTTTTCAAGTTAATGATAATCCTTAGTTATCTTTTATTGTCCTTTGTTCATGGGTAGGATTTTAGTTCTTCCACTGAATAAATTGGTGGTTTTCAATAATAAAATTTACTCAATATGATCACTTGGCTAAGTACTTTCTTCGGTTTTATTTGGTTTGGTTATTTTATCATATGATTTGCTGGAAATTCTAACTAACCTAGAATTGTTCTCATTTGCTAAAACTGTGGATGATTTTTCCATTGTAGGTCTTGCTTAGAGGAAGTTGTCGTGAAGAGTTAAAGAAGGTTAAGGATGTGGTTCAATATGCAGTTTTTGCAGCCTATCATTTGTCCCTCGAAACTTCCTTCCTTTCTGACGAGGGTGCAACCCTTCCCAAAATGACCCTTAAACCCTCCATTTCTAAACCAGAACTATCAGCACCTGATAGTACGCTAGTTGATGAGGGACCTGCAATTCTAAAACCAGAGCATGATGATTTACTTACCAGTCTCTCTCCATTCCTGCCCAATTCCACAGATTGTACATCTGAAAATACTTTCTCTGATGTGTTCCATGATGATCAATTGGATTCATTTGCTGAAGAGGAAATTCAGGTTACGCGGAATCATGAGTCTGCTAAGTCAGCGAGGAATGATGAAGATGAAATCTCTAGTGAATATTTCTCAGCCACTGACACTAACCAGAGCATATTAGTATCGTTTTCAAGCCGCTGCGTTCTCAAAGGAACTATATGTGAACGATCTAGGCTACTTCGCATTAAGTTCTATGGATCTTTCGACAAGCCACTTGGCAGATATCTACGTGATGACCTGTTCGATAAGGTGGTTGATTTATCATGCTCTTCTTTTTAATTCGGCATAATACATGTTTAGCCCCACTGAACTTGACAACTTTTTCCAAGTGCCTGCCGCCCAGAATTTTCACTTGTTCCCTCAACTTGGCAAAACTGCACTCACGAGCCGACTTAATGCACTTGTCAGCTTTTGGTTGGAGAGAGAAAAATCAGAAAGATGACAATTTGAAAAGTCAAACCAACCTGAAGCTGACGTGTGGCATTGAAGGCTCATGAGTGCAGTTTTGCCAAGTTGAGGGGCCTTTAATTCTCATAGATCATTTGAAGTACTAATGGATTGTATTTACCAGACGTCTTATTGTGGGTCTTGTAAGGAGCCAGCCGAAGCACATGTTCTTTGTTATACTCACCGGCAGGGGAATCTTACAATCAATGTTAGATCCCTAACCTCGGTGAAGTTGCCTGGTGAAAAAGATGGCAAGATATGGATGTGGCACCGTTGCCTGAGATGTGCTCATATAGACGGCGTACCACCGCCAACTCTTAGAGTGGTTATGTCAGATGCTGCTTGGGGGCTTTCTTTCGGGAAGTTCTTGGAGCTGAGCTTTTCAAACCATGCAACTGCTAATCGTGTGGCTCCCTGTGGTCATTCTTTGCAGCGGGACTGCCTTCGATTTTATGGGTACGCTATATCAGATTTAGGACGGAATGAAGAACTTTTTTGGCCCTGTGGTATAACAAGTTTGCCCATTTAGTCCATGTGGTATACATGTTATCTCTTTGGTCCTTATGCTTTGTAAATTGTTGCCTTTTTGTCCTTGTGCTATAAATTCGTTACTCATGTGGTCCTTGTGGTATACAATCAGTTAAATTTCTGGACCCTGTGTGTGATAAACTATTTCAGCAAAATATCATGTAATATGTACTATAAAAGGACCAAAAAGGTGATAAATAAAATGGCACAAGGTCCAAGTGGATACCATGTATAGCAGAGAGACCAAATGGACAAACTGATCTTACCACAGGGCCCACAAAGTCTTTTTGCCGATAATTGTTAGCAATTAGTGAGAAGTTTCATCTGCCAGGTTCGGGAGCATGGTGGCCTTCTTCCGTTATTCCCCAATTGATATATTAAGTGTTCATCTACCTCCACCAGTGCTTGAATTCAATGGCCATGTTCAACAAGAGTGGATAAAAAAAGAGGCGGATGAGGTGTTTTTCAGAGGCTTGGCTGTGGATTCAGTAGTTTGTGTGGGATTCTGTGTTTGTTTTACTTATCTATCTGTTTTGCAGCTTCTGGGCAACATGGAAACCTTTTATTCTGAAATATCCGATGTACTTGACAGCATGGAGGAGAAAAGCAAGTGTTTTGGTAGCGAAATGTCAGATTTGAATGAGTTACAGAATCACATCATGGAGCTGAAAGATCAACTTAGAATGGAACGAAATGATTGCTGTGTAAGCATAATCTTTATACGTAATGCGTAATGTTTTAAGTGCAAATTTGTTACGGGCACAAGGCGCGCCCCTCAGTGACACGAGGCACAACTAAGCTAAAATATTTTTGAAATAACAATACGTCTCTCATGTCAAACTCAAATATAATCTAAGGTAATATAAAACAAGCAAGTTGAAAAAATGAACTAAATTTATAATTAAAGCAAAAGTATTCGGGTGAAACTATCAAATAACTTAAAATTTTCTGTTTTACTTGTTTAAGTTTTAGGGCTAGTTTGGCATTGCTGTTTGAGCTGCTTTCAAAATAAGTTGTTCTCACAAACTTTTAATAGTACTATCTATTTTGGCTTTGAACAACACATTTTGATCTTTCATACTAATTAATTAGGAACTGTCTGATTAATTTTTCCCAAAATCAAATCTGCAGCTTTCAAAAAAAGCTTGAAAATGGAGCTTTTCAGAAAAGCTGTTGAAAAAAGCTGCAAAAACTCACAATCAAATTGGTGCCCTTAGTGTGTCACTATAAATTTACTTGTTGTTTTGTAGTTTGCTAGTATTGTTTGACTTGAATGATGTAAATGTATAAAAATGAGGAATAAGGATCAATGTTCCTATACCCTAAAAAGATTGTTTGTCACCTTAAATATGCAATATTAAAGTTTGTCTTCCTAATCATGGAGTATGAAGGATTTTATTTTGGTAGTATTTCCTAAACTATGGCTTTGGATAGAGCTTCATGGCGTCGGAAGATCCATATAGCCGACCCCACCTAGCGTGGGATTTAAGGCTTGGTTGGTTGGTAGTATTTCCTAAACTATTCTTAATTTTACGAGACATTAAGTCTTTACATATTAATCTTTAATTTATGGAGCCATTTAATTCAAAAAAATCCACCAACAAAGAAAAACACATTTCGAGCGCGCCTAGGTGCAGGTAAGGCGCATCACCTGTGCGCTCCTAGGCATTGGAGGCACGTGCCTGGGTGACTGCACGTGGCCCGGGGCCCCGTAAGAACTATATTTAAGTGATGAGTCTTGTAATGTATCTCTTGTAAACAGGGCGCGCTTCAAGTGGCTGTGGAGGGAACTTCACTTGTAGACCAGAGATCTCTTGACATTTTAGAACTTAACAATTTGAGACGCGCTCTTATAATCGGCTCACATGTTTGGGATCGTCAGCTCTATTCATTGGACTCTCTTCTCAAGACAAATTCTGTTGTCAAGGCAATACACTGCGAGAAAGAGCTAAGAACTGTTACATCAGTTATCAAGGACCTTAAGCTTGACTATGGAGATAATGACCTATTGTCCGAGAACAAGAAAGAGGACGAACACCTTTCAAATGGCGAAATTACAGATAACCCATCCAAACCATCAAGCCTTTCTGACCGAATTGATTCAGCCTGGTCAGGTACTGACCAACTAATGACCAGCATCCAACCCCCTTTTAAAAGGTTACTCGCACCAGTACGAGTCAACTCATTCGACTCGGCTTTGAGGGTCCAGGACAGAATCCGGAAGGGATTACCCCCATCTTCACTGTACCTATCGACTCTCAAATCGTTCCATGCCTCTGGAGATTACCGTAATATGGTTCGAGACCCTGTTCCTCGCGCTATGCGAACTTATTCCCAAACATTGCCAATGGAAGGGCAAAAATTGAATCTAATGCACAGCTCTGCACCCCCCTTGTTTATCTCGTCTGCTTCCCAAATCTCTGGAGGCGCTCGCTTATTGCTTCCTAGGAGAACCCCGGATGGTATTGTTATTGGGGTTTTCGACAATGATCCTGCCAGTATAGTTTCATATGCCCTCTGTTCGAAAGAATATGATGACTGGGTTTCTGATAAGTCTGGTGGAAATGATGCCCTTTGTTCTGGAAATTCCACATTATCGGCCTGGCAGCCTTTTGGTTCTTCAGATTTGGAGTATATTCGTTCCGGAAGTTTTGTATCCGAAGATCCCTCGCCTTCAATCAGTACATTGTTCTTCGATTCGAACAAATCTCTACATTTGACGATATCTTTTGCCGATGATGGGGGCAGCAAAGTGAAATTTTCAGTGACTTGTTACTTTGCGAAGGAGTTTGAGGCTCTGAGGAAAAAGTGCTGTCCGAGTGAGGTTGATTTTATACAGTCGTTGAGTCGATGTGAGAGATGGAATGCACAAGGGGGTAAAAGCAATGTGTATTTCGCTAAGTCGTTGGACGAGAGGTTCATTTTAAAGCAAGTTAAGAAAACCGAGTTGGACTCTTTTGAGGAGTTTGCATCGGATTATTTCAAGTATTTGACTGATTCTCTTAGCTGCGGAAGTCCTACTTGCCTTGCTAAAGTTCTTGGCATTTATCAGGTATTCATTGACTTGGTTTTGGGTCCTGTTTTTGTAACTCAGATGCCCTTTTGGTATCTGATCTATTGAAATTGCCCTATTTGGTGTCTGGCCTTTCCATTTTAGTATGATACCTTACTAGACCATTTATAGTTTGTATTTTCCATGCATACCAACATATGTTCATGTTTTAAATGAACATATTAGTATTTCAAGTTTGTGTTATTAGATGAATATTTAATATAATAAAGTTAGATAGGTCGTGCACCAATTAGGAAAAAGTTAATTAAGTGAATAGATAAGTTAGACATCAAATAGGCAAAAACTGAACAGATCAGGTACCAAATAGGCAGTTTCAATAAGTCAGACACCAAATGGGCATTTGAGTTATAGAACATGACTTAAAAGGGTATTTATGTCAGTTTCATTCTTTCTTTCTCTGTCTCTGTGTTTGAATTGTTCTGTAAGGTTTTCTTATTCGTGATTTTTGTATCATTTGCAGGTTACTGTAAAGCACTTGAAAGGCGGAAAAGAGATGAAAATGGATGTAATAGTGATGGAAAATCTGTTTTATCAGAGAAGTATTTCGAGGGTCTATGATCTTAAAGGCTCCTCGAGATCGCGTTACAATCCAGATACAACTGGGGCTAACAAAGTGTTGCTAGATTCAAATTTGGTGGAAACCCTACGAATGGAGCCATTGTTTCTCGGAAGTAAAGCCAAGAGAAGCCTAGAGCGAGCCATATGGAACGATACATCTTTTTTAGCGGTAAGCCATCATTTTCATGGTACAAAAGACCTTTTTGGCCCTGTGGTATGATTTGCCCATCTTGTCCATGTGCTGTATAATATGTTACCTTTTGGGTCCCTCCAAAACATTACGTACAATTTTGCTAAAATATTTAGACAGAACCATCATTTTAGATCCTGTGGTATAATCCATTTACCCATTTTGTCCCTTTGGTATACAAGTTACCTATATGGTCCCTGTGCTACGGAATCTATTACCTTCTTTCTCCCTTTGGTATACAAGTTACCTATATGGTCCGTGTGCTACGGAATCTATTACCTTCTTTGTCCCTTTAGGGCATATTACCCATAGTTACCTCCATTGAGATTCTATGCGGGGCTCAAACAGGTCTCCATTAGGTTGTATAGCACATGGTTCATAAAGGTAACTAATTGTAGTGCACAGAGACCAAATTGCTAACATAAATAATAGAGGGACCAAATGGGCGAATGAGTTATACCTTAGAGAACAAAAAGATCCTTTTGCCTTTTTCCATAATATAGGACCAAAAAGTTACAAAAAATAATGAGTAACAACGAATGGCCCAAAAAGGTAACAAATTACATATTACAAGGACCAAATTGAAAAACTGCTTATACCATGATGGGACCTAAAAAGTTGTTTTTGCCGGTTTTCATTCCATTAAACGCAGTTATTTCGGTGATCTTTAACGATCATTTTTTAATGTGCAGTCGGTGGACGTAATGGACTACTCGTTGCTCGTTGGAATCGACAACGAGAGGAAAGAACTCGTACTAGGCATAATCGATTTCATGAGACAGTATACATGGGACAAGCATTTAGAGACATGGGTTAAGGCAAGTGGCATTCTAGGCGGTCCCAACAATGCTTCCCCGACAATAATATCTCCGAAACAGTACAAGAAAAGGTTCCGAAAAGCCATGACTTCGTATTTTCTGACCGTACCGGACCAGTGGTCTTGTTGATTGTTTACTACATTTAGAAAGAAGAAGAATAGGTAGAAGTTGATGATTCACATTTCACACCCCATTTGGTGAAGTCTTTTTTTTTTTTTTGTGAATGGGTGAAGGTGCCTAAACAAAAGAAGGGTGAGGGGGTAATATAGATTGGTGATTAAGGATCTTTGTACATCTTTTTGTATATGTACAAGAGTATGACTCTGATTTATTTGTACCGATACCCCGGTTTGTGGATAAAGGAAACAAAAATTACAGGTGCTAACAAATTGTTTAATACTATATGAATGCTTCTTTATCAAGATAATGTCTTTAATGTATTGCTTTACTGGGTTTTTTTTCAGTGAGATACTCGGAATAGAGTACATGTCTTGCTCTTGCTAATAAGGTTTAGGCTTGTTTGAGAGCAAGAGCAAGGACTTGTCCTTGTATTGTGATTAGAATTGTATTTGTTAGATTAATTGTAAACTAAAAACAAAAAAAATTTAAAGGTGCAGGTCCCATAAAATAAAAATTTACCATATGTGAGGTAAGTAAAAACACAAAATATGAGAGTGAAAATATAGAAAAACATTTTATATGAAAAATGGAGATACTAACTAATCTAAAGCAAAGAAAAACATCATTTTTACTTCCAACTCGTGACCTTTCAGAAAAATAGGTAGCCAGGTAGGCTTTCAACCACCTAATCTAAGTTTTGACCACTTGTTTTAGTACTTATATAAATTAAGTTTCAAATCAAGTATTTTGGACATATTCCCCGATAAAAATTATAAATTGTAATTGATGCGTAGGTAGCTATAAGCAATAAAATTTCTCTTATACTCTCTTTTTGTCTCTTTATTGTAATTATAACTTGTATTTATAGTCAACTTCTAACATAAGCAACATATAATAGCAATCGTAACAGCTTAATTAAACGGATCTTAAATTTAATCTAAACAAAGAGTAGACAAATGGATAAGAAAATGAAAATCCTATAAATAGAAGAGTCATATTGAGAATTAGAAAAGGTTACATCTCTCACTCTATGCTCCAACAAAATTCCTTTGTTTTTTAATTTTATGTACAGAATGTAGCTATAAAAATTAATTTATTTGAAGTAAACAATTTTACATATAACATATAATTATTAATAATATCATACTTCTGTATTTGGTCAATAAGAGGGCACAGCTATCGGCATCTCTCCTTCACTAACGGGTACGAAACTTACTCGCTTCTGCAATCAAAAATATAAATTAGCAGATTAATATTTATCCCCAACTATTACTCTACCTTAATTCGATTAATTAACCAAAAAATATAGTATTAAGGTTCATGCACAACTATTTATTGAAAAAGATTGACTAATAATTAACAAAAATTAAGGCGCATGAATAGCTACGAGTAAAATAAAATTCATTTAAAGAAGTAATTATTTAACCAAGTTCATTGAATTAGAAGTAGTCTCTATATGCATTTTTACCGGTTTATTAGTTATCCTCTTTACTAGTAATAAAATAAAGAACTACAATAGTTACTTAACATCCATTTTCATTTTCAGGGCCAGGACTTGGGTACATGCAGGAGATGCGACGATCAAGGGCCCACAACTAAAGGAGCCCATAATTTATTTCACACATATATAAATAATAAAAAAATTTAGATAATTTAAATTATTAAGTTAAAATAAAACTCTAAAATAGATTTTACTTACTATTTATTAGAATATATTTCAATTTTATATAAAAATTTTATAATAGAAGGACCCCATATTTTCAATTTCACTTAGGACTCTCGAAATGTCAGGACCGGCCCTATCCATCTTCTATCCATATCTTCATATGATAAGAAAAAAATAGGTCTATTAATAACTATATATAATTCTATGATAATTCAGATTTGAAATTGTCCACCTTGTTAGTCTGTTAATGTTCTAACAAATAACACTAGTAAGAATTATATAAACAAAGACTAGTTTATTGGCTATGATTTTATGTTATATTTTTTGATAAGGTGCAAATATTATATTAAAATCAAAATTGAGGAACCGAAAACTCAAAGGAACATAACCTAAATATAGGAAAATGTTTGAGAATTGATTTAAAATAAAAGTCGGTAATTATGAATTTAAGGAAAATAAAAGCAAGTTGTAAGAGTGAAGGTCCCATTTAGCCGACAATAAGGCCACTTTAAGAATACTGCGTGACACAATTGGTCTTCAACTCTATTCAAATTAATTAATGCACATATAAATTAAATGGTCCTACAATATTAAATTAATAGTACTATCATTATTCTAGTAAAATATAACAATATTAACGATTTTATGTTTATCCATTTTTTTATGTTAAAAATAAATACAATTCTATAGTGGCAAAACTTAAAAAACAAGTTAATTAAAATTATCTAAAATTTTCGGTGACATATATATGAAACAAATAAAATTAACAAATACTACATACATTTCCAAATAAAAAAAAAATAGTTACTTTATGTTACAAGTTAAATTTTATGTGATTATATTCTGGTGATCTCTATCTAACCTAATGTATATAACGAATGTTACTACTCTCTCTATTTACAACAAAAAAAATTAGAATAGATATTATACTTCATGTCTTATGTTAAAGTTAATAAAATTGTATCACATATTTTATTTGACGAGTTCGTATTACTTTTTTGGTCGTAGCAGGTTTACCATAAATTCTAATACTTAGTTATTTTCAAAATTTTACACATGTTATGTTTTGGGATGTGAAGACTTAAGAGTATGTAGTTGAAATATATAATGAAGGGTCAAAATGTGGTAGTTGAAGTATAGGAATATAGTACTAGGCTAACTTAGTATCTGTGAATTTTGTGGTAACGTGAACCCACCAAACTTAATTCCTAAGTCAAACATTATTTAATTAAATACCTAAATCAATATTAATTTCTAGTTCAACTATACTAATATCCTTGATTTGCTTCAAATTATTTTAGCTTTAAAGACTGTTACCTTTTTTTTTGAGTTTTTTTAAAATAAAAAAAATAAACAATGTCAACCATAATAAGCATATAACCAAGCCTTATTATTTAGATCTTTAATCTATATATTAATTTATATACTAATTTATTTAATTTTGGACGAGCTAATTTTCCTCTCAATCATCTATTGATGTATATATAGTAATTGGATTTGTAAGCTTGTCACACAGTAAATTGTGCATATTAAAACATTCAAAATATGTAGGTGACTTATTTTATTTGCACTTTTTACAAAAAGAATATGTTCTATGATTTAATTTTTTTTGTTGGTATTTTGAGTTTCTCTTTCTTAAAAAATTTGCATCATGTCAAAAACTAAAATCACGCGAAAACAGGAAAGGAAATGCATACAGGAAAACGCCAGAGCTCAGATTTCCGAAACAAAAACTACATACGGAAAACATCAATACATAAGAGTTTGCATGCTAGCTTACACAAAAATGGCATAAAAACAAGATTAATGTGGATGAGGATTTGACATACCTCACGTGCCTTAGCATGAGTAGCTTGAGAAGAAGACGAAGTGTTACTATCACAATGCAAAAACCTTTCTTGTCCATTAGAACTTTGCCCTCTATTTCCCATACAAAGACTCATAATCTTAGCCGCCGCCTCGGCTTCATCTTTACTCTCCTTCATCAATCTCTCCACCTCGGCTTTCGGCAACCTCATTTTCACCCTCGTCCCCTCGTCTCCAATACTCGAATTCATTATCGACAAATCAGACACCGATCTCCTTGCCAACATTAGGCTTTCGAGTCTATCTTTAGCACTCATGTTGATCCCCGACCGAACTCTTCTCGGTTTCTCGGTTGTAACTTTAGGCAATTCGACTAGGAAGTATAGCCTTTTCGCTACCAAATTTTGGTCGGCTTCCAATGGCTTGGCTCTCACACCGTAGTGCTTAACCGATTCGGATTCTAAGAGAACGAGGCCTGGATAATCTTTTAAGACATGGCTGGCCTTAACCGGAGTTTTGAATTTGAGAGTTTCTCCGGTTATCTTCATTATTTTCACGGTCTTTTTCCCTCCTAAAGTGTTTCCCATTATTTTTGTAATCTCTTGAATTGAAAATGTTTAGGTTTGGTGTTTGTTGGCAAAGCTTAATAGTATATATATAAAGGAATTAAGATAAGGACATGTGGGGGATTGTTATAGTCAACAAAGAAGGCCTATTAGTTTCATGTATTTGAATAAAATGAAAGAATTGTAAAATTGAACTAAGTATAGTATGAAAGAAAAATTCAATTGTATTTTTCAAAGTAGCCACGATTGAGGCAAATTCATGTGAGGACAAATTAACAAGAAATTATGTACTTATTATGATGTAATTATTAATATACGGATCAAAAAAATACAAAGGTAAAATGTAGTATTAAATTTGCGTTCAGATATATGACAATTAATTGTTTTGAACACGTTAGTTGCATAATTTTAATATTTAATATTATTCTCTTTAAACTGGACATGTTTATACTTTCATACGCATAACAGTGATATACACACTTTCAAAATAAGCTGAAAATACGTATGGTTTTATGGTCTGAAAATGTGCCCCGAGATCAGTTGGCCTCTTATTTAATATGTCTTATATACTAGAAATTATACATAATACCGGATAGAGAGTTTAGCCTTCACGTATGATTATCCAATTCTTTTTTTTTTTTATTTATAAAAACCGCTTATATATTGTACAAGCACAATAATGACAAATTTGGAGCCAAGGTCACCTCGTTTTTTACTTTAAAAAGTTAAACTGAACTAAACTGAATTAAAGTTAGTTGAACTGAACTTATTTTAGTATAAATTTATAACTACACATGATTGAACTGAACTAAAGTGAACTGAAGTGGTCTAAACTGAACTGAACTGAATTAAATTACGGTCCAAGAAAATATGGTCTAAATATATTAAAACGGAACTATTAGGTATGGTGTGAAAATTATAGAAGTTGGATTATGCTAAATTATACGATTAAGGGGGACACATATAAAATAATAAAAGAGGTTGAATTAAGTTAAGGATGGGATTCAAAACGTTAATCACGGCAGCTTGAATTCAAATCACTTGATCAAGTTTCAAACGTTTGTACATGTGAATTTTGACTGCCTTTAATTAATTCTTCACTTTCTTAATTATTTTATCATGTTTAATTCGGAGCACCAATTAATTAATTAATTTTTTTTTGAGACAATAACGTTTCTTGTCTTCTTGAATAGCTTTTTGCCGTCTTTTTTTTAAAAATCTTTTTGGTTTGATAATTCAGTTGTACGTAAAAGGCTTTTAATCCTTTTGAATGGTAATTAACGTCCATGGGTCTAATTATAGAATATAATATATTTTTATAGAATTGTTGCTAGTAAATAGTATAGGATTGGATTGGCATGAAGTTCACAGAAATGTGAAAGTCTGAATAAAGTCTAAATTGATAGTCAGCCATCAACATGGAAGTGGTTTCATTCTTTTCTAGCTTTTTTGCTTTTTTTTTTAACGGAGCTTTGCTCCGATTATATTCAAATTTGATCTGGGTCGAGCACCTGACTGTAATGGGTGAGTCAGTCAATAAGAATTTTTTGCATTCATTAAGTTTCGAATTCAAGACCTTAATTAAACGATACCAAACTGCTTACCACTTAGACCGAACCTTATTGGTGCAGCTTTCATTGCTTTATCTTCTACTACTATTTAAAGAATCAAATATTATTTGCTGTATATATTTTTAAAATAGATATATACCAATTAAGCTAGCCAATAATATGCCCATTATTATTATTATTATTATTATTATTATTATTATTATTATTATTATTATTATTATTATTATTTTTTAAGAAACCAACCCAATTGATGCATAACTCTTTGACGGTCATGTATTTATTTATATTATAATTTGTAACACATCAATTATTGGTGAAATTTTCTATTATTTCTGCCCAAGGTGCAAATTATCGTGCTTCTGTATCAGTATCACATAGTTTATAGATTATAGTATAACATTATATTACACGTGGTTTCCATGGTTACTTAATTTTTGACAAAGTAATGGTTGTAATCTTAATTTTAGTATTTTGAAGATGACAAATCAATTTAGAATTTGAATATACTCACTTGTAATTTGTTATGGTAATTTTATATGTTTATTGCATGTTTTGGTACTAGATAATTATTATTAATCATATGTGTATGTATTTCTTAGTGTGTCATATATAATTATTGTCCTTTAATTGTTATGAATGTCTTATATAAAGGTACCATTTTTTTAAGTTGACTAACTTTATGCGCTCAAGCAAAAGAATATTTCCATATATGGAATGAATTTCTTTAGAGGATAGAGCTTAACATTTGACAAGAAGAAAATAATCTTTTACAAAGTTCAATATCTGAAAAAGATAAAAAGCGAATATGCTTGCATGAAGCCCAACATCATTGAAGAAAGCAAAGGTGCTTGCACGGAGCTCAACATTGTTGTAGAAATTAAAGATGCTGGCAGTTTCCCAATATGGCAAAAAGCTTGTTGACATATTCCAACAACAACCTATCAATACCATAAATAGAAACTTTTCATCACCTGGAAGAATCTTCTATTTTCAGCTCAAAGTCAACATAGTGATCAAGGAGAGTTACAAGGCACGCTATATGAAGCAATTAACGGCTAAATGACCACCTGAAACTTCAAGCTATCTCTCAACAGTTGGTTAAAGACCAATAGACTACAAGATGAAGCTTATCAACATTTCAAACGGCTACAAACAGTCATATTCTTCAAGGACACTATAAAATGAAGATGTTTCAAGAAGAAGAAGGGGAATGAATACAACAAGATCGCACAAGAGGGCTTCAATGTTCATATTCACAAGCAAAGAGATATTGAGCTTCATTGTATCATTTCTACAGAGAGATCTCAGAAACACAAAACTAGGACTTCATTGTAATTATTTTTTTAGACTAGCTTTCGAAGAAAGAATTTGTTCGTTGTAATCTTTCTTCACCAATATCTACTTCTCACTTGTTGTTGTGAGTGACACTACTTCGGTTATACGTAGTGGGGATACACTACTTGAGGTATAGTAGTGGGGTAACTTAGTTTGTATTCAGGACTTGTAAAGGGGAGAGCTTTGATAAGAGAGGAATATGCTAAGTTGTAAATAAATTTGAATTCTACATGTTGGAAAGTATTCTTAGTGAATTAAAGCATGATAGCCAGGGGCACATGGACTGGAGTAGGCATGGATTGCTGAACCAGGATATATCGTTGAGTTTGATTTCTCTGACCTTAAACCTTTTTATTTTCCCTACTGTTCAAATATCTCTAGTATTGCTATTGCTATTGCTATTGCTATTGGTGTGTTTCTACTATTGAACTATGAAGTGATTTATTGATATTGTGTGTTGCACTTGTAACATATTGTTCTAATTACTATTGCTCGTATGACTACTATAGTATGTGTTGAATACTGTTAATCATAGTGTATCTTGTTATTCTTGTTGTATGTTGATATTAGTTTACTTGTGCTATTGATTATATATATTCTCTATTGGATCAGTTCTGATATTGGTAACTGTGCTGATATTCTATCTATCTATTTGCTGATATTGAAGCATGCTCACTGTTGAACTCATTATCAGTATTGAACTATTGAATGCCAACTTATTATTGCTTTATTTATATCGGTGCATTCTTGCTATTGAACATTATTCTTGCTATTGGACTATTATATGTTGGATATTGGCTGATATGTTGAATTGTTGTTAAGTTTAACTTAATGCCATTGAACTATTATATTGTGCTTGTGTAAAATATTTTTTTAATTCCTAAATTGTTTAATTCACCCCTCCTCTTGAACTAGTTTGACCATAACAGGGACCAACAAGTGGTATCAAAGTATAACTCTATCTATTAGATCCCACGATCTTAGAGTTAACTATTTGTTAAGGCTGCTTCTAGTATGAAACGTCCACCCGATAATGAGTTTACACAAATCCATCCTGAAGAAATGTGTCCTTCTAGACCTCCATTATTTTTTGGTACCAATTATTGTCGGTCCCGGTGAGGGGGTTATCTACGATTCAGAGGGGGGAAGGGGGGGGGGGGGGTGTGATTGACTCCTTTTCATTTTTGGATATGAAATAATAAACTTTTTGTTCAACTAATTTTAATATAAGTGTTGACACAAGTTTATTTATGAATATAGTGTTTAATTTATGTTATTTACTTGTTAGCAGAATATAATAAATGTGAATGGCTCAAAGTAAATAAGTGCAGAATAAAGAGAATCAAACACAATATTTTTATACTAGTTCGACCCTTCCTACATCCAATCGCCAGAGTTTCCTCCTCCGAGCTTAAATCCACTATATGAATCTCCTTTTGAGGTGGAGAAGCCTTTACAATCCTAGAATCCTATGCATACACAGCGTACACCACTCTTGCTGCTTCTGACTCCACAATCTAAGAGTACCCTCCTCTTAGATTCTTCTACCTCACCAACTCTCCAAGTTGTGAGTGGGGTTAAAGACCTCAACACTCTTGCATAGTCTGTTATGACTCAAAAGCCTTGCTAAGTCCCCCTTGCTTAGCTTCTAATCACGTTCTTCTTCAGTGGATTGATTGAGGATTTGTGCTCTTGTACTTTGTTATCAAGTAGCACTTTTACAACATATATGAAATGTATTGTTCTAAATGAGCTTTTTGTATTACAAACAGATATAAGAATGTATCTGTTTGCTTTTATGAATTTGCATTATGTTGATTATGCTATGTGCACTTGTGGAATCGCTCAACACTCTAATGATTATGGATAGATGCTTATTTATACTCTCTTTGCTATAGTTGATCATTGATGTGCGCCTTCGTGAGAGTTCTTTTGACCGTTGTAATATGACTAGTACATTCCTCAAAACAGTTAGATTTTGAGGAGCCTTTTTGTAGTAATCTCTAAACGGCTTCTTCCTTTGTGACCATTGGATTTGTTGACAGACTGAGATCAATCTTTCTGTTAGATGAGTCCAAACTTGGTCAGCTCTATCCGTACTCTTACTTCTGCCAATTATACTGTTTTAGTGCTTCCAACTTTCCATGTGTCAGGTGTTAGGTGGAAGAAAGTAGTTTTTTTGCTCTTGCTAGTCAAATCACTTTTGCAGAGGTGTCTTATCTCTTTTAGTGAAAGCCAGGTAGCTAGCTTTATAGGATTTTGGAGATTACGACTACCACTCTTGGAAAAGGTGGATTCACGTGAGTTGCCTAGGGATTATCAATTTCTTAGAGATATCATTTGGTTCTGAGAACATTAATGCTACAATTCTCTTTTGTCCTTGAAGTACTATTTATCTAACCGTGTTTTCTCCTTAGTTAAGATGAACAACTTCTGATGTGGTAGCTAGAGCTTTTGGCGAATGTGATTTTGAGGAATTCTTGGTGTTTCTCAGAATCAGTTTTCTAGTGCCCTTCTTCTTCCTTCTGACAGATATTCTTTTTGTTTAATTATTATCCCTAGAAAGATGCTTTAGAGGTTAATAATGTTTTAACTCTGAGCTTGCCTTGTTTCCTATGGACTCTTCACTTAATAATTTCCTTCTTGTGAGTATTAAGTTCTGATAGCTTATATAGCGAATTTGTCTTCTGAAGCTTCTGATTCTGACACAGTCTGTTTTAGCCTATGAACAGTCTGTCTTTGCCTATGAGCTATTGTATCTTCTAATGCATTTGCCTCTGATAATTCATTCAGAGTTTGTTTGAATTAATGAGCTTGTGATCTTGAGAGACATGTTTCCTTGATTGTGAGGTGTGTAGGGATATGATATCAACTTGTGTTGATATAGACTCATAGTCTTCAATATTCCTATGAGCTTGGTCTTTTCTTATAAGCGCAGCTTATAATCTTTCTTGGATATTCTAGACTCTAATTTGTTCTTCTTCTGAGCTTAATCCAATGGTTTTATTATCAAGATCCAATTCTTTGTTAATCTTTTGTTATCTTCAAAACTTTCATCTTGGATCTTCTAGATTATGAGGAATTCTTGCTCCTAAGCTAGATCCAACAATATCCCCCATTTTGATGATAACAAAAACATGAAAGATAAAAGTTAACTTGACATTAAAGATGTTAGTTCATGTTTTCTCCCCCATAATTTATGCTGATATTAAAAAGGACAATTAGATATTGTACGAAGAAACTATAAGATCTTTTTACTCATTTCAGAGTCAACAACATTTAACTCATCATCTAGTTACAAGTACATGAAAGATCTATAACTATTACAAAAGATAGCTAATCTAAGACTAGCTACTGCTTCTTCTGGCACTTTTGTTCTTCATCTTGAGGGGCTAGGAATGCCTCTGAGGCTTTTCTCTTTGCTACTGCGCTAGTGCTGCTATCACTACTCTTCTCCCCCTTTTTTATATTATCAAAAGGACTATTAATAGCCATGGGAGTATATGATGCCATCCACTTCTCCTAATTACTCTTGCTTTTGTCAAAAGTAGGAAACCAATGCTTCTTTGCAATTAACTATTTTCTTACAGTGTTCAAGCTCCTTTGATGAAGTCTGGATAGGACTTGTATACTTCAGACTCTGGATCTCTTGATGGAATTGGCTTTTGGAAGTGAACTTTGTTCTCCTTTTTTATTTCACCTTTCAAACATTTGTAGACTATGTAGATCTCTTGCTTTCTCAGCATGATATTTTTCATTAGATGATTATGAAGATCTTGGAGGGGAGCAATCACTTTGGGCTCTAATCGCATTGATAGTAGCCTCATCTTCTCCTCAATCCCTTAGATACTAGCTTATAGGCTCTCTTTTGACTTTGCTAAGGCCTCTTCTTTATCTGAATGTGCATTTGATGCAATCTTTATCAGCTCTTCCCTTGCTTTTTGGCAAGTTGCCTTATTCTTCTGCTTTAGAATAGGCTTGGCCTTAACATAGATTATGCCAAGATCTTGCTTAGTTATGTGTAGAGATTTTCCAACCTCTCTTGGAGCCTTGGAGATTTTGAATTTTCTCACAAGTATCTGAGCATTTTCTCTGTGGACCATCACGCAACCTTTATCTGTTTGAAACCACAGTCAATGGCTTCAATGGCGTTTTGCGTTGTACCTTTGATCTTTTCTCTCAATAACGCTGCTTTGTACTCAAGATTTGCTCCATAGGTTTGGACAATGTTAGCTTATTAGTTTTCCAGTCTTCCCACATCTCTTATGATCTCTCTCTGTTGAGTCTTCAAAAGCTTGGTTGAGTGTTCAACTCTTTCTAAGGAGACAATATATGTGGCAGTGATCATCACCATTGACTTAAGATTTTCCATCCAGGCAGGTAACATGTTGTTTAGCAGCCCAACTACCATATCCCTTATTAATGGAGTCTCCTTCATCCTTTTACTGATTTCTGCTGCTTGATTTCCCAATTTTGTACATATTGAGATTAAATCAAGGTTGATTCTATTGGGCTTAAAATTTAGCATGTTGTTTTGTAGCTTCATAATTATACTAATAATCTCGCTATATTGCCTTGCAATGGTGAGTAGAGTGGATATATTTTCCCTTTCTTTGTCATCTTCTGAGGTATCTCTCTTCTGCTTTGGCTTTTGAGCTTTGTCCTTCTTCTTCTTGCCCTCAGACTCTGAGACTGATGAACCAGGTCAGATCAAATCTACTACCAGTTACGTCACCCTTAGATAAGTTTTGCAACTCATCTTTATTGGAATTCATATGAAATGAGTTTTACACAACCTCTACATCCTCAACAGTATTTGTAATGCATGGTTGAGTTGGTTGGCTTCCTTTATTCATCCCCTTGAATAGAAATAGAGCTCTACTTAAGTTGCCTTGGCTTTTAACAACTTGAGCTTCATCAATAGTTGGCATTATTAAGTCACAAGCATCATTGCCAACTACTGTCTCAGCTATACTAGCTTCATAGACCTTCTCAGAATGTGCGGTCTCAGCACCCTCGTGGGCTTCATTGGCTTCCTGATGAAGTTTTTCAACTTCAACAGTTGCTTCCCCGGATGATGGTTTTTCATCCTTGGTATATGGCATGACGACTAAATTTAGAGATGATGAGAAAGACCTGGTTGGTGAGTGGTTTTGGCTAAGCTCAAATTTTGACATTCTTGTTCTGAGGACAACTTCAGGCTTATCCTGATCAGTAGGTTTGAAATGTAAGCAACCTCCTCCCCTTATTTCCAGTGATCCTCTTCGCTTTATTATCACTGTTATATTTTTTTTGATGATAATTCCTGAGTTCTCCAATCCAAGAAGTTTGATAATGAATTCTGAATTTATAGTGATTCTTGTTTCCTTAACTTTTGTGATGATGACATCTAGATTTTGCGTTGATTCCATCATGTTGTTGTAGAATTTCAGCACCAAAATCGGTAGGTTGGTTCCCTCATTTGTACTTATTGGTCCCTGAGAGGGATGATATAGGAGTTAGAGGGGGGTGATTGACTCCTTTTCGAATGTTGATGTGAAATAATAAACTTTTTCTCAACAGATATAATTTAGAGTGTTGACACAAGTTTATTGATAAATGTTTAGTGTTTAATGTATGTTGTTTATTTGACAGCAGAATATGATCAATGTAAATTGCTCAAAGTATATAAGTGTAGAGTTAAGAAGATCAAACATAAGATTTTTATACAGGTTTGGCCCTACCTATATCCAGTCCCCAGAGTTTCTTTCTTCGATCTGTAATCCACTATATCACTCCTCCAGAGGTGGAGAAGCCTTTACAATTCTAGAATTCTGCACACACAGAGAGTACACCACTCTTGCTGCTTCTGATTCCTTAATCTTAGAGTACCCTTCTCTTAGATTCTTCTACCTCACCAACTACACTAGTTATGAGCAGGGTTGAAGACCTCAGCACTCTCACTTAATCTGTTGTGATATATAAGCCTCGCAAAGTCCCCTCTTGCCTAGCTTCTGATCACCTTCTTCTTCAGTGGATTGAATGATTGATTTTATGCTCTCGTACTTTGTTATCAAGTAGCACTTACAACATGTTTGAGTTGAGTTATTCTAATTGAGCCTTAGATTTACAAACATATATGATAATGAATTTGTTTGCTTTTGAGATTCTTATCTGAGTTATGATATGTGAACTCATGATATTGCTCGACTCCTTTTATCTTGTAGATAGATGTGTATTTATACTCTCTTGTTGAAGATGACCGTTGATGCGTGACTTATTGAGAGAGAGTATTTTTTTACCATTGTAATAAGACAGATTCTTTCCTTAGAATGGTTACCTTCTGAGGAGCCTTCTAGCCATTGTCTCTAAACAACTTCTTTCTTCTTGACCGTTGGATTTGTAGTTGAGCTCTAATTAATCCTTCTATTAGATAAGTCCAAACTTGGTCAATTCTATTCATACTCTGACTTTTGCCCTTTTTTACCGTTTTAGTGCTTCCAACTTTCCATATGTCGGGAGTTAGGAGGTAGAAAGTAGCTTTTTGCTCTTGCTAGTAAACTCAAAATTTCAGAGATGTCTTATCTTTTTTAGTGAAGGCCAGGTAGCTAGTCTTTTAAGATTTGAGGAGTTTAAGACTGCTATTCTTGGAAAAGGTGGCTTCACATGAGTTGCTTAGGGATTATCAATTTCTCAGACATATTACTTGGTTCTGAGCCCTTTAATATCATTGATCTCTTTTGTCTCGGAAATGATGTTCCTCTGAGGATGTTTTTATTTTACAGAGAGAGAATCATTTCTGATGTTGTAGCTTCACCCTCTAATGTATGTGATTTTGAGTAATCCTTGATGTTTCTCAGAATTAGCTTTCTAGTGCTGTGAGCGGACGACGTTTCGGACGGACTGCAAAGCCGGGCCGGTGAATCGGTCTCCTGAAAGTAATGAGCGTGATGATAGAAAATGGTTTTGCATATTTTAGTATTCAAAATATACGAGATCAAAATCCCGTACTTAAAATAGAGTCGCCAATCGAGAAATTTTGGTACAATTTTCCCACCGGGTGGTAGACCATACCTTAAGTAGAGATTCCGAGTTCGAACGATGTTATCTATTTTACATCGGCCAAGTTAAATTGTTTTATTCTTTCTTAATCGGTTTTAATCCACCCGATTTATTGTGTTTTTGGTTATATATTGTTATCTCGTTATCAAGCATTCAAAGCGGTAAATAAATAAATTATTACAGTCAACCCAAATAAAATGCGGAAATTAAAATAATAATTACAAGGCTTTACAAATCCTATACATTTGTCTATACAATAAATAAAATATCTGAAGGCCTAACATACATCTAACCTAAATCTACCTGCACAAAAATGGTTAGCATAAATACGGAATGTCGTACGAGGTATATCACGTAACATGCATAGTTAGTAGACAAAACAAGACTCGAGTTATTGTGAACATGGCATATTCATTTTGCAATTTATGAAGCTTGGTTGGATGGCTAAAATGGGGTTTGAGCAGTTTTTGCAGGAAAATTCCGTTATATCCATATTTTAGACTCGATAATTATTTTAACCTGATTATTAGTGAAAATGCCGCATGTTATGGGGTGAGGTATGTTTTCAGGAGGTTCTGGACACCCATCGTTGCACTATACATCCTAGCTTCAAAAATTATACTAGGCCGGAAACAAAAACAAAAACAAAACTACTGTCCAGAACTCTATACCGTTGGTAGTATGAATGAGGCCGCCGGCGGCATCACTGATGCCGCTGGCGATCTCATTTACACAGGCAGGCTGTATGTCATTCTAGAAACCGTAAAGAAAGTGTCCTATAGGAAAATAAGGCCATTTGGGACAAATGAGGCCACTGGCGGTATCAATGATGCCGCTGGCGATATGGTTGATACCGCCGGTTGCAGCAGTTGTTTTTGGCCGGAAAGTGACAAAAAAACCCAAAACTAAGCACAAAATAGCAGTTAAACATAACAAATAAATAAAATGAAAGCCAAAGAGTTATGAGACTCAGAAATTTTACCTCGGGGCCATGAATCCAGCTTTCGTGATCCAAATGACACCTTCGGGTAGCTCAAATGATGATTTGGTTAGTGAATGGGGAATTTAAGGCTCTAAATCCTATTTTGGTGATTCTAAACCTAAAAATTTACCTAAATATCAAAGAGTTTAGTAGAGAAAAACCAAGAAAAGATGGATTGAATCCTCTTTTCTTACCTTTTCTAGACTTTATCCCACTAGAACTAGCTAAAATACTCAAAATCTCCCTAAGATTTTGAGTGGTGGAAGTGTTGAACCCCTTCATCAGCTACAAATGCCTCCTTATATAGGCTAAAACCCATTGGAAATTGACTTATCTATAGGGTCATGCCGGGACCTTCAATTGGTGTTCCAAGGGTGAACCCTAAGGCGGCATGTACAGGGTCATACTGGGGCCTTCAGTTGGAGTTCTAGGGGTGAACCCGAAGGTGACATGTACAAGGTCATGCCGGGATCTTCAGTTGGTGTTCAATGTGGGCGTTGCGATAGTACCTGCAATGAGTGATAAGTGAAACAAGATTAGACAGATTTTTAAAGAACGTTTTTACTGTTTGATAAATTTTATGAAATAAAAATATTTTTGCCCCTTCAATCAATAGTAAAAATGTGATAATTGAAAAGTACAAGGGTTTTAGAAGTCGTGGAATGTTAGGGGCTCAAGTCGGGATCCCGTTGAGCTGTTGAAAAGGCAATTAGAATGCCCCTAGGGAAGTTAAAGTCACCAGCAGCCTGGGGTGATGCCGCTGGTGGTTGGATTGATGCCATTGGAGGTATGAGGTGCCATGTGGCATCTTTGACTGGTTAAAGAAATTAAAAAATTATCCCTGGTGATAAGACTGCTAGCTTCCTAGTGATGCCACCGATGACATGAATTGATACCGCCGGTGATTTGGATCGACGGTTTCTGGCTCCTCGAATTTTGCGCTTGTGTTTAATACAAATTGAAACACTTAATTTTCCTATTTCAGCGATAGTGACTTCCGAAATATATTCCCCTCTCCTTCAGACCCTCCAAACTCTTCTATATCTTCTACCTCTCACTTTCAATCATATTGAAAAAGGTTTTTGGAAGAAAATCAACGAGTATGAGGCCCGAAAATCTGCCTAATTCTTCTGTCGAGGGGTTGAAAGTTTGCCCAATTCCCGTTGCATACGGTTTGAAGACAACCGTTGAGATGTATGGCTATAGGATTAATTCACCCATAACAAATTTGACTCTTGAGAAGAAGAAGCACCTTTGCTACGTCCAAGTAATCCTACAAAACTCGAATTTCTTTTTTTTTGTTAAGTTTCAATTTTGGCCTTAGGCTCAAAATTTTGCCATGATAAGGTTATGAATATGTAATTGAAAGTATAGAAACTGCTATTGCATTTTTTGTTATTTTGGTGCGATTTTGGATTGATTTTGGGCAAAATTGGATTCTACTCACAGAAATTAAAGCTGACAGTGGCTTCACTCATGCCGCCAGCGGCTTTAGGCCTTACAAAAGGCCTAAAACCTAGCCATATCACTGCTGCTTACAACGATATCACCGGTGATCTCACCCATACAGCTAGGGTATGGCTGATGTTGCCGGCGGTATCATTGCTTTGGCAGCGATACTGGCTAGCTCCAGCAGCAGCAAGAAATTGAATAAACAACCGAAAACTTATCTATTTGCCTCTTTCTGATTTTTACAGCCGCATGGTCTAACTTGCACCGAGGGCATGGGAACCTTGGGTGAATGGTAGCAACAAATCGAGAATAAAGACCCCGAGGTCGTGGTTGCCATTGCTGATGCGGGCTTTGGAGAATTGGCGCAAGCTATGCCTTTGCTTATGCCGAAGCTTTCCCATTCGGTCTTGACTGGTTTGACTGAGAAGTGGTCCAAGACCACTCACACATTCCATCTTACCTTTGGGGAGGTGACCATCACTACTTCAGATGTGGTGGCTATGACCAGGCTTCCTTGAACGGATCATATCATCCACTTTGATGTGTATATAGAGAAATACTATGTTAAAAAGCCCGTGGCAAAGAGGGTGATAGAGCTATTTCATTTAAAGCCCACCTCGAGGCAATTGTCATATAGGGAGCTCTAATAGCATTGGGTAAAAGTGGGAGTGGTACCCGAGACTGAGCGGGATGCCTGCCTCCACTCCTTTGTTATTTCCCTGCTGATCGTGCTATTCTTTCCAGTCTCTAGTAGCAAGATCAACTATGGGTTGATCTCCTTGGTCGAGGATGTTAAGGCCCTTAAAGAGAAAAATTGGCCTAGGGCCATTCTGGCACAGGTGTATCATGGGCTGGACGCGGGCGCTAGGAAGAAGGGCAAGGTCCTTCGACTTAGCCATTTACTCCTACAGGTATACCTTTCCTCAAAGCATTTGATTATCCTTTTTTATGCTATATTCGATTTGTCTGCTTTTCTTCTTTTGGATGTTGTGGATTGATTCATTGTTACTTGTGCAGGTTTGGGCCTTCAAGCATTAGATTCTCCAGCCGGTCGAGTTTAAGACCACTATATCGGCTAGTTCTCACTTCCTCGCATGGTGGTGTGGGGGTATTGGGGGACTTGGCAAGTACCCCACCAGCTACAGGGAGTTGCTGAGGAGCCTGAAGCTGAGCTTGGTATGCGATCTTTTTGATTCTTCCTTCTGTTTCACAGTTAAACAAAATATTAGTAGACAAAATGTGTTTATGAATTTACATTGCTTACATTGATTGTTTGCCTGGTTGATTGGTCAGGTCATCCGCGATCCATTTGATGAGGTGTCTAACCTCGCGGATGAAACTATGGTTCGAGAGCATGTGGATGATCGGCGATTCGTTATGGAGTGCTCCTTATCCCTTGAGTGGTACTTGGGAGAGAGGGTACAAGATTGGAGAGATGTCCCCACCTCCGGTAGGTTGGTGCCTCTGGCACTTCCCACTGGTCTATAGTGGCCCCACCTGGTTATCACTACTGAGGCTGACAAACCTGCCTACTTAAAGGGGGAATGACCAAGTTGTGGAGAGCATCCTTGGGTCCTATGACCAACACTAGTAGCGCCTACTTCCTATGTGCCGCGCATCCATCAAAATGACACCATTGAGTATCATCTGGATAAGAAGAGGGAGGAGGAGAAACGACTACTCAAGGGTGTTTTAACCAGCGGCGAGGAAGAGAAGGAGGAAGAGGGCGCCTCTAAGGTGTCAATGAAGTGTGGGTCTCCCTTGGCGCTTGTGTGAGAGGCGGGGCCTACTGGGGTTTGGTGATATTTAGGCGTGACAAAACATTCTTTAGTTGAAGTTTGCACAATAAGCCAATTTTAATGAATAAAAGAATCGAGAGCTAAATCTCGATACAATTGATAGAGTCGCCACCCAAGTTGTCTACTTAGGAAAGAGTTTTGGTACCATTCCCTCTGGGTGGGAGACTCATACCTATTAGATCAAAGATTCGGGTATCTGATGGGTCACTTATTTCTTATTTAGTTGATTCAAAATTACATTCACCGCGTAAAACCATTTTAGTTTTCATCATTTGGGGAATTATCACAGAAATCCTATCACACTAGTTACATGTGTTTACATATTACAACAAAGCACAAGCAATAAATAAGGGGATAAAAATTACAACCGGGGGAAAAATGGGGGAAGTTACAAAGAGAACCTATACATTTGTTCTAAGTTATAAAAAAAAATGAAAATAAATTCCCTTGCATCCATAAATGTTAGCACAATTTTATAGCATAACATAAATCAACACTTCAGCGTAAGTTTTTGTTAAAACACGTTTTAACTTTTTGTGAGTTGATTTACCAGATTATTAGTGAAAATGATCGCATGGCAAATGGTGAGTTGGGTTGATTTTTAATCAGTCAATTATAGGTTTGGGAATCTGCCTGGGACTGGTACCCAAACAGGTGTGTGGGACCTGTATGGGTACTAGGGAGGACCCGTACGGGTATGGTGTACCCGTGTGGGTCTTGTATGGTCCAGACAAAAACTTTGTTTAGTTCAGTTTATAGATTAATAGATTGATAGATTGTTGGCAAAAAAATAAAATAAAAAGGGATTTCCTTCCGTATGAGTATGGCGCACCGAATTGATATCCTTAGGGATATATGGTGCCAATAAGGCTCATACGGGTTAGGATCAGACTCAAAATAAGGAATAAAAGCAACATAGATAATAGAAGTAATAGGCAATAATAATAATGAAACAATTGAGATATGAGTCTCTTTGAAACTCATGAGCGTTACCTTTGAGGCGTGAATCCACTTTGAGGTGATCCCTTTACTGTTGAGAGAGCCTAGCCAAAGTAGATGGAATAGGACTATTTTGGTGAGTATTTGTGTGGACAGAATCTCCCCTAAATCCTAGTGAATGAAGTTAGGAATGAATAAAATGTGGGCAACACCTCAAAGGTTGAGTTTTCTCCCTATTTTATACCTCCTATACCTCTACTATAACTTTTCTATGCCTATAGAAACTGCTAGAATTTTAGTATAATTTTTGTATGAAATGTGTGTGTGTAAAATGTGAAGAGAAGGGCCCTATTTATAGGGGAGAGGAGGTCTGAACGCAATAAATCATGTTTAAGACCTGCATTTTCCCAAAATAGGAAAGGATTCCCTTACAAAAGAGCCTATTTAGGCAACAAGATCCCACCCGTACGGGTCCTCCCCTCCCAGGCGTATGGAAGGGATGACCTGTATGGGTCCCCTAGTGGATCCGTGCCACCAGGATGTGCCCGTATGGGTCCCTAAAGACAGACTAAGTCTCAAACTTTGGCCAAACTCAACTTTATAGTAGTAGGAACACCCCTGCTGGACAACACCTGAAAGACATTGCATCATATAGCTCTCATCATAGTTTATTGAGAAGGATCATTAAAATCCAGTGCTCATAGACTGCCCCTTATGGGATCACTACAGATATGGATCTGTATGATCTCACGGTGTGAGCGAGAATTTAGAAATCATACTTGAGGTGATGGTATGGGATAGTTCCTTTCTTATGGTGGACTTCTCTCCTTTGCTGATGCATATCCCTCGTAACTCTATTAGGGCAGGTACGTGTATCCTTTTCTTAAGATGAATGAATTCCCCAATCGATGTATCCTTTTCCTGAGGTGGATGACTTTCCTGATTGGTGTATCCCTTTCTTGAGGCGGATGAATTTCCTTCTGCTACTGTGCATATCCCTCGTAACTCTACTGGGGAATATGTATCCCTTTATTGAGGCAGATGACTTTCCTGGTTACTGGCGTATCCCTTTCCCGAGGCAGATGACTCTCCTGACCGGTGTATCCCTTTTCTGAGGCGGATGACTTTCCTTGTGCTACCGTGCATATCCCTCGTAACTCTAGTTAGGAAAGGTGTGTATCCCTTTCTTAAGGCGGATCGACTTTCCTGACTGATGATGGTGTATCCCTTTTTTAAGGCGGATGACTTCTCCTCATATCCCTTTCCTGAGGCGGATCTACTTTCCTGACTGATGATTTTGAATAACCTTTAAAAGAGACAACAACCAAACACCGAGTTAGTCATTGTCCAAGCAGAAACCTTTTTATTCTCAATGGACTTTTATGAGAACAAAAATATTTTCCCCTTTAATTAAGAATAAATAAGTGTGGATGCGATAAACTAAAAATTCTGTGTGGGAAATGTCCAATTTGGCCCAATCGATGCTATGCTTATTTTGCCACTGGGGGAATGCTCCTAGGGTCTACCGATTCAGCTACTAGGAAGTGGGGGGATGCCCCGAGATCTGATTCTGCTACTGGGAAGTGAAGTAATATCCTTTGGTAAAACAACTTCTGCTGGGGAAGAACTTCCTGGTAAGATTTGTTTGCTAGGGAAGAATTCCTGTGCTAGGATGGACCTGTATATAAAAATCATCCATGTTAGAGATCAATTCAAAAATGGCTTACTTTGATTCTTGATTGACTTTTTTAAAAACAAAAATATTTTTGCCCCTTCAATCAAAGATCAAGGTGAGCCTAGGGACTTATCCTAAATATAATGGAAATATAGGGTTGAGAGGGAGTTGGGTTGGCCTCGAACTTGAACTGGATGAATTCCTGGTGCTTGTTGAAACACTGATGTGAAGATCCACCCTTGGATGGTGAGATAGGGCCTGTACGGGTGGGCCAGACCTGTATGGGTAGGGTTCTCAGAAAAGGGGACCCGTACGGGTAAGGTGGGACTTAAAAGGCAGATTAGCCCTTTCACATCCCGCCTCACACCAAAACTTCGCATTTTGCATTTTCTGGCAATTTTGCTCCTAAAATCAACCAAAAATATATAAAAAGATCCTAAAGACTTGCCATTTCTGCCTTAGACTGGAGGATTTTCCCCCGGTGGATGATTTTGGGCTTCAAGAATGCCTGGTTTCCATCGGGTATGAGTTTCATGGGGGAGACTCATTTTTGGGACTTACTCCCGCCTTTGAACTGCCTCTGATCCCTTCTCCCGAGACCCATGCCTAAAATCTCCAAGTAATTTCATTCGATTCTTTATTTTCCAATATTGAACTTTTGGCGATTTCTTGGATTTTGGCATGATTTAGGGTGTTTTAGACCTTGGAATAGAGCCTGATGCATGTAACTTTAGCCTAGGATGCTTTTATGATAGTTTCGGATGAACTTTGGTTGAGATTGTGCGATTTTGGATTTTTGGGAGTTTTGCCTGCATAGGGACTTCTTGCAGGGGACCCTTACGAGTGACATTCCTTACCACCATCTTCTTTCCCGCATACTCGAGCAACCTCAAGTATGGTTTGCTCTCTACTATGGAGGATCTTGCGGCTGTGACTTGGTAGAACTGGTGTCGGGCCATTCTGGCACAACTATACTATGGATTGGAAGTAGGGGTCTGGGGTGAGCAGTATGAGCTCAAGATCTGCCATCTGATACTACTGGTAAATTCCCAATTGACCTCTTGCGCTTTAACCCTTTGTCTAAGCTGTATTACAACTAATCCTTACTTTGTCTTGCAGATTTAGTTCGAGCACCGGCTGATACCCAGGCCAGGATTGCCATGCAACTTGAGATGCCGTATATCATCTCTAGATGGATAGGACTTTGGCATAAAGAAAACTCACGTTTACATAATTAAGGATCATTAAAAATCTTTTCCTGCGTAAGAAGCATGTTGCTTCATAAATCAATTATTTTGCTATCTTATAGGTCACTATATGCTTCTTTTTTACGATTATTAATTTGTTGTTGAGAATATTTTGAAATTCTAACTATATGAATTACCATAATAATATGAAGCAATAATTTATATCTTTAAAAATGTAGTTGTTGTTCTTGTAAGGGTTTAAATTTGGTCAGAGGGGGTGAATGACCCTCTTTACAGAATTAATAGACTTTAAAAAGTATTTAGTGTAGCATGTTTGATTATAATCCGGGGGATGGATCCGGATGATGCAAATGTATATAAATAAATATGCAAGTAAATAAAGAGTAAGAAAATCAAACACAAGTATTTTTATCATGGTTTGGCCTCGCCTACTCCAGTCCCCAGAGTCTCCTTCGTCCGAGCTTTTCACTTGTGGATTCCTTTTCAACTAGCAGGAATCAAGCCTTACAGCTTATCTCCGGATGGTACCCCCTTCCGGATGTAGGATATACGACTAGAAATCCCAATTCCTAGCTGAGTCTTTTTGTCTTTAGTAGGATATACCACTTAGATTTCTATCTAAACCTAAGCTGAGTCCTACAGAGAGATCCCATTCAAAGTACTTACTTCAAGCTATATCCCAATCTCATTCTTTACAATTTGGTTTTCTCAAAGGTTTTGGTTTTGGACTTCCTCAAGTTTATAACTGGGAATCCTTACAACTTCCTCAAGTCCTTAACTATAGTGCAGTACCGAGAGTTCCTACGCTAGCTGTGCTTAGATTGGGTAAGCTTCTTCCCTATTGAACCTACATTTTACAATTCGATAAACCATTAGTAGAAACTATATTTACTAGATTGTGATACTCATAGTGCATTCATACTGTGCAGGTTATCCGAGACCCGCGGGAGAGATTGGCCACCTACGGAGCCATCGAGTAGATCCGGGCTGGTGTGGATGATCACCGCTTTATTCTTGAGTCGCCACTCTCTTATGAGAGGTATTTCAGTAAGCAGGTCTAGGGGTGGACGACCAGTGCTATGGTGGAGAGACCTATTCCTCCCCCTATCCCATTGGGCATCTTCTGGCCTCATCTTATGCCAGGGACCGATCAGGGGTTGTATCTGTAAGGCGAGGGGGTTTGTATGCTATCTGTAGAGGGCTCCTATGCTGAGTTCATTGATTCCTCACTTCTCCCTCCCTGCGAGAGGATTCACCATAAGGACGTTCCCCTGGAGTTACACTAGACTGACATCGGGGGTCCATCCATAGTCGGGGGTGCTCGAGGTTCTACTAGGTCAGCTACTCCTTCTCAGGTGCACTTCTAACTTGGTCTTTGTGGATACCTTACTACTTTCTATAATTTGTTGTGATCTGGTATCTGATTCTTTATGGCTAATAGCCTCCCATTTCTACATGGAAGAGGTTCGTTGCTGCAGCTGCTACTACTACCCCTGAGCTGCCGGCGAAGTGGTCTTGAGCCTCCGGATCTGTGAGGGAGGGCATCCTCTGGGCCGAGTTGGACACTTTCTTCCGGCTCCTCGACCATTCGGGGAATTGAGCTATTACGAAGCTCGAGGATTCGGTCCAGCCTATTTGTTTCACTCCTTCCAGCTCCACCCATGTAAGGAATCCTTTACCTTGGCCTTTGTCCATTACTTCTTAAGATGTCTTATTCTGAAGTGACCCTTTCTTTTCAGGTGACCATCTTCGAGATCGAGAGGATAGCCTGAGGTTATTTTTCAGTGCGGGATCTGCTGTTAGCCCAGGATGCTTTAGCTTCAGTAAGTTCCTTTTACCTGTAAAATTTTAATAAACTATGCATGCATGCCATAACATTTGTATATGTGTACTGATCTTACGATTTCTATTATAGACTTTGTTGGCTATAGAGCGGGGCAGGTCCACCCAAAGATTTGGACGCTCTAGAGGAGAGAGCCTGGGTTTTAGAGAAGTAGCTTCGGGTAGCTACTGCTGATGCCGATCAGGCTAGGGCTGAGACTGCTCGGGCGAGGGCCGAGATTGAAACGCTGAGGGGCCAGCTAGTGAGGATGACTGAGGGTAGGCAGACACCGGTCCCTTCTGATGAAGAGTTTGAGGATGATTTTTTTGCATATCTAGTGACTCAAAGAGGTGTGGATCAGCATGTTGAGAGGAGTGATGCTGCCAAGGCTGCTGTAGGGACCTCGAAACTAGGCCCCCCACCCAGTCGGCTACTGGTACTGGTGATGCTGAGGACCATATGACTATGGACATGGATGATCTGCTAGCGGATACTCATGATCAGACTTAGGAGGGTCATTAGGGATAGGACCCCCCAGCGGCTTAGGTTTATGATTGCTTTTCTGAACTATTAGTGCTTCTCTAGCCCTACGTGGCTTATTTTGATTGTGAACTTTTGGATTGGTACCTTTGATACTTCTTTTGCGCCTAGGGATTTTTCTTGAACTGAGACTGCTTGAATATTATTGCTTTGAGAACCCGTATTATGTCCAGCGATTTTATAATGAGAGGATCAGGTGACGTTCTAATTTTTGCATAGGCCACTCAATGTAAGGGGACCTATCGAGCATTTTATTTTTCTTTTCTTTTTATCCTAATTTTTGCCTGAGCTATCCTTGACGGGTTAGCCCAGCGGACGTTTTTCTTTTTAGCTATAATTTTTTCCTAGACCACCCTCTAGGGTTTTCAACCTAGCAAGCTTTTGCCTTAATTTTTGTCGAGACCACCTCTATAGGTTTTCAATCCCACAAGCTGTCTTAATTTTTTCCTGAATTATCCTTGATGGCTCAACCCAACAGACTTTTCTTTTTGTCTTGACTTTTGCCTAGACCGCCCTTTTTGGTTTTCAATCCAGCAGTCTTTTTTGAATAATGCAAATGTGTGATAAGGATGAATACAATGATGTATAGGACGTAGAGAAAAATTGATGTTCACATACCAACGATTATTTCGCCTAAAGAGATGCATGCATTCATAAGACCAATAGTTAACCCGTACTGCCTACTAGTCTTTTATAGATTTTCCAGAAAGCAACTGACAATTTTCCCTTGATGCACTAACTTTTGCCTAAGCTGCCCTTTTCAAGCTTTCAGCCTAGCAGGCTTTACTGTGTTGGAGTGCCCTAATTTTTGCCTGACCGATTTGCGGGATACCGATCAGTGAGCTGCACCCTAATTTTTTCCCGAGCAGTAGAGGACTACTCGCTGGGTGCTTTATTCTTTATTTCTTTTATTCTTTATGCCGCTTTTTTACGGTTTAATTCTTTTGATCTAGAAATGATAACGCTTGAGCCTAACTTGATTCAGTAGATTCACGAACTCATTTCCATGCATATCCATAAGCTTGATTCCCCCTTTACCATGGACTTTCTTGACGACAAATGGCCCTTCCCAATTAGGTCTGAACTTGCCCCTAGCGACAGTGTTGACCTCGCGTAGCTGCTTGAGGACCAGATCACCCGGTTTGAGAGGTTGTTTCGGGTATCTAATTCTATTGTTGTAAGCTCAAACCATGCGCTACTGGTACATTAATAGATGGTCGAGTTCCTTGAGCCATTTTTCATCTATTGCATTCAACTATTCATACCTGGCTCTTGCCCAATATGATTCTTTTAACTGTGATTCAAGCACCACTCTTAGAGATCTTACTTCTGTTTCAACCGGTAATACGACTTCCATTCCATATACCAAGGAGAACGATGTTTGATCGGTGGGAGTCCTTACACTAGTTCTATACCCCCAAACTACGAATGGAAGTTTATCAGCCCAATCTCTGTAGGTAGCTACCGTTTACGACAAAATCTTCTTCATCGACTTATTAGTAGACTCAACTACCCTGTTAGCTTGTGGTCTATATGGAGAAGATCTGTGATGCTCAATGTTGAATTTCTCAAACAAATCAGCCATGGCCCCTTAAAATTGAACTCCGTTGTTAGAAACTACATGGTGCAGGATTCCATATCTTGCAAAAATATGCCTCTCTATGAACTTGGCCATTTTCTTAGCGGTAATATTGGTGTAAGCTTTGGCCTCTACCCATTTCAAAAAAAAATCAACTGCGACTATGATGAATTGGTGACCGTTGGTTGATGATGGCCGAATTTTGCCAATTATATCTATCCCCTATGCCGAGAAAGGCCAAGGAGTAGACAAGTTGTGAAGTTTGGATGAAGGGAGATGGTGTATGTCCCCATGAATCTGACATTTATGACATTTCTTGATTGATCAGTTTCCCTTTGAGCTCTTGAGATGGTCAATTTATGACTTAAGATGTCCTTTCCACTTTCGTGATTAAAGTCGTCCTGCTGTTGGTGCTTCTTGGTCTTCTTTCTTGATGATGTGTGCTTTTGTACACCTTTCCCCCCCCTCTTCGTGAAGAAAGAAGGACCTAGGCTAATTATAACCATGTTTACTAAGCACTATTATTATCTCTCCTTTTTTTTCGATAGGGGTCAAACCATTGGACAATGTTACCATTGCGTTTCACTCTACGTCAACTTTATTAATGAATATGATGATATTTTAAGAATGTTGTTGTTAAGAGTTCATGATGTCATTTAGGATGAAATACTCGAGCAAGATGTAAATGAAAGGTGCATTAATTTGTTCATGACATGTTAAAGATAAAGACACCGATGCTACAACTTATTCATGATATGCCTTATAGGCGACATTGTTTGCATAAAAAATGTTTGCAATATTAAAAATTACATCATTTTAATCATCCTCCACGGGCGGAGGGTCTTGTTGATAGACAGCTAGACTGGTAGCCTTGGTGTACAAGTTTGCTTGTGTTTCTTTGGCCACTGCTTTTGCTAAGCTTTTGACAGCCTTGCTGATGGGATTTCCTTTCTCATTTCTTTTTCAATTCTTCCTGATAAGTACCGCTAGTGCTTTAGTGATGGACTCAATTGCCTCATTCATTTCATCCTCTATAGCATTCCCACATACTTCCACAGAAACTGAGGTTTCAATTAGGAAGCCCTTCTTAAAATCATATACATCATTGAAGATCTCACAACTGGGGACTTTCTGGCCAGGTACTTTGACAGGTTCTTCTTCGCCCGTGAATTTCCCTTGCTTGACTTCAGCCCCTATCATAGCACCTGGACAATTCCCCAAATCGAGTCTAAATGGCCATGGAAGCGGTGAGAGGGGTTCCAGCATTCCCTATAAATTCTTTCCGAGCCCTTTACCCTTTACCCTTTACATAACCCTACTTTATCATTATCTTCTCAATTTTGAGCTGTATGTAGCCCTTGACCAAAAATTTCGTGCCTTGGTGAGCCACAGCCACCCTAGATTCCTTTTCCTTGGCCTATATAGCCACTATAATGGTTCATCTGCATGAATGGTCACCAGCTAGCCATTGTGGATGAGCTTAACTTTCTGATGAATGGTGGAATGGATGGCTCCCAATGCATGGATCCAAGGTTGTCCCAACAGTAATGAGTAGGTGATGAGGATATAGTGAACAGTGAACAAAACCTTGGACTTCACACTCCCAACTGTAAATTCAGCTTCAAAGACCCCAATGACACTTCTCTTCGTATCATCATATGCTCTAATAACAGTATTAGATTTTTCCAACATGGATTCGTCTAGCCCTAAATGAGGAAGGATCTTAGCTGGATAGAGGTTAAGGGCAAAACCGTCATCCACCATAACATAAGGAATAGAGCGATCAAAGATTTGCACCCTAATGAAGAGCGCCTCGTTATGCTTGCTCCCTTCTATTGAGAGGTTTGATGGATAGAACTTAATGGGTTCAATCTAATCAGGAGGAGACCCCCCGATAACTAAGAATACCTTAACCAGAGTAGTGGATGGCGTAGCTTTCATACTTAACAAATTTTCTATCAGACCCTTGCGATGGTCCTCAGAGTCAATGAGAAGCTGCCATATGTTGTACTTAGAAGGTGTAACTTGCAATTGTTGGATGAGAGGGGTGACTTTCGAATCTTTCTTCTCATTGTTGGCCGAAGTTTAGGTTTCAATCGCAGGTGTAAAGATTGGACCCTAATTGGTACTCAAAATGACCCGGATATCTACGTCTCTGCCCCATCTTCTTCTCGGGAGAGGATTAAGAGGAATCCTTCCACTTGAGGTGATATGCAACACTCCATCCTTCATATAACTTCGCCCTTTAGAAATTTTTACCAATAAGGCTGGTCCTTTGAGCTCATCATTCTCTAATACATAAGGATCGATATCAATTAGTGCAGGTTACACCAATATAGCCTTCTCATCATGCACTCTTTCTAACTTGAATGCATCTATGTCAATGAGGGTTGGCTGATTTGGCAAGGCCACTACCGAGTGGACCATGGGATCAGCTTGTGAGATCATATTGAAGATGTGGTAGGAGGGCAAGCCTGATTCGATAGCTATGACCTATTTCTCAAAATTTAGCAAAGGGTTATTCATTGTGCTGGATTTAAGCTCGGGTTCCTAAATCTTCTTATCCCTAATCAAACTGCAAATAGCCTCAAGCAAATCCCTACAAGCTCTAGTTCGATGCCCCTTACTGACGTGATAAGCACAAAATTGATCCTTGTCTTCAGATTTGGGTGGGACATAGGGCTTGATACTCTGAAGGAGGCTAAGTGCCCTTAACTTGGTAAAGATGGCAGGCAGGGATGCTTTCCATGGGGAAATCCCATCTTTAATGGTATGGACTGCGACCACTTCTTCTTATACTATCGTTATTTTAGGATCGGAACCAGATTTTGACTTAGAAGCCTGGGCTGGGGCCGAAGGGTCATTCTTTTTGAACCAAGGTTTGGCCAGTGCACTTGCCTTCTCCAACTCCTCAGTTCTTTCCCACTTCTCAGCTTTTTCTAAGACCTCAACATAGCTAGAGAATTTATCCATACCAAGGACCTTACGATAAGCAAGTAGGGCACAATCCATTAACTTTACAATCATTTCTCAGAGACTTAGCCTATCTTTCAATAGAACTTGAGTGGTCATCCACCTTTCAAAGTAGGGTTTGAACTTCTCATTGGGAGCCTGCTTAATAGCCTCCAAATTTTGTATGGTAGTTTTAATGGTGGCGTCGAAACCATACTACTCGATAAAAGCCTCTGATAAAGCTTTATAGTTTTCGGTCACCTCGTCTGATAGAGTGTTGTACCATTCGATAGTAGGATCTTCTAAGGTGCGGGGGAACATTTCTGCTAGGACCTTATCACTTAACTTTCTGATTCTTATAACCCTCTGATAGGTGGTGATATGAGATTGAGGTGGACCAATTCCCTTATACTTCGCTATGCTAGGCATACTAAAGTTTTCAGGGACCCAATCCTCCTCTCTAGCAGGTTGGATAGATGGTTGGGAGCCAGGATTAGCAGCAAGCAATTTCTAAAGCAGGTTATACAATTTTGAAGATAGAGATGATCCCTCTGATTGGGTAATCACACCTAAGGGTAAACCTATTGATTATGGAAAGGTTGTCCCCTTAGACGTGACCACAAAATTTGGGATCAGACCAGATGCCCCGAACTAAAATGGCGGCAGCACAAACCCTTGACTAGGTTGGGCAAACTGACTGACAATTAGAGGAATCACTGTACCCACTGACTGGAATGGCAAGCTAGCCAAACCGAATGGACCCATGGAACCCAACTAACCCAATTGACTGGTAGAACCTCTATGAGTCCGTATAGAAGGCAACTGGGATTGAGTGAATGGATAATGAGTAATTCCCGATGCCGGCTCTCTGATTATTGTATTCACTGCAGGAGCACTAACAGGAGCATTGGCCATTCTCTCCTCGGTCATGATTGTCCTGATGGCAGTTATCATCTTATCATTCATTTGGTCCAAGAACTGATCACTATCCAAGCACTGTGAGACAACATTTGCGATCTCTGACATAATTTCGATCCTCAATGCATTTGCCTCCTCCCTACTAACAATATTCTCAACCTTAACATCAATCTGGCCATCTGGAGTCAGGATCTGAGGCATCTCCTCAGGATAATAGGTAGAAAGATCAACTGGACTAAACTGACTACTAGATGAGATACCCGAGGACTGACGTGGATCAACCCTTAATGGAACTGGAGGAGCCGGAATGCAAGTCAAATGAACTTGAGATCATTGCCAAGCCTTTTCCCTTTGAGGTTTAGTTTTGGCTGAGGTGATAACCAAGAGATCAGTACATGCATGAGATGTGGTATGCATGTATAAATTACAACGATCCATGGGGGGTTAATCATAACACATTCGAAGCAATCGATTCCATCCTTATTTCTCTCGCTGAGTTTGAGGGTATTCTTCCTTAGTCTAATCTCACACAAAAATTAGGGTACCCAAAAGGTAAAATTCTATGGCTTTCGATAAGAATGGTGTAGGGACATATCAAAAGTTGATGTAGAAGGTGCCCATCGCATCAAGCCTCTTTTGAAGGGAGATGGCAATGAGTGCTCTACCCACTAAGGTGTACCCAATAACCCTGGCGGTCATAGGTTTCATCGTTGTCAGTGTCACAGAAATAATATAGCACCCTATTCTAGTGCTAGAAGAAGAGTGCATCTAACTAAAGAGAGAAGGAGATGAGAAGATAGAGTGTGATAATTTTCCAAAATGATGAAAACAAAAGCGGGTTGAATCAATTACATGATTTTAGGTGCTCATCTCAATCTTTTAAGCTTTTAAAATGAACCAATATTTTGCAAGGCTAAAGATTATATTCCCTAGTAGAGTCGCCATTATGAGGTGTCGATGATGTGTGGGTCTCCCTTGGCGCCTGTGTGAGAGGCAGGGCCTACTGGGGGTTTGGTGATATTTAGGCGTGACAAAACATTATTTAGTTTAAGTTTGCATAATAAGCCAATTTTAATGAATAAAAGAATTGAGACCTAAATCTTGATATAATTAATAGAGTCGCCACCAAAGTTGTCTACTTGGGAAAGAGTTTTGGTATGGTTCCCTCTGGGTGGGAGACTCATACCTATTGGATCAGAGATTCGGGTATTGGATGAGTAACTTATTTCTCACTTAGTTGATTCAAAATTACATTCACCAAGTAAAATCGTTTTAGTTTTCATCATCTGGGGAATTATCACAGAAATCCTATTGTACACTCTTGCACACTCGTTACATAAGTTTACATATTACACTAAAGCACAAGCAATAAATAGGGGGATAAAAATTACAACCGGGGGAAAAATGAGGGAAGTTGCAAAGAGAACCTATACATTTGTTCTAAGTTATAAAACAAAATGAAAACAAATTCCCCTGCATCCACAAATGTTAGCACAGTTTTATAGCATACAATAAATCAACACTTCAGCAGATTTTGTTGTTAAAACACATTTTAACTTTTTGTGGGTTGATTTACTAAATTATTAGTGAAAATGATAGCATGGCAAATGGTGAGTTAGGTTGATTTTTAATCAGTCAATTATAGGTTTGGGAATCTGCCTGGGGCTGGTACCCATATGGGTGGGTGGGACCAGAACAGGTACCAAGGAGGACCCATACGAGTATGGTGTACCCGTACAGGTCCTGTTTGGTCCAGATAGAAACTCTATTTAGTTCAGTTTATAGATTAACAGATTGATAGATTGGTGGTAGAAAAATAAAATAAAAAGGGATTTGCTTCCGTATGAGCATGGCGCACCAAATTGATATCCTTGGGGATATATGGTGCCAACATGGCTCATACGGGTTACGACCAGAGCCGAAACAAGAAATGAAAGCAACAGATATAATAGAAGTAACAGACAATAACAATAATGAAACAACTGAGATGTGAGTCTCTTTGAAAATCAGGAGCGTTAACTTTGCGGCGTGAATCCACTTTGAGGTGATCCTGTTACTATTGAGAGAGCCCGGCCAAAGTAGATGGAATAAGACTATTTAGGTGAGTATTTTTGTGGATAAAACCTCCCCTAAATCCTAGTGATGAAGTTAGGAATGAATAAAATGTGGACAAAACCTCAAAGGATGAGTTTTCTCCCTATTTTATACCTCCTATACCTCTGCTATAACTTTTCTATACTTATAGAAACTGCTAGAATTTTAGTATAATTTTTGTATGAAATGTGTGTATGTAAAATGTGAAGAGAAGGGCCCTATTTTTAGGGGAGAGGAGGTCTAAATGTAATAAATCACGTTTAAGACCTGCCTTTTCCCGAAATAGGAAAGGATTCCCTTCCAAAAGAGCCTATTTAGGCAATAAGAGGACCCGTATGGGTAGTACGAGTCCCCTCCCAAGCGTATGGAAGGGATGACATATACGGCTCCACTGGTGGATCTATACCATCAAGATGTGCCTGTATGGGTCCCTAAAAATAGACTAGGTCTCCAAACTTTAGCCAAACTCAACTCTGCAGTAGTAGGAACACCCCTGATGGATAACACCTGAAATACATTGCATCATATAGCTCTCATCATAGTTTCTTGTGAAGGATCGTTAAAATCTAGTGCTGATAGAGCTAGTGAGGATGATTCCGAGGGGGAGGATGAGGTCGACGAGGACGTACTAGCGCCCATGAGGAGCACTACTCTTTTGGTGTAAGACCGTGTCCAATTACGTATATATGCCAATCATAGGTCTAAACTGGTTGCTAATTCCTGCCTTTCTATTGCTTTTGTTTGTTTTGCAGCCACCTCCGAAGAAGAGGAACCGTCCTAAGAGTAGTAGAGTATGAGACCGTTATAGGACAGAGTATGCCAATATAGTGCCGGGACGCTTTTCTACCGCTTTAGAGGAGTCTTTCCTCCTTATGGGCCCGAATGGCAAATTCAACATTCAGCACATAACCTGAAGCGCTCATTCCATGGATTTCATACCTCCAGACACAACTCATGTAATCTTAGCGAGGATCCAATTTTGATCCTTTGTGTGATTTCTCCTTTGGGACTAACCTTTGATTGCCCCTTCTTTTTGGATTTTTTAGGTTACTCGCAGTAAGGCGGAGAGTATAGCTGGGAACGCCTTCGCGCTTTGGATACTTTGGTTTCCCAAGCCCTACTTGCCAAGGTAAATACAAGTTCAAATGATTTTATAATTCTTAAAAATGCATGGATGGATGTTATGAATGATGTGTATGGGTTTTGTGGTTTTGTAGGATTTCATGGCCATGACACTTTCCAATGCCCAACAGACCAAGGCCACAAACTAGGAGCTTGGGCGATGGGTTAGTGAGATGGAGCTGTAGTTGGATGCTATAGTGCGTAAGAGGAAAAGCAAGCATAACATGGACCGTGCAACCTTAGGTGAGCCCAGTCGTAGAGGGAGGAAGGTGACGGCTGGCCAGCATTTTACTGTTGTGCCTGTTGAGTCCAGTACTATCCCGATGATGAAGGGTAGAGGGGAAGACAAGGACTTTGTCAACCACTTCCTTGTGGATGAGTTGGAGTATTCATCACACCTGAGGGATGGTAGAGGGATGTTATAGCTTTATTTTGATTTTTCTTTGATGGCTTGTACCTCTATTACATTGGGGTTTGAATAATTCGGGCTTGGTTTTGGATTTTTTTGCTTTGGCTTTTGATTTTTGAATGATTTTGGGTTTTTGTGTTTTGGTTTTGTTGGGCTTAGAATATGGATACTTGATACATTTGCACCTTTGGGCCTTGAATTTGAATAGGATTTGAATCTTATGCTTGAATATGTTCTAGAAATAGATTATAGGGTTTTTATAGGTTAATGATAGGCTTAGTTCGGCTAAAACATACCTAAAATTTGCTGGACACAGCTCCATACCGCCGGTGGCCTCACTGATGTCACCGTCAGTTATGCCCATACCGCCAGCGGTATGACCCAAATCGCCGGTGGCCTCACTCGCCAGATTTGCAATCTTTTTTCATTTTTTTATTTTTTCTTTTTGTCTTTTTGACTCTTATTTTTGTGTAGACCGCCCTTAGAGATTTTCAATCTATTGAGCCTTGTCTTAGCTTTTGCCTGGACCATCCTTTTTGGGTTTTCAATCCAGCAGACTTATTCTAACTTTTGCATAGACCTGGATGTTTTCAGTGTATCCATATTTATTATCTTTTTTAAATTGTTGCGCGCTATACAAATAAGCTCTGAGTACCCTCTATTTAAGTTAGCTTTCAATGTTTCCACCATTTAGCCACCAGACATTCATATAGTCATAAGCATAAAGATTTAAGTACGAAAGATACTTCTGTTGGATGAATTTAATTAGAGTACAAGATGTTGGTAATCGTTTTCATTAACCAAACTCCCGGTGTTAACTAGTCTTTACAGATTTTCAAGTTAACATCTTACAGTTTTCTTTCATGCCTAATTTTTTCCCGAACTGCCCTTTTTCAGCTCAACGGGCGATGTGGTAGAGAGATTCCCTAATTTTTGCCCGCTATTTTGCAGAATACCAACCGTCGGGTGCCACCCTAATTTTTGCCCCGATTGGTAGATAACCAAAAGGTGGGTGATTTATTTATTTATTTTATATATATATATATATATTTATTGTGCCGCTTTTCTGATTTATTTCTTTTGTTTAGTTGTGATAATGCTTAAGCCCGTCATGGTTGATCAGGTCGATGAACTCGTTCTTGTCCATGCTTATGATTTTTATTGATTGCCTCTTCAACTTGGTCAGAATCCCCCTTCTTGGATTTGTGTTGGCAGGTTTGACCCGATTCAAAGTTCGATCATTAGACACCTCTAATGCTTGACTTGATTGCTTATGTATCGCTACCACATACCACTGATATTCTTCTGAGGCTGTTATTCCTCCATGGCATTTGCTCGAATCTTATCTACGTCCATTTAGGCTCAAAATTTTGGATCTCAAAGCGACTTTCAATGACTCCACCTCAGCTTCAACTGTATCTCATTTCCCTAAACTAAGTGATGTTTGTGCCTCCAAAAGGGCGAATGGTAGCTCATTTAGCTGGTTTGTTTGATAGGCTATTTTATGACTTCAATTGTATGATTAGTCTGTGGTTTGTGGGTAACGACCTGCAATACTTGATCTCATACTTTATGTTCATGGCGATGGTTGCCCTTTTGGAACTGATCTTCGTTGTTCAAGCTGTTTGTAGCGGGTTAAGTCATGTCAGGTGATGATGTATGTTTTTACGAGTTTGGTCATTCCCTTGGCGGTGATAGGTACGGTTTTTATTTGAAGAAGGCCAGAGTTCTCCAATCATGTATGCCCCCACGCCAAGAATGGCCAAGGAGCAGAGAACTTTTAGGCAAGGATTGATAAGGGAGTGGGGTGGGTGAGTGAAAATGTATGCCATGGTTTTTCATTTCAGGAAACTAGTCGACACTTCCTTAGTAGATTGAAGGTGAGTTTGCTCATAATCTTGAGGTCGCTGAGTTAATTCTAGAAGAGACCATACTTCTTTTTCCATGATGTTCAGTAAATTGACTATCGATCTTGGTCATATCTTATGAGCACGATTAGGCAAAAAGTGTTATCACAGAATTTAAGCACTTTTTATTATCTCATATGTGTTTTGACAGGAGTCAAATTATTGGAAATGATTACCACTCAGGAGATTCCATTTGTACTCGAATTAACTTCATGCAATAAAGTATTTTGAATACTGAAAGCATCATGCATGTGTTTATATGAATGCTTGGATCTAATGGACAAAACATGAAACAAGTAACAAAATAGAAGGTTGCTCATGGAGCTAACAGTTACAAACATGACATTGTTCAAATTGAAAGCATAAAGAAAAGATTACACATTAAAGCTTTTCATCCTCCACAAGCGGAGGGTATTCATTGGAGATGCTAGCGGCGAGACCATCCTTGATCAATGAGCTATCATGATTGAAAGCCTGAGCCTGCGAAATGTCTTTCATTTGGCTTGACCTCCCGATAAGGACCTCGGCGAACTACCTCATGGCCTTGATCGTTGGGTTCTTTGTTTTTCCTTTTCCGTGTCTCTTTTCTAAAACCGTCATAGCCTTGATCATTGCAGCTATAAACTCCTTGGCCTCTTCATCGTTTGGCTCCTCGTTCTCGCTGTCGAAGCACAACTTTCCCTTGCCCTTGGATTAGATGGCCTTGATGAGATCCCGTGGTCCATTTCCTTATTTAGGCAAGCTAGGATTGGTCATCCTTATCTGGTTGCCGAGCTCTGGCAAGGGGAAGCTCATAGTGCTAGGCGCTCTTTCGGGTTCAATGATCTTTCCTTCCCTCACCAAATGGTGAATGGCTCAAACCAAAGTTTGACACCCATTGGTGCGGTGACCTGGCTGAACATGATATCCATAAAAATTCTTTCTTTTATCTTCCGTGGGGGGGTCTATACTCGTGAAGGGATTGAAGGAGGCTGACCTCCCTTCCCTTGGCAAAAATTACACTAAGAGGGAGCTTCCACGGGTTTACACTACTTATGGAGACGAAACCTGGCTTGGTAATGGCAACTGGCCCCGATTCTTGAGAGGTCTTTTGGCCAATTCTGGTTTAAGATAGGGACGCGCTTGATGGACATTCATTGGGGTTCTGGAAAGCCTGATCTTCCTCTTCTTGGATTTCCCCCTTTTTCTGATTAGTTGTCACCAATTGACGCAAGAAGGCTACAACTTCAGGTGTCATGCCCGGAGGTTGCATGACCTGGTCGTACTGAGGAGGTGTTAGGGCTATAGGTAGCATAAATTGTGATAGAGTGACCAACATTGGAGGCAAGATGCCAGATAATGATGGTTGCAAGAGTATCTCATCAATCGGTGTCATGCCCGGAGATTGCATGACCTAGTCGCTGGCTTGGGGAATGGATGACTATCGTAATATAACTACAGCTACAGGTGTCATGCCCGGAGGTTATGTAACCTGGTTGGAGTGCCTGTTTTCTAGGGCTTGCTTAACTACTGCTTGAAAGGTCACTTGAATCTGTTCCTGAATAAGGTTTCGAAAGAGGTTTGAACTGACAAACTAGATTATGGTGGTGGCAACTTTAGAGCCAAGAGATGGTGGAGGAGCTACTCTTGAAGTAGGGATAAAACCGGCCTGTTCTATGGGCAGGGCAGTGTCGTCATCATCGTTAGGAAGAGATAAGTTGGTTACGGAGGTTTGGATTTAGGAGGAAGACTGTTTAGAATCATGAATTATGGGTCGGACCATGAATGGATTGTAAATGGTATGGATGGTATAAATGCCTTTTGTTTTAGTAAACGATGCATGACGTGCTTATTCGTATGGCTGCAAGTAGATGTGGTTAGTGATGATTGGAAGGCTTATCCCTCCAATGAACGTGGGGCTTTTGTACCTCTTGTCATGCATAGTGATATGTTGTGACTCAACTGGGGTACAAAAGAAGTCCTATGGATGTTGCTGAACCTCTTCCACGAATGGAGATTGGTAAGGGTAAGTTAATTGAGTTTTGGCTCTTAAAGCCGATGTATGGGTAATGCATGAGCAAGTAGCACATGGCATACAAAGCGCCCCTTTTTCGACCTTATGACTCCCACGTAACGCCTCTTTGGAAAGGATGGAGGTTAGCTTCTTCACCGGAAATGGCGAAAGAAGTACGACCCAAATATTTTCATTGTTTTGGTAATCCTAAGGGATTAAAGTGAAAAGGCTTTTTCTAGCGCGGCTTTGGTATAGGGTTGATGATGTAGAAGGTTCTTGTTTACCTTGATTCCACATTACTCAACCACTCCCCAAATAGGTGCTATCACAAGAGTTCACGTGTTGGTTGAAATGAGTGATCCACCCACTACGTATCCTCATTTCCAAATAGGGCTTAAGTGATACTTTCACGAGCATCTCAGGTGAAATGGGGAACCTAATAGTACCAAACTATCAACACGCATAAGGATAAAACGTCATAAAAAAGAATAAAGTTTTAATTTGGCCAATGATTTCAATACATCATCAAAATCCTTTAACCGTATTGAAAATTTTAAGTTCAAGTTTAAAGAGATAGATCACCAGCGGAGTCACCACTATGAGCGGACGATGTTTTGGACGAGCTGCGAAGCCCGGCCGGCAGACCAGTCTGCTGAAAGTAATGGGCGTGATGATAGAAAATGGTTTTGCATATTTTAGTGTTCAAAAGATACGAGAACAAAATCCCCGTACTTAAAATAGAGTCGCCACCCGGTTCAGCTCAACTGGGAAATTTTGGTACGATTTTCCCACCGGGTGGTAGACCATACCTTAAGTAGAGATTTCGAGTTCGGATGATGTTATCTATTTTACATCGGCCAAGTTAAATTGTTTCATTCTTTCTTAATCGATTTTAATCCACCCTATTTATTGTGTTTTCGGTTATATATTATTATCACGTTATCAAGCATTCAAAGCGGTAAATAAATAAATTATTACAGTCATCCCAAATAAAATGTGAAAATTAAAATAATAATTACAAGGCTTTGCTAATCCTATACATTTGTCTATACAATAAATAAAATACCCGAAGGCCTAAAATACATCTAACCTAAATCTACCTACACAAAAATGGTTACCACAGATATGACACGTTGTACGAGGTATATGACGTAACATGCATAGTTAGTAGATGAAATAAGACCCGAGTTAGCATCAACATGGCATATTCATTTTACAATTTATGGAGCCCATTTGGATGGCTAAAAATGGGGTTTGAACGACGTTTGCAGGAAAATTTCGTTATATCTATATTTTAGACTCGATAATTGTTTTAACCGGATTATTAGTGAAAATGCCGCATGTTATAGGGTGAGATCTATTTTCAGGAGGTTCTGGACCCCCATCGTTTCACTGTATGTCACAGCTTCAGAAATTAAACCAGGTTAGAAATGAAAACGAAAATAAAACTGCTATCCAGGACTCCATACCACTGATGGTATGAATGAGGCCGCCGGCGGCATCGCTGATGCTGCTGGCGATTTCATTTACATAAGCAGGTTATATGTCATTCTATAAACCGTAAAGAAAGTGTCCTATAGGAAAATAAGGCCATTTGGGACAAATGAGGCCACTGGCGGTATCAATGATGCCGTTGGCGATATGGTTGATACCGCTTGCGATTTCAAGTGCCTCTAGTGGCTTCAGTTTCTTGCAGCAGCTGTTTTTGGCCAAAAAATGACCAAAAACCCAAAACTAATCACAAAACATTAGCTAAACACAACAAACAAATAAAATTAAAGCCGAAGAGCTATGAGACTCAGAATTTTTACCTCGGGGATGTGAATCCTCCTCATCGTAATCCAAATGTCACCTCTGGGAGCTCAATTGATTATTTGGTTAGTGAATGGGGAATTTAAGGCTCTAAATCCTATTTTGGTGATTCTAAACCTAAAAATTTACATAAATATCAGAGAGTTCAGTAGAGAAAAACCAAGGAAAGATGGATTGAATCCTCTTTTCTTATCTTTTCTAGACTTTATCCCACTAGAACTAGCTAAAATACTCAAAATCTACTTAAGATTTTGAGTGGTGGAAGTGTTGAACCCCTTCATCAGCTGCAAATGCCTCCTTATATAGGCTAAAACCCGGTGGAAATTAACTTTGATCAGTTATCCGATGGATATCGAGCAAAAATGCACACAACTATTCTGCAATAAAAACTCATACCGGTGGCGGCATGGATGATACTGCTGACGGTATCGATGAGGCCGCTGGCGGCCTTACTCTCCTGACAGGTCTGAAAAGCAAGCATGAATTAAGCCTAAAAATGGGGGAAAAGGGAGAAAATCCAGCTAAAAGGGATTTATGTGGAATGATTGAATATTTTAGGGTTTATTTGACTTTTTATGGGTATTTCGGACTAAAATATTTTTTGGGTGCAAATCATCGGTTTTAGCTACCACCGGATGCGTAATCGGACACGTTGAACTGAATTTTTTCAAAAATAAAATTCGCAGGGAATTTTATATCGGTAATAAAAATTCCAAAAAGTAATTTTTATCATGAGGAATAAAATTGGGTATACGTCATCATCGTCTCGCGAGAGGGACTACAAATTCCCGTGTTCACAAGTGCCTTTCTTCTAGCATGATCTTTCTTCAAATATATATTCTACTTGATTGATGGATGTCCTTATATTGATGCTTCAGAGTTTCAAGATAAGATGGTCTTAACTCTGAGCCTTCTTCGTATCTTGAATGTATTCTTATGATGAGTGCTGAGTTTGATGATTGATAAAGTGGATTTGTTCTTTAAGTCTTCTGATTCTGATGTAGTATCTTTTAATCCTTTGTGAGTACTTCATCTTTTTAAGAGCTGATACATCTTCTGATGCCTTAGCCTTTGATGATTTTCTTGTAGATTCTGATTGAGATCCTTGTGATCTTTGGGAGACCTTTTTTTTTGATTGCGAGTGAGGATATGATATCAACTTGTGTTGACTTAGTCTCATATCTCTTAGTGTTCTTCTGAGGTTGAATTTCCCATGAGAACAATCTTGGCTTCCTACTACTTTATTATGATGGCAAATTGCATTTTGATTGTGAGCACAACTTAACATTCTTCTTGGTTCTTTGAACACTCTGAGTCATTTTTTCTTTTGAGCCTAATCCTAAGGATTTTATCTTTTAATAACCTTATTCTCTTCAACCTCTTTTTGTTTGTTTTCTTCAGCCTCTTTATACCTTTTCGAAACAACCTTGGATCTTCTTCTTAGTTTAGAGTTAGAACAATGCTTTCTTGATTCTGAGGAGTTCTCTTCCTCTGAGATAGATCCAATAATCTCCTCCATTTTGATGATAACAAAAACCTACATAGATAAAAGTGTAACTTGACATTCAAGATGTCAGTTCATGTTAACTTCCCCATAATTTGTGCTGGTATATAAAAGTACAATTAGATATTGTACTAAGAAGAAATAAGATCTTTTTACTCATTTAAGAGTTAACAATAGTTAAACTCGTGATCAATTTACAAGTACATGAAAGATCTATAACTATTATAAAATGTTAGCTATTGTAAAGCTAGCTATTACTTCTTTCAATGCTTTTCAGCTTTGTCCTTGTCTAGAGGGGCTAGGATTGCCTCTGAGGCTTTTCTCTTTGCATTGCTACTCTCACTATTCTTTACTTTCTCCCCCTTTTTGATATTATCAAAATGGCTATCGATATGCATAGGGGTGTAGGAGTCCATACTTTTTTCCCAGTTGTGCTTGCTCTGGTGGTAGGCTAGAAGTCCGTGATTCTTTGTAATTAGTTGCTTTCTCACAATGTCAGGAGCTCCCTTTATAAGTCTATATAGGACTTGTATACCTCAAAGTTTGAGTCTCTTAAGGGTTTTGGCTTTAGGAATTTTCCCTTGTCCTTCTTGTTGAGGTAGCTGCTCATGCATCTGAAGATAGTATAGATGCCTAGCTGACGATATAGAATGTTGTTAGTCAAGTTCTTATGAGGATCTCTGAGGGGAGCAATTATTCTAGGCTCAGACTTTATTGAAAGAAGTGTCATTTTCTCTTCAATCCCCTGAATGCTGGCTTCTAGACTTCCTCTTGACTCTACCAAGGCCTTTTCTTTGCTTGAATGTGCATCAGCTATGACTTTTGCTAGCTCTTCTCTTACTTGCTCACATATTGCTCTATTTTTCTGCTTTATAATTGGTTTGGCCTTTAAGTAGGTAGTGCTGAGATCTTGCTTGAGAATGTGGAGTGAGGTCTTGATTTCCTTTGGACCCTTGGAGGTTTTGAAGTTCCTTGCAACCATCTAAGAGTTTGTCTTTTTATTCCATCTCTCAATTTTTATCTGTTTGAAACTATAGGTGATGGCTTCAATGGCGTTTTGTGTAGCATTCTTCATTTCTTCCTTCAACATAGTTATTCTGTCTTGAAGATTGGCTCTATAGCCTTGTATCATGCTAACTTGTTGATCGCCTAATCTCCTCATATCCCTTCTAAACTCTTCTTATTGATTTTAGACAAGCTTGTTTGTATTCTCAACTCTCTCTCTAGAGACAACAGTTGTGGCTATAATCACCACTATAGATTTTAGATTTTTTTTATCCTAGTAGGTAACATGTTGGTTAGCAGCCCAGCTGCCACATTCCTTACTAATAGAGTCTCCTTCATTCTTTTGCTGATCTCTACTACTTGATTTTTCAATTTTATGCACATTGAGATTAAATCAAGGTTGATTTTGCTGGGATCAGACTTCAGCACACTATCTTGTAGCTTTAGAATAAGGTTGAAGATTTCATTGTGCTTCCTTGCGATGGTGAGCAAAGTGGACATGCTTTCCTTTTCTCTATCATCTTCTGAGCTATCTTTTTTTATTTTGGGTTCTAAGCACTATCTTTCTTCCTTTTTCCCTCAGACTCCGAGTCTGAAGAATCAGGTGAGCTCGGATATGCTTTTGGTAACTCTTTCACGTCACCCTTAGGTAGATTTTGCAATCCATCCTCACTAGGATTCACATGATCTTTACTTTGCACAACCTCTACATCCTTAACAATATTTATAATGTATTGTTGAGTTGGTTGGCTTTCCGCAATCATCCCCTTGAATAGAACTATAACTCTATCCAAGTTGCCTTGGCATTTATCAACTTGAGCTTCATCAATAGTTAGCACTATTGAATTGCTAGCGTCATTGCCTACTGATGTCTTAGCTACTCTAGCTTCATTGACCTTCTCAAAATGTTCAGCCTCAGCTCCCCCATGGGCATCACTGGCTTTCTTTTGAGGTTTTTTTGCTACAACAGGTTCTTCACTGAATGTGGGTTTTTCATCCTCAGCAAATGGCGAGATAGCTAAGTATATGAGTGATAAGGAGAATGAGAGATTTTTTTTCTAGCTCAATTGTTAATGATTTTGCTTTAAGAACAATTTCAGCCATGCCCAGACACTGATCAACAGGTTAAGAGTGTGAGTACTCTCCTCCTTTTGTGCTCAAAGATCCTTTCCTCTTTATTTTAGCCGTTTTGATTCTCTAATCTTGTAGGTCCTTTTAAAGGCGTAGCTTCTGACACTTCTCTCTATCTTTTGGACTTGTAGTCTTAATTGGTGATTGGAGCTCATTTTCATCGTATTCAGAGTCTCTTTCTGATGGCTCTTCTTCTGCTGTTCCTTTGAGTTTCTAAGTTAACTCATCATGGGTTGGTGCTTTCTTTTCAAGGAGTTCAGCTTCTCTTTTGTTAGCTATAATGTTGATGATAGACTGCTTTCTTTCCTAGGGAGTATCTTTGTGAATGTGAATTCCTTTATGTGCTTAATCATTGCTAGCTTGTATGGCTAGATTGAACCGATACTCCTCATCCTCTTTACTCTTGGGTTCATCATCCCTAGTTACCACTGATGGTAGGCTCTTGAGTTTCCTTTAATCTTTCTATACACTTTAAGGAGGCCTCTGAATCTTTTGATCTACATCTTCTATGGTTACCCCCAGTTCATAAATATTTTTCTTCCTTAATGGTATAGGGGATAATCTGTTCTCATCCTCTTCTGACTCACTGCTGGATGATTTTGCTAGTTTCTACTTGAAACCCTTCTTGAATATTTCCCATTCCATTTTATGCAACTATCTTTTTGAGAATTCAATTGGTTGTTCTTTTACTGTTGCTAGCTATGAGTCCTGCTATTGAGTCAAGTCTAGCATTGTCATTGGTCTATCTTCTTGAGAGATCTTTTTGCTGCTTTTGTTGGCTAACTGTGGTTCTGACAATGTTCTTGTTGTTGTGCTTCTGAGGATTTTTCCTTCTAGTATACTGATGCTTTTTGGTTGACTGCACTTAGTGTTGAATTTTAAGCCAAAGAAATTTGATATGAGAATTTTGGCTCCAAACTCCTTCTTTTCTCCTTCAAATTCTACTCCGGCTTTTCTTAGGATTTTTGTTACTAGGCCTCCTATACTAAATTTTTTCATCTTCATATGTTGAAGAATGAGTGCGGGAAGATTCACGTTCTTCATTTGCATAAGGAATTGCACAATGCAATGTTCAATCATGATCATGGTATTGAGATCCTTGATCTTTTGAAGCAGTATCTTATCCATCATATATTGTACATATCTAGGGCTTTCATTCATCAGTGGTGTTCAGCCTTCCATTCAATCCTTCAGGAAATCCAAAATTCATGTCGTACTCTGAGTGAGGCTAATCCTTATCTCCTTTTACTCTAATGATTATTCTAGAGTTTTCCAACCCTAGAACTTCTACTTTGAGTTTTGGTTCCATGTTAGTGGCCTTCCCTTTGACTTTTGAGATAATGATATGTGGGCTCAGTGTTGCTTCTATCACAAGTCTGAATATGTGGCTTCATACATTTGTATCCATCTCTGCATTTTTTTGAGTTTTGATAATGTTAGAGAGAGGAGCCATGGTTAGATAAAATTTGTCAGAAAATGAAGGTTGGGGATTAAATTTGTTGGGAGTATGTTTGAATTCTGTTGGCTTGATTTGGGCTTGAGGACTTTTGTTTGATGCCATGACCATTCTTTTGAGAGAGACAATAGCACAGGTTTTTGAGAGGTTTTGGTGGTTTGAAAGTGAGGATGAAGTTCATAAGTTTTTATCAACTTTAAGAACGAAGTTTTCATGGGTATTTTTGGTATTTCTCCTTTCCTCTTTTATGGTTTTGGAATAAACCATCCAAACTTAATGAGTAACATCATGGTGTGAATAATGATTTTCATATGAACCATTTTCCCATTTTTACTGTAGTTGCTACTTTTCTTCAATTTTTGACGTGCATTTTAAATTTTAAAATAATGTGGCAGGTGATGATTTGACTTGTATGCCACGTGTTATTGTTTAATTCATCTACACACCTTCTACAGCCTCTTTATGAGCTCCTCTTTATTGAGCTCATTACGATACTGAGTCATTATACGATGTTCATAATCCTCAGTCATTTTCTCCCAACTGAGCTATTGATATTTGGGCACCCAGACCCTTATGACTCTTCCTCTTTGACCCTCAGGTTTCCTTGATTGGATTTTCTCCTACTTTTAAGGTATCTTTTGGTGAGGCAGTTTTTCTTTCTTCTCCTTGATTGACTCTTTGGGTTTGTAATAATTTCCCTTAGAGCTCTTTCTTCTAAGTCCATCTTCTAGATGCACTTCTTGAATCCTTCTAACAAGAGGTCTTTTTCTTTGTTGCTCTCTATCAGGATTCTAATTTCTTCAGCTATGGCTTTATCACCCTCTTCAAGATATTTTCCCTCTTCTTGAGCTTTAGCATTTTCTTTTCATTCTAATGCTCTATTGCTTCAATCTCCCTTATAATCTGCAAGAAATTGTTAATTTGCAGCAAATCATATGTTTTTACCTCTGAGCAGCTTTCTTCTTCTGAGGTACTTGACTCCTTGGCCATAAAACACATGTGTGCTTCATCTCCTGAGCTATGTTCTACTTTAGAATCTTCTTCATCGCTCCAAATAAAGGCTTATTTAATTTTCTTCTGATAATGCCTTCTTAGTTTCTCCTTCTTAGCTTTGGAGTTTCTTGATGAGGTTACTTTAAAGTTATCATCCTTCTGAGGCATTCTTCTATTGAAGATATGGATGAGATTTGCAATCTCCTCATCATCTGTATCATCTTCAGATGATTCTTCTCTTCACAGGAGCTTTTTCTTGATTTATTGAGTGAAGTTTCTCAGTTCTTCATCGTGTGAGTTTGTTTTAGAGAGACTATCTTATCTCATCATCATTCTCCTATTTTGTAGGGAGGGTCATCTTCTTCTGAGGATATTCCTTGAAGAGCCATTTGGATCTTCTCCTTTACTTTGAGTATCCTTCTTTCTTCATAAGCCTTTAGAGTCATCTCATGAGTACTGAAGGATCTCATAAGCTCATCATAGCTTAGGTTAGAAAGGTCTTGGGCTTCTTCTATAGTTATCTTATTTATCTCCCATGTCCTGGTGAGACTTCTGAGGATTTTCTTTACTTTCTCTTCTTCACAGAGTCCTTTTCTCAGCCTCTTTAATTCACTTATGATGTTAGTGAATCTAAAGTTCATGCTAGAAATTGATTCACCATCCTCCATTTCGAACAGCTCATGCTCACTTAGCTTCTGGTTGATCCTGGATTCCTTGACCTTCTCATTCCTTTCGTAGGTGGCTTCTAGCTTTCACCAGATTTCTTATGCAGTCTCACAACTTGAGATTTTCCTCAATTCTATAGCATCTAAAGCACAATATAACATGTTAATAGCAGCTGCATTACACTGATATCTTTTGATATCCTTATCAGTCCATTTCTCTTCAAGTTTACAATGGACTCTCCTCTTTTTAACCATAGTAGCTCTATAGGTCCCGTTTGCAATTGCTAACCATGAATATAGGTCTTTGGATTATGTGAAATGTTTCATACGATTTTTCCAAAAGGCATAGTTCTGGCCAAACGACGGAGGAGGTTTGTTTATACTTAATCCCTCTGGTAGGGCTTGAGTAGTTTGATTCATCATTCTGGAAGGAGTCTTTCACATCTATCACCCATGGGATCTTTAAACTCAAGATTGTTAAGTCTGTTGAATTTAACTATGCTAAGATCTGATACCACTTATTGGTCCCTAAGAGGGATGAGATAGGAGTTAAAGGGGGTGATTGACTACTTTTCGAATGTTGATGTGAAATAATAAAATTTTTCTCAATAGATATAATTTAGAGTGTTGACACAAGTTTATTGATGAACGTTTAGTGTTTGATGTATGTAGTTTACTTAACAGCAGAATTTGATCAATGTAAATAGCTCAAAGTAAATAAGTGTAGAGTTAAGAAGATCAAACACAAGATTTTTCTACTGGTTCTACATCTAGTCCCTGGAGTTTTCTCCTCCGAGCTTTAATCCAGTATATCACTCCTTCAGAGGTGTATAAGCCTTTATAATTCTGGAATTCTGCACACACACACAGAGTACACCACTCTTGCTGCTTTTGATTCCTTAATCTAAGAGTACCCTTCTCTTAGATTCTTCTACCTCACCAACTACACTAGTTGTGACCAGAGTCAAAGACCTCAGCACTCTCACTTAGTCTATTATGACTCATAAGCCTCACCAAGTCCCCCTTGCCTAGCTTCTGATCACCTTCTTCTTCAGTGGAATGAATGATGGATTTTGTGCTCTTGTACTTTGTTATCAAGTAGCACTTACATTGAGTTGTTCTAATCGAGCTTTAGATTTATAAATAGATATGATAATGAATTTGTTTGCTTTTGAGATTTTGCACTGATAATTTATGATGTGTGCACTCGTGGTATTACTCGACTCTTTTTGTGTTGTAGATAGATGTTTATTTATACTCTCTTGTTGAAGATGATCGTTGATTCGTGCCATGATGAGAGAGAGTATTTTTTACCATTGTAATAAGATAGATTATTTCCTTAGAATGGTTACCTTCTATGGAGCCTTCTAGTCGTTGTCTGTAAACAACTTCTTTCTTCTTGACTGTTGGATTTGTAGTTAAGCTGTGATTAATCCTTCCATTAGATAAGTCCAAACTTGGTCACTTTTATCCGTACTATGACTTCTACTCTTTTTACAAATTTAGTGCTTCCAGCTTTCCATGTGTCAGGACTTAGGTGGCAGAAAGTAGCTTTTTGTTCTTGCTAGTCAACTCATAATTTCAGAGTTGTCTTATCTCTTTTAGTGAAGGCAAGGTAGCTAGTCTTTTAAGATTTGAGGAGTTTAAGACTGCTATTCTTGGAAAAGGTGGCTTCACATGAGTTTCTTAGGGATTATCAATTTCTCAAACATATTACTTGGTTCTGAGCCCTTTGATACCGTTGATCCCTTTTGTCTTGAAAATTATTTTCCTCTAAGGATGTTTTCATTTTACAGAGAGAGAATCACTTTCAATGTTGTAGCTTCAGCCTTTGATGTTTGTGATTATGAGTAATCCTTGATATTTCTCAGAATCAGCTTTTTAGAGCCTTTACTCTGGCATGATCTTTCTTCAGACAGATATTCTACTTGATTGATGAATGACCTGGGATTGATGCTTCAGAGTTTTAAAATAAGATGGTCTTAACTCTGAGCCTTCTTCGTATCTTATAAACTTATAACTTAAATGTATTCTTTTGATGAGTGCTGAGTCTAATGACTTATATAGTGGATTTTTCTTTTGAGTCTTCTGATGCAGTATCTTTTAATCTTTTATGAGTTATTCATCTTTTTAAGAGTTGATACATCTTCTGATACCCTAGCCTTTGATGATTTTCTTGCAGAGTCTGATTGAGGTCCTTGTGCTCTTTGGGAGACCTTCTTTTTTGATTGTGAGTGAGGATATGATATCAACTTGTGTTGACTTAGTCTCATATCTCTTAGTGTTCTTCTAAGCTTGACTTTCTAGTGAGAATAATCCTTTCTTCCTACTACTTTGATTCTGATGGCAACTTACATTTTGATTGTAAGAACAACTTAACATCCTTCTTGGTTCTTTAAACATTATGTGTCATTCTTTCCTTTCAGCCTGATCCTGAGGATTCTATCTTCTGATAGCTTCATTCTCTTCAATCTCTTTTTATTTGTTTTCTTCAGCCTCTTTATACCATTTTGTTATCTTCAAAACAACCTTGGATCTTCTTCTTAGTTCTGAGGAGTTCTCTTCTTCTGAGCTAGATCCAATAATACCAATCTTTCCATTTTGTGAACTTTAAGAATTTCAGGGAATGGTGGGGTTGTTAGCAGGAATTTATCTAAGAATGATGGTTGTGGCTTAGCTTTGTAGGAATTATGTTTAAATTAGACATGTTTGATGTTTGATTTAGAATTTCCATGACAGCTCTTTTGTAGAGAAGGAATAGTTGCAGGGGTTTTGTCAGGCTTTTTGGTTGTGCGAGGAAGATGATGAAGTTGAGCAGGTTTTCTAGAGGAAATATGGAGGCCCTTTTTGGTCTTTTTGTTTATAATCGCTACACCTTTGGTGTAAATCGTTTGTTTTTCATAAGTGAATTCATGGTGTGATTAACGGTGGCTATGTGAACCGTTTTTCCCACTTTACCACTGTAGCTTAGTTTCTTTTCATTTTTCTTTATATTTTGATATGCAAGATGACATGGGAGGGGATGACTTGATCGAATTTCCACTAGACATGTTGAATGGGTTTCTTGTCTATGCCCTTTTTCTAATAAAATTTGTGTTTTTCATCAGCACTATTGTCTTAAGACTTCTGAGATGTTTAACACTCTCAGGCCTTTCTCCTTGCCATTCTACAGTCTTTTAGGTGCTTGAGCTTGGTTGGTTAACTGCCTTTGAGTTGATCTTCTTGCCTCATTCCTGTATATATAAAAGTGTATTAATTTCTCTTGCATCTGAGCTTAAGAGACTTTTGCAGCTTATTTTAGGACTTCCTTATCATGATCAAGCTTTTAAATGCATTCCTTAAAGACTTCAAGAAACGTGTCGTTTTCTTTGTAACTATTTGCAAGGATCTCTAGTTCTTGAAGTACATCATCATTATCTCTAGCTAGCATTGCCTTTTCTCTGAGTAGGATCAAATTTTAGGAGTTTTCTAACTCGATTGCATGGATGTCTTCCATTACCTGCTATGAGATGTTGATGATGTATGGGTCTCCCTTGGTGCCTGTGTAAGAGGAGGGGCCCACTGAGGGTTCGTTGGATTTAGGCGTGATAAAACATTTTTAGTTTAAGTTTGCACAATATGACAATTTTAATGAATAAAAGAATCGAGACCCAAATATCGATACAAATGATAGAGTCACCACCTAAGCTGTCTACTTGGGAAAGAGTTTTGATATGGTTCCTTCAAGGCGAGAGACTCATACTTATTGGATCAGAGATTTGGGTATTCGATGAGTCACTTATTTCTCATTTAGTTGATTCAAAATTACATTCACCGCGTAAAAATTTTTTTGTTTTCATCATTTAGGGAGTTATCACAGAAATCCTACCTTTCACACTAGTTACATGCGTTTACATATTACAATAAAGCACAAGCAATAAATGGGGGAGTAAAAATTACAACTGGGGGAAAAATGGGGGAATTGCAAGAGAACCTATACATTTGTTCTAAGTTATTAAACAAAATAAATATAAATTCCCCTGGATCCACAAAGATAAGCACAGTTTATAGCACATCATAAGTCAGCATTTCATTAGGAAAAATGTTATTATGTTAGCATGGCGGTTTTGCGATTGATAGTACCCGGGCAGCTTCTAGGATCAGAGAGAAATAATGAGTCTTCAATGTATTTTGTTATGAAAACACATTTTAACTTTTGTGGGTTGATTTACTGGATTATTAGTGAAAGTGATAGCATGGAAAATGGTAAGTTGGAATGATTTTTAACCGATTTAAAATGAGTTCTGGATTCTGCTTGGGGCTTGTACCCGTATGGGTAGGTGGGACCCATACGGCCACTAGGGAGGACCGGTAAGGGTATGGTGTACCCGCTACGGGTCCTGTCTGGTCCAGGTAGAAACTTTGTTTAGTTTAACTTACAGATTAAAAAATTAATGGCTAGAAAAATAAAATAAAAAGGGATTTCCCTCTGTATGAGTATGGCCCACCAATCTAATATCTCGACGATACAAGGTGCCAACAAGGCTCATACAGATTAGGACCAGACCTAAAACAAGAAATAGAAAGATCAAAAATGATAGAGGAGGCAGAAAATTACAAAAATTAAATAACTGAAGTGTGAGTCTCTTTCAAACTCAGGAGCGTTACCATTGCGGCGAGAATCCACTTTAAGGCGATCGCTTTACTATTGAGAGAGTCTGACCAAAGTAGACGGTGAAATAGGACTATTTAGGTGAGTATTTGTGTGGACAGAACCTCCCTTAAATCATAATAAACGAAGTTAGGAATGAACAAAATGTGGACAAACCCTCAAGGAATGGGTTTTCTCCCAATTTATACCTCCTATACCTCCACTATGCCTATTCTATACCTATAGAAATTGCTAGAACTTTACTATAATTTTTCTATAATTTACTTCTCCTTTTTGTTGTGTGTTATGAAATGAAGGGAAAAGGCCTTGGGTGAGAGTCAGGTTTGAATGCAATAAACCGCATTCAAGACGTGCCTTTCCCAAAAAAGGTAAGAGATTACTTTTGCAAGAGGCTGATTAGGCAATGAGAGGACCCATATAGGTGGGGCTTCACCCAAACGGGTACAAGGGGAGCCATACGGGTCCCCTCCACACTTATAGAAGGTAATCACCCGTACGGGTCTGACAGTGGATTTGTACCACTAGATAGAACCCATTCGGGTACCTAAGGGCTGACTAGGTCTCTAGACTTTGGTCAAACTCAACTCTACATTAGTAGGAACACCTCTGATGGGCAACACCTGTAAGACGTTGCATTATATAGCTCTCATCATCGTTTCGTGAGAAGGATTGTTAAAATCCCGTGCTCACAGACTGCCCCTCATGGGATCACTACAGATATGGATGTGTATGATCTCACGATATGAGCGAGGGTTTAGAAACTATACCTGAGGTGATGATATGGGTGAGTTCCTATCTTAAGGTGTACTCCTTTCCCAGGGTGACATTCTTGAGGCTGATGATCTTCCTTTGCTGATGCGTATCCCTTTCCTGAGGCGGATGACTTTCCTTTGCTACTGCATATCCCTTCACTAAGGCGGATGACTTTCCTTGCCAATACGTATCCTTTTCCTAATACGGATGACTTTCCTTTGCTATTGCGGATCCCTAGTGACTTTACTGGGGAAGGTGACGTATCCCTTTCTTAAGGCGGATCAACTATCCTGGCTGACGGCGTATCCTTTTCTTAAGGCAGATCGACTTTCCTGACTAATGTATCCCTATCTTAAGGCATATTGACTTTCCTATTGTATCCTTTCTTAAGGCGGATCAACTTTCCTAACTGATGTATCCCTTTCTTAAGGCGGATCGAATTTCCTGGTGTATCCCTTTCTTAAGGAGGATCAACTTTCTGGACTGATGTATCCCTTTCTTAAGGCGGATCAACTTTCCTAGTGTATCCCTTTCTTGAGGAGGATAATTCTCCCGATTGATGAATTTGAATAACCTGAAAAGAGACAACAATGAAAAACCAAGTTAGTCATTGTCCGAGCAGACACATCTTTATTCTTAATTGACTTTGTGAAAACAAAAATATTTTTGCCCCTTCAATTAAGAATGAAGATGTTTGGATGGGGGTTAGCCCCTACAATAATCTGAAACTAAGCGCAACAAATGCCGGGTTTGGCCCAACTATTGTTAGTTCCTCTACTGGGGAATGCCTCTAGGGTGGGTGCCACTAGGGTTTTTGATGATGAGGGTGTGCCCCTTGACCGATTCTATCACTAGAGAATGGGGGGATGCCCTTGGATTGGTGGGGGATGCCTCTTAATTGATTCCATTACTAGGAGATAGAGGGTATGCCCCTGGATTGATGGGGGGATGCCCCTTGGTTGACTCTACTGCTGAGAGATGGGGAGATGTCCCTGGATTGGTGGGGAGATGCCCCTGGATTGGTGAGGAGATTCCCCTGGATTGACTCTACTGCTGGGAGATGTGGGGATGCCCCTGGATTGTGGGGAGATGCCCCTCAGTTGACTCGGCTACTGTGGAGTAAAGTAATATCCTTTGGTAAAACCTCTTCTGCTGGTGAAGAATTCTTGTGTTAGGATGGACCTGTACACAAGAATTATCCTTATTAGTGATTAATTTGAGGATGGCTTACCTTGATTCTTGATTGACTTTTGTGAGAAAAATAATATTTTTGCCCCTTCAATCAAGGATCAAGGTGAGCATGGGGCTTGCTCCAAATATAACTAAAATATATGGTAGAGGAGGAGTGGGGTTGGCCCTAAACTCAGACTGGATGAATTTCTGGTGCCTTTCTGAAATACTATTTCAAAATTTGCCCCTTGATGGCAAGATAGAGCCCATAGGGCCAGGGCCCGTACTGGGTTGGCAAGGACCCGTACGGGTGGGGTCCTCGACCATTGAGACCTGTATGGGTGGGGTAGGACCCGTACGGATCCCTAAAGGGGGTTTCAAAAGGCTGATCAGTCCCTTCATATCCCGCCTTATACAAAATCTTCCTATTTTGCAACTCCAGCAATTTTCTTCCTAAAATCAACCAAAAATGTATAAAAAGATCTTAAAGGTCAACCGTTTCTTCCTTAGACTCGAGGATTTGCCCTTAGTGGGTGATTCAGGGCTCCAAGAATGCCCAGCTTCCATCAGGAATGCCTTTCACGAGGAAGTCTCATTTTTAGGGATCACTCTTGTCTCTGAAGTCCCCCTAATTCCTTCTCTTGAGACCCACGCTTCAAAACTCCAGGTAATTTTGCTTGATTCTCCATTTTCCATTTTCAAACCTTTGAAAATTTCTCGAATTTTGGCATGATTTAGGGTGTTTTAGACCTTATAATTGAGCATAATGCATGTATCCTTAGCCTAGGATGCTTTTAGGATAGTTTTGGATAAGCTTTTGATGAACTTGGATGAATTTGGATTTTTAGGAGATTTGTCCACGGAGGGACTATTTGTAGGGGATCCGTACGGGTGAGGGGGGACCCATACGGGTCCTATTTTTCTTACGGGTATGCCTTTTAGACCCATACGGGTGGGGTGTACTCATATGGGTCCTTCTCCTCAGGACAGAATGCTTGAAACTTGTATTTCTGCAATCTTTTTCTGACTTTCAACCTTTCTACTGTATTCTAACCTGGTTGAGCTATAATTCTATCTTTACAATTTTGATACAAGACTATGGGAGCCCTGAGCTTCTACAGGAAATGGTATGAGAAGATCCGTACTGCGGCGGATAACGAGTTGTTGGCTCGCATCGATTCCTTTGGCTTTAATGACATTATTGGGGCCATCTCTCAGGCTCCAAAGATGCTGGCCCTAGGGGCCATTTCAGCCTTAGTAGAGAGACAGTGGAAGTTGACCTATACCTTCCATCTGCCAATCGGGGAGGTTACCATTACTCCCTCTGATATGTACGCTGTGACTGGATTAGAGTGGAGCGACAATATTATCCACTTCGATGTTTATGCTGATCGATGGCATTGTCGGCCTGAGGTGAAGACCTATATTGCCAGATTACTTGAACTTCATTCGAGCAGGATGGATAAGCTCAAATACGTGGACCTGCATGCTTATTGGATTAAGGAGCTGAGTCCTATAGCGACTGATAAGAGGGATCAATATGCCTGGTCTTTCCTGTTGACATTCCTTACTATCGTCTTTTTCCCAGTCTACTCCAGCAACCTCAACTATGGTTTGATCTCTGCTGTGGAGGATCTTGCTGTTGTGGTAAGCAAGAACTAGTGCCGGGCCATTCTTATACAGCTATATTATGGACTCGATGTTGGAGTCTGGGCTAAATAGCCTGAGCTCAAGATCTGCCACCTGATGCTACTGGTAAATCCCAAATTGATCTCTTGTTCTTTAACCTTTCACTTAGATTATGTTGTGATTGATCCTTATTTTGTTTTGCAGATTTGGGCCTTTGAGCACCGGTTCATCTCTAGGCCGGGCTTGCCCATGCAACCCGAGACACTGCATATCATTTCCAGGTAGATGGGGCTTTGGCAGGGCCAGCCCTTGACTACAGTGCAATACCAAGAGTTCCTACGCCAGCTGCACTCCGATCGGGTAAACTTCTTCCCCACTAAACCTGTATTTTGCATTTCAACAAAGTTAAAACTGTATTTACGAGGTTGCAATACTTACAGTGCATTTGTTATGTGTAGGTCATTCGAGACCCGTGGGAGAGGCTGGATATGTACGGGGCTATTGAGTAGATATTGGCCAGTGTGGATGACCGTCGCTTTATCTTGGAGTCACCACTCTCCTATGAGTGGTATTTTGGTGAGTGGGTTTGGGGGTGGAGGACTAGTGCCATGGTGGAGAGATTGATCCCTCCCCCAATCCTAGTGGGCATCTTCTGGCCTTATCTTATGCCGGGGACTGATCAAGTGTTGTACTTATTGGGCGAGGGGGCTCGTGTGCTGTCGGTAGAGAGCTCTTATGCTGAGTTCATCGATTCCTCACTTCTTCCTCCTTGCGAGAGGATTCACCATGAGGATGATCCCCTTGATTTTCACTGGACTGACAGTGAGGATGATGATGATGGTGATGATGAGGATGGACCGAGGGGTGACTGTAGGGGTCCATCCATAGTTTGGGGTGCTAGAGGCTCGGCTAGGTCTTCTTCTCCTTGCTACCCCTAAGCCGCCGGTAAAGCGGACCTCCGAGTCAACTGAGGGGCATCTCGAATGATCAATCACAGTAATGGATAGAGATTAAGGCAAGGAGAAAGTGGTTGGGTTTTGGTTTTTTGTTTTGTACACATATGTTGTAATAGGATATGATGCTATAAGTATTATAAACCGAATGTTAAGTTTTATTAGTATATTATATATATAAATGAAGTATAAGTATATATAAAAAAATTTATATGATGTGATTACGATTTTAGTGATTTAGTATAAGGTATAGGTTGTTTTAGTTAGTATTAGAGCGGGGATATGATCACAGGGGCATCATATGCGTACACACATAAAAGTTAATACATGCTAGGATTATGCATGATATCCCCTTTATATATGGCCGATGAAGATGTTAACCTAAGGAGAGAGGAACCAGCCAAAATGCCACTTATAGGATCATATGTACATTCACGTGCATCAAATGTACGTCAAGAGACTTTGTGATACCAGGGCCTCAACCATTTGCTCAAAGGGAAATGGTACTTGATAAATATACGAAGAATGTTACAATATGATTCAAAGGAATTCTTCTAAGTGAATTGATTGTTATAAATCAAGTGTACGAAACCATTCACTCTAATTGATAAAGCAGTGTTAGTTGCTAACCTGATTAGATGAAATACTAAAGACTTTTATGTGATATTGGGTTTGAATTGGTTGATGTAGCAACGTATCATTACCGATTATTTTACCAAAGAAGTTAATTTAGAGTCGTTAAGTCAGTCACGAGTTGTTTTTCAAGGTGAATGTAAGGTAGTGCCTACTTGTCTGATTCTTGCAATAAGGGTTTTATAAGAACCAGTGTGTCTCCTTGAGGTGCTTCAGTATTATTTATCAACAAGAAGGATAGTACTACACATTAATTATAGGAACTTGAATTGAAGCACTATGAAAAAAAATATTCTTTACCTTGCATTGGTGATTTATTTGATCAATTCCAAGGAGCCAGGGTATTTTATAAGATTAATTCAAGAGATAAGATAGATGGAAAACCTGGTATTAAACTCTACAAAACCTTTAGAAGATTCAGAAAACGTATTGGAGGAACAAGAATAGCAAAAGAAGAGATAGGGAAGTAAGTGGAATCAAGTAAGTGGCTGAACTTGTTATACTATTTTCTTGATATTAGAGATAGAATTATGGTTCAAAATATGAAAGAGAATTGTAATTAGGTCATTCGAGGTTATATAGAAAAACTTGTAGTCATTTTACTAGGCGCTGTACATGTGAAATGGGATAGATTCAGGAAGTGAAAAACAAAATTCAGTATAAATTTTATGCTAATCAGATGGTTACGAAATTTAAGTATGTTATAGTCATGTGTGTTAAAAAGAAAACGAGATAAGAACAAAATCATTTGGTTTTGTATTGCAAGCGATATGAATTTTCAAAGTCAGTAAGGTAATGAAGAATATGAATCTGGATTAAGTATAGTTTTGAAAGAAATGAAAAAATTTACTATGGGATTAAGTATAGTTATCACCTTGGAAAGACATATTGAGATTCATAAAGAAGGGAAAGCTAAGTACACAGTATATAGGACCTTATGAAATTCTTGAGAAAGTTATTCTATTTGTTTATAGATCGGCGTTACCTTATGAATTAGCTCAAATGCACAATATTTTTCATGTTAGCATGTTAAGGAAGTATCGATAAGACCCCAAACATGTACTCAATGATCAAGAATGAGAAATTTCACATAATTTGAGTTATGTAGAGGAGCCAGTAGAAATTATAGGATATAAGACCATACAACTAGAAAACAAAGAAATACCATTTGTCAAAGTACTTTGGAGAAGTCATTTAGTGGAAGAAGCTACTTCAGAAACAGAAGAACAGATGAGAAAGGATTATTCATATTTTTCAGATACAAGTATTTAATTTCGCGGGTGAAATTCTTTAAGGAAGGGAGAATTGTAACATCCCATTTCAAACATCATTTTATTCATTTACGTATATATATTAGAAATTATTAGATGAAGTATAAAAATATAATAAATATATTAATTTTGGTATATTTGGTTTAAAATATATTAGATATATACATATACACACTTAAATATATAAAAGGGATTTGAAATTTTGTGAAGATAAAAGTAGAAATTATAGTTGGTAATTAAATTAGTACTTGAGTTGTTCATTATTGGTATAAGTATAGTATAGTATAAGTGTAAGTATTATATAATGAAAAAGAAGGGCAAAATGGTCATTTTAGCCTATAGATAATTGTGAAAGTGATCAGTATCTGAAATCAACCATAAAAGAAAGAAAAAAACTCAGAATATGAAAGGGTAAGAGTAGAAGAGAAGAAGAACAACAAAGAGAGAGGAAGAATCAGGAGCTCAAAACCGTGAAGGGATTCCAGAGGAATGTCCAAGTTGTTTCCGAGAGAATTAGCTCGGATAATCTATGAGTATAAACATGATATGAATATATGGGTGAAATGGGTTGATGTGTTAATTGTATGAATATGTGAATGTGATATGAATTGTTTTGATATGAAATTGTGTGAGAAATATGTTGATACGTGTCATTTGAATATGATAGTGGATTGAATTCTTAAGTGAAATGAATTGGTGCATATATGAATTATTGGATACGTTTATAATGAGAATTGTATTTGATAAGCTAGATTTATATGATATATATATATATATATATATATATATATATATATATATATATATATATATGTGGAATATATGTTCATTTGTGGTAATATATGCTAATTGTAAGTTCAATGGTTCGTAAAACAAACATTTGCACTTGAATATATGAAAAGTATAAGAGACGTTGTGACATAGCCGATCAAACGTTGCAATACATGTTCTGTTCATCTGGACCTATATGGTCAACCAATTTCAATATCTGACAAATGGACCAAAAGGTCAACCAATGGTTATTTAGCTGGCCGGCAAATCAATTGACAATTGTCACAAATGTTACATATATCCAGGGGCAATAGTTTGGCTAGAAATGTCACAACAATTAAATAATTGGTTCATTCATTCTCATATAAGTGTGACTGTATATTGAATTTGTTAATTTATATATGTGATTTGCTAAATTCATAGATTGTTTATATTCACTGAGTTGCGCCTCATATAAAGCGCTAAATTTTTCAGAGCTGATAAAGTTTGTATTAGAAGCTCATTACATGTAGATATCATGGACGAAAGATTGGTTGGTTGTGTTCGCTCCCTCTCCTCACATGACAAGCATATAGTATAGAAAGTGGTTGGGTTTTGGTTTTTGTTTTGTACACATTTGTTGAAATAGGATATGATGCTATAAGTATTATAAACTGAATGTTAAGTTTTGTTAGTATATTATATTTATAAATAAAGTACAAGTATAAAAAAAATTTATATGATGTGATTACGATTTTGGTGATTTAGTATAAGGTATAGGTTGTTTCACAGGAAGCCTTAGCTTCGGTGAGTTTTCTTTTTCGTGCAAAATTTAACAAACTATGCATGCATGCTATGACATTTATATATGTATACTGATCTTATGATTTCTATTGCAGACCCTGCTGGCTATGGAGCGCAGCAAGTCCGCTCAAGACTTGGATGCTTCAGAGGAGAGGACAGGCAGCTACTGCTGAGACTGACCAGGCTAGGCCAAATGCCGAGATTGAGATGCTGAGGGGTCAGTACGAGAGGTTGAACGAGGATAGGCAGACGCCGGTTCCTTCTGATGATGAGTCCGATATGATCTTTCTGTATACCGAGTGACTTAGAGGGGTGGAGATCGATCTGTTAAGGGGAGTGGTGCTGCTGGGGCTGCTGCAGGACCTCAGAGACTAGGGCCCCTGCCCAGCCAGGTGCTGATACTGGTGAGCCTGAGGAACATATGACCATAGACACAGATTATTTGTTAGCGGATACTCAGGATTAGATGCCAGAGGCTCGCCAGGGACAGGATCCCCCGGCAGCTTAGATTATGGCTATTTTTTTGAACAGTTGATACTTTTGGGCCTTTCGTGGCTTACTTTGGATTGATACTTTTGAGATTTAATTTTCGTGCATGCAGATTTTTCTTGAACTGAGATCATTGAGTGTTGCTGCTTCACGAACTCGTATTTTATCCACTGATTTCATAGTGAGGGGATCGAGTGATGTTCTAACTTTTGCATAGGCCATTTGATGTGAGCTGACCTATCAAACATTTATTTTCATTTCTTTTTGTCCTAATTTTTGCCTGAACTGTCCTTGGCAGCTCAGTCCAACGGACTTTTTCTTTTTAGCTTTAACTTTTGCCTAGACCGCCCTTTCGAGTTTTCAACCTAGCAAAATTTTTCTTTACTTTTTACCTTAATTTTTTATCGAGACTGCCCTTTCAAGTTTTCAATCCTGCAGGCTTTTTCTTTTGTTCCGTCTTAATTTTTGCCTGGACCGCCCTTTCGGGTTTTCAATCTAGCAGACTTTTTCTGAATTTACATACGCCTGATTTCTTTGGAACTTTTATTTCTGTTGGATTACATGTATAATGAAGGAAATAATAATGATGTTCAACATGTAGAGAAAAATTGATGTTCACACACCTGCGATTATTTCACGTAAAGACATGCATGCATTCATAAGACCAAGATTCTTAGCAAAATCATAACATGTTCATTGATGAGATTAATTTGAGTACATAGGCAATGGTAACAATTTCCAATGATTAATCCCTACTACCCACTAGTCTTTTATAGATTTTCCAGAAGGCAACTGACATTTTTCACTCGATGCACTAACTTTTACCTAGGCCGCCCTTTTCAGGTTTTCAGCTTAGCAAGCTTTATTTGCGTTGGAGTGCTAATAGATTTACAGAATACCGATCAGCGGGCCATACCCTAATTTTTGCCCTGAGCAGTAGAGGACTGCTCGCTGGGTGGTTTTTCTTTAGTTCTTTTATTCTTTGTGCTGCTTTTTATGATTTAATTGTTTTAACCTAACATGATAACGCTTAAGCCTATCTTGATTTACTGGATTCACAAACTCATTTCCATCCATATCCATAAGCTTGATTCCTCCTTTTCCTAGGACTTTCTTTATTATAAATGGTCCTTCCCAATTAGGCGTGAGCTTGCCCCTAGTGTCAGTGTTGAACTAGCATAGCTGCTTGAGAACCAGATCACCCTCTTTGAGAGGTTGTTTTGGGTATCTGACTCTGTTGTTGTACGCTCGAGCCATGTACTGCTGATAGATCCATAGGTGGTCAAGTGCTTTAAGCCGCTTTTCATCTATTACATTTAACTACTCTTACCTAGCCCTTGCCTAATATGATTCTTTTAACTAAGCCTCGAGTGCCACTATTAGAGATCTTACTTCTATTTCAACTGGTAGCACAGTTTCCATTCCATATACCAAGGAGAATGGCATTTGATTGGTGGGAGTTCTTATACTGGTTTTGTACCCAAACTGTGAATGGAAGTTTATCAGCCCAATCCGTGCAAGTGGTCACAGTTTTGGACAAAATCTTCTTGATTTATTAATGATCAGCTTCCCTTTAGAGCTTCTGAAGGATTTTGGGCATCTTTTGTGATCCAATATGTGCTTTCTATTTTTTTCATAACTAGGGATAGCCTGCTATTGATGTTCTTATGAGTCTTTTTAGTCTTCTTTCTTGGCGACGTGTACTTTTGTTCTTTTTCCCCCCTTCGTGAAGAAAGATGAACTAAGACTTATTGTTATCATGTTTGCTAAGCACATTCATTATCTCTCTTTTATTTGGCAGGTTTTAACCATTGGATATTTATACCATTGCGATGTATTCAAAGTCAACTTCATTAATGAATACGATGATATTTTAAGAATGTTGTTGTTATGAGTGCATGGTGTAATTAGAATGAAATACTCGAGTGAAATGTGAATGAGAGATACATCAATTTATTCATGTCATGCTAAAAAAAGTATTGATGTTACAACTTATTCATGATATGATTTATAAGGAAGATTGTTTGCATCAAAAATATTTGCAACATTAAAAATTACATCATTTGAATCATCCTCCATAGACGAAGGGCCTTGTTTGTCAACCTGAGTAATACTGGTTGCTGAACTGGTAGCTCTGGTGTGCGGGCTTGCATGTGCTTCTTCGGCCACTACTCTTGCTAAATTTTTAACAGCCTTGCTGATAGGATTTCCCTTCTCACTTCCCTTCCAATTCTTCCTCATAAGTACTGCTAATGCCTTAGTGATGGAATCGATTGCTTCCTTCATTTCATCTTCTTCAGCATTCCCGCATACTTCCACAAAAACTGAGGTTTCGATCATGCAACCTTTCTTGAAATCATATACATTGTTGAAGATCTCAAAACCAGGGACCACTTTGCCCCTTACTTCAACATGCTCTTCCTCTCCTGTGAATATCTTTTGCTTGAGCTCAGCCCCTTTAGTGAGGTAGGACTGAGGTTTAGATTTCTTAGCACGTTAGTGGTTCTCCAAACCAAGTCTGAATGGCCATAGAAGAAGCAAAATAGGTTCCAACATACCATGTAGATTCTTTTCGATCCCCTTACCTTTCACATAACCTTGCTTCATGATCTTTTTGATTTTAAGCGATATATACTTCCTAATAAAAAACATTGTACCTTAGTGAGCTATAGCCACCCTTAATTCTTTTTCTTTGGCCTCCATAGCTGCTATAATAGATGGTTTGTCAGCTTCAATGGTCACTAGCTTGCCATTATAAAAGAGCTTAATTTTCTGATGGACCATGGAAGGGATGGCTCCTAATGCATAGAGCCAAAGCCAACCCAACAATAACAAGTAGGTAACGAGAATGTTGAGAACAGTGAATAAGAATTTGGATTTCACTCCCCCAACTATAACTTTAGCTTCAAGGACCCCAATGACAATCCTCTTCGTATCATCATATGCCCTTATAACAGTATTGGACTTTTCCTACATGGATTCATCTAACCGTAGGTGAGGAAGGATCTTAGCAGGGCAGAGATTGAGGGCGGAACCATCATCCACCATAACACATGGGATAGAACGATTAAAGATTTGCACCTTAATGAAAAGTGCCTTGTTATGCTTATTCCCTTTTGCTGGGAGGTTTGACGGATAAAACTTAATGGGTTCAACTTGATCGGGAGAAGATCCCCTAATAACTGAAAATACTTCAACTAGAGTGGTAGATGGTATAGCCTCCATGCTTAATAAGTTTTCTATCAGACCCTTGCAATGATCTTTAGAGTCAATGAGAAGCTTCCAAATGCTGTACTTAGCAGGGGTAACTTGCAACTGCTGGATGAGAGGGGTGACTTTCTTTTCAGTACCGATTAGGGTTTGAGTCCTAGTAGCAGGCATAAAGATCGGACCCTGATTGATATTTGGAATGACCTAGATATCCATATCTCTACCTTTTCTTCTTTTTAGGAGAGGATCAGGAGGAATCCTCCCACTTTGGGTAACATGCATCACCCCATTTTTCATATAACTTCTCCCTTCAGAGGTTTCCACCAACAAGGCTCGTCCTTTGAGATCATCACTCTCCAATACATAAGCATCGATATCAATTGGCTTGGGTTAAACCAACATGGCTTCCTCATCATGAATTCCTTCTAACTCGAATGCATTGATGTCAATAGGGATCGTTTCATCAGGTACAACCACTACTGAGTGAATAATAGGATTAGCCTGCAAGATCATATTGAAGATATGGTAGGAGGGTAAACCTGACACGAGAGCTGCAACCCATTTCTTAAAATTTGGTGGCGGGTTATTCATGGTGCTGTAAGCGGATGACCTTTTTTCTCACCCGCAATGACCGCATGAGATGCGTAGCACGGGGGGTGGAAAATAACGAGTGCTGTGAAGCGAGCTGAGGGATTGGTCCCCATTTTAGTGTGATAAAAAGATGGATAAAATTTATGTTGACATTGAATTTAAGTCCAATTTGCATGTTAAGGGATACGAGACTTGAAATCCTGTATTATAAAATAGATTCGCCACCCGGTTTAGCTCCACCGGGAATTTAGGCATGATATTCCCACCACGTGGTTAGACCATACCTTAAAACACAGATTTTAAGTGCAGATGATGTTATCTATTTTACATTAAACCACGTTAAAAGGTTTCATTCTTTCTTAATCGGTTTTAATCTAACCTATTTATTGTATTTTCGGTTCATATATTGTTTTCGTGTTTATCAAGCATTCAAAGCGGTAAATAAATAATTATTGCAGTTATCCAAAAATAAGTGCGGAAAATAAAATAATTATTACATGGCTTTACAAATCCTATACATTTTTCTATACAATAAGTAAAATACCATAAGGCCTAGCATTCATCTAACTTAATCTACCTGTAAAAAATGGTTAACACAAATACGACACATTGTTCAGGGTATATCACATAACGTGCATAGTTAGTAAACAAAACAAGACCCGAGTTAGTGTGGATATAGCATATTTTATTTAAAATTTAAATGGCTAGGTTGGATGGCTAAAATGATATTTAAACGGCGTTTGCGGGAAAATTTCATCATATTAGTATTTTAAACTTGATTGTTATTTTAACCGGATTATTAGTGAAAATACAACATGGTATGGAGTAGGGTTTATTTTCAAAAGGTTCTGGACCTTTGTCATTGCACTGTACATTGTATCTTTGGAAATTTAAACTAAGTCGGGAAATAAATGAAATAAAACGGCTGTCTAGAAGGCCATGCCCCCAGCGGCATGACTGAGACCGCTGGTGGGATCAATGATGCCGCTGGCTATATTAGTTATATAGGCAGGCTACATGACTTCCTGGATACTATAAAGAATGGTTCCTGTAAGAAAATGGGGTCACTAGGGGCAAGTGAGGCCACTGGAGGCATGGTTGATATCGCAGGCGGCTTCAAATGCCTCCGGCCGCTTCAGTTTCTTGTAGTAGCTGTATTTGGCCAGAAAGCAACCAAAATCCCCCAACTAAGCACAAAGAACAACTAAAACACAACAAATAAGTAAAATGGAAGCCAAAGAGCTATGAGACTCAAAATGTTTACCTCGGGGCCGTGAATCCATCTCTTCGTGATTCGTATGACACAATCGGGGAGCTCAAATCATGATTTGGTTAGTAAGGGGTGATAAAGTCTCTAAATCCTAATTTTGGTGATTTCTAAACTTAAAATGCACTTAAATATCAGAGAGTTCAGTAGAGAAAAACCAAGAAAAGATGAATTGAATCCTCTTTTCTTACCTTTTCTAAAGTTTATCCTACTAAAAGCTAACTAGAATGCTCAAAATTTACTTGAAATCTTGAGTTGGGAGAGGTTGGAACCATTAAAATGGCTGAGAAATGGCCTTTATATAGGCTAAAATCCATTAGAAATTGCCTTTGGTCCATTTATCCGGCGGATATCAGCAAAAAAGGGGAACAACTGTTCTGCAGCTAAAAGCGATGCCGCTGGCGGTATCGGCGAGGCCGCTGGTGGCCTCGCTCGACTGGCAGGTCTGAAAAGTTCACGATTCATGCCCAAAATCGGGAAAAGGGAGAGGAAATCCGGCAAAAGGTGATTTTGATGGAAAAACTGATATATTGGGGTATATTTTTGACTTTTCATGGGTATTTTGTACTAAATTATTTTTTAGGTGTAAATCATCTATCTGAGCTACATCCGAATGCGTTACCGAACACGCCAAACTGGTTTTTCAAAAATAAAATATGTGGAGAATTTTATATCGGTAATGAAAATCCTAAAAAATAATTTTTATTATGAGGAATAAAATCTGGCATATATCATCTTCGTCTCGCGAGAGGGACTGCATAATCCCGTGCTCACAGGCTGCCCCTCGGGGGATCACTGCTCCCACTTGTCAGTATGATCGCATGAAAGAGCAAAGGTTGGAAATGATACCTGATGGATAGCTGGTTTGCCCCTTGGTTAGGCTTGAGCTTTGAAGATTTGGTTATCCCTTGGTCAGGCTTGAGCTTCGTAGATTGGCTGCCCCTTGGCCAGGCTTGAGCTTTGTGATTTTCCAAGCGAACTTGGGCTTTGAGATTGATTTGCCCGTTAGTCGGGCTTAAGCTTTGAGGATTGGTTGCCCCTTGGTCGGGCTTGAGCTTTCTAGGTTGGTTGCCCCTTGCCCGGCCTTGAGCTTTGTGATTTTCCAAGCGGACTTGGGCTTTGAGATTGATTTGAGGTAGGGTCTGTCATTCTAGCAACAAGCGACAAGCAAGGTTAGACTGATTTTCAGATAAAGTTTTTACTAGTTGATCAATTTTGTGAAACAAAAAATATTTTTGCCCCTTGATCAATAGTAAAAGCGTAATAATTAAAAGTATAAGGGTTTTAGAAGTTGGGATGTCAGGGCTGAAGCCGGGATTCCACTGAATTTGCTGAAAAAAAGCAGCGGGAAGTCTTGATGTTGCCGGTGGCCTGGCTGCTGCCGCCGGTGATTTGGGTCGATACCACCAGTGATATGGGTGCCACTTGGCTGGCATCTTTGGCCGGTCAAAAAATTCAAAATTCAAATTAGGAGAGCTGAGGCCACGGGCGGCGGCATGATTGATGTCGCTGGCAATTTGAAGTGATGCCACCAGTGGCATGGACGGGTAGTTTCAGATTAATTTAAACTCCTCGTATTCCGCGCAGGCATTTTAAAAGGGTAAAAACTCTCTCCTTTTTCTCCTCTCTGCATTACAGAAGCTGAAACCCTTCTCTTTTTCTCTCTACTTTCCTCAAATTCAAATCTTCCTACTTTCTTTCAATTTCCGACCATGAAAAAGATCTTTGGACGTAAATCTAGCATCTCTGAGTCTGAGGAACTGCCTGATTCTTCCATTGAAGGGCTGAAACTCTGCCCGGTTCATGTGGGATACGGTTTCAAGGAGACTAACATTGTCTTTAGATATGGGGTAGTGGCTCCAACTGACAATCTCATCCTGGATAAGGGTATTCACATCTCTAACATTCAAGTGAACCTACAAAACTCAAACCTTTATGTTAAGTTTTGATTTCGGCCTTAGGGCTCAAAATTTTGCCATGATAGGGGTTATAAACATGAAATCGATTGTTTAGAAATTGATATTGCATGTTATAGGTTTGATTTTTACTGTTTTTACACTTCGGGTTCGATTAATTGCAATTTTTTCTGACTTGGTGTGATTTTTGTGCGATTTTGGGCAAAACTGAGTGCTACCCGTAGAAACGATGCCGCCTGCGACATCACTGTTGTCACCAGTGGCTTCAGGACTTTAAAAAAAGGCAGGAAAAATGCCATGTCACCGTCGACTTCAGTGATGTCGTCGTCAGCGGCATCACTGCCTCCAGCGGTGGCATCAACAAGTTTTTAAAAGCAAAAAGATAAGAAATTTGAAATACTTAGCTGATCCGCTCTATTCTAATTTTGCAGCCACACACCCACACCTGCACTGAAGGTATGGGGACCATTGGAGAGTGATGGAAGCACATTACTAAAAAGGATCCGAAGCTGGCTGTTGTGATTGATGATACAAGGTTCGGGGATTTGGTCCGAACCATGCCTTTGCTGATGCCTAAGCTGTCTCACTCAGCTCTGACTGCCTTGGTTGAGAAGTGGTCCGAGACTATGCACACCTTCTATCTCCAGATTGGGGAGGTTACTATTACCCCATCTGACATGGTAGCGATGATGGGGCTACCATGGACGAAGAATGTGATCCACTTTGATGTGTACATGGAGAAAAACCACCTAAAGGGGCCGGTGGTGAAGCGGGTGACTGAGCTTTTTAGGTTCCCATCCCCTTCTAGTACTCGCATAGATCTCTATAGCAAAATCTCCCCGAGGATGATCGGGACGCCTGTGTTTGGTCCTTTGTTATTTATTTATTGATTGTGTTATTCTTCTCAGTCTCGGGCAGCAAGGTCAATTATGGGCTAATTTCGGTAGTTGAGGATGTCAAGGCCATCAAGGGGAAGGACTGGCCCAGGGCCATCCTGGCATAGATGTACTATGGGCTAGATGTGGGAGCTCGAAGGAAGGAGAAAGTCCTTCGATTGAGTCACTTTCTACTATAGGTATGCCCTTTTAAATAACACTTCATTATCATGGTTAGCTGCTTTTCTATTTTTGGTGTGTTGTTCTTTTGGACTGATTGGTTGTCAATTATACAGGTGTGGGCTTTTAAACACCAGATTCTCCCTCTTATTCAGTTTAGAACCACAGTACCACCGGGTTCTCATTTCCTTGCCCGGTGGTGCGAGAGCATTGGGGGACTCGGCAAGTACTCAACCGCTTATAGGGAGGCTTTACGGTGCCTATAGATTAGCTCGGTATGCTACTTTAACTTTTACCCTATCTTATATTCAATAAACCATTAGTTAACAAAATGTTTATTTGAATTTAAATTGCTTACATAGATTTTGTGCTTGATTGGTTGGCCAAGTTACGTAGTACCCTTTTGAGGAGGTGTCCAACCGAGTTGATGTGCTTACTGTTTGACCGGAGGTGGATGACATCCGATTTATCATAGAGTCCCTCCTACCCTTACCCTGGTACCTGGGGGAGAGAGAGCAAGGCTGGAGAGAGTTTATGCCTGCTGCTAGGCCTGTACCTATAGATCCCCCTACTGGCCTTTGGTGGCCTTATTTCACCATCATCGGGGAAGCTGACAAGGCCGATTACTTAGAGGGGAATGACCGAGTGATATGGAGTGTCCTCGGTCCTTACAACAGTCAGATATCATGCTTGCTCCCTATGTGCCCCTGCATTCACAGGAATGATACTATATCCTTTTATAGGAAGAAAAAGGAGGAGGAGCTGAAAAGGCAAAGGCATGGTATTGTTGCTGAGGATGAGAATGGAGAAGGGAGCGACGGCGGTTAGGACCATACCGAGGGGGAGGGTGAGGTCGGCCAAGACATACCAATGACTCACAGGTAGCGTCATTCTTCCAATGTGAGATCACATCCTTTGTCTTTGTGATTATATTTATGCCATATGCCTGGGTCAAGATGGTTACTTATATTTGCTTTTTAGATTTTTCAGGTTCCCTTCAGGAAGAGAGGTCGGGCTGATGATAGCGGGATGCGATATCATGGCATGCCCGAGGGTGTCAAATTTGTTGAGGGGCATCTCTCAACTACCATGAAGACCCAGTTCTTACTAATGAATTCGAGGGGCGACATTCGGACCGGGGAGATATCCTCCAGCAGCTACTCGCTGAACTTCATGCCAGGAAACACCACCTATGTAAGCCTTATGCAATCAAATCGATATGACTGACCCCTTATGAATTCCTTTTGATTGCTCTTTGGATTTTTTAGGTTTTTCATGCTGAGACGGAGTGGTTGGCGGGTAATGCATTTGCTCTTAGGGATACACTAGTTTCCCAGACTCTGCTTGCTCAGGTATATTCCCTGTGGAAATATGACATTAGAATAAATGCATGAATGAATGATATGAATGATATGGATCGTTTATTATTGTTTCTTTGTTTGCAATATTTTCTGGCCCTCATGCTATCAGATGCTAATAAGGCTCAGTAGAGATATCAAGAGGAGACGAGTGCGCTTCGACACCAAGTGAGCGAGCTAGAGAACCAGTTGGATTCCATATTACATAAGAGGCGGAGCAAACACAACATGGACCGTGGCGCCCCGAGTGAGCCGGGCTGAAGTGGAAGGAAGGTGACAGCTGGGCGCCACCACGGAGGTGCCCCTGTGAGATCTTGGTGCATCCCGGGGACTGAAGAGGATGTTGTCGGCACTTATCTTCTCAGCGAGGAGGATGTTTCATCTCATCCACCCGGTGGTGGCAACCAGTCTTTGGCTCACCTATTGATCTGGTTTCTTTTGCTTTTGCCTTTATTTTTATTGATCTCGGTTTTGTATGCCTTTGATACAATAGGCTCTTGATTTTGCTTTGGTTGTGGATTTTGGATGATTTTGGTTTTATTTTGGCTTAGCAATTGGATATTTGGATGGTTGTGCCTTCATGCTTTTGGTTTGAATAAGATTTGAGTTTTGTGCTTGCATATCTTCTGGAAATAGGTTACAGGTTTTTTATAGGCTATTTATAGGTTTAAACTGATTAAAACAGATCTAAAATTTGTAGAAAATATGACCATATCACCAGTGGCATGGCTGATATCGCCCTCTGCATGAAATTCTGACTTGCAAAATGATATAGAAAAAACTGCTCGCAAACCCATACCGCCGGTGACCTGGTCCATACCGCCGGTGACCTGGTCCATACCGTCGGTAACCTGACTCTTACCGCCGGTGGAATTACTTTGTTAGAAAACTAAATTTGGCCATTTTCTCTAATTCAAACATGGTAAACCATAACTAGCAGCTACGGGGCTTTCTGTAAAGCCTAAGAAATGCAAACTAGAAGAAGCTAGAAACATTTGGGCTATGGGGCTTTCGATATGTCATGGCGTGGCCCGTAAGTCCAGAATTCCTTCATGTGGCATGTGCTTTTTGGGATCGGATGGACCATGTGTTCCAATTTTCTTTATTTGAGCTATGCCCCTTGTTTGAAGAGTTTCACGCTATATTAGGGGTTCCATGCCCCAAGCGCGTGCCTCTGGCACTTCAACAGTTTCATTTTGGTATGAATGGCATTCCTTGAGGGTTATAGAATTTGGATTTTGTGGACCTATTTCTATCCTGATTACTTGAAAAACCTAAATTTCAGCTTAGTGCAGTTTTGGAGTGGTGTTGCGGGGTGCCTAGATCTCACCTTGCTTGGCTATCCATGGTGGCACTATTGCTTATGGCAGAGTTTATGTCTGGAGTGGGCCCAATCACCCCTTTCAGGCTGATTTCACTTATTGGTCCTATATAGAATGGGGCTTCCCCCATTTCTATGGGACTAGCCAAGTTTCTGCTCAATACAGACGTTACTTCCACTGATCCGACTCTTATCGGTGACCAACTCATACTACTGTAGGTATTCATTTTCCTATTTCACCAATTATTCGCCCCTTTTTGTGCTTATCTAAAATTGACTTACATGTATGGCTGATAGAGAAACTGAAGCTGAAGGAGACACCACGGGGGAACCCGAAGAAGTACCTACCCGTTCATCTAAGGGGGAGGGGCTTATGCGAGCTGATTTCGATCAGTTGACAATCAAGAGCTGGATGCCTATTCTGAGTGGGTGTATGGATTCATAGATTCAGTGGGTTAGCCCATGGTGGAAGATTGGGGACGTGGTTATAGAGTACTGGGGATCTTGTGTTCAGTTGATAGGCCTAGTGAGATCTTCGTTCTACACTCCCTACCTATTGTACCATCAGTACGGCAAGCGATAGAGAGTCCCAACTAAGTTACCTCATAACCAAATTGGAATCTACAAAGCTAGATGGGTGAACCATATCCGAAAGAAGTGGGCTAGGGAGGCCATATTCAAGACTCTAGACTACGAGCACGTAAAGACCATTGAGACCGATATACATTATATAGGATGGCTTGTTGAGATTAGACGTATGGTGACCCGATTTGAGCGATCATGGGCCCATTTTGAGGGAGAGCGAGCAGAGCAGGGGCACGAGCCCTTTTATACTACCACCTTGAGGAGGATTTCTCGATATTATGACAAGGATGGGGGGAGCTCAACTTGAGGCGCACTTTCTTTTAGTTCTATCTTTTGCATAGGCTAGTCAGGGTGACAGACCTATCAAACTTTATTTATTATGTCTTTTATTTGGTTCTAATTTTTGCATAGACTTCCCCTTGGGGTTTTCAATCTATCGAACCTTGTCTTAATTTTTGCCTAGACCGCCCTTTTTGGGTTTTCAATCCAAGAGACTTATTCTGACTTTTGCATAGACCTTGCTCTTTTCAGTCTATTAGAATAGATTTTATTTATTGCACGTTATATTTAGAATAATGTGAACTCTGTATTAGGCTTACTTGAGCTTTTTTGACCGTATGGATACAAAAGTCACATAAACATAAGCATTTTGAATTTAACAAAAGAGGTACTTTCATTAGTTGAAGTAAAACAGAGTATATGATGTTTGGTTAACATTTCCATTGATTTAACTCCCGGGGCCAACTAGCCTAGATCAGTTTTCTAGCAGGCACTCTCTCTTTGCTTCCTTACCCTAACTTTTGCCTAGATTGCCCTTTTTGGGTTTTTAATCTAGCAGGTTTGACTCATCCTCTAATTTTTGCACAGCCAGTTTGCGGAATACAGACCATTGGGTGTCACCCTAGTTTTTGCCCGATCGGTAAAAGACCGAAAGGCGGGTGATTTATTTCATCTATTTTTTTGTGTGCTACTTTCTCTAATTTATTTCTTTTGAATTAGATGTGATAAAGCTTAAGCTTGTCCTGGTTTATGGGGTTCACAAACTCATTCCGGTCTCTATCCATAAGCTTAACATCCCCTTTGCTAAGCGTCTTCTTTATCACATATGGTCCTTCCTAGTTTGGCTTGAATTTGCCCCTCGCATCAGTGGTGGAAGCTTTCACTGATTTTAGGAACAAATCACCAGCTTTCAGGGGGAACTTCTGGTGCCTTACCCGACTATTGTAGGCTCAAGCCATTCGTTGCTGGTACAAATGGAGATTATCTAGGGCCTTTAATCTCTACTTATCCATCATATTCAACTGTTCAAACATCACCTGAGTCCATTCGGATTCTTTTAGCTTGGCTTCTAAAGCGACTCTTAGTGAGGTAACCTGAGTTTCAACTAGCAAAATCGCTTCCATTTATAGACCAGGGAGAATGGGGTTTGATCGGTTGAGGTACGAATGCTTATGCGATATCCCCAAATAGCAAAGGGTAGCTTATCTACCTAATCCCTGTAACCGGCTATCATCTTAGAAATGATCTTCTTTACCGATTTATTGGCTACCTCAACTGCACCATTCACTTGTGGTCTATACAGAGAAGATCTATAGTACTCAATCCTATATTTCTCAATTAGATCGGCGGTTGCTCCTTGAAACTGTACCCCATTATCTGATACTATGTGATGCAGAAGTCCATACCGAGTGAAGATATGCTTTTCTATGAACTTGGCCATCTTCTTGGCGGTGACATTGGTGAAGGATTCGGCCTCTACCTATTTCGAGAAATAATCCACTGCTACCACAATGAATTTTATGTCCGTTTATTGATGAGGGACAAATTTCACCGATTATGTCTATCCCCCACACTGGGAATGGCCAAGGAGTAGATAACAGATGGAGCTCAGTGGGTGGTAAATGTTGCATATCCCCATAAATCTGGCATTGGTGGCACCTTTTGACTTGGGCGATGCAATTGGCCATTAGGGTGAGCCAAAAATATCCCAATCGCTGAATTTTCTTTGCGAGAGCGATACCATTCATATGAGGGCCACAATTACTTGCATGGACCTGATCAATGACTTTCTAAGCCTCCGATTTAGTTAAGCAATGAAGCAACAAACCATCACTAGTGCGCTTGAATAGATCATTATCGATAATTCAGAACTAGACAGCGAGCTGCCTTAGGGTAGTGCGGTCCAAGTCAGAGGAATCTGGGGATATTGGCCGATTTGGAGGAATAGGACAATGTCAAAGTACCAACAGGGCTCAGTGGAGATAGCGAGGACCTGCTAAACCGACTGGGAATGATAGGGGGTTTTAGTTAACAACAAAACCAAGGGGCGGATGGGCCGCTGTTGGGGTCCTTCCCATAAAGAGGCCAAGGTAGGCAGAGAGTCAACCATTTGATTCTCATCTCGGGGGATGTGGCGATACAAATAGGAGTAAAACTTTTCAAATAAGCCCTAGACTGCCTCAACATAAGGACAAAGAGATTCTTCTTTGATTTCCCAATCCCCAATATCCTGATGAATTATGAGGGTTGAATCCCCAATTACATATACCATGTGGGCCCCGACCTTAAGGAGGGCTTGAACACCGAATAGACAAGCTTCATACTCAGCACCAATGTTGGTAATAGCAAACTCCAAGTGTTGGGATAATGGGATGATTTCATTATTCGGTGCGATTATAATAACTCAGAGGCCTGCTCCCCGTAGGTTTATAGCACCGTCGAAGTACATAGTCCACACATGCTCGAGGATTTTGACAAAGGCAAGTTGCTCATCAGGAAATTCCAAGTTCTCAATATAATCAGAGTCAAGAGGTTGGTTAGATAAAAATTCTGCCACTGCTCGACCTTTAACAACCTTCTTTATCACATACTCAATGTCAAACTCGGATAGAAGTAACAACCATCGAGACAGTTTTCCAGCTAGAGTAGGGGATTGACAAAGATACTTCATAGGGTCAATCTTGTGCACAGCTTAGACTCGGTAAGATTGGAAATAATGGCACAACTTCTTAGTGAGCCAAACCATGGTGGTGCAAGTCTTCTCCATAATCAAATACCGGGTTTCATAATCCAACAACTTCTTACTCAGGTAGTAGATCGTGTGCTCCCACTTATCATCATATTCTTGGACAAGCATTATCCCTATAAAAGATTCTTCGATAGCCAGATACAAGATCAAATGTTTGCCGGGGATAAGGGGGTTTCAAAATGGGGTGGGTCAACAAGATAAGCCTTGATTCTGTCAAATACCACTTGGTACTGATCATTCCAAACCACTGGTTACTGCTTTCTCAATAGCTTAAAGATGGGTTCGTACATGGTAGTGAGGCGGGCAATAAAATGGCTGATATATTGTAAGGACCCTCGTAACGATCAGACTTCTTTCTCTATCTTTGGCGGAGGCATATCCCTTATGGCTTTGGCTTTATCGGGATCCATCTCAATTCCTTTCTGACTAACCGCATGTCCCAATAACTTGCCTGAAGTAACCCCAAACATGCACTTCTTCGAATGTAGGTAGAGATTATACTTTTTGATACGAGTCATGAATCTATCAAGAGTAGCAGGGTGCTCTTCTCGGGTAGCAAACTTCACGATCATATCATCCACATACACCTCCACTTCCTTATGGATCATATCAGGTAGGAGAGAAGTTACAGTGCACTGATAAGTGGCCCCAACATTCTTTAAACCAAACAGCATTACTTTGTGGCAATGAACCCCCTATTTGGTAATGAATGTCATTTTGACTTTATCGATGATATCCACCAAAATCTGATTATAACCTGAGAACTCGTCCATAAGTGAGTACATGGCGGCACTATTAATCAGGACATCTATGTGAGGAAGCGGGAAGTCGTCTTTAGGAGAAGCCTTATTGAGATCTCAGTGGTCAACACAAACTCGGACCCTACCATCTTTCTTTGGAATTGGGACTATGTTGGACAACCAAGTCGGATATTCCACCACTTTAATGAATCGAGCTTTAATCAACCTCGAAACCTCTGCCTTAACCTGATCAGCCCATTCTGGTCTTAACCAATGAAGCTTCTGCTTGATAGGCCTAATTTTGTGCTCGGCAATCTGATGATCAACCCCAGGCATATCTTCATACGACCAAGCAAAAGCGTTAACATGATCTTTAAGCACTTTTATTATCTCACTTTTTTCCTCGAGAGTTAAATCATTGGAAATGGTTATCATTTTAGGATTATCATATGTACTTAGGTTTATTTCATTAAAGATGTATCGCTAATGCCAAAAAAGTTATACGTATTATTATGTGAATGGATGGATTCATCAGGAAAAACATCAATCAAGTAAGCAAAATGAGAGTCATTCATTGCATTAAAAGCCTTCTAGGAAACATTATTTGTGTCAAATAAAACAAAAATGATAAAAATTACATCATCCATTTCCTTCTCCATAGGCGACAGGGCTTCAGTAGCGATAGCAGTAACATGAGGAACATCCTCTGTAGTCTCTATCTGAATGGCATCCAGGTCATACTCCAGAGCAGCTTTCTAGACAGCGGTGAGGGATGGTTCTCTGGATTGGTTGGCTTTCTCGGCTAGGGCCCTGGCGAGCTTACTTACAATCTCTGTCATGGCATCCTCTTCCCCGATTGTCTCATTCGTCCAACCTTTCTTCATTAGCAGTGCCACAGCTTTGGTCATGGTAGCCACAACATCTTCATTCTCCGGATCAACAGATTCTTCATTACTTCCCCCAGACTCATTCTTAGGATACATCTTAGCCTTCCCCTTAGCCTTATCAAAAACCACATTGACAGTTGCAATAGGCTCATCGGGTTTGGGTTCAACGGAGACAACCATGCAGCCGGCTTCAAAGTCATAGACATCTTTGAAGTTCTTTAAACTGGGCCACATTTTCCCATCATGCTCTACAGGTTCAAGCTCTCCCTTATATGGCCTTTTGCCTTGAATCTCACATACAGTGACCATGTGGCAGTAATAGGAAGGAACACGATGATATTCTTTTCTGGGCTTGTACCCCAACCCAACCTTGCGGATTAGCACCTTCGGCTCCAAGGCCTCAATAATTACCTACTCATACATCCCACCGCCTCTGCCAGGCTTATATCCAGATTTCTTAATTAGTTTTCCCATACCAAATTAGTGATAATTGTGATAAATAGGAGGCGGCTTCTCAATCTTACTAACCATAGCAATTTGAAGACCATCCTCCAATTTAGGTTTGACCTCCATAACAGCCACAATGGAAGCAGGAACTGCTTGGATTATTACTAGTTTTTCCTCATAAATGAGCTTCATTTTTTGATGGAGAGTGGAGGGAACTATACCCAAGGCATGGAGCTAAGGTTAACCGAGCAACAAAGATTAAGTAACAGGAATGTTAAGTACAGTGAAGTGCACATTGCTTGTAACACCTTCTATAGTGACTTTCGCCTCAAAGGCCCCAATTGTACTACATTTTGAATCATTGTATGCTCTAATAATAGTACTGGATTTCTCAAGCATTTCCTCTGACAGTCCCAGGTGAGGAAGGACTTTTAGAGGACATAGATTCAGGGCAGAGCCATCGTCTACCATTACACAGCGAATGACCTTGTTGAGGATCTGAATATGGATGAACAAGGCCATGTTATGGTCCCTTCCCTTAAGTGGAAGATCAAAACAGTCAAAGATAATCTGCGGTCCCTTCCTTGGAGGAATACCTTCTTCAACCCTGGCACATATCTCCACAACTGAAGTGGTCGGAGTAGCTTCTAAATCGAGCAATCCCTTAATCAATCCCTTGCAATACTTGTTAGAATCAATTACCAACTACCATATACTGTAATGGGCTTACGTGTTTTTTAGTTGAGTAGAAAGAGGATCAACCTCGAGACTGGTCAGAACAGCCGAAGGTGGAAAATGGGGCCTTACTATAGTTCCTACCCTATTAGAGACCGAGTCCTTATTCAAGCGGATATATCAGTCTTCAGGTTGATACACACGGTCACTCCGAGTAATGTTGAAAACATTATTGGGTAAGACACTCTTAGTGGCTCGTGTTTCAAACAGATACTACTATTCCTGAGAGTGTGAATCTGGGTCTTGCAACTCATATGCATCCACATTGAAAGGCTCATTCTGATCTACCCTGAATAACTCCTTTAGCTTCTTATTAACGGGTGAATCAACCGTGAATAGTTCATTACTTATAGCCTTAGCTACCTCAACTACTCCCTTTTCTTCATTGGAATAGTCATCCTTCGAAATAAAGGAATCTACGATAAATAGAGGTGTTTTCTCAACTTTCATTCTCTTAGCCATAAACGGCTGAGCCATGCGGCTTTCTTGCTTAGGCAGATTTGGGTCGACATCCATACCCTGAACCAAATTGACTCCCGGATTAGCTTGACTAATGATATAAAACACTGAGTTAGGCAAGAGACCGAAATGGATAACCATAACAGAGTTACTATTACCCGGACCTTGGGTGATTAGTTCAAAGATTGTGGCTTCAGACAAGCTGAAATAGATCATTCCTATCTTGTTCCCGGGCAAAGGGTTATTCATGGTGCTAGGGGTTTTATTATGTTCAGCAATCTTTCCTTCACTAACCAGACGCTGAATAGCCGAGAGCAGGGCTTTATAATTGTTAGTTTGGTGTCCCACCTAAATGTGGTAGTTACAAAAATTATTCTCATCTTTGGGTTTAGGTGATTTGTACTCTTAAAGGGAATGGATGAAACCTGCCTCCCTTAAACACTTAAAAATGACCCCGAAGAGGCAACTTGTATGGATTATCTAAATTAGTGGAGACAAGAAGGCTGAACTGTGACAACTACCAGCAGAGCTGGAGTGATTGCCAGGGGTGTAGTAGGGGCTTGAGAAACTACCTAAACTACAGCCGGGGCTTTAGGCTTAGCAGGTGCCGAAGTTGAGGGTAAAGCATCATTATTCTTTCTGAACCAGGGTTTCCCCACTTTCTTTGCCTTTTTAAAAATGGCCTTTTAAGAAAGGAATGAATCAGTAGCCATCTCTTTACGGAACAGGGGAAGAGATCCCTCTTGGAGTTTCACAATCAACTCCTTGAGGCTTAGCTTAGATTTCATCAGAACATGGGTCGACATCCATCGATTAAAATATTGCTTAAAGGTTTTATTGGGCATTTGGCGAACTCCCTTGAGGTGTTGGAGGGTTGTTTCCATCATAGTGTTGAAACCATAATGCACTTTCAGAGCCTCAGAAAGAAGTTTCCAGTTAGTGACAATATGTTGCGACAAAGTATGATTCCATTCAAGAGCAGAGCCCCGAAGGGAACAAGGAAACATTTCAGCAAGCACTTTATCACTTAATTTCTTTACATGTATAACCCTTTCATACATAATAATATAGGAAGCAGGTGCACCAGAACCATCATATGCGACATATTCTATATATTAAAATTATTAGGGACCCAATCTTCATTCCTCTCGGGTTCCTTGCAACCATAAGATGGTTGATGTAGGCTTGAATTTCTGGCGTCACGCCCGGAGGCTGCGTGACCTAGTTGTTGATCAGCTGGTAGAGAGCTGCGGCCTTGGGGTGTCGCTCCTGGAGAATGCATGACATGTTCATTGAGCTGAGAGACCATCATTTGGAGAACAAAAGTAGCTATTTCAGGTCTCTCGCCCGGAGACTGCTTGACCTAGTCATTGACTAGAGGAGACGGTGGAGGGCGAAGGACCATCTGGCTGCTGAAGGGATTCTGAGGGTAGGTGGTACCCTTAGGAGTTACAATGAACTGAGGAGGAGTAAAGGACAGTGGCTGGATTAACCCACTAGAAGAAGTCGATAACTGATTAGTGAACACTAGACAAACCGTGCTTTGAGCAAAAGGTCTCGGGTTGAAAGGAACAATCGCCGGAGTAGTCAAGATTGGTAGGAAAGCAGAAGTTTGCCCGAATTGAAATGGGCTTACTATAGGCTGAGTCAAGGGAACTAGGTTGAAAATAGGTGCAATGGGTCTTATCCCTACCAGACCAATCAACATCTGTGCTGAACCATTCTAGGCTCGTATATCGGACTCAAAGACCCGGACCTATCCTCGAGGGCTTGGAATACATCTAAATTTAGGAATTGAGCCATAGCACTAGCAAAATTCGACCCAGGAGGGGGCTGATACACTACTTCCAAGGTGGGAGTAGGGCCGACTTGCTCCTCGGGTGGAGGATAGTTTCCATCATTGCTCGGAAAAGACATAGCTAACTAAAAGAAATCCTGACCCAACTAAACCTGATCGGAACCTGACTCCCAGCTGGAATCAGTATATGGAACTCCCTCAACTTTCGTAGTGTCAACCAAGGTGAGAGAATGACGAATCAGACGGTGATCTGGCCTTTTCCAAACTAGGGTGCGACCATAATTCCGCCTCCTCCTAGTAAAATGGTAGGTAGCTGATCAGATCATGCAAGGATTGTGTGATGCCATAGATGAGATGAATGGTCTTTATTTAATAATAGATGCGTGGTATGTATGGTTGTATGTAGATGTGGTTAGCGTGTTGGTCCCTATGAGAGTATTTATAAGGGCAGAGGGGGTGAATGGCCCTTTTTTTACGAAATTTACAAACTAAGAAAAGTCTTAGTGTAGCGTGTTTGATTATGATCCAAAAGAAGGATCTCGATGATGCAAATATGATAATAATATGCAATAAAGAAAAATTGAAAGGACATCAAACACAAGTATTTTATACTGGTTCGGCCCCGCCTACGTCTAGTCCTCGGAGTTTCCCTCCTCTGAGCTTATCCACTAGTGGATTCCTTTCCAACGGGTAGGAATCAAGCCTTATAGATTTATATCCGGATGGTAACCCCTTCCGGAAGTAGGATATACCACTAGAAACATCAACTTCTAGCTGAGTCCTCTTGTCTTTTATAGGATATACCACTTAGCCTTCTACCTTAAATCTAAGCTAAGTCCTATAGGGAGATCTCACTCAAAGCACCTACTTCGAGCTATATCCCAATCTCCCAACTTGCCCCAGTTGGAGATTTTTACACTTTGGTTTTTAACAAAGGGTTGGTTTTTGGAGTTCCTCAAGTTTATTGTTTCACTTGGGAGTCCTTACAAATAGATTTTGAATCAGGGGTTCTTGGAGGGATTGTATCAACTGATTGAATGAGTATTGCTTTGTTACTTGCTTTTGTAAATCAACTAGTTGACATGCTCATTTGGTGAAGAGCTCCTTTTATAGGCTTTGATCATAAATGTAGCCATTTGTGGTTGGTGAGCTTTCATTTAATCTTCACCATTGATCAGGTCGATGTGGAGCTTCTGGATCCATTGATCAATTTGTTAGACTGCATTTTGATCCATTTGAAATCTTGGGATTGAGGCTGGAAAGTTGTCAGTGATCGTTTTGCTTGTCATTTTGTGATGCACCAACTTTCATACCATTTGCTCTATGATGTGTGCTCCACGCGCGCCTTTATTGGTCTTGGAGAAAAAGGTAGTTAGCTTTTCTCTGTCCGATGTCAGACCTTATTGACTTTTCTCTGAAATGTTCAAGCTGTCATTTTGCCTTTCTCTTGGAAAAAGGATCTTTGACTTCCATAGACCAAAAAGGGTAAAGGGAAAAGTATATTTGAAAACTTTCCCTGTATTTGAAATATAGGTCTTCCGGATGTCTTTTAGACCTATATGCTCTGGATCTATCTTCCGGAGATGGCTTCAATCAGTCTTTCAGGATGGTGGTCTTGAAGGACAAAAATTTGTTTCCTTTCCAAACTTTGTCCGGATGATTTCCTCTAGTGCTTAGGTTCTTAAGTTGTTCAATGGATGATTTGTATCTTGATCTTTGTCTAGATTTTTCCATTTGGATTTGGGAGAACTAAATACATTGTTTTTATTTCTTTCAAACTTGATCTAGATTTGTTTTTAGATTTTAATCCGGATCATTATTTCCCAACAATCTCCCCCATTGGATGGAAACAAAAACTTAAGTCATCTAAGCATGGGTGTATGAACTAAGTATAATTTTTTGTTGCTTAGTCTTTTACAATGGCTCCCCAATAATTTTTGCATCCTAACTCCCCTATAATTTTATGATTCCTGCTTCTAAGTTTGTTTCAGTACAATTACAGATTGTACTTTAGAAGCGATTGTTTTGATAGTTAAGATTTTTCACTTCATATATACTTCTGCTATTAACAATGGTTAACAACATGAAGTTCAGTGTTAGAAGATACAGAAATACATATAAAGTGAATCTAGCTATTATGTGAGTGTTACAAAATTATCTAGCTAGCTTAACTATCTCTCCGGATGGACCACTCTTCCAAACTTGCAGAGTTTTTCCCTTGCCACTTCCTTCTCCTTAATGACTCTGATCTTCCTCCCCCTTTTTGCTTCTATCAAGGGGATCAATAACCATATAGGTTTGCTTGTCCCAAGATTGCTGCCATGTAGAGGAGTAGATGGAGTAGTCTTTGATGCCTTTAGCCCGCTCATCAATAATATAATCCACTATGGGCGGAGTCAAATAATAGGGACGAAGGGACCTCCGGAGTTGATCATAGGATTATGAGACTTGAAGAAGAATTCACAGAATGTGCTCTTGGTCCTTAGGATAAAAGTAAGGAAACATGGCCTTGGTAAGAGTAGTCATACCTTTTTGGCTCATGAACCCTGAGTCCCCTATGGCTTGAACAAGGTTGTGTAGGACTGGTATGAGCTGACTTTCTAGAATGGCCGGAGACGAGGAAGATCCGGAGATAGAAAGTTTATTTATTCTGGCTTGAAGGAGGGTGATTTCATCACTAAGGCCCTTCCGAATTTTGTAGATATATTCTGTTTGATCTTTTAGCTCTTTGGAGATAGTCTTCTTCCATTCGTTTATTATTTGTTTGATACAGGAGTTTCTAGCCTGCATCTCATCACCCATATCATCTAGGATTTTCTCTTTGAGCTTGGGTATGGTTTTATCTATGAAGTTGGCTAGCATTTCCTAAGTTACTAGATGATCAGTCTTCAGGCTCAGTAGAGTAGTTTTCAGATCTCTGTCTTGCATGAATTTTGTCAAGTTTTCAAACTTGGAGTCAATATAGTCCTTGAATTCTGTGGATAGATCAGTGGCGGATGAGGACATTCTATCAAGGATAGTTGCATAGTTATCAGAGGCCAAAGTATTGGCTTGAATGGCATTTCGATTTTCTGTAGATGCATTTTCCTTTAGCTCATTTAGAAGAGGGTGGGCTTCAGATAAGGAAGCTACTGCGAGAGCTCCGGGAGTTAGGAAGTACATGACTTGTTGCTCAATTTTGGGGAGACACTTCAAACTTTCTTTGATCTTACCCAAATCTTTTTGGACTACTTTATCAGATTTTCGTCTAAGTAATTCCTTCTCAATGGCTTTTAGGTGAGTGCAGATTGTCAGGAGATCTTTTTGGCAAATCCTTCTTCATGATGCTCAAGAGTTGCCTCCTGAAAAACTATAAGAGTGGCAATGACTTTGGAGTCTTTGGAGTTTTCATCAGGAAGAGTCACTGATTTTGTGCAAGGAGGAGACTTTTTATTTGAAGGTCCGAATGAGTCATCATCGGATGAGCTGGAACTGCTTTTGGAGGGGCTATCATCTTCTAAGCTAGAGCCTTCATCTGCTCCTTTCTCTTCTCCGCCCTTATTCCCTTCCACTTCCTTCGGAGTAGCCTCACCTATTGGGTCCACTTTAGAAGTGTGCCCTTTGGAACTCAGACCCTCTCCCTCCTTCGGAGTTATTTCATCTAGGTTTGACACTATATCCTTAGCTACATTATAAGAGACTGTAGCCAAGTTGTGCTCTTCAGGATCAGAATTAAGATGAGAGAGATCAGGGTTACCTTTGTGGTTTGTAGTGTCTGATCCTGATGGTTTACATCATCCTTCTTCTCTTCTTCTAGCCTTGCCTTCGAATGGTAGGTACTATCCTCAAGCACCCCTACAGCTGCCTTTTTAGGACTTTCTTTTTCTCCCTTAGGCATGTTGGTATTTTCCTCAACATCCTTATCCAGTGCCTTTTTAGGACTTTTAAGATTAATGACTACATGGATTTAAGTAGATTTTCTGAAAGTGGTTATGTTCTATCAGCAAAGATAAATTCATCAGCTTCTAAAATCTTTGACAAAGCATCCATATCTTTTGGATCTACGAGAATTAGGGGAACTTGAGATGATTCTCCGGATCCTTTAGTTCTCCCCCGATTTATTTGATTGTTGTCATTTATTGCTGCTTGAATGACGTCGTATTACTCATATCATCTTTCCCCATAATTTCTATTGTGCCGAGAACATTTTTCCCTTTGCTGGACTTTGCTTTTTCTAAAGCGGCTCTCTCCCTATACTGCTTGGACTCCTCATTCAGGATTATTCCAGCAACCCTCCTGCTTTCACTGGCTTTCTTTTCTTGGGCAGTGAGGGCTTCATAAAAAGTGAGTCCTTTTCTCCTGAGCTGCTTTTGAGGAGGAGCCTCATCCTCTGTCTCCTCATCATCTACCTCCTCTTCCATCTCAGCTAATGTTCTTTTGGCTTTTCTCCTTCCAGCCTCAATTTCTTTTGAAGCAATGTGAGGTAGACCCTCAGCAAGCGCAAGTTGACCCTTCTTAGCTGCAGCCTTAATCAGTCTGCCCCTAGGTCTTGGCTTTTTTGAGCTTAGGATCTTAGTGAGGGGCAGAGAGTACTCACCAATCTCTTCCGAAACCATTTCTACTTGCTTTTTGGCCTTGGCCTTGGTGGTTTTGGGCCTCTTGGGAACAAGAGCCTTCTCTTCCGGATCAACTATCTTTCGGGATTTTATTTTTCGCTCATCCTATTTCAGTTTTGCCTTCTCTTCATCCCATTCCTCATCAAAGTGGAGATTGAGGAAATTCTTCTCAAGGATAGGCTTTCCATAGATGCCTTCAAATTTGGTCAGATCTACTTCTGCCACTTACAGAATTCTTATGATCAAGGCTCCATGTGAATTTATATGTGTCTTGAGATAGTGATTGATCAAGACTGGCTAGTTTACTTCCACACTTCCAACCCAGCGCTGCAAGATGCAGTGCTGGAGTGAAGAAACTATAGTCAATAATCCCTTCCTTATCAGGATGAGCTTAGCAAGAACGTGCTGCAGCAATCTGGGCGTTCTAGGGAAGTAGGTTGAGAGTTTGTCACCAAAGTATTTCTTGTGGAGCCATAGTTTTGACTCGTACACATCTCCAATCTTATCCCTATCTTTTCTCAACATTATTCCAGAGTTCTTCATTTGCAGATTCTACTCAAAGAATTCTGGAGCGAGAATTATGACTGCCCCCTGTACCTCAGTGCGTAAGGCATCAAAATTGTTGTGTGCACTGAGATTTGAAAAGAACTCTTTCACAAGCTTTGGTTAGGTAGGGCAATTTATCTTTAGGAGATCACCCAGACTTTGATCTCAAGTTAGGGTGAAGAAAGGAGGGGTTCTGAATAGGTAATCATCTCATAAGTGATCAGTGGGTATGATGAAGTCAGAGGTTTTGAGATTTAGGGGTTCAAAATCAGTATCGTTCAAGTCAGATACTTGAAAGAGATTTTTGCTTGGTAGGATTTCAAGGGTGTGGGAATTGTTTATGGCTGCCATTTTAGAGAGATTTTGAAAGGTAGAGTTCTGGGTTTGAATTTTTACAGAGTAACAGTAGAGTAGTTGCTCGCGTGAAGAAGAGAGCGGATTTTGAGGGGTTTATATAGAATTTTTGAAGTGAGGGTATATTGGTAATCCGAATTCCAGCTATTTTGACTAGATTGATGCATGGCAATCAGATTTTTAGAGAGAGTTGAAATTAGTTTAACTAGAGAATGGGAACGGTTTGTTTTTGAATTAACTGTTGTATTTACTGGGCGTGTAACAGCCAATGGAATTTTGAAATTCAAAAAGTGACAGTTACCTTTATGAGCTTTTACTGCCAGACGTCATTGTTGTCGGCTGATATGGCAATCTTCGGGAATAGATCTTCCCAATTCTCCTTGTCTTCCGGAGTGAATTTTTATTTTAGGATCCGGCTTGGTTTAAAGGCTGTCTTCCAGAGTTTTTCTAAATAGGATTTAACATCCCAATTGATTCTCTCAATTTCCCAAATTGATCTTTACTTAATGGATTAGTAAAGATATCAACTGTCTGCTCATTGGTTGGAACATATACCAATGCAACATCCTTCTTCATCACATGATCTCGGATAAAGTGATGCCTTATATTGACATGCTTCATCCTGCTATGGAGCACCGGATTCTTTGACAAATCAATAGCACTTTTGTTGTCACACATTATATCCACACATCCGAATTGCACTCCATAATCTTCAAGTTTTTGTTTGATCCATAGAAGTTGAGCAACACAACTTCCAGCTGCCACATACTCTGCTTCTATAGTGGATAAGGCAACTGAAGTTTGCTTCTTACTATACCATAAGACTAAGCAGTCTCCAAGGAAATGGCATCCTTCGGATGAACTTTTTCTCTCAAGAATATCTCTACCGTAGTCTGTATCTGTGAACCCTTAGAGTGTGAAGTTTCCATTACTTGGATACCATAACCCAACTTCAGTAGTTCCTAGGAGATATTTGAGGATACTTTTGACTGCCTTGAGATAAGAATCCTTAGGATTGGCTTGATACCTTGCACAGCAGCATACTATATAGTGTATGTCAGGTCTGCTAGCTGTCAAGTATAGAAGGGAGCCAATTTTTCCTCTATAGAGCTTCTGATCAACATCTTCTCCTTCACAGTCCCTGGATAAGATTGTGTCTGAAACCATTGGAGTAGACATTGGTTTGTTGTTGTCCATTTCAAACTTCTTCAGGATCTCCTTGGTGTATTTTGATTGATTGATGAAGATCCCATCTGGACTTTGCTTGATTTGTAGACCAAGGAAGAAATTTAGCTCTCCCATCATGGACATCTCAAATTCCTGTTGCATTTGAGAGCTGAATTCTTCGTACATCTTTTCATTAGTGGTTCCAAAGATGATATCATCTACATAGATTGGGACCAAAATAATATCATTTTTCTTTTTCTTGATGAAGAGTTTGGTATCCGCCCTGCCTCTAGTATATCCCTTGGATATAAGGAATGAGGTTAATCTTTCGTACCAGACTCTTGGTGCTTGCTTTAATCCATAGAGCGCTTTTTTTAGCCTGTAGACGTGATCCGGATACTTTGGATCTTTAAATCTGGGTGGTTGCTTGACATATACTTCTTCTTGGATGACACCATTTAGAAATGCACATTGGACATTAATTTGGTATATTGTGAACCCCATGAATGATGCAAAAGCACATAGGATCTAGATTACTTCTAGTCTTGCTACAGGGGCGAATGTTTCTTTGAAGTCAATTCCTTCTTACTGGTTGTAGCCTTGGGCAACAAGTCTTGCCTTGTTTCTCACCACTACTCCGGATTCATCAAGTTTGTTCCGGAACACCCATTTAGTGCCTATAATTGATTGTCCTTTAGGAGGGGGCAAAAGATTCCATACATCATTCTTGGTGAATTTATCTAGCTCTTCCTACATCGCCATCATCCAGCTTTCATCCCCTTTAGCATCTTGAAATTTCTTTGGCTCCATGAGAGAGATGAAAGCAACATGGCTCATCATTTGATTAAGCTGACCTCTGGTTCTTACTAGATTCTGAACATTATCCAAAGTATTTTCGAAGGAATGATCTCTGTGGGCCCGATCTCCCTTTGTAAGCCTTCATGTTGAACTTGGACTTGTTCCACCTCAGTTTCAACTACTCCTTCTTGGCCTTCATTAAAGTTAATCTCCTATGGGTTACATTAACTTGCTGTACCTCTGGATTAAAGGATAATCCTTCATCTTCCTCTTTGTACCTCTTGATTTAAAGAGAATCAGGGATTCCTGCTTCCTCCTTTTCTCTAGATTTTTCAGCTTCTGGAACTTGATCTTTCGGAGTGTAGCTTTTCTTTCCTACAGTGTTAGTCTCATCAAAATCTACATGTATTGACTCTACCACAGTTTGGGTTCATTTATTGAAGACTCTATAAGCCTTACTATGTGTTGAGTAGCCAAGGAAAATTGCTTCATCAGATTTAGGATCAAATTTTCCTAGTTGCTCTCTATCATTAAGGATATAGCATTTATATTCGAATGCTTTGAAATACCCAATTTTGGGTTTTCTTCCCTTCCAGATTTCATATGGGGTCTTTTCGATGGTCTTTCTAATGAGAGCTCTATTTAATATATAGCATGTTGTATTTACGGCCTCACCCCAAAAATATTTTGGCAAACAATTTTCACCCATTATCAAAATGCTCTTGGAGTCACAAAAATTAGCAAAAATTAGCAAAATGCCCTTGGAGTCTCAAAAATTAGCAAAATGCTTATTTTTGAATTCTCACCCATTATCACTTTGGATGTATGCAATGCTTATGCCCTGTTCTACTTCTATCCGAATGAATGTTTTGGTGAATTAATCAAAAGCTTCATCCTTGCTTGTTAGCAGGAGAACCCAGGTATATCGATAATAGTCATCTACAATGACCATGGTGTATTCTCTTCTACCTAAACTCAGTGGCTTAATTGGACCAAAGAGATCAATATGCAAGAGCTCAAGTACTCTTTTGGAAGGAATGTATGAGATGGAAGGGAAACTTTTCTATGCTGTTCACCTAGTTGGCATGCAGTGCATAGATGATCCTGATCAAAAGCAACCTTAGGCAAATCCACAACTAATTCCTTTTTGGCTAATTTGGATAGGAGGTTTATGCTTACATGTCCCAACCTTCGGTGCCATAGCCATGATTCTTCTTCTTTAGACACCAAGCATATATTCTTCTTATCATTTTTAATGTTTATTGAATAGACATTATTTACTCTAGGTTCGAAAAGAATAAGTTGATTAGTCTTACTATCATAGATTGAGCAGCCTCCGGAGTCGAATGTGACTTTTCTTCCTTTGTCACATAATTAGGCCACACTTAGTAGGTTGAACTTTAGACCATCAACCAGTGAGACATCTTCAATCTTAAATCCAAATCCAATGGTTCCATTTCCAATGATCTATCCCTTTTGATTGTCTCCAAAGCTTACTTTGCCTCCCTTCTTCCGGGTTAATGTGATGAAGGCCGTCTCATCAGCTGTCATGTGCCTTGAGCATCCACTATTAATATTCCAAGTGTGTTGATCTACTGTGGATCTAAGGCATACCTGCAAAATAGATCAAGTGGGTTTGGGTACCCAATCAGATTTCGGTCCTCTCGGGTTATTAACCATTTTAGGCCAAGGATAAACATCATAATAACCATTTTTTAATCTGCATGATTTAGTAATATGATTATTTTTCCCATAAAACCTGCACCTAAAACAGGTATATTTTGCTTTTGCTTCTTGCTGATCTTCTCCAGATCCTCCCTTCCATAGTTGCCTTTAAACCTAGCTTCTTGCACACTAGTAGATGGTTCGGTATAAATTTGGTTGTTGGTTGGAGGTGCAATTTCAGCTCTATAATTTCTTCTTTGTTTGATAGGTTGTTGGTTATAAGCTACCTTAGCCTTTCCTTTCTTGGCAGCACTATATCTTTGAGCTTATGGCTGCCTGCTAGCTCCATTTGACTTTTGATTTGGGTTCCTTTGAACCCTATTCTGAGGAGGAGGAGGATTATCTCTTCTTGGATCCTTTGTTTTAGGTTTCTTTCTGGATGCTTCCTTTAATAGATTGACTTCTCTATCCAGTCCCATTACATTTGCATTCAGAATCTAGACTTGATTCCTCAAGAATTTTTCTTCTACTACATCAATATGCTTGGTTGCTCTAACCAGATTGATGTCTTGTGCCATTACCTCAGCATCTTCAGCCAATTCTAGTATTGCTCTTTTTAGAGACTTGATGGCTTTCGCATTCTTCTTCACTCCCTTGATAACAATAGAAAGATCTTTTGCAAGATCAAAGTTAGAGGCAGAATTAGAACCAAAATTTACCTCAGTAATTGCTGTATTTGATTTTGATTCTCCAATTTGCACTATTTCTTTCTTGTTGGCATCCCTTCTAGATTGCTCTATTTTCGGCACAGTCAGAGCCATGAACGCACAGTTAACAGTCTCCTCTCCTTCTGTTGAAGATGAGCTATTGCTTTCTTCACTAATGCTCCATGTAGCAACCATTGCCTTCTTTTTAAACTTCTTAGTTCTTTTAAGCTTGGGATACTTTGTTCTGAAGTGGCCTTTTTCACCACATTCAAAACAGGGAGCGCCTTTCTCCGAATCTTTCTTTTCTTCCGGATTCCTTTTGGGCTTACCTCTTCCGAAGGTGCCCTCTCTTGGTCTCTAAGATTCATACCGCTTTAATTTCCATCTATCTTTCTTTTATATGAATTGATTTAGCCTTCTGGTTAGTACAGCAAGTTGATTTTTGGTGCTCATTGATTCATCAATTTGCTCTTCCTCTTCGGATGAGGTTGATCCAGTAGATTCTGCCTTAAGAGCAATGGCCTTCTTTTTCTCATCAGGTTTCTTTTCTTGTTGGTTGTACCTCTCTAAGGAAAATTCTTAGGTTAGAAGATTACTAATGAGTTCATCATAACTGTAAAAATTTAAGTCATGAGCTTTCTCAATGGCAGTCTTTTTATTATGCCATTCCTTGGTGAGACTCCAGAGCACTTTCTTAACCATTTCTACTTCTGAAATCTCCTTCCCTAGCCTTTTCATTTCATTCACTAGATTTGTGTATCTAGTGTTCATGCTACTAATTGATTCCTTAGGCTCCATCTTGAAGGATTCTAACTTTTGTTGGAGTAGATCAATCTTGGCCTCTCTTACATTGGTAGTTCCTTCATAGGTTACCTCCAACTTCTTCCATATCTCTTTTGCAGTCTTACATTCAGATATCCTATTGAATTCAGCTGCACTAAGAGCACAATGAAGTATGTTAATAGCATTTGTGTTTTCACGCAATTTTTTAAAGTCATTGTCATCCCACATGCTTGATGGCTTTCAGGTATTCATACCTCTACTTCATAAGTTGGTTCATACGGGCCATCTTTAATGACTAACCATGCTTGCATACTTTTTGACTGGATAAAGTTCTTCATCTGGTTTTTCTAGAATGTGTAGTGTTCACCGATGAAGAGTGGAGGATGGGTAACAGACATACCCTCGGGGAGGAGTTGTGAGTTTTGGAAACTCATTTTGATATGTGAATCAATATATATGGACCTCTAGCTCGAGATTGTTAGATCTTTAGTTTGAGCACTTGCTTTGATACCACTTGTTGGTCTCTGTGAGAGTATTTATAAGGGAAGAGGGGGGTGAATGGCCCTTTTTTGTGAAATTTACGGACTTAAAAAAGTCTTAGTGTAGCGTGTTTGATTATAGTCCGGAAGAAGGATTCGGATGATGCAAATATGATAATAATACGCAACAAAGAAAAACGGAAAGGAAATCGAACACAAGTATTTTATACAGGTTTGGCCCCGCCTACTTCTAGTCCCTGGAGTTTCCTTCCTCTGAGCTTATCCACTAGTGGATTCCTTTCCAACTGGCAAAAATCAAGCCTTCTACCGAAAGTAGGATATACCACTAGAAGCATCAACTTCTAGCTAAGTCCTGTTATCTTTTATAGGATATACCACTTAGCCTTCTACCACGAATCTAAGCTGAGTCCTACAAGGAGATCTCACTCAAAGCACCTACTTCAAGTTATATCCCAATCTCCCAACTTGCCCCAGTTGGAGATTTTTACACTTTGGTTTTTAACAAAGGGTTGGTTTTTGGAGTTCCTCAAGTTTATTATTTCACTTGGGAGTCCTTACAAATAGATTTTGAATCAAGGGTTCTTATAGGGATTATATCAATTAATTGAATGAGTATTGCTTTGTTACTTGCTTTTGTAAATCAACTAGTTGACCTGCTCATTTGGTGAAGAGCTCCTTTTATAGGCTTTGGTCATAAATGTAGCCGTTTATGGTTGGTGAGCTTTCATTTAATCTTCACCCTTGATCAGGTCGATGTGGATCTTCCGAATCCGCTGATCAATCCGTTATACTGCATTTTGATCCATTTGAAATCTTGGGATTGAGGCTGGATAGTTGTCAGTGATCGTTTTGCTTGTCATTTTGTGATGCACCAACTTTCATACCATTTGCTCTATGATGTGTGCTCCACGCGTGCCTTTATTAGTCTTGGAGAAAAAGGTAGTTAGCTTTTCTCTGTCCGGTGTCAGACCCTATTGACTTTTCTCTAAAATGTGCAAGCTGTCATTTTGTCTTTATCTTAGGGAAAGGATCTTTAACTTCCTTAGACCAAAAAGGGTAAAGGAAAAAGTATATTTGAAAACTTTCCCTGTATTTGAAATATAGGTCTTCTGGATGTCTTTTAGACCTATATGCTCCGGATCTATCTTCCGGAGATGGCTTCAATCAGTCTTTTCGGATGCTGGTCTGGAAGGAAAAAAATTTGTTTCCTTTCCAAACTTTGTCCGGATGATTTCCTCTAGTGCTTACATTCTTAAGGTGTTCAATGGATGATTTGTATCTTGATCTTTGTCCAGATTTTTCCATTTGGATTTAGGAGAACTACATACATTGTTTTTGTTTCTTTCAAACTTGATCCGAATTTGTTTATAGATTTTTATCCGGATCATTATTTCCCAATATAGCGATGATGCGGCGGCTTATCCCTCCAACATCCATGGGATGTTCATACCTGTCGTCACGCACAGTGACTCAATAGGGGCATAAAAGAAGTCCTACAGATGTTGCTAAACCTCTTCCATGAATGGAGATAGGTAAGGGTAAATTGAACTTTGGCTCTTAGAGCCAGATGCATGGGTGATGCATGAGCATGTAGCACATAGCACACAAAAATATCCCTCTTCCAACCTTATGACTCTCGCGTAATGCCTTTTTTGGAAGGATTGAGGTTAGCCTCTTCATCGGAAATGGCGAAAGAAGTTCTTCCTGATTTATTTTCATTGTTTTGGTAGTCCTAAAGGAATGAAGTGCTAAGGCTTTTCTAGCGCAACTTTGGTATGGTTGTTAATGTAGAAGGTTCTCATTTACCTTGATTCCATGTTACTCAACCATTCCCCAAATAGGTGCGATCATAGGAGTTTACGTGTTTGTTAAAATGAGTGATCCACCCGCTAGGTACCCTCAATTCCAAATAGGGGATAAGTGATACTTTCGCGAGCTTCTCGGGTGTAAATGGGGCACCTAAAAATTACCGAACAATCGATACGCGTAAGGATAAAATGTTACAAAAAAGTATAAAGTTTTAGCTTGGCCAATGATTTCAATACATCATCAATATCCAATAAACTTATTGAAATTTTTAAGTTCATGTTTGAAGAGATCAATTGCCAGCAGAGTTGCCACTGTGAGAGGATGACCTTTTTTCCACCCGCAAGGACTGCATGAGATATGTAGCATGGGGGGGTGGAAAATAACGAGCACTGTGAAGTGAGCTGAGGGATTGGTCCCCATTTTAGCATGATAAAAAGATGGATAAAATTGATGTTGACGTTGAATTTAAGTCCAATTTGTATGTTAAGGGATACGAGACTTGAAATCCCATATTTTAAAATAGAGTCGCCGCCCAATTAAGCTCCACCAAGAATTTGGGTATGATATTCCCACCGGGTGGTTACACCATACCTTAAAACATAGATTCCAAGTTCAGATGATGTTATCTATTTTACATTAGGCCAAGTTAAAAGGTTTCATTCTTTCTTAATCGGTTTTAATCCAACCTATTTATTGTGTTTTCAGTTTATATATTGTTTTCACATTTATCAAGCATTCAAAGTGATAAATAAATAATTATTACAGTTATCCAAAAATAAGTGCGGAAAATAAAATAATAATTACATGGCTTTCCAAATCCTATACATTTTTCTATACAATAAGTAAAATACCCAAAGGCCTAGCATTCATCTAACTTAATCTACCTGCAGAAAACGGTTAGCACAAATACGGCACATTTTCGGGGTATATCACATAACATGCATAGTAAACAAAACAGGACCCGAGTTAGCGTGAACATGGCATATTTTATTTACAAGTTATAGTGCCGGATTGGATGGGTAAAAATGAGATTTAAAAGGCTCTTACGGGAAAATTCTGTCATATCCGTATTTTAGACTCGATTGTTATTTTAACGGGATTATTACTGAAAATGCCACATGGTAAGGGGTGGGGTCTATTTTTAGAATGTTCAAGACCTTCATTGTTGCACTATACATCCTAACTTCAGAAATTTAAACTAAGTCTCAAAATAAACGAAATGAAACTGCTATCCAAAAGCCATGCCGCCGGTGGCATGACTGAGACCGCCGGCGGCATCAATGATGCCGCTGGCGGTATCAGTTACACAGGTAGGCTACATGACTTCTTTGATACCATAAACTTGTAAGAAAATGGGGCCACTGGGTACACGTGAATTCACTAGCGGTATCAATGATGCCGCTGGCGGTATGGTTGATACCGTTGGCAGCTTCAAATGCCTTCGGTGGCTTCAGTTTCTCGCAGCAGCTGTTTTTGGTCGGAAAGTGACCAAAAACCCAAAACTAAGCACAAAAAGCAACCAAAACACAATAAATAAGTAAAATGGAAGCCAAAGAGCTATGAGACTCAGAATTTTTACCTCGGGGCCGTGAATCCACATCTTCGTGATCCGTATGACATCTCCGGGGAGCTCAAATGATGATTTGGTTAGTAAGGGGTGATTTAGTATCTAAATCCTAATTTTGGTGATTTCTAAACTTAAAATGCACTTAAATATCAAAGAGTTCAGTAGAGAAAAAACCAAGAAAAGATGAATTAAATCCTCTTTTCTTACCTTTTCTAAACTTTATCCTACTAAAAGCTAATTAGAATGCTCAAAATTTACTTGAAATCTTGAGTTGGTAGAGGTTGGAACCATTGAAATGGCTAAGAAATGGTCGTTATATAGGCTAAAATCAGTTGGAAATTGCCTTTGGTCCATTTATCTGGTGGATATCAACAAAAAAAGGGGAACAACTATTCTGCAGCTGAAAGCCATGCCGCCAGCAGTATCGATGAGGCCGTCGGCAGCCTCACTCAACTGGCAGGTCTGAAAAGTTGCACGATTCATGCCCGAAATCAGGAAAAGGGAGAGGAAATCCGGCAAAAGGTGATTTTGACTGATATGTTGGGGTATATTTTTGACTTTTAATGGGTATTTTGGATTAAATTATTTATTGGGTGTAAATCATCGGTCCGAGTTACCACCGGACGCGTTATCGGACACACCGAACTGAATTTTTACAAAAATAAAATACGTGGAGAATTTTATATCAGCAATAAAAATCCCAAAAAAGAATTTTTATTATGAGGAATAAAACCGGGCATACGTCATCATCGTCTCATGAGAAGGACTGCAAAATCTCATGCTCACAGATGCTAGGCTTAAGCTCAGGTTCCTGTATCTTCTTGTACTTAACTAAAACATGAATAGCCTCAAGTAGATCTCTACAAGCACTAGTGCGATGACCCTTACTTATATGATAAGCACAAAACTTATCCATGTCTTCAGGTTTGGGCGGGAAATACAGCTTGTTACTCTAAAGAAGGCCAAGTGCCCTTAACTTAGTGAAGATGGCGGGCAGAGATGCTTTCCAAGGGGAAATGTCATCTTCGACGGTATGGACTGCAACCACTTCTTCTCTCGCTACCGCTGCTTTAGAATAGGAGCCAGACTTTTATTTAGTAGCCCGGGCTGGGGCTGAACACTCATTCTTTTGAAACCAAGGTTTGGCCGATATACTCGCCTTCTCCAATTCTTCGATTCTCTCCCATTTCTCATCTTTCTGAAAGACCTCATCATAGCTAGAGAATTTGTCCATACCAAGAACCTTACAATAAGCAGGTAGGGAACCATCCATCAGCTTTATGATCATCTCAGGGAGACTTAGCCTATCTTTCAACAAAACCCGAGTGGCCATCCATCTTTTGAACTAGGGCTTGAATTTCTCATTGGGAGCCTTCTTGATTGCCTCCAAATTTTGAACGGTAGTTTTAATAGTGGCATTAAAACTATACTGCTCAATGAAAGCTTTAGATAAAGCTTCCAATTTTTGGTCACCTCATCTGATAGAGTATTGTACCATTCGATAGCAGGACCTTGCAAGGTACAAGGGAACATTTCGGCTAGGACCTTATCACTTAACTTTCTGATTCTCATAAACCTTAGATAGGTGGTGATGTGAGATTGAGGTGGACCAGTTCCCTTATACTTCGCTATACTAGGCATACTAAAGTTTTTAGGGACCCAGTCCTCCTCTCTGCCTGTTTGAATTGATAGTGACGATGGCTGAGAGCTGGGACTAGCATCTAGCAAATTTTGAAGAAGATCACACAATTCTATGGACAAGGATGACCTCTCTAATTGAGTAAACATACCTTATGGTAAACCTATTGATTGAGGAAAGGTTGTCCCCTTAGCTGTGACCACAAAATTAGGGGATGGGCTATATGCCCCAAACTGAAATGGAGGCGGTACAAACCCCAAATAGGATGAGCAAACTGACTAATGGCTAGTGGAACCACTATACCCACTAACTGGAATGGTTGGCTAACTGAACCGAATGGACCTATAGAACCCAACTGACCAAATTGATTGGAAGAATCCCCGTGAGTTCGCATAGGTGGTAACTGAAATTGAGTGAATGGATTATGAGTAACCCTCGATACTTGCTCACTAATCACTGCATTCACTGCTGGAGCACTGATAGGTATGCTATGAGGAGCATTGGCCATTCTCTCCTCGACCATGATTTCCCTGATGAAGGTCAACATCTTATCATTCATGTGGTCTAAGAACTGATCACTTCCCAAGTACTATAAGATGGCATTTGCGATCTCCGACCTAACCTTGGGCCTCGATGCATTTTCCTCCTCACCAGTAGTAACATTCTCAACCTTAACATCAATATGGCCCTTTGGAGTCAAGATATAAGACATTTTCTCTGGATGGTAAACAGAAAGATCAATTGGGCTAAACTGACTGCTGGACGAAATACCCAAAGATGGAAGCTGAGCAACCCTTAACTAAGCTAGAAGAGGAGGAGAAGGAGCCGGAATTTAAATAAAATAGGACTGAGAATGTCACCAAGTTTTAATGCTTTGAGCTTTGGCTGAGGTTATAACTAAAAGATCAGTACATGTATGGGTTGCATTATGCATGCACAAAATACAACGATGCATGGCTGGGTTAATTACAGAGGACTATAACATAACACATGTGAAGCGATTGATTCCGTCCTTATTTCTCCCACCAAGTCTGAGGGTATTCTTCCTTAGTCTAATCTCACACAGAAATCAGGGTACCTAGAAGGTAAAATTCTAAGGCTTTCGATAAGAATGGCATAGGGATATATCAAAAGTTTGATGTAGAAGGTTCCCATTGTATCAAGCCTCTTTTGGAGGGAGATAGAAATGAGTGCTCCACGCACTAAAGTGTCCCCAATTCCTGGCGGGCATGGGTAACACTTTTGTGAGTGTTGCAGAAATGATAGGGCACCTTAAGCTAGTGCTAGAAGAAGAGTGTATCTAACTAAAGAGAGAAGGAGATGAGAAGATAGAGTGTGATAATTTTCCCAAATGATGAAAAAGAAAACGGGTTGAATCAAGAAAATGATTTTTGGTGCTCATCTTAATCATTAAAACTTTTAAAACAAACCAAAATTTTGCAAGTTAAATGATTAACTCCTCAGCAGATTCGCCACTGTGAGGTATCGATGACATATGGGTCTCCTTTGGTCCCTGTGTGAGATGCGGAGCCTAGTAGGGGTTCGTTTGATTTAGGCGTGACAAAACATTTGTAGTTCAAGTTTGCACAATAAGTCAATTTTAATGAATAAAAGAATCGAGACCCAAATCTCGATACAATTGATAAAGTCGCCACCCAAGTTGTCTACTTGGGAAATTGTTTTAGTATAGTTCCCTCTAGGTAGGAGACTTATACCTATTGGATAAGAGATTCGGGGTATCGGATGAGTCACTTATTTCTCATTTAGTTGATTCAAAATTACATTCACTGCTTAAAACCATTTTTGTTTTCAACATTTAGGGAATTATCATAGAAATCCTATTTCTACACTCTTACACACTGGTTACATGCGTTTACATATTACAATAAAGTACAAGTAATAAATGAGGGAATAAAAATTACAACCGGGGGAAAATGGGGGAATTGCAAGAGAACCTATACTTTTGTTCTAAGTTATAAAATAAAATAAATATAAATTCCTCTACATCTATAAAGATTAGCATAGTTTATAGCACGTCATAAGTCAGCATTTTATTAGGCAAAATGTGATTATTTAGCAAGGCGGTTTTGGGATCGATAGTACCCGAGCGGCTTCTAGGATCGAAGAGAAATAATGGGTCTTCAACGTATTTTTTTATGAAAACACATTTTAACTTTTGTAGGTTGATTTACCGGATTATTAGTGAAAGTGATCGTATGGCAAATGGTGAGTTGGATTGATTTTTAACCGATTTAAAATGAGTTATGGATTCTGCCTGGGGCTGGTAGCCGTACAGGTACCACCTACCCATATGGGTGGGACCCATACGGCTACCAGGGAGGACTAGTACGGGTATGGAGTACCCCGTACGATCCTTGTCTGGTCCAAGCAGAAACTTTGTTCAGTTTAACTTACAGATTAACATATTAATGGTAGAAAAATAAATAAAAAGGGATTACCCTCCGTATGAGTATAGCGCACCAATCTAATATCTCGACGATACAAGGTGCCAACAAGGCTCATACGGATTGGGACCAGACCCTAAACAAGAAATAAAAGAGCAAAAATGATAAAGGAGGAAGAAAATAACAAAAATGAAATAACTGAAACACGAGTCTCTTTGAAACTCAGGAGCGTTACCTTTGCGGATTGAATCCACTTTGAGGTGATCCCTTTACTGTTGAGAGAGTCCGGCCAAAGTAGACGGTGAAATAGGACTATTTAGGTGAGTATTTGTGTGGACAGAACCTCCCCTAAATCCTAATAAACAAATTTAAGAATGAATAAAATGTGGACAAAACCTCAAGGAATGGGTTTTCTCCCTATTTTATACCTCCACTATGGCTATTCTATACCTATAGAAATTGCTAGAACTTTATTATAATTTTTCTATAGTTTACTTCTCCTTTTTGTTGTGTGTTATGAAATGAGGGGAAAAGGCCCTGGGTGAGAGTCAGGTTTGAATGTAATAAACTGCATTCAAGACCTGCCTTTTTCAAAAAAAGTAAGAGATTACTTCCGAAAAAAGCTGATTTGGCAATCAAAGGACCCGTACGGGTAGGGCCCCACTAGTATGGGTACAAGGGGACCCGTACGGGTCCCCTCTACACGTACGAAAGGTAATCACCCATACGGGTCTGACAGTGGATCCGTACCACTAGGCAGAACCCATCCGGGTGCCTAGGGGCAGACTAGGTCTCCGGACTTTGGCCAAACTCAACTCTGCAGCAGTAGGAACACCTCTGATGGACAACACCTATAAATTGCATCAATGAGCTCTCATCATCATTTCATGAGAAGGATCGTTAAAATCAAGTACTCACACCTGCACAATTTTGATAGTTTATTGCAAGTAATAAGATTTTACCACGGATTCATTCTCATCTTCTGAGGCAAAGGTCTCCTTAGCCATGAAACATATGTGTGCTTCATCCTTAGCCATTGAATTCTCCTTTTAATTCTAGATTTTTTGGAGGAAGTTGATTTGGAGTTATCATCCTTCTAAGACATTCTTTTGTTGAAGATGTGGATGAGGTTTGCAATCTCTTCATCATCTATATCACCTTCTGATGACTCTTCCTTTTCTAGCATCTTTCTCTTGAATTGCTAAGTGAAGTTTCTCAGCTCTTCATCTTCTAAGTCTACTTCTGACGAATCATCTTGTCTTCGCATCCCCCTCATATTTTGCAGTGGAGTGTCTTCCTCTAAGCTCTCATCCTCTTTTAAGGATAATCATTGGAGAGCCATTTGTATCTTCCCCTTTCCCTTGAGTATCCTCTTTTCTTCATGAGACTTTAGAGTGATCTTATGAGGGATTAGGAATCCTATAAGCTCATTATATCTTAGATTGGAAATGTCTTAGACTTCTTCTATGGTTATCTTATTTGTTTCCCATGTCCTGGTGAGACTTATGAGGATTTTCTTCACTTTCTCTTCTTCTGAGAATCCTTTCCCAAGCCTCCTAATTCACTTGTGATGTTAGTGAATCTAAAGTTCATGCTAGAAATGGATTCACCATCCTCCATCTCAAACAATTCATATTCCCTCAGCTTTGGTTGATCCTGGATTCTTTTACCTTGTTATTTCCTTCATAGGCGGCTTCCAGCTTTCTCTAGATATCCTGTGCTATCTCATAATCTGAGATTTTATTGAGTTCTATAGCATCTAAAGCACAATATAACGTGTTAATAGCAACTACATTACTCTGATATCTTTTTATATCTATGTCGGTCCATTTCTCTTTAGGTTTAGGAAACACTATCCTTTTTGTTAAGCATAGTAGCTCTATAGGGCGCATTAGCAATTGTTAACCATGCATATATGTCTTTGGATTGTATGAAATGTATCATTCGATTTTTCCAAAAGGCATAGTTATGGCCAAAGAACAGAGGAGGCTTATTTATACTCAATCCTTTTGGTAGGACTTGAGTACTTTAATTCATCACTCCTGGAAGAAATCTTTCATAATCTATCACCCATGGAGATATTTAAACTCAAGACAGTTAAGTGTATTGCATTTAAATGAGCTAAGCTCTGATACCACTTGTTGGTCCCGGTGAGGGGGTAATCTAGGAGTCAGAGGGGGGGTGATTGACTCCTTTCATTTTTAGATTTGAATTAATAAACTTTTTGTTCAACTGATTTTAATATAAGTGTTGACAAAAGTTTATTGATGAATAAAGTGTTTGATATATGTTATTTGCTTGTTAGCAGAATACAATCAATGTGAATTAGAGTAAAGAGAATTAAAAAATATATATTTATGCTCGTTCGGCCCTACCTACATCTGATCCATGGAGTTTTCACCTTTGAGTTTAAATCCACTTTACGAATCTCCTTCTGAGGCAGACTAGCCTTTACAATCTCAAATCCTATGCACACACAGAGTACACTACTCTTTTTGCTTCTGACTCTACAATCTAAGAGTACCCTCCTCTTAGATTCTTCTACCTTACCAACTTCTAAAAGTTATGAGCTTGGTTGAAGACCTCACACTCTTGCGTAGTCTATTATGACTCAGAACCTCACCAAGTCCCCCTTACCTAGCTTCTAATCACCTTCTTCTTCAGTAGATTGTTTGAGGATTTGTACTTTGTTATCAAGTAGCAATTTTACAACATATATGAAATGTATTTTTCTAATCAAGCTTTTTGCATTACAAATAGATATAAGAATGAATTTATTTGCTTTTGTGAATTTGCACTATTTTGGTTATGCTATGTGCACTTGTGGAATTGCTCGACACTTTGATGATTATGGATAGATGCTTATTTATACTCTCTTTGTTGTAGTTGACTGTTGATGCGTGCTTTGGTGTGAGTTATTTTGACCATTGTAATATGACCAGTACATTCCTTAGAACGGCTAGATTCTAAGGAGCCTTTTTGCAGTTGTCTCTAAACGGCTTCTTCCTTTGTGACCGTTGGATTTATTGATAGACTGGGATCAATCTTTCAGTTAGTTGAGTCCAAGCTCGGTCAACTCTATCTGTACTCTGACTTCTACCAATTATACTATTTTAGTGCTTCCAACTTTCCAAGTGTCAGGTGTTAGGTGGAAGAAAGTAGCTTTTTGCTCTTGCTAGTCAACTCACTTTTGCAGAGATGTCTTATCTCTTTTAGTGAAAGCCAGGTAGCTAGCTTTATAGGATTTGTGGAGATTAAGGCTACCATTCTTGGAAAAGATGGATTCACGTGAGTTGCCTAGGGACTATCAATTTCTCAAAGATATCAGTTGGTTTTGAGAACATTGATGCTACCATTTCTTTTCATCCTTCAAGTAATGTTCCTTTGAGTGTGTTTCCTTCTTAGTTGAGATGAACAGCCTCTTATGCAGAAACTAGAGCTTTTAGTGCATGTGATTCTGAGGAATCCTTAGTGTTTCTCAGAATCAGTTTTGTAGTGCCCTTCTTCTTCCTTCTGACAGATATTCTTGTTTAATTATTGTCCTTGGAAAAATGCTTCAGAGGTTAATAATGTTTTAACTCTGAGCTTGCCTTGTATCCTGTGAACTCTTCACTTAAAAATCTCCTTCTTATGAGTGTTGAGTTCTAATAGCTTATATAGTGGATTTATCTTTCGAACCTTTTGGTTTCAACACAGTCTATTTTAGCTTGTGAGCAGTCTGTCTTTGTTTGTGAGTTGATGTGTCTTCTGATGCATTTGCCTCTCATGATTCATTCATAGAGTCTGTTTTAATTAATGAGCTTGTGATCTCGGGAGACATGTTTCCTTGATTGTGAGGTGTGCAGGGATATGATATGAACTTGTGTTGATACAGACTCATAGTCTTCTATATTCCTTTGAGCTTGATCTTTTCTCGGGAGTGCAGCTTATAATCTTTCTTGGATCTCTAGACTTTGAGTTGTTCTTCTTCTAAACTTGATTAAATGGTTTTGTTATTAAGATCCAATTCTTAGTTTATCTTTTGTTATCTTCAAAACTTTCATCTTGGATCTTCTAGATTCTGAGGCATTCTTGCTTCTGAGCTAGATCCAGCAATTATACTTTTAGGAAGAATAGAATTCGCAATTTGATTCAAGATCAAAACATGAATGCTTTGAGAGTTATCGTGAAAGGTTCTTATAAGATTACTAAAGAAGTTGATGGTAGGACTGCTGAGAAACCCGATGATAAACTAACGGTTGATGATCTTAAGAAACTTCAGGTTAAGGTAGTTGCTATTAACATTTTGCATTGTGCTTTGGATGCAGTTGAATATAATAAGATATCTGGTTGTGAATCTTCACAAGTCATTTGGAAAAAACTTGAAGTAACTTATGAAGAAACTAACTGAGTTAAAGACTCTAAAATCAACCAAAGTATGAGGTGCCTTTAGCTATTTGAGATGAAGGATGGAGATATTATTGCTGATATGAATCCAAGATTCACAAACATTGTGAATGATCTAAAATGCCTTAGAAAGGACATTCTAGAAGATGAGCAAGTCAAAAAGATTCTTTGAAGTCCACCAAACTATTGCGAAGCCATGAAGACATCTATTGAGGAAGTCTCAAATCTTTCAATGCGCAAGTTCAATGAGTTGATGGGTTTGTTAATAAATCATGAAATCTTAATGAACAAATTTGAAGAAAAAGCTACTGATAAAAGGGAGAAGCCAATAACATTGAAGGCTGGTGATAGAATAAATAAGGCAATAGTATTGAAGGTAACTAATTCAGATAACAACACTGATGATGAGATGACGCTGTTCACAAGAAATATCAAGAAGTATTGAAATCAATACAACAAGAGTGAAAAAGTTGAGTAGTCAAAGAAGGAGATCAACAAGAATGTCACATGTCATCAAAATGGGCACATCAAAGCTAATTGTCCAAAAGCTACCAAAGATAAGAAAAGTAGCAAGAAAGCAATGGTTACTGCTTAGAGTTATGGTGATGAGCCAACTAAAGTAGAAGATTAAGAATCAGATGTTGCAAATGTGTGCTTCATGGTTATTGAATCTACTGAATCTGGTATTGGTGCTGAAAATGTCAAATATGATATTGAAGATAGTGATGCTGGAAATACAACACCTATTGACGATCTGACCAAATCGCTTAATGTTGAAGTAAATTCTAATGCTTTGACTGCTGAAGAGCTGGAAAAATTCATGTTCAAGATGATCATGCATTTGAAGAAAATGGGTGATAAGGTGAGTTAAGAAGGAAACATGAAGATATTGAAAATGAGAAATACTCATTGCATGTTAAAGTTAGACTTCTATTGATAAGCCATGCTTTTCAAGAAGGTGCATTGAAAATTCTTAAAAAGAAACATGAAAAGCTGAAAACTGATATTAAGCTATTGATATAAAGAAAGGATGACTATCTAAACCATTATAATACTGGTAACTGGTATTATGGAGGGAATGATAGTGGGTATCCTCGAAAATCCATGATATATGAAAATTGTGCAAGAAAATGGAATTTTGTCAATAGACATCAGATTAAAAAAGGAATAGCTATTGGAACCTTTATGTGGAGACCGAAGCAAACTGACTCAATACTGCAGGTTGGCTTGAGCTGCGTGGAGGAGTCAACACTATGGTACATTAACAACACATGCTCGAGGGATATGATCAGTGATGAAAAGCATTCATCACATATGAACCTAAATAGAATGGAAGTGTTAGTTTGAAGAAGGACAAGATCATTATATACGGTACTATTAGAACAAGCATAGCTATTGAAAGCGTCTCACCGTATAACGTTTGAAATATAATCATTTGAGTGTATCTCTATTGTGTGATAAAGGTAGAAAGATTATATTTGAATCTCATGGATACACTACTATTGATTCTAATGATCTTGTATTTGTACTCCTCGTATTATAAACGCCATTATGCTTTATAAGAGTAAGAATGTTGTGTCTAGCTATAGACCTCTTGAACTATTGCACTTAGATCTTTTTAAACTAGTACAACCAATAAGTTTAGGTGGATAAAAGTATGCATTTGTTGTTGATTGATGATTATTAGTGCTACACATGGGTTTTACTCCTTACTAGTGAGGATGAAACCTTTAACCTATTTGCTATGCTGTGTGGGAAGATATTCATTGAGAAAGTTCCAATATTGCTCACAATTGAAGTAATAATGATGGAGAATTCAAGAACCAACACTTTGATGAATCCTTTATGAAGATGGCAAGATCAATGTTAAGCAAGAACAAGCTTCCTAAGTGATTATAGGCAGAAGATGTCAATACAACTTTCTATATAAGGTACTAATCATACCTATATTGAAGAAGACCCTATATAAACTTTGGAAAAGGCGTAAAACGAAGATTGGAAACTTTCGAAAATATTGATGCATATTCTTTCTTCTTAATATCAAAGATATCCTCGGGAAATTTGATCCAAAAACTGATGAATGAATACTCCTTGGTTACTCTACCAACAACAAAGCTTATCGTGTGGTGAACAAGAGAACTGCTACTAATGAAGAACCAACACATGTTGAAAACGAAGAGCCTATTCCAATACCACCTAGAAAACAAGCTGATGAAGATGATGCTGAAATCATGTTGATAATAGAAGGTGCCAATACCACTCAAAAGGCTAATACAACAGAAGTTATTGGTGGAGGTTCAATAGTTATTGACACCAATGCTATTGGGAACACTTCTCAACAGCAACAAGATATTATTGAATCTCATGATGAAGATGACAACAGAGGGTTCCTAAAGGAACTTAGATATCATAGAAAGCATCCTATATGGAATCGTTAATAAAGCTGAAAGTCAAATGTTTACAAGAGCTCAACTTAAAAGATATTTTTTGAATGTTGCTTTTGGTTCAATACTTGAACCAAAGTCATCCTTAGAAGCTGACCATGATAAACATTGGAGTTCAGCTATGATATAAGAACTTGAGAAATGATATATGAAGTTTGGTGACAAAGCTTCATAGAAAATCTATTGTTGGTGCTAAATGAGTCTTCAAGTACAAGTTAGGTAAGAAGGGTAAATTGGTAAATAACGAGCTCATCGAGTTGCACAATATAGTTATTAGAAAGAAGGCATTGATTATGGTTAAACATTTCCACCCATGGCAAGTGCATTTGCAAGCTTTAAGGAGTTTAATAGAAGAAAACTTTTTATAATTTTAAACAAGCTCCTCATTCATGAGAATTTTGAGAGGTTGGAATATGTATAATGGGAGAACTCAACTTATTCCTAGCATTGTAAAACAAGCAAAGTGAAGATGGAATCTTCATCTCGCGAATATAGTACACCAAGGAGATATTGGAGGAATTTAACATGTTGAAATATTATTGTATCCCAACAATAGCAACTTCACACTATTGGATTACACTGTTTCTTGATGTGGAGAAGATGGACTGAAAACAAAAGAGTTTATTGCTGCTGGATGATGTGTGGCTCTATAAAGCAACTGTTGGAAGACTTTGGATTCAAGACCAATACTATTGAAGTTAGGAGCAATACCATAAGCGCTATTGATCTGTAAAATCTGATCCAACATAGAAGAATGAAGTATGTCCACATATGCCACCACTTCATAAGGGACCAGACTCAAAAAGGTGAAATCAATCTTACCCGTGTCCCAACTGATAAACAACTGGTGAATATTCTCACAAAACTATTCCCAAGAGAAAAGTTCAAATGTTGAGAGAAGCTATTGGGATGTCTAATCCCACATAATGGTGATTTCAGTAATCAAGGATGTAACGATACTTTATTTAAATTTTAAGCACTTTAGTTGCAGCTTTTATTCTAATGTGATATTTTTTCTTACCTTGCATGCAATTATGTTGTGACACTTGACATTTAGCTACGTAATAATCACTAGAAATTAGGACATCATTTTACTCATTCACACACGTTACCTATTCATGCACGGAATCATGTTATAAACCTTTTCTCTCTCCCTAGCTGTCAAATGATCCATTGTCAACCTTTTCTCCTTCATCAGGTAGGTAACCTCTTACACACCTAAACCTATCTTTAAATCTTAGTTCTCTATAAAAGCCTACATTCCACTATTCAATCCTCACACAAAATCCTTCATCTGAATATTTTCTCTTCACTATCTTTCCTAAAGCATCTTCCCTCTTCACTCTATGGTTAAGAGAAAGTCTAGAAAAACACTTGAATCTTCAAAAACACTAGTTGAACCAATACCAACACCAACACCAACCAAACCAAAGACTGACTCCATATTGTTTCCTCATGCTAGCCAAATGACTATCTAAAATCCCCTCTTTTACGATTGGTCCTATATAAGCTCTACCAAGCCATTCTCTGATTGGATCAAGAACAATGGATGGGAAATATTTATAAATATTCAAGAGCTAGCTTATCCATTCCTAGTGATTGAGTTCTATGAAAATATGAGGCTAGATTTAAAAGATTATGATGTGTTTCAGACTAAGGTTCAAGGCAAAGAGATTTGTAATCAGTCCTGAGTTCTTAAGTGAGTTGCTAGAAGGAAAGAATGCAGGCATTGAGTTAAGATCACATAGAGATGAATTTGATTTGCTGAATTTTGATAGAGATGGGTATCTCAATCCTGTTGACTTTTGTGGAGAACTTTATGCAATGACTACTGCAAAGGAGCCTCTGTGTGTTGGGAAACTATGATCTGGATAACAAATTAAACTAAACTATCCAGATCAAGTTTGAAAGAAACAAAAACTTAAACCATGTAAATCCCAAATCCAAATGGAAACATCCGGACAAAGATCTAGCTACAAGGCTGTCCATTAAAGATATCAAATACCTAAGCACATGGAATCATCAGAATAAAGCTTGAAAAGGAAACAAGCTTTAATCCCTCAAGAATAGCATCCGGAAGAACTGATTGACCTATCTCCGGAAGAAGGCAGATCCGAAGATTATGAGTCTAAACATATTTGGAAACTCATGCTTGAAGACAATGGGAAAAGTTTCAAAGACAACTTTTACCTCCACCTTTTGCTCTATAAAGTCAAAGATCCTTTCCCAAAGATAAAGACAAAATGACAACTTGCATTTTTCAGAGAAAGGACAAACGGACTGACACTGGAATGAAAAAGCTAACAACCTTTTTCACCTAGACCAATAAGTAGGCGCGTGGAGCTCACACCAAAAAGCTAATGGTGTAAAAGTTGGTGCATCATAAAAAAGCTAAGTAAAACTATCACTAACAACTTTTCAGCATCAATCCCTAGAATTCAAACGGGTCAAATTATAGTCTAACGGATTGATCAACAGCTCCAAAAGCGCCACCTATAAACTGATCAAGGGTGAAGATTTATTACAAGTTCAACAACCCACAACAGCTTCATTTATGACAGAAGCCTATAAAGGGGAAGCTTCACCAAATGAGAAGGTTGGCTATTTGATTGACAAAAACAAGTAACAAAGAACAAGCATTCAATCAGCTTACAAATTCCTCCAAGAATCAATTAATTCCAAATCTATTGTAAGGATTCCTAAGTGAGCTATAAACTTAAGGAAATCCAAAAACCAAAACCTTTGTGAAAAAAAGAGTGTAAAGATCTCCAACTTGGGTGAGTTGTGAGATTAGGATACAACTTGAAGTTGGTGCTTTGAGTGGGAACTCCCTGTAGGACTCAGCTTAGATTTGGGGTAGAAGTCTAAGTGGTATATCCTACTAAAGAATAAAGGACTCAGCTAGGAGTTGGTGCTTCTAGTGGTATATCCTACATCTATAAGGAGTTACCATTCGAAGACAAATTGTAATGCTTGATTCCTGCCAGTTGGAAAGGAATCCACTAGTGAAAAGCTCGGAGGAAGGAAACTCCAGGGACTGGATTAGGCGGGGCCGAACCAGGATAAAATCCTTTGTGTTTGATTTCTTTAACTTTTTACTTATTGCATTTTACTATCATAACTGCATCATCCGGATCCATCATCCAAATCATAATCAAACACACTACACTAAGACTTTTTAAAGTCTGTATATTTTGCAAAAAAGGGTCATTCACCCCCCTCTGACCTTATAAAGACACTTACAGGGACCAACACGGTGTTGCCACTATATTCTGGCAAACTAAATTATCCTTAAGAAATTCTATACCAACTCCATTTCCAAGTTTGAGTTGTGTATCATGTGGCATATCCTTGAAAATAAACCCTTTAACCTTCCTATTTTGCTTATTCACCATATGATAAGGGGATAAACCTAACTTTTTTCATGGATCTCTTATCACTATGATCCTTCAAGAGAATAAGATAGAGATTTCTATAATCTTGAAACGTGTATAGGTACTGTTATCGTTGAAGAAATTATCAAGAATCTTGTCTATGGAAAGCCTTACACCAAGGAAGAAATTCCTTGACCAATCCTTGAACCCAATCCTATGGAATTTGTTGAACCAATAACCCTTGAAAATCTCATGCTCAATTTTACCAAAGTTTCATCAAGAACCAGATCTCAAAGAGCCCTTTCAATTTCTAAAATTTTGAAAGCCAAACACCGAAAGAAACCATCTATTGACCTTAACAAAGCCGAAGGAAAGAAGCCGGCTATTGATATTGAAGCTAAAAGTTCAGATACTAAGTCAAATGATGAGTCAACTAGAGATACTCGTGCTGCTATTGAGTTAAGCAAGTTGGATACTGGAAAGAAAACATCCATAGATGTCAAGCCAAAGGAAAGAAGAAGGTTGTTGAATCTGACACAAAAGCTTGAATTCTAAGTCAGATGTTAAATTGAATCGAGTTCATGCCTTTTGTTAAATCAAAGCTGCGGATGCTGAGAAGCACTCAAGTTGCTAAAGCTGCTAACATTGAGAAAGACTCACTTGAAGGAAAGATTGTTGATATGAAATATTATACCACTGAAGCTCATCAGGAGATCATCAATAGAATGTTAGAAATTAAAAAGAAGCTTGAAGATGAGTACTAAGAAAAGATGAATACTGTTGAGACTATACATCTACTCAACATATTGAAAGGAACTACTAATGATCCACTCTCTCGCAATGTTTTTTATACTTCAATCCTATTGTCCAAAATGAAATCCATGAAAGAAATGATGCACACTATTACTACTCTATTGGTCGGGCATAACATTAATGTTTTCACTAATAAAATGGCTACTATTTAGATAATCATTCAACAGCATATTGTAGACCTTGAGAAGAGTATTAAATTATTCCGCTCCAAAAGAGAACTTGCAAATCTTGTGAAATCTCAAATTCTTGATGATTTTAAGGAGAACTGGAAGGTGCTTCAAGATTCTTGTGATACTATTTATACTCATTCTCAAGTATTTGATGCTATTGGAAAGAAAGTTGGTTCGTTGATTAATCAAGTCAAACCCACTAAGAGTGCTATTGATGAAGTGAAGACAAAGCTGATAAGGTTGGAAACTACTATTTACCACTCTCAAGTAGATGTTGAGAACATCAGTGCTAAGTTGGAATTGACCACTCGAGTTTAGAAGAAGACATGTGCTACTATGATGAGTTTATTGAATAAGCTACTAACTCAAGAACGTCCTTACCCTATTATTCATCCTACCCTTTCAACTTTTCCTCACTCCCATTTCTTTGATGCTACCAAATTAGGGGAGAAAATAAAAGACCATGTTGAGCCAGCCCATGAGAAAGACCATGTTGAGCCAGCCCCTTTGGGCCACTAAAGACCTTGATTGATGATGTTGTGTGTTGATGAATAACCCTAACCTTTTTGTGATGTTTTGGATGTTGAAACTTTTTTCTTGTTAGGTTGCTTAGTTATGAATCATGTTAGGACCGTAGATATCGTAGGATCTTAGCCATTATATGTTGGTCCCTGTGAGGGTCTAAATAAGGTCAAAGGGGGTGGATGACCCTTTTTCGCGGAATTAATAAGACTTTGAAAAAGTCTTTGTGTAGCATGTTTGAATACGATTTGGAGGATGGATTCGGATGATGTAGTTATATAAATATCAATACAAGTGAATAAAGTGTTAGAAATTCAAACACGAGTATTTTATCCTGGTTCGGCCCCGCCTACTCTAGTCCCGAGAGCTTCCTTCCTTTGAGCTTTTCCACTAGTGCATCCCTTTCCAAATGATAGGTATCAAGCCTTATAATTTGTCTCCAGATGGTAACCCTTTCTGGATGTAGGATATACCACTAGATGTTGGAAACAATGATCTGAAACAATAAATAATCTGGATCAGGTTTGAAGCAAACAAAATACCTAAGTTCAAAAAGACCTAAGTCATTGCATCTGTACATATAACCAAGATATCAAAAGTCCAAGACAAATGAAAACAATTACCTAAGCATAAATGGAAGCAGCCGGTTAAAGTTTGGAAAGGAAACAAACTTTGAACCGTCCAAAATAGCATCCGAAAGATGTGATTGCATTAGCATCCGAAAGAAGATAGATCTGGAGATATTAAGTCTGGAAGACTTAAATATCAAGACAAAGGAAATAATTCAAATTATTAAATTCCCTCCATTCTTTTGGTCTCCAAGTCAAAAATTGTTTCCCCTAAAGCAAGACAAAAATGACAGCTAGCACTTTTCAGAGAAAGGACAAAGGATTGACACAGGAAAGAGAAAAGGGTAACAACCTTTTTAACCTAGACCAATAAGAAGGAGCATGGAACTTACACCAAAAAGGTACTAGCATAAAAGTTGGTGAGTCACTAAAATACAAGGAAAATGATCACTAACAACTTTTCAGCCTCAATCCCAAGAGTTTAAACGGGTCAAAATCTCTATCTAACAGATTGATCAAATGTTTTGGAAGTGCCACATATTGCCTGATCAATGGTGAAGATTCGATTACAGCTCAACAACCCAAAATGGCTACATTTATGATAGAAGCCTATAAAAGGGAAGCTTCACAAGTTGAGAAGGTGCTGGTTGATTTCAAGAAAGCATATACAAGAGAATTCACTAGAAAGCAATCAGTTTACAAATCCCTCCAAGAACCAAACCATTTAACAATCTATTTGTAAGGATTTCCAAGTGAAGTTATAAACTTGAGGAAGTCCAAAATCAAAACCCTTGAGAAACCAAAGTGTAAAAGATCTCCTACTTGGGTGAGTAGTGAGATTGGGATATAGCTTGAAGTAGGTGCTTTGAGTGGGATCTTCCTTGAGGACTTAGCTTAGGTTTGGGTAAAAATCTAAGTGGTATTTCCTACTAAAGACTAAAGGACTCGACTAGGAGTTGGTGCTTTTAGTGGTATATCCTACATCCAGAATGGGTTACCATCTAAAGATAAATTGTAAGGCTTGATTCCTTCCAGTTGGAAAGGAATCAACTAGTGGATAAGCTCAGAGGAAGGAAACTCTAGGGACTGGAGTAGGCGGGGCCAAACTAGGATAAAACCCTTGAGTTTGATTTTCTGACTCTTTACGTTTTGCACTATATTATATATTTGCATCATCCGAATCCATCTCTTGGATCATAATCAAAAACGCTACACTAAGACTTTTTAAAGTCTATTTATTCCACGAAAATTGGTCATTCACCCTCGTCTGACCAAACTTAGACCCTCAGAGGGAGCAATAAGTGGTATCAGAGCAAGTGCTCAAAACTAGAGATGTAACAATCTCAAGCTAAAGGTCCAAATTTTGATCCAAAAATCAAAATGAGTTTCGAAAACTCACAAATCCTTCCCGAGAGTATGTCCATTACCCGTCCTCCACTCTTCACCGGTGAAAACTACACGTTCTGGAAAAACCAAATGAAGAACTTCATTCAAGCACAAAGCATGCAAGCATGGTTGGTCATTAAAGATGGCCCATATGAGCCTACTCACAAAGTAGATAGGGTTACTACCCGAAAGCCCTCAAGTCTCTGGGATGAGAATGATTTTAAAAAGTTGCATGAAAATGCAAAAGCTATTAACATGCTTCATTATGCTCTTAGTGCATTAGAATTTAACAGGATATCCGGATGCGAGACTACATAAGAAATTTGGCAGAAGTTGGTAGTAACCTATGAAGGAACCAACAAAGTGAGAGAAGCCAAGCTTGATTTACTCCAGCAAAAGCTTGAATTCTTCAAGATAGAGCCAAAAGAGTCAATCAACTGTATGAACACTAGATACGCCAATCTAGTGAATGAGATAAAAAGGCTCAAAAAAGAAATCTCTGAAGTAGAGATGGTAAAGAAGGTGCTCCGGAGTCTCACTAAGGAATGGGACAATAAGAAGACTGCCATTGAGGAAGCTCATGACTTAAACTTCTATAGTTATGATGAGCTCATTGGTAATCTCTTAACTCAAGAATTATCCTTGGAGAGATACAACCAACAAGAAAGAAAGCCAGAATAAAATAAGAAGGCCATTGCACTTAAGGCAGACTTTGCCGGATCAGGCTCTTCTGGATCAGAAAAGCAGCCAAAAGAATCAAAGTACAGTGAAGACGATATGGCTATGCTAGCCAAGTACTTTGACAAATTCCTAAAGAAGAGGGACAAAAGGAGATCCAAAAGATTTGAATCAAGGAAGCCTAAGGAAGGTACCTCAAGAAGGAACAGGCCAAGAAAGGCTCCGGAAGAAAAGAAGGATCCGGAAAAAGATATTGCCTGCTTTAAATGCGGGGAAAAAGGGCACTTTAGAAATAAATGCCCTAAGCTAAGAAAGGAAAAGAAACATAAGAAGAAAGCTATTGTGGCCATATAGAGCAATAGTGAAGAAAGTAGCAGTTCATCTTCAACAGAAGAAGAAGAGACTGCTCATTGTGCATTCATGGCATTGACGGATCCGGAAGCAGGGCAATCCAGAAGAAACTCATCCAAGCAAAACACTGAGCAAATTGGGGATTCAGAATCAGAAACAGCAATACTGAGGTAAACTCTTATTCTAATTTTGTTTCTAACATTGATCTTGCTAGATCTTTAAAGGTGGTGATCCATAATGTGAGAAAGAACACCAAAGCCATAAAATCTATATAACGACAAATTTTGGAATTGGCTGAAGTTGCAAAAGTAATGTCACTAGACATCAACTTGATGAGAACCACAAAGCATATGGATGTGGTGGAAGAAAACTTCCTAAGAAGTCAAGTTCAAATCTTAAGTGCTAACTTAACGGGGTTAGATAGGGAGCTAAGTCTGATGAAGGAAGTATCCGAAAGGAAATTAGGTCCTTCGCAACCAAGAGGGAATACAAGGCAAGCTTCATTAAGAAATCAACATCAAGCTTCCAAGAAAAATCCAAAGCCTTCCAACCAAAAGGAGAAGGAGGTTAGCAGGCAACCTCAAGCCCAAAGATACACTGCTGCACAAAAAGGAATGGCTAAGGCTGTCTACAATCAGCAACCTGCCACAAAGAAGGAATTATACACTAAAAGTTGCACCCCTAACTAGCTTTCGGATACACACCAGATCAACAACAAGCATACAAGAAGCTGGATATAAAGGAAACTATGGGAAGGATGATCTTGAAAAGATCGATAAGAAGTAAGAGCAGAACAGACCCATTTCAGGGTGCAGGTTTTATGGGAAAAACAATCATATTACTTAATTATGCAGATTGAAATGGTTGATAACCTGAGAGGACCCAAATCTGATTAGGTACCCAAACCCACTTGATATGTTTTGCAGGTATGCCTTTGATCCACAGAAGATCAACATACATGGTACATTAACAGTGGATGCTCAAGGAACATGACATGAGAAAGCCTTCATCACTTTAATCCGGAAGAGAGGAGGCAAAGTAACTTTTAGAGACAATCAAAAGGGACAGATCATTGGGCATGGAACCATTGGATCTGAAATACAAATAGAAGTTGTCTCTCTATTTGATGGACTGAAGTTCAACTTACTCAGTGTAGTACAACTCTAAGATAAAGGAAGAAAAGTCACCTTTGACTCCGGAGGATGCTCAATCTATGATAGTAAGTCTAATCAACTCATTCTCTATGCACCTAGAGTAAATAATGTTTATTGTGTTAACATTAAAAATGATAAAAGAGTATATGCTTGGTGCCTAAAGAAGAAGAATCATGGCTATGGCACCGGAGATTGGGACATGTTAGCATAAACCTCCTATCCAAATTAGCCAAAAAGGAATTGGTTGTGGGTTTTCCTAAGGTTGCTTTTGATAAGGATCACATATGCACTGCATGTCAATTAGGTAAACAGCATAAGAAAAGCTTCCCTTCCATCTCATACATACCTTCCAAGAGAGTTCTTGAACTCTTACACATTAATCTCTTTGGTCCAATAAAACCATTGAGTCTAGGTAGAAGAGAATACACCATGGTCATTGTGGATGATTATTCTCGCTATACCTGGGTGGCTTTGCTAGCCAGCAAAGTTAAGGCCTTTTACCAATTCTCAAAAATATTCATCCGGATAGAAGTAGAAAAGTGCATATGCATTGCATGCATCCGGAGTGATAATGGTGGGGAGTTCAAAAATAAGCATTTTGCTGAATTTTGTGACTCCAAGGGGATTGAACATAACTTCTCTGCCCTCATACCCCTCAACAAAATAGAGGTGTTGAGAGGAAAAATAGGACCATAGTTGAGATGGCTAGAACAATGCTAAGTGAAAATTATTTGCCAAAATATTTCTGGGGTGGGACCATAAACATAGCATGCTATATTCTGAAAAGAGCTCTCATTAGAAAAACCTTAGAAAAGACACCCAATGAAATCTGGAAGGGAAGGAAACCCAAAATTGGGTAATTCAAAGCCTTTGGATGTAAATGCTACATCCTGAATGATAGAGAGCAGTTAGGAAAATTTGACCCTAAATCTGATGAAGCGGTTTTCCTTGGCTACTCAACACACAGTCTAGCTTATAGAGTATATAACAAATGAACTTAAACTGTGATAGAGTCTATACATGTAGATTTCAATGAGACTAACCATGTAGGAAGAAGAAGTTCAAATCCGGATGATATAACTCCGGAATTTGAAAACACTGGAGAAAAAGAAAAAGTTCAACTTCCTAATTCCTTCCAAATCAAGAAGTACAAAGAAGAAGATGAAGGAAATATCTTTTGATCCAGAAGTACCACAAGCTAATATCAACCCACATGAGATAAATTTCAATGATGACCAAGGAGAAGCAGTTGAGGCAGAATTAGAACAAGCTCCAATCCAGCATGAATACCTACCAAGAGAAGTTCGAACTCACAGGGATCATCCAATTACAGCCATTTTGGATAATGTTCAAAATTCAGTTAGAACCAAAGGACAACTCAACAGGATGATGAGCCATGTTGCCTTTGTCTCTCTTATTGAGCCAAAGAAATTTCAAGATGCTGATGCAGATGAAAGTTGGATGATGGCTATGTAAGAAGAACTAGATCAATTCACCAGGAATGATGCATGGGATCTAGTAGCACCTCCAAAAGGAAAGTCAATCATTGGCACCAAATGGTTATTCTAGAATAAGCTAGATGAATCTGGAGTAGTGGTGAGAAATAAGGCAAGATTGGTTGCCTAAGGCTACAATCAATAGGAAGAGATTGACTTTGAAGAAACATTTGCCCCTATAGCAAGATTGAAGGCAATCCAGATTCTATATGCTTTTCCATCATTCATGGGATACACATTATTCCAAATGGATGCAATAGTGCATTCTTCAATGGAGTTATCCAGGAAAAAGTCTATGTGAAGCAGCCACCTGGATTTGAAGACCCAAAGCATCTAGATCATGTGTACAAACTGAAGAAGGCTCTTTATGTATTAAAGCAAGCACTAAGAGCTTGGTATGAGAGAGTCACTACATTTCTCATATCCAAGGGGTATATCCGGGGGAAGGCATACACAACTCTTTTCATCAAGTAGAAGAAGGATGATATTATTCTAGTTCAAATCTATGTTGATGACATCATCTTGGAGCAACAAATGAAAAGATGTGTGAAGAATTTAGCTCTCAAATGCAGAAGGAGTTTGAGATGTCCATGATAGGGGAACTCAATTTATTTCTTGGTTTGCAGATTAAGCAAAGTCCGGATGGGATTTTCATCAACCAATCCAAGTACACCAAGAGGATTCTCAAAAAGTTTGAAATGGACAAAAGCAAGCCTATGTCCACTCTAATGGGTTCAGATACAATCCTATCCAAGGATTGTGAAGGAGAAGAAGTTGATCAAAAGCTATATAGAGGAATGATTAGATCACTTTTATACTTAACAGCTAGCAGACCTGACATACACTATGCAGTTTACTACTGTGCAAGATATCAAGCCAATCCTAAGGATTCACATCTAAATGCAATAAAGAGGATCCTTAGATACCTCCTAGGAACCACTGAAGTTGGGTTATGGTATCACAGTAATGGAGAATTCACACTCCAAGGCTTCACTGATGCAGACTATGGGAAAGATACTCTTGAGAGAAAGAGTACATTCGGAGGCTGTCACTTTCTTGGTGATTGCTTAGCGTCATGGTGTAGTAAGAAGTAAACATCAATTGCCTTATCAACCACAGAAGCAGAATATATGGCAGGTTGAAGTTGTGTAGCTCAACTCCTATGTATCAAGCAATAATTGGAAGACTATGGAGTCTAATCCGGATGTGTGGATGTAATGCGTGACAATAAAAGTGCCATTGACATGTCAAAAAATCTAGTACTCTATAGTAGGATGAAACATGTTAACATCAGGCATCATTTCATCTGGGATCATGTGATAAAGAAGGATGTTGCATTAGTTTACATACCTACCAATGAGCAAAGGGCAGACATCTTTACTAAGCCATTATGTAAAGATCAAATTGGGAAGGTAAGGGAGTCAATTGGAGTATCTAATCCCATTTGAAGAAAATCCAGAAGACTGTGTAAAGTTAACTTAGATCTTTGGCAAGACAAGGAATCCGGAAGTAAAGAAGAAATAAAGTTAACTCTGCTTCGGAGAGAATATTGTCACATCAGCAGACAAGAATGACATATGGCAGTACAAGCAAGTAAAGGTAATTGTTCCTTTTTAAATTTCAAAAGTCTATTGGGAGTTACACGTGCGGTAAATTCAACAGCTTGTTTTAAAAATAAACCTTTCCAAATCTCCAGTTAAATGGAATTTACCTCTCTCCTAAAATTTAACCTGCCATGTCATCAATCCAGCAAAAGTTAACGGTGTCCGGATTACCATTATATTATCGCTTTGGAAATTCTATATAAACCCTCAAATTTTCCCTTCTTCCTCTTGCGAGCAACTCAGTACTAATACTCTACAAAAATCTTTTCTCAAACCTTAACTTCTTCAAAACCTCTCAAATGGCAGCTATAATGCTAAATAACCAAATCTAAATGCTTCCTCAAAAGAACATCTTTGAAGAATCTGCTCTGAAAGATGAAGACTTCACACCCTTAAACCTGAAAACAAATGACTCGGTTATTCCCACTAATTATTTAGGTGATAACTTCCTTTTTCAAACTGATCCATTCTCAAAACTCATCGAAGATCAACACCTAGCAAAATTCTTGAAAAACAACTGCCCAACATACCTAGAATTGGTGTGCGAGTTTTACAACAACTTGAGAGCTCACAACTATTATTATGCTCTCATAACCAAGGTTCAGGGAAAAGTGATAATAATCTCACCAGAGTTCTTTAAAAACCATCTGAACTTGAAGAATGATGGAGTTCAGATGAGGACAGATGGTGATGAAGCATTAGTAAAGTATCACCCAAAAATGTGGCTGCATCTAAGCTATTTTGGTGACAAATCCTCAACTTACTTCCATGAAGTACCAAGATTTCTTCAGCATGCACTCTCAAAGCTAGTTCTGATCCAGAAGGGCTCTCTAACCACCATCTCCTCCTTTCAACATTGTGTGCTTCAACATTAGGTGGAGAGCAGATTCATAAACATATCGGTACTGATGATCCATTATATAAAGTAGCATAGAAACTCTCACAGTGCCCTTATCACCAGGATTCTAGTTGCCAATGAAGTGAATGTATCCGGGTTCAAGGCTATCAATAGAAAGGAGATTCTTGAAAAGAATTTCAAGAAGCTAAGCTTCGGAGAGACCTGGAATGAGGAAAAAGCCAAAAAGCTAAAGGATGAGAAGAAGGTCAGGGATAGAAAGGTAGTTGATCCGACTGAAAATGCCCTCATTCCAAAGAAGGCTAGAACCATCAAGCCAAAGACACAACCTGATCTTGCCTTGGTTTTGGTAGAAGAAGTTGATGAGGATACTCAAACCCTCACTCAACTACTGAAGAAGAACCCAGAGAAGCCTAAGCCGAGAGGAAGATTGATAAAAGCGACAGATAAGAAAAGATAAGCTACACAAACCTAGAAGTAGTAGTAGAGGATGAGGAAATAGAGGATGAGGCTCCGGTACTCAAAAGAAGGCAGTTCACCAGAAAGGGCTACACATTTGATGAGGCAGTAGCAGCCAAGAAGAGTAAAACCAAAAATCCTACGAGTATTATTATCGATGAAGGTGCTATAAAAAGGGCAGAGAAGGCAGAATTGGCTAAGGCGAGGAGAACTTAGGGCAAAAATGTGCCCGGATCAAATGAGGTAGTCACTCCGGATGACCCTCAATATGAGACCATAAGAGAGGCCATGAAAGATAATGACTAGATCAACAAACTTGCAATAGAAGGACTCGGAGGTTCTTCCGGTGCCTAGGCCATTCTTGTTGATATAGAAGATATGGCCACTCTAGCCTAAGATCCGGAAGCTGATAATTTTCCAATCATGCCAAGAACCAGACCACTCTCAGAGAATCTACTAAATTCGAAAGGAGAAATCATAAATGAAGTAAGACTAAAAGAGGCACATGTAGAGGGTGTTAAGGACATTACCAACACGCCCGAGGGAGTATATAAAAGTCCTAAAAAGGCATCTAAAGGGGAGATTGAGGACATTGCCAGTCTTTTGAGGTTGTGGAAGTAAGAAGACAAGAAGCAGCTACTCAAAATCAAATGCCAATGACTGAGGTAATTCCTAACTCAATTTCTTTTAATGTAAATGCTGACACTTCTACTGCTGGTATTGAAATAGTAGATGATAAAGAGGACAACTTAGATACACATACTCCAAGTGCATCTAAGGAATAAGAGTCCATCCCAAAATCAATCATTCCGGAGGAGGGATATGGTTTGGGTTCCCAAGGGCGCACTCCTAGCGTGGACTCAAAGGGTGAGGCCAGTCCGGGGGAACGGTTGGAAGAAAAGAAAGGAGGAGAAGAAGAGGAATCCAATGAAGAAGACTTATCCGGATCCGATGAGACCAGAAGCAATTTTGAACCTGAAACCCCCGATGCAAGTCCAATCAAAATATAATCTTCTAGCATCAATCAAGCCAGAGCTAAAAAGATAACAACGGTGCTAAAAATTCTACAAGAGGCTACCGATGAGGAACATGAGGAGAGCTATATCAAATAGAGACTCCAGAATATCTGTAAGCATCTCAAATCCATGGAGAAAGTATTAATTCAATAATTCTCACCTCCGAATTTGAAGACTGAAATAGGGGAGATGAAAGGGAGTGTCAAGAAGATAGAGCAGAAAGTGGAGGACTTCCCCACTGCTGATTTGGTGGCTGAGGTATCACTTGCAAAGATTACTCCAATACTAAATGAGCTAAAAACAAGCCTTACAGCAATAAATCGCACTGCAGATCAACGCAACATAGGGGCTACAAATAATTGTGCAATAATCATAGACAAGATCACTTCCTCCTCCTCTGACCTATCCATAGAAGTAAAGGAGTACCTAGATTCTAAGTTTGAAAGCTTATCAAAATTTATTTCTGAAAAAGAAGAAACACCAGCTCTCCCCAGCCTCACTGAAACTCAGCAAGCGATATTAAATAAGCTGACAAAGTTCATGGAAGAAGAACTTCCCAAACTTCTTGCCAAACAACTAGAACACATTGCCCATGAGTTTGCCGGACAGATGAATGGACAGGATACAATCCTTAATAATGTCAAAGAAGAACTTTATAAAGACATCATGCTTGTTAATGAGAGTGTCCACAACTGCCGAAGAGATATGGGGAAGGAAATTGAGCAAGTACTCTCAAATATGTCCAATTTATTCATATCTAGATCTTCCTCAGCTTCTATTCTGGAGAGCCAACTCCTTCCAGTCCTACAAGATCTTGTACAGCATATAGGAGATACTGGCTTCTTCAGACATAAGAGGATTGATACTCTTCTCAAGGCTCTCTTCACCTATTTTGATGAAAAGGATCGCGATTTTGTCCTCTAAATGCATCCTTACATCATAAAGTCATATACTAAACTCCGGAAGGTATTCTAGCTCCTGTATCTAGCTCCAGCCACTGTGGACATAATTATTAACCGTAGAAGAAAAGGTAATATGGATTATTCTATCTACTTATAGGCTTGGCAACAAAGTTGGAATGGTAAAACTTGCATAGAAATCGACCCCAAGCTTATGCAAATAAAAAGGGGGAGAATAAAGAAAAGGGGGAGCCGCAAGGCAAAGGAAAGGAGAATAAGGGAGAAGCATTCGGAAAGAAATAAACTTGTAATAGATTTAGCTATTTTCTTCAATGTAAAATCTATAATAGCTAGATTCTTTATCACTTATGTATTTATGTATCATGTAATGCTGAACTTCATTGATGTTAACTATTGCTAATAGCAGAAGTATATATAGTGAAGATCTATTATAAAAAATTGCTTCTAAAGTCTGTAATTGTACAACAAAAATCTTAGAAGCTAGAATTGAAAAATGTTCGGGGAGCTAAGGATGCTAAAATTATGTGGGAGTAAAAATTGTAAGTGACTATGTATCAAGAATCATACTTATATGATAAAATCCCTTTTTCCTTATGGTTAGATATCTTAGGTTTTTGTTTCCATCAAATGGGGGAGATTGTTGGAAACAATGATCCGGAACAACAAATAATCCAGATCAAGCTTGAAGCAAACAAAATACCTAAGTTCAAAAAGACCTAAGTCATTGCATCCGGATATATAACCAAGACATCAAAAGTCCAAGACAAGTGAAAACAATTACCTAAGCATAAATGGAAGCATCCGGTTAAAGTTTGGAAAGGAAACAAACTTTGAACCATCCAAAATAGCATCTGGAAGATCTGATTGCGTTACCATCCGAAAGAAGACAGATCCAGAGATATTAAGTTCAGAGGAATTAAATATCAAGACAAAGGGATAATTCAAAGTATTAAATTCCCTCCATTCTTTTGCTCTCTAAGTCAAAGATCCTTTCCCCTAAAGCAAGACAAAAATGACAGCTAGCAATTTTTAGAGAAAGGACAAAGGACTGACACAGGAAAGAGAAAAGGTAACAACCTTTTTCACCTAGACCAGTAAGAAGGTGTGTGGAACTCACACCAAAAAGGTACTGGCATAAAAGTTGGTGAGTCACTAAAATGTGTGTGGAACTCACACCAAAAAGGTACTGGCATAAAAGTTGGTAAGTCACTAAAATACAAGGAAAACGATCACTGACAACTTTTTAGCCTTAATCCCAAGGATTCAAATGGGTCAAAATCTCTGTCTAACGGATTGATCAGCGGTTCCGAAAGTGCCACATATTACCTGATCAACGATGAAGATTTGACTATAGCTCAACAACCTAAAATGGCTAAATTTATGATAGAAGCCTATAAAAGGGAAGATTCATAAGTTGAGAAGGTGCTGGTTCATTTCAAGAAAGCATATACAAGAGAATTTGCTAGAAAGCAATCAGTATACAAATCCCTCCAAGAACCAAACCATTCAATAATCTATTTATAAGGATTCCCAAGTGAAGTTATAAACTTGAGGAAGTCCAAAATCAAAACCTTTCAGAAACTAAACTGTAAAAGATATCCTACTAGGGTGAGTAATGAGATTGGGATATAGCTTGAAGTAGGTGCTTTTAGTGGGATCTCCCTGTAGGACTCAGCTTAGGTTTGGGTAGAAATCTCAGTGGTATATCTTGCTAAATACTAAAGGACTCAGCTAGGAGTTGGTGCTTCTAGTGGTATATACTACATCCGGAAGGGGTTACCATCCAGAGATAAACTGTAAGGCTTGATTCCTGCCAGTTGGAAAGAAATCCACTAGTCAAAAAGTTCAAAGGAAGGAAACTTCGGGGACTAGAGTAGACGGGACTGAACTAGGATAAAACCCTTGAGTTTAATTTTTCTAACTCTTTACTTTTTGCACTATCCATCTCCCTAATCATAATCAAATATGCTACACTAAGACTTTTTAAAGTCTGTTTATTCCGTGAAAAAGGGTCATTCACCCCCTTCTGACCAAACTTAGACCCTCATAAGGACCAACACTAGAAGCACCAACTCCTAGCTAAGTCCTTTAGTCTTTAGAAGGATATACCATTTAGATTTCTACCCAAACCTAAGCTGAGTCCTACGGGGAGATCCCACTCAAAGCACCCACTTCAAGCTATATCCCAATCTCACTACTCACCCAAGTAGGAGATCTTTTACACTTTGGTTTTTCTCAAAGGTTTTGGTTTTGGACTTCCTCAAGTTTATAACTTCACTTGGGAATCCTTACAAACAGATTTTGAGTGGTTTGGTTCTTGGAGGGATTTATAAACTGATTGCTTTCTAGCGAATTCTCTTGTATATGCTTTTTTAAAATCAACCAGCACCTTCTCAACTTGTGAAGCTTCCCTTTTATAGGCTTTTATTATAAATGTAGCCGTTGTGGGTTGTTGAGCTGTAATTAATCTTCACCATTGAAAAGGTAATATATGGCACTTGCAGAACCGTTGATCAATCCGTTAGCTAGAGATTTTGACCTATTTGAATCCTTGTGATTGAGGTTGAAAAGTTGTCAGTGATTATTTTCCTTATATTTTAGTGACTCGCCAACTTTTACTCCAGTACCTTTTTAGTGTGAGTTCCATGCGCCTTTCTCATTGGTCTAGGTGAAAAATGTTGTTACCTTTTTCTTTTTCCTGTGTAAGTCCTTTGTCCTTTCTCTGAAAAGTGCTAGCTATCATTTTTGTCTTGTTTTAGGGGAAAGGATCTTTGACTCGTAGACCAAATGAATGTAGGGAATTTTAATATTTTGAATTATTCCCTTTGTTTTGATATTAAGTCTTCCGGATGTCTTCAAACTTAATATCTCCGGATCTGTCTTGTTCCGGATGGTAGTGCAGTTAGTTCTTCCAGATGGTATTTTGGGTGGTTCAAAGTTTGTTTCCTTTCCAAACTTTAACCGGATGCTTCCGTTTATGCTTAGGTAATTATTTTCACTTTTCTTGGTCTTTGGATGTCTTGGTTATATGTCCGGATGCAATGACTTAGGTCTTTTTGTACTTAGGTGTTTTGTTTACTTCAAACCTGATCCAGATTATTTGTTGTTCCGGATCATTGTTTCCAACAATCTGCCCCATTTTATGGAAACAAAAACCTAAGACATCTAAGCATAAGGAAAAGGGGTTTTTATGATCTAAGTATGATTCTTGATACTTAGTCATTTACAATTTTTACTCCCCCATCATTTTTCAATTCTAGCTTCTAAGGTTTTTCTAGTACAATTGCATATTGTACTTTAGAAGAAATTTTTTGTAATAATTTTTCACTATATATACTTCTGCTGTTAATAATAGTTAACATCAATGAAGTTCAGGATTACAATTACAGAAATATATAAGTGAAAAGATGAAACTAGCTATTACAGATTTTACATTTAAAAATAGCTAATCTAAGGATCTTTATTTGCTTCTTCTAGTTGGCTCTCCTGCTTTCTCTTTGCCCTTGCTCTTTTCTCCCTTTTCAGTAGCTTTATCCCCTTTATCCCCTTCATTATTCTCCCCCTTTTTGTTTTCATCAGCTTGGGGGTCTATCACCATGTAGGTTTTACCATCCCAACTTTGCTGCCAAGCCTTTGAAAAGATAGAGTAATCTATATTTCCTGTTCTTCTACGGTCTATAATGGTATCCACAGTGGCTGGAGCTAGATATAGGAGCCAAAAGACTTCTCAAAGCTGGGTATATGACTTAGTGATGTAAGGATGCATTCGGAGGACAAAATCATGATCCTTCTCATCAAAGTGGGGGAAGAGAGCTTTGAGAAGAGTAGCAATCCCCTTATGTCCGAAGAAGTCAGTATCTCTTATATGTTGTACAAGATCATGAAGGACTAGAAGGAGCTGGCTCTCCAAAATAGAAGCCGAGGAGGATTCGGATATGGATAGATTGGACATATTTGAGAGTACTTTCTCAATTTCCTTCCCCATATCTCTTTGGCGGTTGTGGACACTGTCATTAACAAGTATGATGTCTTTATGAAGTTCTTCTTTGACATTATTAAGGAATGTATCCTATCCATTTATCTGTCCGGCAAACTCTTGGGCAATGTCTTCTAGTTGTTTGGCAAGAAGTTTGGGCAATTCTTCTTCCTTGAATTTTATTAGCTTATTCAATATTTCTTGCTAAGTTTCAGTGAGGCTGGGGAGAGCTGACTTTTCTTCTTTTCAGAAATGAATTAGATAAGCTTTCAAACTTGGAATCTGTATACTCCTTCAGATTTATGTATAAATCAGTTGAGGAAGATGCGATTTTATCCATGAGGGTAGTGTACTTATTTGTGGCTACTGTATTATCCTGATATGCAGAATGATTAGCTCCTGCTAGATTAGTATTGATCTGTTCTAGCACTGGATTTACTTTAGCAAAAGATTCCTCTGCCACTATTAGTAGTTAAAAACTGCTCGACTTTCTTTTCTATCCTTTCTCCCTTTTAGCTCCCCAATTTCATCCTTCAAATTCATAGGTGAGAATTGTTGAATTAATACTTTCTCTACGGATTTGAGATGCTTACAGATGTTTCGGAGACTCTGTTTGATATAGCTCTCCTCATGTTCCTCATGGGTAGCCTCTTCTAGGATTTTTAGTTCTGTCATTATCTTTTTGGCCCTGGCTTGATTTATACTACTCGTTGGTATTCTGATTGGACTAAAATAGAGGGATTCAGATTTGAAGCTACTTCCGGTCTCATCTGATCTGGATAATTCTTCTTCAATGGATTCTTGTTCTTTTTCTCCTTTCTTCTCTTCCAACCATTCCCCCGGACTAGTCTCGCCCTTTTAGTCCACTCTAGGAGTGTGCTCTTGGGAACCTAGACCAAGTCCCTCCTCCAGAATGATTGATTCCGGGATGGACTCTTGTTCTTTAGATACATTTTGATTTTTAATATCTAAGCTGTCCTCATGTTGTTCTGCTGTTTCAACAGCAACAGCAACATCAGTATTAATATCAAATGAAACTATGTTAGGAATTACCTCATTGACTAGCGCTTCTGAATTATTCTGAGGTACTCTTTCTTATTCCACTTCCACATCCCCCGGATGACTAGAAATGTCCTCAGTCATCCCTTCAGATGCCTTTTTAGGACTTTTAACTACTCCCTCAGACATGTTGGTAATCTCCTCGACACGCTCTACATATGCCTCTTTAGGTCTTACTTCATTGGTAGTCTCAGCTTCCGGATTGAGTAGATTCTTTAGAAGAGGTCATGTTCTCAGCATGAAGGCAGAAATCTCAGCTTCCAAATCCTAGGCAATTGTTGTCATATCTGTTGGATCAATTAGTATTGCTTAGGCACTAAGAACCTCTGGGTCCTTCTGTTCTGAGCTTGTTGATCTTGTGATTATCCTTTATAGCTTCTCTTATGATCTTATATTGAGGGCCATCCGAAGTGACTTCCTTAGTAGATTTGGGCACATGCTTGCCCTTAGTTCTCTGGGTCTTAGTCAATTCTGCCTCTTCATCCCTCTTTGTTGCTCTTTCATCAATTACAATTCCCGCAGGCTTCATGGCTTGGCTTTTCTTGGCTACCACTGCCTTATCAAATATGCATCCCTTCTTTGTAAATTATCTCGTTTTGGGTACCAGAGCCTCATCCTCTGTCTCCACATCCTCTACTACTATAGTTGGGGTTTTAGCAGATTTCCTCTTTTTATCTATAGCTTTAATCAATATCCCCCTCAGCTTGGATTTCTCTGGGCTCTTCTTCAGCAGTTAAGTGAGGGTTTGAGTGTCCTCATCAACTTCTTCCATTGGAACCAAAGCTAGTTGCTTTTATGCTTTTGGTTTGGTGGTTCTGGTCTTTTTAGGAACTGGAGCCTCTTCAACCGAATCCACTGCCTTTCTTGCCTTGCTCTTCTTCTCATCTCGCTACTTCTTAGCCTTTGCCTCATTCCATTTTTCACCAAAGGACAGCTTCTTGAAATTCTTTTCCAGAAATTTCCTTTCCATTTATAACTTAGAATTCGGATACATTTACTTCATTGGCTGTAAGGATTCTAGTTATCAGGGCACCATGAGAGTTTTTGTGCTGCCTGAGATGATGGATGATCAGCACTAGCATATTTAAAACTCTACTCTCCACCTAGTATTGAAGCACATAGTGTTGGAAAGAAGAGATGGTGGTTAGAGAGCCCTTCCAGATCAGAATCAGCTTAGCAAGTGCGTGCTGGAGAAATCTTGGTACTTCTAGAAAGTAAGTTGAGAATTTATCACTAAAGTAGTTAGGATGCAGCCACATCTTGGAGCCATACTTTACTTGTAATTCATCCCTATCATTTCTAAGCTGAACACCATTATTGTTCAAATTTAGGAATTTCTCAAAGAATGCCGGTGAAATTGTGATTTCTTTCCCCTGAACCTTGGTTCTAAGGGCATCATGGTAGGAATGAGCCCTCAGATTATCATAAAATTCACGCACCAACTCTGAATAAGTTGGGCAATTGATTTTGAGGAAATCACTCAGATGTTGATCTTCAATGAGTTTTGAGTAGGGGTCAGTTTTAAACAGGAAGTTATCTCACAAGTAGTCAGTGGGAACTACTGAGTTTGAGGGTTTTAGGATTATGGGTGTAAATTCTTTATCTTGGAGATCAGATTCTTCAAAGATGTTCTTTTAAGGAAGGATATTAATTTGGTTGTTCAACATTATGGCTGCCATTTGAGAGGTTTTTGAAAAATTTCGGGTTTGAGAAGGAGTTTTTGTAGAGTAACAATAGTGGTTGCTCGCACAAGGAAGAAGAGGAAATTTGGGGGGTTTATATAGAATTTCCAAAGCGAGAGTATAATGGTAATCCAGACGCAGTTAAAGTTAACTAGATTGATGACATGGTAGACGGAATTTAAGAGAGAGGTAAATGGTGTTAAAACCAGAGAATGGGAACGGTTTATCTTAAAAATGCCATTTAATTTTACCGCATGTGTAACACCCAATAAAAGTTTGAAATTCAAAATGTGTACAGTTACTTTTTAGCGCTTTTACTACCATGTGTCCTTTATCTGTTGAGCTAGCGGTCTTTGATTCGAATCCAGAGTCAACATAATTTCTTCTTCTCTTCCGGATTTCTTGGCTCATTGGCCTCCAAACTAATCCAAATAGTCTTCTAGATTTTCCTTTAAATTGGATTACACATTCCTATTGACTCTCTTAGCTTGTTGAATTGATCTTTACTCAGTGGCTTGGTAAAGATATCTGCTCTTTGCTCATTGGTTGGGATGTATACCAATGTAACTTCCTTCTTCATCACATGATCCCAGATGAAATGATGCCTGATGTTAACATGTTTCATCCTACTATAGAGTACTGGATTTTTTGACACATCAATGGCACTTTTGTTGTCACACATTACATCCACATATCCAGATTGGACTCCATAATCTTCTAGTTATTACTTGAACCGTATGAGTTGAGCTACACAACTTCCTGCTGCCATATATTCTGCTTTTGTGGTTGATAAGGAAATTGAAGTTTGCTTTTTACTATACCTTGATACTAAGCAATCTCCAAGAAAATGACAACCTCCGGATGTACTCTTCCTCTCAAGAGTATCTCTGCCATAATTAGCTTTAGTGAAGCCTTGGAGTGTGAATTCTCCATTACTAGGATACCATAACCCAACTTCAGTGGTTCCTAGGAGGTATCTAAGGATCCTCTTTACTGCCTTTAGATGTGAATCCTTAGGATTGGCTTGATATCTTGCACAGTAGCAAACTGCATAGTGTATGTCAGGTCTACTAGCTGTCAAGTATAGAAGTGATCCAATCATTCCTCTATATAACTTTTGATCAACCTCTTCACCTTCACAATCCTTGGATAGGACTGTATCTAAACCAATTGGAGTAGACATAAGCTTGCTTTTGTCCATTTTAAACTTCTTCAAAATCTCCTTGGTGTACTTGGATTGGTTTATGAAAACCCCATTTGGACTCTGCTTGATTTACAAACCAAGGAAGAAATCAAGTTCTCCCATCATGGACATCTCAAATTCCTTTTACATTTGAGTGCTAAATTCTTTACACATCTTCTCATATGTTGCTCCAAAGATGATGTCATCAACATAAATTTGGACTAGAATGATATCATCCTTCTTCTTTTTGGTGAAAAGAGTTGTGTCTACCTTCCCCTGGATATACCCCTTGGATATGAGAAATGTAGTGAGTCTCTCATACCAAGCTCTTGGGGCTTGCTTTAATCCATAGAGAGCATTTTTCAGTTTGTACTCATGATCTAGATGCTTGAGGTCTTCAAATTTAGGTGGCTACTTCATATATACTTCTTCCTAGATAACTCCATTGAGGAATGCACTTTTGACATCCATTTAGAATAGTATAAATCCCATAAATGATGCAAAAGCACATAGAATCTGAATTACCTCTAATCTTACTACAGGGGCAAATGTTTCTTCAAAGTCAATCCTTTCTATTGATTGTAGCCTTGGGCAACCAATCTTGCCTTGTTTCTCACCGCTATTCTGGATTCATCTAACTTGTTCTGGAATACCCATTTGGTGCTAGTGATTGACTATTCTTAGTGAATTGATCTAGTTCTTCTTGCATGACCATCATCCAGCTTTCATCTCCTTTAGCATCTTGAAATTTCTTTGGCTCAATAAGAGAGATAAAGGCAGCATGGCTTATCATCCTATTGAGTTATCCTCTGGTTCTGACTGGATTTTAGACATTATCTAAAATGGTTGTAATCAGATGATCCCTGTGAGTCTGGACTTCTCTTGGTAGGTCTCCATGCTGGATTGGGGCTTGTTCCACTTCTACCTCAACTACTTCTCCTTGGTCATCATTGAAGTTTATCTCATGTGGATTGAGATCTTCTTGTGGTACTTTTGGATGAAAAGATATCCCCTTATCTTCTTCTTTGTATTTCTTGATTTGGAAGGAATCTGGAATTTGGACTTCTTTTCTCCAGTGATTTTAACTTCCGGAGTTATATCATCCGGATTTGAACTTCTTCTTCCTACGTGGTTAGTCTCATCGAAATCTACATGTATAGACTCTACCACAGTTTGAGTTCATTTGTTATATACTCTATAAGCTTTAATATGTGTTGAGTAGCCAAGGAAAATTGCTTCATCAGATTTAGGATCAAATTTTCCTAATTGCTCTCTATCATTTAGGATGTAGCATTTACACCCAAAGGCTTTGAAGTACCCAATTTTGGGTTTCCTTCCCTTCTAGATTTCATAAGGGGTCTTTTCTAAGGTCTTTCTAATGAGATCTCTATTTAAAATATGGCATGCTATGTTCACAGCCTCACCCCATAAATATTTTGGCAAACAATTTTCACTTAGTATTATTCTAGCCATCTCAACTATGGTCCTATTTTTTCTCACAACAAATCCATTTTGTTGCGGGGTATGAGGGACAGAAAAGTTATGTTCAATCCCCTTGGAGTCACAAAAGTCAGTAAAGTGCTTATTTTTGAACTCACCACCATTATCACTCCGGATGCGTGCAATACTTATGCCCTATTCTACTTCTATCCGGATGAATATTTTTGAGAATTGTTCAAAGGCTTCATCTTTGCTAGCTAGCAAAGCCATCCAGGTATAGCGAGAATAATCATCCATAATGACCATGGTGTATTCTCTTCTACCCAAACTTAATGGTTTTATTAGACCAAAGAGATCAATGTGTAAGAGTTCAAGAACCCTCTTGGAAGGTATGTATGATATAGAAGGGAATATTTTCTTATGTTGTTTACCTAGTTGACATGTAGTGCATATGTGATCCTTATCAAAAGCTACCTTAGGCAAGCCCACAACCAATTCCTTTTTGGCTAATTTGGACATGAGGTTCATGCTAACATGTCCCAACCTCCAGTGCCATAGCCACGATTCTTCTTCTTTAGACACCAAGCATATATTCTTTTATCATTTTTAATGTTAACACAATAAACATTATTCACTCTAGGTGCATAAAGAATGAGTTGATTAGATTTACTATCATAAATTGAGCATCCTCCGGAGTCAAAGGTGACTTTTCTTCCTTTATCATAGAGTTGTGCTACACTGAGTAAGTTGAACTTCAATCCATTAACTAGAGAGACATCTTCTATTTGTATTTTAGATCCAATGGTTCCATGCCCAATGATTTGTCCCTTTTGGTTATCTCCAAAGCTTACTTTGCCTGCTTTATTCCGGATTAAAGTGATGAAGGCCTTCTCATCACCTGTCATGTGCCTTGAGCATCCACTATCAATGTACCATGTGTGTTGATCTTCTGTGGATTTAAGGCATACCTGCAAAATAGATCAAGTGGGTTTGGGTACCCAATCAGATTTGGGTCCTCTTGGGTTATCAACCATTTCAGGCTAAGGATAAATATCATAATAACCATTTTTTAATCTACATAATTTGGTAACATGGTTGTTTTTCCCATAAAACTGAAATGGGTCTGTTCTGCTGCTTCTTTTTTATCTTTTCAAGATCCTCCTTCCCATAGTTCCCTTTATATCCAGCTTCTTATATGCTTGTTGTTGGTTCGGTATGTATCCGGAAGCTAGTTAGGGGTGCAACTTCTGCTATATGATTTCCTTTTTGTATGGCAGGTTGGTTGTTATAGACTGCTTTAGCTTTTCCTTTTTGGGCCACTGTGTATCTCTGTGCTTAAGGTTGCCTCTGAGGTTTCTTATCTTTTTAATTTGAGGGTTCTGGATCCCTTTTAGCACCAGAGTTTTGATTACCTTATGTTCTCTGCCTTAGATTCCTTCTTGGTTATAAAGGACCTGGTTTTTGTTCGGATGCCTCTTTCATTAGGGTTAGCCCTCTATCTAGCCTTGTTAAGTTAGCACTTAAGATTTGAACTTGACTTCTCAGAAAGTTTTCTTCCACCACATCCATTAGCTTTATGGTTCTCATCAAGTTGATGTCTTATGACATTACTTCAGCATCTTCAGCCAATTCCAGAATTTGTCGTTGTATGGATTTTATGGCTTTGGTGTTCTTTCTTATATTGTAGATCACTACCTTTAAAGCTCTAGCAAGATCATTATTAGAAATAGAATTAGAATAAGGGTTTACCTCAGTATTTATTGTTTCTGATTTTGAATCCCCAATTTGCTAAGTGTCTTACTTGGATGACTTTCTACCAGATTGCTCTGCTTTCGGATCCATCAGTGCCATGAGTGCACAATGAGCAGTCACTTCTTCTTCTGTTGAAGATGAACTACTACTTTCTTCACTATTGCTCCATATGGCCACCATAGCTTTCTTCTTATATCTCTTTTAGCTTGGGGCATTTAGTTTTGAAGTGCCCTTTTTCCCCTCATTCAAAGCAGGCAGCATCTTTTTTCGGATCCTTCTTTTCTTCCGGAGCCTTTCTTGGCCTGTCCCTTCTTGAGGTGCCTTCCTTAGGCTTCGTTGATTCAAATCTTCTTGATCTCCTTTTGTCCTTTTTCTTTAGGAATCTGTCAAAGTACTTGGCTAGTATAGCCATATCTTCTTCACTGTACTTTGATTCTTTTGGCTGCTTTTCTCATCCAAAAGAGGCTGATCCGACAGAGTCTGCCTTAAGTGCAATGGCCTTCTTCTTTTCTTCTAGCTTTCTTTCTTGTTGGCTATATCTCTCCAAGGATAATTCTTGAGTCAAGAGATTACCAATGAGCTCATCATAACTATAGAAGTTTAAGTCATGAGCTTCCTCAATGGTAGTCTTCTCGTTGTCTCATTCCTTGGTGAGACTCCGGAGCACCTTCTTTACCATCTCTACTTCAGAGATTTCTTTTCTGAGCCTTTTCATTTCATTCACTAGATTGGTGTATCTAGTGTTCATATTGCTGATTGACTCTTTTCTCTCCATCTTGAAGGATTTAAGCTTTTGATGGAGTAGATCAAGTTTGCCTTCTCTCACTTTATTGGTTCCTTCATAGGTTACTTCCAGCTTCTGCCAAATTTCATGTGCAGTCTCACATCTAGATATCCTGTTAAATTTTATTGCACTAAGAGCATAATGAAGCATGTTAATAGCATTTGCATTTTCATGTAATTTTTTAAAATCATTCTCATCCCATAAACTTAAGGGCTTTCGGGTAGTCAGCACATCTACTTCATGAGTAGGCTCAAATAGGCCATCTTTAATGACCAAACATGCTTGCATGCTTTGTGCTTAAATGAAGTTCTTCATTTGGTTTTTCCAGAACGTGTAGTGTTCACCGGTGAAGAGTGGAGGACGAGTAATGCACATACCCTCAGGAAGGAGTTGTGAGTTTTGGAAACTCATTTTGATACTTAGATCAAAATTTGGACCTTTAGCTCGAGATTGTTAGATCTCTAGTTTTAAGAGCCTGGCTTTGATACCACTTGTTTGTCCCTGTGAGGGTCTAAATAAGGTCAGAGGGGAGGTGAATGACCCTTTTTTCACGAAATTAATAAGACTTTGAAAAAGTCTTTGTGTAGCATGTATGAATATGATTCGGGGGATGGATTCGGATGATGCAGTTATGTAAATATCAATGCAAGTGTAAAGAGTTAGAAATTCAACCACAAGTATTTTATCCTGGTTTGGCCCCACCTACTCCAGTCCCTAGAGGTTCCTTCCTCCAATCTTTTCCACTAGTGGATTCCTTTCCAACTAGCAGGAATCAAGCCTTACAATTTGTCTCCAGATGGTAACCCCTTCCGGATGTAGGATATACCACTAGAAACACCAACTCCTAGCTGAGTCCTTTAGTCTTTAGCAGGATATACCACTTAGATTTCTACCCAAACCTAAGCTGAGTCCTACAGGGAGATCCCACTCAAATCACCCACTTCAAGCTATATCCCAATCTCACTACTCACCCAAGTAGGAGATCTTTTACACTTTGGTTTTTCTCAAAGGTTTTGGTTTTGGACTTCCTCAAGTTTATAACTTCACTTGGGAATCCTTACAAACAGATTTTGAGTGGTTTGGTTCTTGGAGGGATTTATAAACTGATTGCTATCTAGCAAATTCTCTTGTATATGCTTTCTTGAAATCAACTAGCACCTTCTTAACTTGTGAAGCTTTCCTTTTATAGGCTTCCATTATAAATGTAGCCATTGTGGGTTGTTGAGCTGTAATTAATCTTCACCATTGAAAAGGTAATATGTAGCGCTTCCGAAACCGTTGATCAATCCATTAGACAGAGATTTTGACCCGTTTGAATCCTTGGGATTGAGGCTGAAAAGTTGTTAGTGATCATTTTCATTGTATTTTAGTGACTCGCCAACTTTTACGCCAGTACCTTTTTGGTGTGAGTTCCATGTGCCTTTCTCATTGGTCTAGGTGAAAAAGGTTGTTCCCTTTTTCTTTTTCCTATGTTAGTCCTTTGTCCTTTCTCTAAAAAGTGCTAGCTCTCATTTTTGCCTTGCTTTAGGGGAAAGGATCTTTGACTTGTAGACCAAATGAATGTAGGGAATTTTAATATTTGGAATTATTGCCTTTGTTTTGATATTAAGTCTTCCGGATGTCTTTAGACTTAATATCTCCGGATCTATCTTGTTCCGGATGGTAGTGTAGTCAGTTCTTCTGGATGCTTTTTTGGGCGGTTCAAAGTTTGTTTCCTTTCCAAACTTTAACCGGATGCTTTCGTTTATGCTTAGGTAATTATTTTCACTTGTCTTGGTCTTTGGATGTCATGGTTATATGTCCGGATGCAATGACTTAGGTCTTTTTGTACTTAGGTGTTTTGTTTACTTCAAACCTGATCTGGATTATTTATTGTTCCAGATCTTTGTTTCCAAAATTACGTTGTGTTTGTGTTTGCTTTTTTGGATGGCTATGTGAGCATTCATTAGAACTTAGCCAATTTATTTCTGTTATTTTGTACTACTATTTGTCAATAGCAATTTCAGGCTATTGACTTTGTGCTTCAATAAATAATATCGTTTGCAGTATTTGTTTGCTATTAAGTTATCATTTCTGCTTTAATGTTTATAACCACTTGCTCTAATACTCAATATATGGTTACTTCTTTTGCTCTGATCATGATCTCATGCTATTGTGCTTAATTTTTTTTAATTCACCCTAGCTCTGATTATGGGGGAGTTATATTGTCTTTCATAAATTGTTTTGTCACCATCAACATAGGGGAGATTTTTGTAATCTCAGTTTTAGTGTTTTGAAGATGGCAAACTAATTTAGAATTAGAATATTCTCACTTGTAATTTGTTATGGTGATTCTATATGTTTATTGCATGTTTTGGCACTACATAATTATTGTTAATCATATGTGTATGTATTTCTTAAAGTGCCATATATAATGCTTTGTAGAATATAGTTAAGATTGTCCTTTAATCGTCATGAATGCCTTATATAAAGATGTCATGTTTTTAAGTTGACTAACTTTGTGTATTGAGAACCAAAATTTCATTTTGAGTTGCTTTGGATTAATGAAGCGAGAGAATATTTCTATATATGCAATGGAATACTTTGGAAGATGGAGCTTTACATTTGACATGAAGATAGGAATCTTTCACATAGCTCAACAGCTGGAAAAGATAAAAAGCAAAGATGTTTGCACGGAGCCCAACGTCATTGAAGAAAGAAAAGGTGCTTGCATAGAGCCCTAACACAATTGAAGAAAGCAAAGATGCTTACGCGAAGCCCAACGTTGTTGAAGAAAGCAAAGATGCTAACAGTTTCCCAATATGGCAAAAAGCGTTGTTGACATATTCCAACAGAAGCATGTCAATACCATAAATAGAAACTTTTCAACACCTGGAAGAATCTTCTAAATTCAGCTCAAAGTCAACATGATGGTCAAGGAGAGTTACAAGGCAGGCCAGATGAAGCAATTAACGGCTAGATAACCACCTAGAACTTCAAGCTATCTCTCAATAGTTGCTTAAAGACCAATAGACTACAACATGAAGCTTATCAACATTTCAAATGGCTATAAACGGTCATATTCTTCAAGGACACTATAAAATGAAGATGTTTCAAGAAGAACAAGGTGTTTGAATACAACAAGATCACACAAGAGAGCTTTAACATTCATATTCACAAGCAAAGAGATATTGAGCTTCATTGTATCATATTAAGAGAGATCTCAGAAACACAAAGCTGGGACTCCATTATAATCATTTTTTTAGAATAGCTTTCGAAGAAAGAATTTGTTCATTCTAATCTTTCTTCACCAATATCTACTTTTCACTTGTTGTTGTGAGTGACTACTTCGATTATAAGTAGTGGGGTAACACTAATTGAGGTATAGTTGTGGTGGGTAACTTAGTTTGTATTCATGACTTGTAAACGTGAGAGCTTTGACAAGTGAGGAATATACTAAGTTGTAAATATGTTTGAATTCTACCTGTTAGAAAGAATTCTTAGTGAATTAAAGCACGATAGCCATGGGCACATGGACTGGCATAGGCATGGGTTGCTACACTAGGATATATCACTGAGTTTCTTTCTCTAACCTTAAACTTTTTATTTTGCCTACTGTTGAAATATCTCTCGTATTGCTATTGCTATTGGTATGTTTCTGCTATTGAACTGTGAAGTGATTTATTGATATTGTGTCTATCTGCACATTTGTACCATATTGTTCATATTACTGTTGCTCATATGACTACTATAGTATGTGTTGAATACTGTTAGTCAGATTATCAACAATACATATTGTTATTCTTGTTGTATGTTGATATTGGTGTGCTTGTGCTATTGATTATATATATTCTGTGTTGGATCAGTTCTGATATTGGTAGCTGTGCTGATATGCTATCTATCTATTGTTTTACTGATATTGAAGCATGCTCACTATTGACCTCACTATCACTATCAAACTATTGAATGTCAGCTTATTGTTGCTTTATTGATATTGGTGTATTCTTGCTATTGAACAATGTTATTGCTATTGGACTGTTATATGTTGGTATGTTGACTGATCTGTTGAATTTCTATTAAGACTAAGTTAATGCCATTCAACTATTATATTGTGCTTACGTGAAAGATTTTTTTAACTCCTAAATAGTTTAATTCACCCCTTTGAACTAGTTTGATCATAATAGGGACCAATAATGAACATTATTTTGTTCGCTTATATATTGGATCAAATTTCACAACATTCATCGAACAGTGGAGATCAACAAATTAATAAATATTTTGTTAAAATAAATATAAAAAGATTTTTTATATTGTTATCACTCACATTTTTAAGTTAATTTGTCAAAATATAATTTAAAATATTATTTTAAATTGTTATGATAGATGTTTAATTTGGTTATAATTAGACCTAATCACGGGCAGGGGTACTCATCCGGCTTGCTCAAATGGGCCGAGGTTGTACACTTTTTTGTCAAAGCCTAGCCCAAGTCTAGTCCGCTAAAGCCCATTTTATAGGTCAGACTTATTTTTTATATCAATACTCAAGCTCAATCTGCATGACCGACGAATAATAATTCTATGAATTAAATATTTATATATTATATATAATAATTTTTTAGAATTTTTTATGTTCAAATCTATTGAACTTTTACAATATTTTTCGTATTATTTAAAATTATTCAAGTAAAAAATATAATTATATGTATGATTTGGACATATTTAAATGAAATTAATCATTTTTACCCTTTTTAGTTTAGTCAAAAATTTAAAAGTTAAACTTTTTATGAGTTTTAGACCGAGCTTGTGAATGACTTCTTAAGCTCAGTCAGAGACCGGCTCGAGACCAACCCAAAACTGAAGTTTTAAAGTGTGGACTTGACCAAATTTAAGTTGATTCCTTTAACAAAAAGCCAAGTGTGCCACGGCCAAACCCAATTCAGCTTGCGCGACGAACAAGTCTATTTAAAGTAGATAAATTAATTATTACTTTTTTCTGAAAAAATAAAAGTTATTATATAAAACCATCAGCATTTATATGAATATTATCTTTTGGTATAAAAATTTCATTAAACAGGACAAGAAATTGACATATATAAATATTGTAAAAAGTGTGAACGGTTAGAAAAGTGTTTAGGAAAAGACAAGAAATTGAGGTTTATTTCTCAATAATAGACCAAAATACATCACCACCCAATCTTATAGTATTGTTGTTTCAACGCCTATTTGTATAATCATGTCCTATTTTAAAATAGTATTTGCAAATAAAACTATATAGTATATGTAAACCCACTATATACAATGCAATTATTCAGAATATGAACCCATTATATTAATATTTACATGTATTATACCTATCGCTTCCATATAAACATCAACTTTGATTTTATTGATGATGATCTCAATTCGTGCCATCATTTACTTTTATTAATATTGTTTCACGAAGATAAAGATTCACTGAAGTTAACATTCAAACTTTAGAATACATTTTAATTCATTCAAAAAAAAGAATACATTTTAATGATTGTCAACCATGAATTCTGAAATGGATGGGTGAGATTTTTGAGCATTTTTAATGAAAAAGATTTTTTTTCACTATATCTCACTCTCTTTCATACTGAAGGATAAAGTAACTTCAGCGAATATCTACTGGTTACATATACCCTATTTTTGATATATAATTAAGGTGGACCAATTGGTATTGTTCAATAATGCAGGCCTCTTTGAACCTCCAAAGATATAAAAATTTTCCGGAGGGCGAATGTAACAAGCCATCAAATTGTTGTTCTATGAAAAGCTTATAAAACAAATTTTTTAAAGCAACAACTTTTGAAGTTTGAAAAAGTAATATCTAAAAATTTCGATTGTGAATCTGTAGTGCCTTCCTAAATCAACGGTAATGTAGGGGGAGCCGGTTATTTTGGACATTTGAGCCTTTTAATGTTGGCTTTTGGTGGGAGGGAAGAATCGCACAAAAAATTGTTCTCTTAAATTACAATCTTAAATTATTTATTGGAAATTGGTTGTATTTTATTTTGTAAATATAAAGAAAAGTCTTATGCTATCTCTTATGTGACTCGATACTATATATATCTTAATCACATTAAAAGTTTCAATCACTATATTAAGACATTTGTCACAAAATAATTGTATTAAACAACTGAACTAAATCAAACTATAATACAATATCTTTAATCGATGGATTGAATTTGTTTACAAACCGAAGTTAATGGTTTGCCAATCGGAATATCTCATGCGCATTCATTGGCGATGCCAGAATTTTTCATCGAGAGACAAAAAATTGGTTTTTTTTTCTTCACTATATTTTTCGCAACTGCAAAAACATATCCAAAAGATTTAAAAATTTCACTGGTAGGTGTGATACAGTACAAGTTCGCCCAATACAGACCCACTTGCTATATAGGCAGCGAAAAGCAAATCACTAAGCTGGCAAGTTGATGTTTTATTATTTTCCATGCACGACTTTTAACCATTTTCCACCTTGTATTTTTTCAATTTTGACAATAACTGAAAAAGGTGTTGCATTATTGGACCCATGAGCTCATAAGTGGTTGCTAATTGATAATTATACAATATTATTTTTATTATTACTTTTTATAGTGAGTACATGTTCATTTGACTGCTATGCTAAAAGACAGACTTGTTTTCTGCTACTTTTTGAACGGAAAAAGCTAAAAGCATTTGCAAAGAAATAAAATAAGAATCACAATATACATATATATATATATATATATGGTGTTAGAAAAATAGCACATGCCTTTTCCCTAATAATTTTTTGAATATATAATTGGTACTTTTAATCAACCAATGAGCATGCATGTTCATGATGATTAGTTAGTTTTTATTCTATTGGACACAATGGAGCTTAATTGAACTGAATCCAATGTGAATTTATAACTTATGAACTTAATCTGAATGGAACTAAATTGTTGTATCAATGAACAAACCTTTGATCACATATGGTACCTGCATAGGAGAAATAAATCAATTACAACTATAAGCATATTAAAGGCATGTGCCCGTTTAGTATTGCTTTTCAAGTTGTTCTGTCAACAAATTGCCTTCATAAATTTTTAAAGAAATTACATGTTTTGATAGTTTACTGGGCACTTTCTGATTTGTTTATTCCTATATCAAATCTGTTGCTTCCAGAAAAACTTAAAAATTGAGTTTTTCAAGAAAAAAATTACAACCAAGCTGACACTAATTGGTGTTGTTTTATGTTCAACTCTTTTAAATATAAATTCAGTTGTATAGTTATTAATGTACATTGAATTCAGTTCATCATGGTTAAAAATAGGTGTAATACATTAGAACCACTCCCTAAACATCATTTCCCCCTAGATTTTTAAAAAAGTTCCACATAACCCCCTAAACTTGTTTAAAATACACCTCATAATCCCCTGTAAGCCATGTGTTAGCTTTTGATTGAAGAGAGAAAAATGACATCTTTAAAAAGTCAAACCAACCAAAAAATGAAACGTAGCTTTCAGGGGCAAACTGGTACATTTATTCCAAGTTCAACAGGTAATTGAAACTTTTGAAAGTTCAGGAAAATAGTCATTCAAAGAAAACTATAAGGCTCTCAATGTATCAGGCCTCGAAGATAACAAAGCCTCCTCGGAATTAAAACAAAATCCCATCGAAACCATGAAAAACCTAGTCCATGCCGCTATACTAACCATGATCATAATTCAATAATTAAGCAATCAATCTTGATCATAATTCAACATTACAAAGAGAACATCAACCGTAATTTTTACACACTCAAAAAATGAAGAAAATGAATACAGTGAAAGCAATGAGAAAGACTTTGTCTTTTTACTCTCCCCTGCTTATATTCTCAGTTTTCACACTATATTTAAAAAAGGTGTGCCAATCTTTGTCAAATAAATCTTGAATGTAAGAAACCAAAGAATCGAAATTAAAAAAAGTCAATAGAAAACATACAGATTTTCAGTCAGCTACCCTTAGCTTTGGCGTTGTTGCAGCTTTTTTAAATGCTCCAGCAATAAACTCGCCTTCCGTTTTGCCCTCTCAGTGCCGTTCTTAGCAAGCTCCATTAACGGTATAACAGCCCCGAGCCTACTTATACACCCCAGATTTTCATTATCTCTCTTGCATAATGACAGCAATATAGCCGTTGCGTTCTCTTTGTTTCTGGGTTGACCGGTTCTCAAAAGGTCAATTAGAACAGGTACAGTACTCCCCTTTACTATAGCAATTTTCGCGTCTGGGTTACTAGCTAAAACAGAAAGAATGGTCAACGCCTCGTCAGCCATACAATTTCTTGGGTCGGTTACTGTTAGCATTTTCTGTAATGCCGGAATTATCCCGGCTCTCACTGCCCTTCCTTTGTTTCCTTGATAAATGCAGAGATTGAATAACGCGGTTGCCGCGTCCTTTTTCCCTCTTGGGCTCCCGTTTTCTAGTAACTCGACTAATGCCGCAATTGCTCCTGATGCACCGATTATAATCTTGTTTTCATCCCCCAGTGAAAGGCTAAAAAGGGTAGCTGCTGCGTTTTCTCGAGCTTCGGGGGTCCCAGCTCGGAGAATTTGAACTATAGAAGGGATGGCCCCAGCGAGCATTATCATCGCCTTGTTTGATTCGTAAATCGAGAGGTTTAGAATGGCAGTAACGGAGTTTTCTTGGATTGAGTTGTCTTCTGAAGTTAGGAGGTTGACAAGGACAGGGATAGCTCCTGCTTCGGCTATTAGGATTCGGTTATCTGTGCTTCGTTTTGATAATGACCGGATTTCTGATACTGCAGCTTTAATTTCTTCTTTGGAATGGCTTGAGAGCTTTCGGACTAGTGCCTGGATGGCTGCCACATCACCATTGACATCACGGAAAGATCCGTCGCTCTTTTTTATTCTGCCGTTTGCTAGTCCCCTGGGTTGCTCGATATTGTTCAGTGCACACCACTGCATTATTAGGCTTCTAAGGACATAGTTTGGAGTTAGAGTTAGATTTTCGAGCTTCTGTTGAGTTTTGGGGCATGTGGTATTCCCTGTGTCTATCCATCTTTGGATGTAAGACCTTTCATAAGTCTGTTGGATTGTAAAACATAGTATTAGTTCAAAATTTGGGATTTTATACATTTATTTGGCACATGGAGATACAATTCAGATGCAGTTTATACAAAGGCGTAATACATCGAGACCTACAGTTGTCCCTAAGCGTCCTTTACCCCCCGAACTTTCAAAAGTTCCCCTTGGAAAAAAAGCACCAGTTTGCCCCCTGAAAGCCACACATCATCTCTTGGTTGGTTTGAATTTTTAAAGATGTCATTTCCTGATTCTTCTCTTTTCAACTAGAAGCTGACATGTGGCATTCAGGGGTGCACTTTAAACAAGTTCAATAGGTTACGTGAACTTTTGAAAGTTCATGGGGGAAATGGGTGTTAAGAGACAACTATAGGGATCCCAATGTATTAGGCCTAATAAAAATGAAAACATACCTGTCCAGTTGCGACAATAACAGGATCCCTCATTAATTCCAAAGATATTGGACAGAGAAAATCGTCGGGGAATGAAGGAGCATCAGGCTTCTTTATATCTTCTACTGTCTTGTTGGCCATATCAGTTTTCTTACTGCCATCAGCTTCATTTGGTTCACCGGTGACTTTATCAGTATCGCTTTTTAACTCCTCACATCCTGAAACAGCATCCAGCCTGTCTGGAACTTCATAATTCATTGTACTACTTTTCTCAATATGTGCACTTCTCGCTGTACTGCTTCCCTTGTGTATCTGATCAACTTCTCCATTTGTGGGTTCAGATGAGGCAATTGAAATCGTTCTCATATTCATTGAACAATATCTCTGTGTCGCTCTCTGTAACTGTGATCTTACCAAAGCAACCTAGTACACGAAAAACAATGTCAAAGTTGAGTTTCTTGGGGCCAATTTGGGATTGCTTTCCCAGGCTGCTGTCCCGAAAAACTCCATTTTCAAGCTTTCCCTATGACAACCGATTTTGGCATTGAGAAATAAATAGCAAACAGACCCTAATTAATTAGTATTAAGAGTCAAATCTTTTGTCCATGCCAAAATATGTTGTTTTATGAAAAGTTTGTGAGTGAAACTTTTCACGACAACAGTTGTGACAACAATACCAAACATGCTCTTATGCATTGACATACATTTTCAATTCAACGATCCTCCATAGATACATATTTTGTATTTGATACCTGTTCTTGTACTTCCTCTGAGATGTTGAATTGATCATATGGCAGATTTGCCAAAGCCTTTTCCAGTTTCACTGTCACAGAATGGAATTGGATGGCAATTTTCTTGGCAGCTTCATCCTTAAATCAATACATAGCAAAGTTCAGAGAGGTGTACCTATACAATTTTTAAGAGAAATGTGCATGACCACCATAGATTTCAGCAATAACAAATGATCACCATCACCGAACAGTAACTTAACAAACCTTTATTTCTTTCCTCCTACTAGCATATTCCTTTTATAACAACTGATTTGCAACAAACTCAAACAGTGTTTTTATAATATACTGTACCAGATAGACAGATCAAACATCAAAATAAAAGAATAGCGCCAAAACAAAATGTCAGCGCCACAGCTAATTTCACAGAAAAAAAGAAGCAAACTGATGCATTTTACAGTTAAGGAACAGAAAATCCAATGCAACAAATTGCAGATAAGTAGAATTCAAGTAAGCAAATCAAAGAGAATACAGTTTCTACAGAATTTTCAACTAAACTAATGCTTTTTAGTACCAATAAACAAATTAGTTATAGAAAAACAATAAAAAGTCGCATATCTATCCAAATTAGAAATTCACGAAAAAAAGCAATACATTCTCATGTTCGCAAAGCAAATGCAGCCTAAAGAAAAGAAGGATAAGTTAAAATTCTCTAATAAGGACTATACTTGAGAGAAACTTACAGAATTATTAGCAGATTTGAAAGTGGAAGCAGTCAATAGGAGCCGCTTAGCAGCCTGAAGGGCCGCAAGAAGATCGGAGTACCAATAACGAGAGGACGAAGAACAAGAAGAAGACACATCCAAGGGCGGAGAATCGACCTTAAAATCCCTCATCTCCTCAAAAAAATGCGTCAAAAGAGAAATCCTCCGCACCAGATCTGTGCAATCCTTCTTAAACACGAAATCATCCCGAGAATTGCCGGCGGAAATTCCGACGATGTCAAAAAGAAGATTCAGAAGCAATGCGGCAGCAGAAAGGTGAATAGTTCCCGGAGGTCCGGCACCGCCTTCCATGGGGCCGGAAATGGAAGTAAGTAGAATCAGATCAGCTCTTTGGAGAACAAGAGAAGCTCAAACAACAATTGGATTTTGATATTTCATTTTTTTTATTTTAATTTGATGGAAGAGAAGAAAGAAGAGAGAGAACGGCCGAGATTCGCGGGACGAAGAGCACAACAACAACAACCGGTACAGTTGGATTTCGAATATAATCAATTTTAATTATTACATTTTTTAATTTAACTACTTAGTACCTCCATTTTTCTATTGTCAAAATAATATAATTTATTTAATATATATATATATATATATATATATATATATATATATATGATTGTTTTGTAAATTCTTTAAGGTTATTCACTAAATATTTCTATCTTTTCGGTCTTCATAATTCAATTTCATTTTAATATAATGCACCGCCTACAATAAAAGATTAATTGAGAAAAATGATTATATTTAATTAAAAAGTGAAGCTATAGATTTATTAGTTAATTAATTTATTATATATTAAAATTAATAACACGATGATATTTATATATTATTGAAATAGTTATAAATGACAGTTATAATAAAGGTATTAGTCTGATAATTAGAACTCTTCGTATGAATAAAAAAGCTATGAGTTTATGTGACATAAAAGAATTGATTGAAAATTTTTTCTTAATTTTAGAACAACAAGTCAATATTTTTTTAAAAATTATAACGAATAACTTGTATATATTATGTATTCGAAGGATATAGGGAAAGACTTGTAAGGTGTAAGGTTAGTTTTAAGAGTTTGTTGAGATTATTGCAACTTCGCAAGCCTGGAAAGTATAGCACAAGTGGCAACTCCCAATCATCACATTATAATAATTTTAATCAATTTCTTTTAAATTTTTTTCTTTTTTTTAAAATGAACATTTTTCAGTTATGTAATATAAACGAATTTATTTATTTGTTTGCTTATTCCTAGCTATAGCACCACCATGAAAATATCTTTACCTATTATTAATACAAGAATTTAAGGTTCACTCAAACTATATATTACTTTAGCTTTTTTCTATTATTCAAAAGTTCAACGATAAACGAATTATCTTCAATTTAAAGATAGATAATTCCACTTGTATACTCTCGCTTTTATTTTGTGAGAATATACAATTGAATTGATGGGTTATATATACTATATATGCAATAAATTGGACATAAAAAATGGAAAAATGGGAAAAAGGCCATGTTCTAATTTTTTTATTCCCATTAAATTTTCGTTACGTGTCAATTTACATAAAAGATAAAAGTAAAAAAATAGAAAAGAAAAAAAGAATGAAATAAGAAAATAAATAAAAAATAATGTGTCATGAAATTGAATAAAAAATATACTGGATGAGACATATTTTTTCCGAAAAAATGTAAATACACAATAAGTATTAGGAATTTGTAAGGATTAGGAATGATGTCCCCAAATGGAAAATGGAAAATAGAAAATGAAAAAAAACCAAGAAAACAAAGAAAGAAGTGAAGTGGGGACCAAATACAGATACCAAGCACAACCCCATACGTACTTGTCAATTGTTTGGTAGAAAAAAATAAATAATTGATTTATCATTCTTTATATATTGGAAATTTAATAAATGCTAACATTATGGGCCATTTAAATAGTTTTTTTCTTCAACCAAATTCAATGTTAGGTACTCCTTCCGAGTGAAATTGGGGCAACAAGCCAACAATGAATGAAATGCCTTCTAAGTAATATTTTTCCCTTGGACGCTTTCATTTATTCTTATTTTTTATTCCGTAATTTCTCTTAGGAAAAGGTACAGAGTAAATTATATGGTTTCTCATTTTATTGCAATATAATAACTCTATGGGGCAAAAATAATTTTTGGTTTCTCATTTGATGAGTTTCCACTCATTTACAAGTTTATTACTCCTTCCTTTTCCATACAAATTATCAAGAAGTGAATTTTACTTCTTTTTTTTTACCACAGCTGTTATATGTGGGTTTCAATTATAGACGGCACCTTTAATTTATGTCTATATCCTACTTAATCCTTGATCGCCAATTTGTAGGTATCTCAAAGTGTAGGATAGTAGACTCCAAGATTTAAAGTTGCACCATACACATCTCAGGATTTGATTTCTGGTGAATGCTTAAGAATGGACTAGATTGGATTACAAACTTACTTTTTTATATTCTATGTGGTGAACATATTTTTCTTTTGATCGAATGCCCTGTAAGCTTCTTTCACTTCTATCTTTCCGCTTACTGGCCTCATAAACTTAAAATACTTCACCTTAGCATTGTTAATTTGAAAAAATATCACAGTTTATTTTTCTTTCCTCAATTAAAAGCTAACACGTGAAGTTAAAAGAACAAACTATTACATTTTTCAAAAGTTTATAGGGTTACAGTAACTTTTTCCATGTTATACAGATAATAAGAGATATAAGATAAATTGAAAGAGTTGAGGCATTTGGCCTATTCTTTTTTATTTATGAATTATATTTAGCAAATATAAGAAGTTGTTTTAAAATTTTACCAACAAAATCAAATTTAAGTATTTAAAGTAAACAACGGTGGTATCTACAAAGTAGATTAAGAGTTGTCTAAGTACTAAGTATACTGCATGAACTAACTAATTACATCCTGTTATAAAATAAATTAAGAAACTACAACCCGGATGAAAGAGACCCGGCCATATCATCGATAATAGCAGACCAAACTTCTTGCGGGGTTCAATGAACTAACTAATTACATTAACATCAAGTAGTTCTGACAATATTGAGGTATTAAACTAATACGAATAATCAAATAAGTTGGGATCCACAAATATTTTTCTTGTTAAAGAGTGGGATCCACTCTTATGCATAGGAGCGTTTGGTGATGTCGACAATTAGACTTTATGGTTACAGACAGCTAATTAAATTTGCATACTCAGTTGGACATTTCTTGTTTCAGACTTATATTTATTATATATTTTATTCTCCTCATAATTAAATTAAAAATCATTTTTTTATGAAAATATAATTATATCGTGCTCACAACTATTAGTTGTTTCCAGTTATTTTGTAGAAAAGTTAATTGATATAAGAGGACGGACACATATATATATATATATATATATATATATATATATATATAAATTTGGATTAGACTTGTTTGTCAGGTGGGTTGGGTAGTGTTTTGGTCGGACCTAATCGAATTTTTGATTAAAAATATCAACCTAAATCTAGCCCGACTCATATTTTAAAATTTTGGTTTCGGGCTGGACTCGCATCGGCCTTTAGATTTTATTCTCAAGCTTGGCCCAAAGTTCATAAATAGATTTCTTTTAATTTTTTAGTATATTAAAAAAGTAAAAAAGATAAATTTTATACAAATATGTCCAAATCTTATATATAATTACATACAATACTTGAATAATTTAATAAATAGATAACAAAATTCTAAAAATTCAATAGATTAAAATATAAAAATTTAAAATAATTATTATATATTCTATATAAATATAATAATTATTCATCATGTCGGGCTTAAGTATTTATATAAAAATTAAGTTCGATCCATAAAATATCGTACTTTAACGAACTAGGCCCGAATTTTAGAGAAAATGGGATTCCAGGCCCAACCAATTTTAGTGGGTTCAGGACAGGCGGGCGGGTAATCAGTACAGGTCTAATTTAGATATAAAACATTTTTTAATTTCAAATAGAAAAAAACAATCTACTCCCTTAATGCATTATTCACCAGAGTCGTTGTATATCTTCGATTTTAATTTTCAATTTTTTGTATTGTTTTTATTAGTTTGACACGTATGACTTTATCGGTTCTGAATATTTTAATAGCTTTCAGGGATCGATTATTTTAATTTAGATTATTCTGTTGAAAACCTCTTTTTTTTGAAAAACTGTTGAAAACCTCTTAATCAAATGACTCTCTAAATGATAATTGAGGACATCATAACATTGATGGAGATAGAAGGAAGTGGGAGAAGTAGTCCGTGACCAGAAATTAATTGCTATCATTAAATTTTTTGTTTGTTTGTCTAAACATTTTTTAATTTGTAATTGAAACCGTAGTATCATTAAGTGAAAATGAACCGTACAAACTATTTAAATTTTTCTGAAATAGAACTTATGTCTAGTATCCTTTTGCAACAAGTTGTTTCTTTTGTTTATAATGGGATCTTCCTAATGGGTTTATGATTTGTGAGAGAAATATAATGTATCAAAAATCGGTTTCTAGTGTAAATTACTGGATTTCCACCCTCCATATGCAACATAAGGTTTCAGACTTTGCTCTATAAAAGGCCAATATTGTTGTATTGACATTTGATTTCTTAATAAATATTACATTTTTGTTCATGTAACAAAGTAGGACACCACAAGTGTAAAACGACTCAATTTTATATGTACTAATTTTGTTCTTGAGTTATTATAGTTTAGAGTTCAGAAGTTATTTAGAAATTCTAAGTTATTTAAAGCTTCTGATTTACTTACGTTTTAAACTTCAGTTTTGCTGATCTTTTGTTTTTTGAGTTCTTGAGCCTCCCAGCCTCTGGTTTCTGAACTTTTGATTTCTCATGTTTTGAGCTAGTGACCTTCTGAGAATAAAATCTTCTTAATTGTTATCTATTATAAATACATTAAGAAAATGGTGTGATATAACCTAAAGAGGCAAACATGTAGATGAATTTATTTATATTGTTATTAGGTTGGTACTAGAAATTGAAGTTGAGGAAATGTTTATATAAAAATTGGATATATTATTGAAAATTTGTGGTTACTTACTAAATTGTTGATGGATGCAAGGGTAGCTCATGTAATTTTTACTGAGATTTAAAGTTGGAGTTCAAGCGAACAAATGTCACACATTGAATACAAGTTGGAAGAGGATTATATTAGACCTAATAATAGATTACGAGAAAAATAATAGCAGCAGAATAAAAAGATACGCAGATTTTTACGTGGAAACCCCAAATGAATTAGGGAAAAACCACGGGACCAACTCCGAATAATTTTCCACTATAAAAATAATAGTAGGTACACCAAGAGATTATAAAATAGTGGCACTCAAGTGTTTCCCAAAACCTCACTATTTTCTCTCTTACCCAACTCTTAGGAACCCTTTTCCTAAGTTTCTCTACACAGATAATATTTTTATCTGTGTTTCCTTCCTCTCCTGCTCTCATTTGAGGCAGAAGTCTCTCTATTTATAGGAAATACAAACGCGTATGGTCGAATTGTGCACAGTAATTTTACTGTACACTTTTTGAAAAAACGTTCTGCCGACCTGCCTCTTTTTGATTTTTTTGTTTTTTTTGTTTTTCTAATTAATCAATGGGTCCCATAATAAGAGGGACACCACTCAGCAAATCTCCCCTCCCGACTACATTGTGGGACTCTCCATCCCGGTTGCTTCAATGCACTGGTCGAGCTTTTCTTTTGGTACAACCTTTGTCAGCATATCAGCAACATTATTGTTTGTATGAATCTTCTGTAACTTGAACTCTTTTTCTTCAATGGCAAGTCTGAGCCAATGATATCTTACATCAATATGTTTCGTCCGTGCATGATACATAGTATTTTTGCTCAAGTCTAGTGCACTTTGACTATCACAATAAACTATGTAGTCTTCTTGTTGCACACCCAATTCTTCAAAGAATCGCTTTAACTAAAGCATTTCCTTTCCTACTTCTGTTGCTGCAACGTACTCTGCTTCAGTTGTTGATAATGAAACACACTTTTGTAACCGTGACTGCCATGAAATAGCTCCCCCTGAGAATGTAAATAAGTAACCTGATGTAAATTTTCTTTCATAAAGGTCACCAGCCATATCTACATCTGTGTAATCAACAAGTGTTGGCTTTCCACCTCCAAATGTTAAACATAACTTTGAAGTTCCTCTCAGGTATCTAAAGATCCATTTAACTGCTTCCCAATGTGTCTTCTGGGGATTTGACAGAAATCGACTCACAACTCCAACTGCATGAGCGATGTCTGGTCTCGTACACACCATTGCATACATCAAACTTCCGACCGCTGAAGAATATGGAATATTTAACATATCTTCTCTATTTTTCTCTATTGAAGGGCAGGATTTCTTACTCAACTTGAAATGAGCGGCAAGTGGAGTGCTAACTGGTTTAGCATTCTTCATATTGAACCTTTCTAGTACCCGTTCAATATATTTTTCTTGCGATAACCACACCCTGCTGGACCTTCGATCTCGGGTAATCTCCATTCCAAGAATTCGCCTTGCTGGTCCCAAATCCTTCATGTCAAATGCCTTAGACAAATCACACTTCAACTTACTAATCATTTTGGCATCTGGCCCAATGACTAGAATATCATCAACATATAAGAGAAGAATGATAAATTTTCCATCAGGGAATTTCTGGACATATACACATGGATCAGCTGCTGTCCTCTTGTATCTTTGATTCACCATGAAGGAATCAAACTTTTTATACCATTGCCGCGGGGCTTGTTTTAGCCCATACAAACTTTTCTTCAGGCGACACACCATGTCCTCCTTTCCCTTGACCTTGAAACCTTCTGGTTGTTCCATATAAATTTCTTCTTCTAAATCCCCATGCAAGAACGCGGTCTTTACATCAAGTTGTTCTAACTCAAGGTTCAAGCTGGCTACAAGACCTAGCGCAACTCGAATGGAACTCATTTTCACAACTGGTGAAAAAATCTCGTCAAAGTCGATACCTTTCTTTTGAGTAAAACCTTTGACAACCAATCGAGCTTTGAATCTCACTAGGTTTCCATCATCCTTCTTCAGCTTATACACCCATTTGTTCTTGAGTGTTCTCTTCCCTTTAGGAAGTTTTACCAGCTCGTACGTGTCATTCTTCTTCAAAGAATTCATCTCCTCCTGCATGGCCTTCATCCAACAATCTTTATCTTTACAAGATTGCACATCTTGGAAGCTTTCAGGCTCCCCCTCATCAGGGATTAAAATATAATCGGAACTAGAGTATTTTGTAGATGGTTGGCGTTCTCTGATTGACCTCCTTAATTGAGGTTCTTCGTCTGGTAGAATGGGGTTCTCTGGCTCCCCCTGCTCAACACCCTCTTCATTCGTATCTTCATCTACAATCGCATCTTGATCCCTCACAACTGGCTCTTCTTCTCCATTTTGTTCTGATTGATGCATTCTTCTTTCTGTGGCATCATTTGATAGAATGCTCTTTGGTGTTATATCGATAACACCATCACTTGTAGATCTTTCACCGATGATATCATTCTCGTGAAATACAACATCTGGGCTCCGTACAATTTTCTTTTTCACTGGATCCCATAATCTGTAGCTGAACACTTCATCTTCATAACCGACAAAAGTGCAAGGAACTGATTTATCATCAAGCTTTAGCCTTTGCTCTTTAGGAACATGCATAAATGCCTTGCAGCCAAATACCCTCAAGTGAGAGTATGAGATATTTCTACCTGTCCAGACCCTCTCTGGAATATCAAAATCCAAAGGTACTGAAGGTAGTCGGTTGATAAGATAGACAGCAGTATTGACAGCTTCTCCCCAAAATGACTTAGGTAAGGTAGCCATTTTGAGCATGGATCTAACTCTTTCGACAATGGTGCGATTCATTAGTTCAGCAACGCCATTGTGTTGAGGTGTACTAGGAACTGTCTTTTCATGCCTGATACCATGTTGACTACAGTAATCCTTGAACTCATTGGAGATATACTTACCACCATTATCTGTGCGTAAACACTTCAATGGCACTCCAGTCTCCCTTTCCACGATTGCATGGAATTGCTGAAAGTGCTTGAATACTTCATCCTTTGTGCGCAGCAAATAAATCCATGTCTTCCTTGAAAAATCATCAATGAAGGTAAGAAAGTATCTTCTTCCTCCAATGGATTCTGTATCCATGGGACCACAAGCGTCAGAGTGTACCAGCTCTAACTTATTATTTCTCCTTCTAGAGCTTTTCTGAAATGAAACTCGATGTTGCTTCCCAAATAAACAGTGATCACACGGGTTAATTTTTCCTTTGGCTAATGGGATGAGGGACTTCTTAGCCAGTATATTCAACCCTTTCTCACTAACATGCGCCAGTCGCCTATGCCACAAATTTGGTGAAGCATCATCTCCAACTGTATTCAGTTGACTCGCACATATTGTTGCGTGTGTTTTGTATAGCGAGCAACACAATCTTCCTTTCGCCACCACCAAAGATCCTTTGGTGAGTTTCCAATTTCCATTTCCTGTATGATTGTGATAACCTTCCTTGTCCAATACACTAACAGGCAACAGGTTCAACCGAAGATTTAGAATGTGTCGCACATTTTTAAGTGTTAATGTGCATCCGACACTTGTCTTCATGCAGATATCACCGATTCCCACCATTTGTGAGACACTATTATTTCCCATTTTAGTAGTACCATAATTGCCTGCTTTATATGTTGAGAAGTATTCCCTTTTTGGAACACAGTGGTATGAGGCACCAGAATCTACAATCCACTCGGTATCTGCATCTTCAACATGACAACAATCTGCATCATGAGATACTAAAGCCACCTCTCCATCTTCTTTTGTAACTGTAGCAGATGTATTTTTATCATTATCATGACTTCGGTTTGCATTCTCTTGTTTAAAGAAACTACAGTTCCTTTTGAGATGGCCCTGCTTTCCACAGTGGTAGCATGACCTCTTCTCCCGGGACTTGGATCTATCTTTCGATTTTCCATTCCCACGACCTCTACTCTTGCTTCGACCCCTATTTTCCGTGACAAGGGCTTGTGAACTGGTACTGGCAATGTCTCTTCTACGAAGTTCTTCATTAAGTAGGCTATTCTTTACCATAGACATTGTTACCACACCATTTGGAGCTGAGTTACTCAGTGATACAACAAGAGTATCCCAGCTATCTGGTAGAGTTCCCATCAAAAGACATGCTTGCATCTCATCATCCAAGGACATACCGGTGACTGCTAACTCACTTATGAATCCTTCAAAGTTGTTTAGGTGTTGTGTGATTGATCGTCCCTCTGTCAGTTTCAAGTTCATGACTTTGCGAATTATGAACACTTTTCCTTGAGCATTTTTAGCCTCGTACATATCCTCTAGCTTCTTCCAGAGAACTTTGGGATCTGTTTTGTTCCTCACGTGGTTGTACAGGCTAGCATCTATCCATTGGCATACTGTACCTAATGTCTGCTTCTTCAACTTTATCCACTGCTGATCTTTCATATCCTTCGGCTTTGCGTCGTCACCCTCAATTGGATCATACAAATCTTTGCAATTGAGGTAGTCCTCCATTCTGGATTTCCACATTGAATAATTTGTGTCCGTCAATTTAATCATTACACCGTCATTCGCCATGTCAAAAAATTTAAGAATGGCAAAATTTTACTATTCACGAATTTCACTATTCACATAAATAGTGACTATATATGTGAATAGTACCGTATACCCAAATAATACTTATATTTTGGAATAGTAACAGCAAGCCTCCCGTATACTTAAATACTATTCATAAAAGATGGCCGAATATGAATAGTATTATATATAAATACTATTCCTCAAATTACTATTTTACTACTCACTCAAAGTGCGTATCTGCGACGGTTTTTCGAATGGATTGCGCCACCGGATTTATCTTAATTTTCTCGTCGTCGTGGTATATTTATTTTTGAAAAATATATCCATGGATTTTACTGATAAAACAACCTTCGGCTCTGGTACCACTTATTAAGCCCAATAATAGATTACGAGAAAAATAATAGCAGCAGAATAAAAAGATACGCAGATTTTTACGTGGAAACCCCAAATGTATTAGGAAAAAACTACGGGACCAACTCCGAATAATTCTCCATTATAAAAATAATAGTAGGTACACCAAGAGATTACAGAATAGTGGCACTCAAGTGTTTCCCAAAACCTCAATATTTTCTCTCTTACCCAACTCATAGAAACCCTTTTCCTAAGTTTCTCTACACATATAATATTTTTATCTGTGTTTTCTTCCTCTCCTGCTCTCATTTGAGGCAGAAGTCTCTCTATTTATCGGAGATACGGTGTCCGAATTGTGCACAGTAATTTTATTTGAAAAGTTCTGCCGATCTGCTTTTTTTTATTTTTTTTAATTACTCAATGGGTCCCACAATAAGTGGGACACCAGCAGATCATGAGTATATAATATGAATAATTATTTTCATTTGTGTGAAATCTTTGTGGATAAAATTGCCCAATAATCAAATCCATAAAGACTTAGGTTTAAAAGTATACAGTATGACGACAATGTGAGATATGCGGTGTACTTGGATTGCCGCAGTTATTATCAAAACCAGGCCTAGCCTGAAGGTAGTTACGTGGATGAATTTTGTCAAACAAATGTGTTGAGTCCAGTTAGATCGTCAGCAATCCGTGAATGAACTTTGCTATTATCTTATGTAAATAAAACACATCGAATGAATTAATGAGTTTTTGGAAGGAAATGGCTGATGGTTCTTTGTTGGACGAAATGCATATTGAAATAAATATAAGTCTCAAATCGACTAGAAATTACGATGATTATGATATATAAACATAGACATGTATTTCATAAGGACTTAGACCAAAATTGAATAATTTTATACCAATGCGGAGATATGTAATGTCTCTAACCACCGTAGTTGGTTGATTTTGTAATGAAAGAAAGAACATGAATAATGTTATTGCATCAAAATTGTTGCTTTAAGTGACCGATATTTATCAATATGCATAACTCAATTGGTATCTGTTCAAAATAGTAGTGTTTTCGGTTGACAATAGTTTTAGATTTTTCAATAAATCTCTTGGACGAAGACTGGCGATCAAATAGATCTACGTGCCCAGGTAATTTCCTTGAACTCCTTAATTTGACTTCTAAAATTAGTCAATTGACTTCGTCTTCAATTAAAAAAATGTTATGCACCTTAATTGGGCTTTATTTGTATATTTCATTGGGCTTTACTTTTATTTTAGGAAATTGTTACGATGGTTTAATATTTTGAAAATAATTATTATTTAAATATTTTTTATTTAAATTATTTTTATTAAAATATATATGTAAATATGGTGTATTTAAGTCTCCTTCTTTTGATAGTTGTCGTTTTTCATCTATCTTCTAGCTTTTTTCTCTCTTTTTGAACCTGATCTTCATTTTCTGTCTCGTTTACCGATTTGCATTCTTCTTCTTCTTTTTGATTTTGATTTTCTTCTCATTGCCTGTTTTACGCTCTGTTAATTCGTTTTTTATTGTTTTTTTTCTGTTTTTCCTTGAATCTTTGTCACGGAATTTGTGACTGTAGGCTTTGAATTCGGTGAATGGTAAGATCGATCTGAGGTTTGAGGCGAACAATATGAATCTGAAACTTTGATGGCATGTTCGGCTATGTCCCTGGTACCTCTTGTTCTTACTTATTCAGGCTCTTTCTAATAAATTACGCCTGATTGTGGTCAGCAAAAACTTAGAAATCACTTGAAAATTACATTGTTATTTACTATTGTGAAATTGAAGTGCACACCAAGTGTTTGATAAAATGCTAAGCTGGTTTGTTTTGCTATTCTACATCTATTGAATATCTATTGGACATCTGTTGGGCATATATTGGACATCTATTGGATATTATTGGACTTTAGAATCCCTTAATCAGTGTTTGTTAATGGAAGAATGGTACAATCAAATGAATTGGACTTCAGTTGTCAGGTACTAAAAAATATGCTAATTTGAGTACCAAGGAATTACCCTAATTGTTTCTGATATTAGAAAAAAAAAATTAAGGTTGTGTTTATGTATGACAAAGAAATGGAACCATCAATTGACACTCTTTACAAATTGTAGACTGATGCTTTAGTACATATTTTTATGAATCTGCATGTTTGTGTTATTGGACAAAATGCTAAGCTGGTTGTTTTGTTATTGGACATCTATTGAATATCTATTGGACATCTATTGTACATCTATTGGATATTATTGGACTTTAGTCTAATTTTGGTTCTAAGCGAAGAATCCCTTAATCAGTGCTAAGCTTCTGACTTAAATGGAAGAATGCTACAATTCTTTTTGAGTCTCAGCAGGATATGACATTCAATTAGATCACAAAATAGTTTTGGTGATTGATTGTAAAGATTGGTTATCTGTTTTAGTGTTTAATCCTTTAGTGAATAAGTTGCTACCTTTTCAATTAGGGTTGAATCTTAGAAACCAACAATGTGATATGTAATTCATTCAGTTTTGCTGATATATGGTTTGGTTCAATTTTTTTTGCAGCAATATTTGCATCACTAGTAGCAACATCGGTTGATGGTGTTCTAAGATGGGCTTTTCAGGCAGGGTTGTCAACATCAGTTTAGCTCAAAAGGAATTTTCAGAGTGTCTGTTGGACATCTATTGGACATTGTTGGTCCCTATGAGTACACTCAATGAGTCAGAGGGGGGGGTGAATGAATCACTCAAAAACCTTGTAAAACTTTTTCGCGATAATAACGACTCCGCTGAGTGAAGTCAGCTGGCTGAGTGAAATAGTTGGAAAATGCGATTTAAGTAAAGGACACAGAGATTTTATACTGGTTCGACAACTTGTGCTTACATCCAGTCCCGAGAGAGTGTCTCGGCTTTAATTCACTAATCTCAACTCCTTTACCCTAGGCGGAGAAGCCTTTCACAAATCCCCAATTACATTAAGTACCTTCCAAACTATAATTGCTCACCCGCTGACTAGAATACCCTCTTCTATCAGCAACTCAATAGGAGTTAAAATAAGAGCTGGATTCAACTTATAAAAACGTTGATCCAGTTACAGATGATCTAATATTACAATTGATTGATCTAATCTATTCTCTCTTGTTCTAAGCAGATTCTTGCTGAGTTGTGCTTTTCTTGCTAGAATTCTTTCAAAGCTTGTAAGATGGCAGAGTATTTGCTTCTAGGAAATTCAGGTGTAATCACCAAGTTCTAATGCTTGCCTTCTTGCTTCTTTTATAGTTGGATTTGAGAAAGTAGCCGTTAAACTTGTCTTGGCATCTTCTGAAATTCACAGCTCAGTAATTCACCGTTGCTTCTACAAATTGATCCGTTAAGAGGTAGAATTGCACCATTTTGAAACACATTTCATTCCGTTAGATTGAAATTTGAGCTCCAATTTGAATCCTTTGTCATTTGATGTCAGTCTTTTGTTAGAGAGAACTCGCGCTAATGTGAGCACGGTCTGCTCGGCCTGATGATGATTAATACCTATTCATATGGATGTCCGAATGTCGAAAGTGCTATAAATCAAATGTCTCTTTCCTTGTCCAAAATTCCTTGAATAATCCTCAAAGTATCCTAAAGGAAAGAACCTCAAACAAGCAATTTCCTATCTGAAAATTCTGCCTTCAACAGAATTCTCTCTGTAACTCCAAATACAATTTCTAAACAGTCAAAAGTTAGCCCTGTGTGTTAGGAACCACGTGTAAAAATTTCAAAATAATCCAACGGTGGTATTTGCATCGATCGACGCTCCCATATGTGTCGATTGATGCTCACTACTATTGACACGTGTCAAGCCTAGCAATGATTCATCAAACCTACACATGTGTCGATCGACGCTCCTAGATGTGTCGATCAATGCTCCTTAGACATGTGTTGAGTTTAGGGATGACTCAGTGAAGCTACAACCACACTAGATGAGTCTATCGATGCTCCCAAGATGCGTCAAGCGACGCTGCCAAAATTCCTATAAAAAGAACGCAATTTCTGCTCATTTGTAACAAATTTTGACGGAGAAAACACATCCAAAACCCTCTAAAAAGTTCCTTTTTATGGATTCCCTGAATCCATACCAAAAAGCCCTTCCTTTATCCCAAAACTATACTCAGGTATAGAACCCTTCCCTATGCAAGTTTTAGCTATAAACTGGCCTAGCCTTATTCCCTAAACACGAAACAAATAACATAGTTCAATATTGTCGACGGGTTTTAGCAACAAACCTTCCTCATATTGTCCTCCAAACACTATCCCGATACTAAGTTCAATATCGTCGACAGGATTTAGCTATAAACCGTCCTCATATTGTCCTTCCAAACATTAACTATACCAAGGTATAGTCCATTATTCTCGACGGGCTTTAGTTATAAACCGTCTCCGCAAATCTCAAGGTTCTCAACCCTAATCTCTCAATCATTCGGTTCTAGCACGGACCGGCCTTCAGGACACTCAAAAGCTAACTGAGGGTTAACTATCGCTTTCAATCATGCATTTTAATTACTATTTCAACATGAAATAGCAAGCCCCTCCTCGGGCCCTCACTCCATGGGCTAGGCCCGCAAAGGTCGTATCTCTCAACTCATCTCTTTTGTTCATTATGAATCCCTCATTATAACAAAAAAATTTTCATAATAAAAATATGATTTATCCAAATTCAAATGGCAAGTAACTATTTCATCCGGAACCAGAATCTATCTTTTATTGGTATAGGAATCCTACTCGAATCAGCTATACCATCAATTTCCTAGAAGAGCTGATCTGGGTGGCGACTCTAATATTGTATAAAATAGGGACCGGCTCCCACAATATAAAGGCTAATCCCCAAAGGAGTCCTCGACCCCTTTATTTAGTTGGAAATGCCAAGTATGATCACATATACAACGAGCCCCACGCTCTAGCGGCGACTCTCTGCATTAAAACCCGGGACTCTCGCATTGGCCATGCCAATCCAATTTGTGCTCCAAAAGAGTCACAAGAAAATTTCGTCCACTCACAGTGGCGACTCTGCTGGGGATTATACTCTTTTATAATTGATTTTCCACAAAATCAATTAAAGATGAAATAATGAAAGTCATTTAAATTTAGAATTATTAGGGTTTACTGCATAGCATCTGCATATATCCCTACCAAAACCCCGGTGATCTCAGTGACGTGTCTCTAGAACTTGACTCAAGTTCGTGTAGGGGCATGAAGTTGAGACACACCTGCCGTGCGTAGTACAATATACTCTAGTCGGCTTGATTAAGGCCACTAGGTTTGAGTATATTAAACATGGAAAACGGGCTCCTGAAATTGATTAGGTTCCTGGGCTTAAGTACATAATGCAGGGTTACAATCAACTGCAACCCTGTCAAACTTAGCCCAGCATATAGCAAGACAACCTTAGAAACTTCCCCTAGGGATACCCAATGATTTTCTTAAAATCACAAAAGAGAGTACGACCTCATTTACCCCCAGTTGGTAATAGAGGAAAAGCCCTATCCTAGGAAAAATACTCATCACAATGGAGTAATAAGGTTGGAAGGATCCCCTATGCATTAGTCTATAAAGGACTTAGCGCGTACCCTTGGTACACATCAATTGGGACTATAACATACCCTAGCCCTTGCCACCAATGTTCATACATAATTCAAACCATCACATGCATGAAACATCAAAGTGGTGTCCAGCGCACGAGTAAGACAACCGAGAAGAATCAGAGAGATAAAGCTTGCAAACAAATAAATAGATCTAGAATATTTCACCTTCTCTTGTAAACTGGGGCAGGGTGAGAAAGGCAAAAGTTAACACAAAAAAAGTCAAAAAAAGAAAGGGCCTGCTAGGTTAAAAACCCAAAAGGGTAATCCAGGCAAAAGTTAAGGCAACCCGATAAATCAAAAACCTGAAAAGGCGGTTTATGCAAAAATTAGGGTAAAAAAAATGATAGCCCGCTATTCTTCGGTTTTGGCAAAAATTAGGGCATAACCTCTACACGTCAAAATAAAGGCATAGCCATTCATCATGGTAACTCACCACATAGAAATGGTGACAAGCAGCTCCCAAAGAAATCTTTTGAAATCTTTGCAACTAGCGATATAATGCATCAACACCAATGTCACTTTGCAACTAGTAACATAATGTATTGACACCAACGTCGAACCTTCTACTCATCCAAAATATAAGGAGGCAATCATCTACCAAAGACCTTGCACATATCTTTACAAAAGGAAATCTCAAATACATATCAACGGTGGCAAACAATGCCCAACTCCCTGATGAGACAAACTGCTCAATGGTGGCAGACAGTGCCTAACTCCCTAATGAGATAAACTAATCAATGGCGGCAAACAGTGCCTAACTTGATGGTGAGATAAACTGCTCAATGGTGGTAGACAGTGCCTAAAAATGCTCAATGATGGCAAGACGGTGCCCAACTCAATGGTGAGGCAAACTGGTCAATGGTGGCTGATAGTGCCATGCTCCATAATGAGAAAACTGATCGATGGTGGCTGACAGTGCCATGCTCCCTGATGAAAAACCTGATCGACAGTGGGAGACAGTGCCATGCTCCCTGATGAGAAAACTAATCAATAGTGGCTGACAGTGCTACGCTCCCTAATGAGAAAATTGATCGACAGTGGCTAACAGTGCCATGCTCTATGATGAGAAAACTGATCAATGGTGGTTGACAGTGCCACACTCCCTGATGAGAAAACTGCTCAATAGTGGTAGGCAATTCCCACAAGTATGATTCTCTACTTGCTCTTTACATCATCTCAAAAAACATTTTAAAATTGGTGGACCAAATTTTGTAAAACTATAACACAAGTAACTAGGGCCCAAAACCTTTTGAAATGCTCTTAATCTTCATTTTCCCCAATAGAGTCGCCATTGTGATCGGGCGAACTTTTCTCGTGACTCTTTTGGAGTGCAGATTGGATTGCCACGACCAATGTTGGACTCCCGAGTTTTAATGCGGGGAGTCGGCGCTGGAGCGCGGGGCTCGTTGTATGTGTGATCATACTTGGCATTTCCAACTTGACAAAGGGGTCGAGGACTCCTTTGGGGATTAGCCTTTATATTGTGGGAGTAGGGTCCCTGTTTTATACAATATTAGAGTCACCACCTAGATCAACTCTTCCAGGAAATTAATGCTATAGCTGATCCGAGTAGGATTCCTATACCGATAAAAGAGAGATTCTGGTTCTGGATGAAATAGTTACTTGCCATTTGAATTTGGATAAATCACATTTTTATTATGAAAATTCTTTTGTTAGAATGAGGGATTCATAATCAACAAAAGAGATAAGTTTGCAGATACGACCTTTACAGGCCTAGCCCATGGATTGAGGGCCCGAGTAAGGGCTTGCTACTTTATGTTGAAATAGTAATTAAAATGCATGATTGAAAGTGATAGTTGACCCTCAGTTACCTTTCGAGTGTCTTGAAGGTCGGTCCGTGCTAGAACCAAATGATTGAGAGATTAGGGTTGAGAACCTTGAGATTTGCGGAGACGGTTTATAACTAAAGCACATCGAGAATAATGGACTATACCTTGGTATAGTTGATGCTTGGAAGGATAATATGAGGACAGTTTATAGCTAAATCTCGTCGATGATATTGAACTTATTATCGAGATAGTGTTTGAAGGACAATATGAGGAAGGTTTGTGGCTAAAACCCGTCGACAATATTGAACTATGTTATTGGTTTTGTGTTTAGGGAATAAGGCTAGGCCAGTTTATAGCTAAAACTTGCCTAGGGAAGCGTTCTATACCTGAGTATAGTTTTAGGATAAAGGATGGTTTTTGGTATGGATTTATGGAATCCACAAAAAGGAACTTTTCAGAGGGTTTTGGATGTGTTTTCTCCGTCGAAAGTTGTTACAAATGAGCAGGGATCGCGTTCTTTTTATAGCAATTTTGGCAGCGTCGATTGATGCATTTTGGGAGCATTGATCGAATCATCTAGGGCAGTTGTAGCATTAGTGAGTCATCACTAGACTCGACACATGTCCAAGGATCGTCGATCAACGCATCTAGGAGCGTCGATCGACACTTGTGTAGGTTTGATGAGTCATTTTTAGACTTGACACATGTCAGCAGCAGTGAGCGTCGATCGACACATATGGGAGTATCGATCGATGCAAATCCCACCGTTGGATTTTTCTGAAATTTTTACACATGGTTTCTAACTTTTGACCATTTGGAAATTGTATTTGGAGTTATAGAGAGAATTCTATCGAAGGCAGAATTTTGGATAAGAAATTGCTTGTTTGAGGTTCTTTCCTTTAGGATACTTTGAGGATTATTCAAGGAATTTTAGACAAGGAAAAAGACATTCGATTCATAACACTTTTGACATTCGGACATCTATATGAATAGGTATTAATCATCATCAGGTCGGGCGGACCATGCTCACATCAGCGTGAGTTCTCTCTAACGGAAGACTGGCATCAAACGACAAAGGATTCAAATTAGAGCTCGAATTTCAATCGATCGGAATGAAATGTATTTCATAACGGTGCAATTCTATCTCTTAACGGATTGATTTGAAGAAGCAATGGTGAATCACTGAGCTGTCAATTTTCGAAGATGCCAAGACAAGTTCAACGACTACTTTCATTACACCTGAATTTCCTAGAAGCAAATACTCTGCCATCTTACAAGCTTTGAAGGAATTCTAGCAAGAAAAGCACAACTCAGCGAGAATCTGCTTAGAACAAAAGAGAATAGATTAGATCAATCAATTGTAATATTAGATCATTTAGAAGACAATATGAGGACGGTTTATAGCTAAAGCCCGTCGATAATATTGATATGTGTTATTGGTTTGGTGTTTAGGGAATGAGGCTAGGCCAGTTTGTAGCTAAAATGGCCTAGGGAAGGATTCTATACCTGAGTATAGTTTTAGGATAAAGGAAGGGGATTTTGGTATGGATTCGGGGAATCCATAAATAAGGGAAGTTTTTGATAGGTTCCAACGGCGGAAAAACATCGGAAACCTCAAAAAACTTCCCTTATTTACGGATTCCCAGAATCCATACCAAAATCCCCTTCCTTTATCCCAAAACTATACTCAGGTATAGAACCCTTCCCTAGGCAAGCTTTAGCTATAAACTGGCCTAGCCTCATTCCCTAAACACCAAACCAATAACACATATCAATATTGTCGACGGGCTTTAGCTATAAACCGTCCTCATATTGTCTTCCAAACACCATCCCGATACTATAGTTCACTATTGTCAATGGGTTTTAGCCATAAACCTTCCCTATATTATCCTCCAAACACCATCCCGATACTAAGTTCAATATCGTCGATGGAATTTAGCTATAAACCGTCCTCATATTTTCCTTCCAAACATCAACTATACCAAGGTATAGTCCATCATTCTCGACGGGCTTTAGTTATAAACTGTCTCCGTAAATGTCAAGGTTCTCAACCCTAATCTCTCAATCATTCGGTTCTAGCATGAATCGGCCTTCAGGACACTCGAAAACTAACTAAGGGTCAGCTATTCCTTTTAATCATGCATTTTAATTACTATTTCAACATGAAGTAGCAAGCCCCTGCTCGGGCCCTCGCTCCATGGGCTAGGCCCGAAAAGGTCGTATCTCCCAACTCATCTTTTTTATTCATTATGATTCCTTTATTATAACGAAAGATTTTTCATAATGAAAATATGATTTATCCAAATTCAAATGGCAAGTAACTATATCATCCGAAACCAGAATCTCTCTTTTATCGGTATAGGAATCCTACTCGGATCAGCTATACCATCAATTTCCCGAAAGAGCTCATCCGGGTGGCAACTCTAATATTGTATAAAATAGGGACCCTGCTCCCACAATATAAAGGCTAATCCCCAAAGGAGTCCTCGACCGCTTTGTCTAGTTGGAAATGCCAAGTATGATCACATATACAACAAGCCTCGCGCTCTAGCGGCGATCCCCGCATTAAAACCCGGGAGTCCCGCAATGGCCATGCCAATCCAATATGTGCTCTGAAAGAGTCACAAAAAAGTTTTCCCACTCATAGCTGACTTGCCATATGTCTTTATCCCATTCCCTATAGTTTTCTGACATGTTGTAGAGTACGCAATACAAGGTTGGTAGATCTGCAGAATTACCCGAAGTGGCAATTGACTTGTTGTAGCTTTGCATTGGAAGACTTTGTCATTTTCTTCATAATTCTGTGTATTATCAAGGCATTAATTCTTTTTGTCTTTATCTCATTAATGTTCCTACAAAAAGCAACACTAAAAGCGAAGATACCTTTTTACCTTAAAAGGTAAGGTCAGCAGCATTGACCTACTTAAAATAACTCACCTGAAACGATAAAATGAAATGCACACAACTGAAAGAAAATCTAAATATTAATTGCTGAGTGAGTAATACTAAGTCAGCGGCTAAGTAAGTACTCAACCTAGAAACCACTCAGAGTTAAACTAAATAGCTAGGTCAGCGGATACTCGAAATTCTACCCTTGAATTTACTAACTCCCCTAAACCATAGACTATTTATGTTAACATCATTATTGATTTAATTGTCTCAAACTGAACTTAATTGTTATGATCAAAACTTAAGCACTACTGAATCATCCACTGAGTCAGTCCAAACTCGTGCTTGGTTCGACAATCTCCCCCATTTTGATCAATGGCAATTAACTTGAGCGAGAATTAAATCAATAAGATATCTAGATCATAGTTACCTTATACTCATGCTTGATATGTCTTTTGTTCAACATCTTCAATCTGCTCAGAGTGAATGCTAACAATGAGTTAGTCTATACTAAGTTTTATAGATCAGCACTAGCGATTACAAAAAATTCTATTCTAATCCTTTGGCATAGGCGGGGCCCCCAAGTTGGCTCTTCTCTCCTCATAAACCTGTTGATCCCATCTGGATTTCTTTTTCTTAGGCAGCGCTATCTCCATGCCTTTCCTCTTTCTTGTCTTATTGTATTCTCTCTGAATGCGCTCCAGATGCTTAGACAGGTTGTAAGAAAATTCAACAATCCTCTACTCTCTTTCCCTTTCTTCCTCTTCATGCTTCTCGCGATCCTTCTCCACCATTGCTCTTGCAACTAAAATGGCTTGAGTTTGATGATCAAATGAGCTCAAAGACTCTTCAAAGGTTTCGAGCTGACCATAGACATTGCTTGAAAAATTCTGCACAAGCAGCTCATAGATTTCCTACGATTTTGCTTCTTGTTCTCTAAGAACGGTGAATAATCTGACCAAAGTGTATGATTGAGATAAATTGACATGATATTGTGCATTTAAACCTTCTTTGGATATCTGGGTGAGACTTGCTAATGCTTTAGCTTGATTGCTTTCTTTGAGAATTCGCTCTAGCATTGGAGTGCTTCTGATGTGAGTAGTGACTTCATCATGGATTTTAACTAGTGCTTCTCCATCATTAAGGACATTTGCTTGAACCTGCTTGATTTGGTCTCTGATATGACCATATTTCTGGTGAAGTGTTGGCTCTATTTCAACATCTGCCATAACAATATCACTACTCAAAGCATCTAAAATATTAAGCCTCTTTAAGGCATTTAGTACAGCTCCCTCTGAGTCCTTAACTCCTTGTAACATCTCCTCCTTCACTTTCCTTAGCTCAATGTGTAAGCCATGATGCTTGGTTACCACTATGATCAGAGCTTCAGTCCATCTACAACTGCATTCAATCTAGTTATGTTCTCATCATTCTTCTTGCTCAAAATGCTATAACCATCTAGCACCTTTAACATAGCCTCAAGTAAGGAATTGAATTTATCAATCATTGAGTTGCAAAAATCCCTTTCATCACTAAGCACTTTGCAGTTGCTCTCATAGATCTTAAACATCTGCTACTTGAGCTTTGCTACTTCCATCTTCAGACCAGCTGCATGCCTGCCTGCAATAGATAATAAAGGCAAAGTATAGGATACTATGGCCTTCACCAAGGAAAATTGGGTAGGTACTGATTTAAAATAGGCCTTCATCTCCTCAACCGCCTCCATAATACCTTGCACTGGCTCCACAGCCTTTGCAATCTTCCTCATAACTTCCTCAGGCATCAATGATTTTGTTATCTCAGCATCTGTCCTCAGTCCTGGAAATCTTTCTCTTCCCATCCTCCTTATATCTCCCAATAATTCAGCATTTGGATTGAATTGGGGTTGAGGTTGAGGTTGTTGGGGTGGTTGTTATTGTTGTGGTTGTTCAGGAATCTCCTCAATGATTGGAGGTCCTCTGACTGGTGGAGGTCCTTCCAAATATAAAATTTCTCGCACTGGAGATATTGTGGGGGAAAGATATGGGATGATGGCTATTTGGTCAGAGTCTTGGTTATTTTGGTCAGAGAGTTGGTTGATTTGGCTGGAATTGGATATGGTTGGTGTTTGAATTTCTGGTAGGGGTAAGGCATAGATTGGTGTAGGTGAGAGTGGTGTTTAGGTGAATGTGTTTAGGAAAGTAAGGAATTCAACTTCCTTCTCCTCTTCTATAACACCTTATACAACCGACTCGCTGACATGAGTTAGAGAATCCTCAGTCAGCTGATCTCTGTGATCAACTATCACTTCCTCCTCCTTATCTTCTAGATCTCCTTCATCCACATTTATCATCTTTAACAACCCTCTTTTTCTTTCCTTCCTAGCCTCCTTTACTTCCTCAACAGTCAGAGTGACCTACTGGTTAGAGTTTAGCATATTGAATTCAATAGCTTCTACTTCTATCACATCATCTTCCTCCTTCTGCTCTTCTTGATTATCTATTCCATCCATAGCTCTTATAATCTCATCAGCAACTTCTGGCACTTCTCTCTCAGCCAAGCTAGCTACAACTTTTTTGCAAAATTTGCTCAGTGCTAGCCTTAGCTGCTACTACTGCTGCATACTCAGCCTTTCTCCTTATAGTGGCTTCTATATCCTCCTACTTTTTCTTAATTCTCTCTTCCTCAGCAGCCCTTACCTTCTCAGCTTCTTCTACATCTTGGACAACTCTTGTCCCTCTCTTCACTACCAGCTTCTTCTTCCACTGACCTACTTGGGGAATAGGAACTGATGTAGCTTCCTTTCCCTTTATAGTCACTACATCTAGCTAAGCTATATCTGCCTTCCTCTTCTTCTCTCTCTTTCAGGGCATTTCTTCTCTCAGCTCTTCCTCAGCCCTCTTCTCTTCCTCAATCTCCTGAGGAGTTAGCTCTCTCTTTTTATCTTCTCTAACTTCCTTAGAGGATCTTGTCTTCTTTTTGACAGCAGTTGGGACTGAGCTCGCTATGCTCCCTTGCTTTTCTCTTTTAGAGTCTTTTCTGTCCTCCTTCTTACAGCCTTTCTTTTCTCCTTCTCCTTTCTTAGCTCTGAGCTTAGTAATCCTTTCAAGCTCCTTAGCTACAAAGGCATCCAAATTCAAATCCTCCTCATTAGGCATAATAGGCTTCATTTCTATGATAGCCTTGTGGTCTTTTGCTCTGACTGTCCCTCTTTTCAGCTTTATATACTTTGCATTAGTAGGCCTCTCATTATCTTTAAGTCCATGAAAGTGAGCATTACTCAAGATTCTAGACTCAATCACTTTCATCTAAATGTTGCTTTTGATAGCCTATCCTTCCATATCAATCTCATAGGCCCTGCAAATCTCTATAACAAGCTGTCCATACACCTTATGCTTGCTGACCTTTAAGAATCTGTGAAGAATTGCCATAGGCCAGTTGATGCTCATGCCATGTGTTAGCGTATAAACAAATACTCTTTCAAACTTAGAACAGCTCCCTATAAAGCATGTTTGGGTAGCAGCACCTTGGTCACTAACTCATGTGCTTGTTTCCCTTCTTTTGTGAACATGGCAGCTATAAGCTCTCCTGCCTTATAATCTGCTGGAACTTCATAGTCTATAGGAATGTTAACATGATCTTCATCATTGATAACTCGCAGCCTTAGCTTGGTCAGCTCCAGAATAGGTCAGAGTGAGATGAATTTCTTCAAATTGGATTGGACATTCCGATCAGCTGTCTTAGCATGTGTAATTGATCCTTTTCAATAGGCTTTATGAATATGTCAGCTCGCTATTCTTCAGTAGGAATGTATGTGCTCTTGACTTCTCCTTTTAGCACATGATCTCTTATAAAGTGATGTCTAATATTGGCATGCTTCATCCTGCCATGTTAAACTGGGTTCTTGGATAGGTTAATTGCACTCTTGTTATCACACATGACTTCAAGACAATTTGACTTTATACCATAATCCTCCAGTTGCTGCTTGATCCATAGCAGTTGTGCTACATAACTTCCTGCAGCCATATTCTCAGCCTCACCTGTACTCAGAGCCACACAAGTCTACTTCTTGTAACTAGACAATCACCAAGGAAATGACATCCTCCTGTGGTGCTTTTTCTTTTAAGTTTGTCTCTTCCATAGTCAACATCAATGTATCCTCTCAGAGTAAAGTCTGCATTACTTGGATTCCATAAACCTACATCAATAGAGCCTAGCAAATACCTGAGAATTCTCTTAACAGCAACTAAGTGAGATTCTCTGTGGTCAGCTTGATATCTTGCATAATAACATACATCATATTAAATGTCAGGCCTACTAGCAGTTAAGTAAAGTAGAGAACCAATAATACCTTTGTTAAGCTTACTCTCTACAGGTTTACCTTCCTCATCCTTACTCAGAATAGTATCAGTGGCCATGAGTGTTGACATTGGCTTGGCTTTATCCATGTCAAACTTCTTGAGTACTACCTTGGCATACTTAGCTTGGCCGATGAAGATCCCATCGTCACCTTGCTTAATTTGCAAACCAAGAAAGAAATTAAGCTCTCCCATCATTGACATTTCAAATTCTTTCTTCATCTACTGGCTGAACTCTTTGCATAGCTTTTCATCAGTTGCTCCAAAAATGATGTCATCCACATAAATTTAGACTAGAAATACATCTTGATGCCTCTTCTTGATAAACAAAATTGTATTTGCTTTCCCTCTTACGTAACCTTTGCTAATAAAAAAGTTTGTCAGTCTCTCATACCTAGCTCTTGGAGCCTGTTTCAGTCCATATAGAGCTTTCTTTAGCTTTAAGACATGATTTGGATATTTAGGGTCTTCAAAGCCTGAGGGCTATCTGACATAGACTTCTTCTTGAATATAACCATTAAGGAATGCACTCTTAACATCCATTTGAAATAGCTTGAAGTTCATATGGGATGCAAAAGCACAAAGAATTCTTGTGGCTTTAAGTCTTGCTACTGGTACAAATGTTTCTCCATAGTCAATACCTTCTTATTGATTGTAGCCTTGAGCAACCAGTCTGGCTTTATTTCTGATAACATTACTAGCTTCATCTAGCTTGTTTTTGAAAACCCATTTGGTGCCCATGATTGACTTTCCTTTGGGTTTCTCTACCAAATCCCAAACTTCATTTCTTCTGAACTGGTCTAGCTCTTCTTGCATTGCAATCATCCAGTTGTCATCGAAATCAGCATCTTTAAACTTCTTTGGTTCAATCAATGATACAAATGCTAAATGGCTCATCATCCTATTCAGCTGACCTCTAGTTAGCACTGGATTTTGCACACTATCAAGAATCTTATCAACTGAGTGATCTCTCCTTCCTCTAACTTCTTTTGGTAGATCAGGATCAGCTCACTGAGCTACAGTTATTGGTTGAGTATCCACATCATCACCAAAGTTGATTGATTGGTCCAAGTCAACTTGATGTTCTTCTTTTTCTTGAACTGGATCAGGAATAACTATGGGCTAACTGACTGATCCGCTAACTTGATCCTTTTCTCTTTCATCATCATTGGCTTGTCTACCTCTATTGTTAGTTTCATCAAAATCTACATGCATGGACTTCTCTAAGATGCCAGTCCTCTTGACATACACTCTGTATGCCCTACTGTGTGTTGAGGAACCCAGAAAGATTCCTTCATCAGCCTTGGGGTCAAATTTAGCCAATTGGTCTTTAGTGTTTAATATGAAGCATCTACAACCAAAGTCCTTAAGATGACCAACCTTGGTCTTGTGCTCCTTCCAAAGTTCATAAGGAGTTTTATTCAAAACTTTGTGAATTAAAACCTTGTTTAGAATGTAACAAGCTGTGTTAACAGCTTCTCCCCAGAAATACTTTGGTAGATTATTATCACTCAGCATAGAAGAACCTATCTTTGGAATAGTGTAACTGTTGAGGTGTATGAGGGGCTGAAAAATTATGGTCAATATCATGTTTGTAACAAAAGTCCTCAAACTGCCTGTTTTTGAATTCCCTTCCATAGTTACTGCAGATTCTATTAATTTTAAGTTCTTTTTTATTCATGATCCGGATAGCCAACCTAGAGAATGATTCAAATTTCTCATCTTTGCTAGCTAGCAAGGCAATCCAAGTGCACCTGGTCAGATCATCTACAACCACAAGTGTGTATTTCATTCCACCTAGACTTATTGGCACAATAGGCCCAAACAAATCCATATGTAGAAGATCAAGGGGATGAGAAGAAGATATATCAGCTATGGATTTAAAGGTCTTCCTAAATTATTTCCCAAGTTGGCATGCTGAGCAGAGCATATCTTTATCAAAGGCTAGATTGGGTAAACCCTCAACAAGTTCATTTCTGGCTAATTTGGATAGATTGGTCATATTAATATGTCCTATACTTCTGTGCCATAGCCATGAGTTTTCCTCCTTAGAAACTAAGCAAATATCATTGGAGTCGGGGGATAAATCAAACATATAAACATTATTAATTCTAGGAGCATAAAGAATAGTTTGGTCAGAGTTACCATCAATGACAGAGTAGCCCGTTGAGTCAAACATTACTTTTCTGCCTTTGTCACACAGCTGAGCAATGCTTAGCAAGTTGAACGTTAGGCCTTTAACCAGAGATACATTATCAATTGAAGTCTTCACCCCTACAGTGCCATTGCCAATAATCTGTCCTTTCTTGTTGTCTCCAAAACTGACACTTCTATTTTTTCTTCTCTCCAATATGATGAATTACTTTTCATCACCTGTTATATGCCTCAAGCATCCACTATCCAAATACCACATTCTACTATCATCAGTGGATCTCAGGCTCACCAGCAAAATAGTTAAGTTTTCTTAGGTACCTATGCCTTTTTCTGGCTGGGTCCTCCCTTGTTGGTGGTGGTCATCCTTGACCGGTTATACTTATTATAGTAACCATTTTGTTCCTACACATGACTGTAGTATGTCCTAGCTTACCACAAAAACTGCAAGCGGCCTTAGGATTAGGCCTGCTCATTTTACTCTTTTAAGAAACCTTCTCAGAGTGGTGAATAGGGTTACTATGAGTATTCCTGCTAGGTTGAGGAGAGACCCACACCTTTTTCAAAGCTATTAATTTAGTAGTTAGCTCATCCAATCTTATAGTGAGTTTGCTTTTATATCCATTTTGGTACTCAGCTTTATCCATCAGGTATAGGATATCAAGTGATGTAGAAGAATTAACATCTTCTATTTCATCACACTTCCTCTGAAGTACTTTGATGTATTTGGTTGACTTCTTAGTCACATTAATGACATCATTAAGTACTGCAGCAAGCTCATCTGAAGACAAAGGAGGTTTAAAATTTACCTCAGAGTTATTTCCTTTGTCTTTGCTTTGGTCAACTGATTGTCTGGCAGTGGAAGTTGTTGGTTTGTCAGCTGACTCTGAGTGAACTAGATCATCCTTAACCATGAGACACACATTGGGAGAATCATGTACCTCTTCATCTAAGGATGATGACTCTTGTTCAGAGTCACTCGAGGTAGCAGAAAGGCCTTTCTTACTCTTCTTCTTCTTGAACTTGTCCTTCTTAACTGTAAGATAACTTGACTGTAAGAGAATATGCCTCTTCTCACCACATTCGAAGCATTTAATGTCTTTGTTATGCTCTTTATTAAATTCTTTTCATGGTCTATCAATTGCTCCCTTCTTATACTTGACTATCTTTTTGAACTTTTGAAAGTTCTTATCTTTACCTAGATATCTTCTGAAATTCTTGGTCATTAGAGCTATCTCTTCTTTTCTGTCCTCTAGATATCCTTCCTCAGAGAAATCTTCTTCTTCTTCTTCTTTATCATCATTGGCTTTTAGAATAACAACTCTACTTGAGCTCTCTTTCTCTTTCGATCTATGCTTCTTGGACTCATCTTCATATTATTTCAAGGACATCTCAAGAGTCAGTAGAGTTCCAATCAGCTCATCAAACTTACAGGTCTTCAAATCATAAGCCTCTTCAATAGCACTCTTCTTGGCTTCCCAATCTTGAGTCAGACTTCTAAGAATCTTTTTAACGGTCTCTTCTTCTATGAAGGTCTTGCCAAGTCTATTCAGCTTATTGACTATATTCATGAACCTAGTGTTCATGTTAGAAACATCCTCCTTGGGCTTCATGTGAAACCATTCATAATCCCTCATAAGGATATTGATCTTGGACTCTTTCACTTTGTCAGTACCTTCATAAGTTACTTCTAACTTCTTCCAAATCTCTTTGGCTATTTTGCATCCAAAAAGGCGATTAAACTCAGTAGCATCAAGGGCACAATGAAGATAGTTGATAGCAGCTGCATTCTCTTTAAGTCTAGCCAAATCATTGTTATCCCATTCAGTGGAGTACTTATCAATAGTAACTCCATTATTCACATGTGATGGAACATATAGCCCTTCTACAATGGCCATCCACGCATGCATACTCTAGGACAGAATGAAATTAGTCATTCTGTTCTTCTAGTAAGTATAATGCTCTCCATTGAACATTGAAGGCCTAGTAACTGACATGCTTTTAGGCAAAATATAAGCTTGAGCCCTTCCACTGGATTCTCCTTTGTACGCCATGGTCTTTGTCTCAAAGATTGTGAAATCTGTGAAATGAGAACTACTCTGATACCACTTATTGGTCTCTATGCGTACACTCAATGAGTCAGAGAGGGGGGGGGGGTGAATGACTCACTCAAAAACCTTGTAAAACTTTTTCGTGATAATAACAGCTCCGTTGAGTGAAGTTAGCTAGCTGAGTGAAATAGTTGGAAAATGCGATTAAGTAAAGGACATACAGATTTTATACTGGTTCGGCAACCTGTGCTTACATCTAGTTTTGAGAGAGTGTCTCGGCTTTAATTCACTAATCTCAACTCCTTTACCCTAGGTGGAGAAGCCTTTCACAAAATCCCCAATTACAGTAAGTACCCTCCAAACTGCAATTGCTCACCCGCTGACTAGAATACCCTCTTCTATCAGCAACTCAATAGGAGTTTAAACAAGAGCTGGATTCAACTTATAAAAAAGTTGATCCAGTTATAAATGATCTAATATTACAATTGATTGATCTAATCTATTCTCTCTTGTTCTAAGCAGATTCTCGCTGAGTTGTGCTTTTCTTGCAAAAATTGCTTCAAAGCTTATAAGAAGGTAGAGTATTTGCTTCTAGGAAATTCAGGTGTAATCGACAAGTTCTAATGCTTGCCTTCTTGCTTCTTTTATAGTTGGATTTGAGAAAGTAGCTGTTGAACTTGTCTTGACATCTTCTGAAATTGACAGCTTAGTAATTCACCCGTTGCTTCTTCAAATCAATCCGTTAAGAGATAGAATTGCACCGTTTGTGAAATACATTTAATTTCGTTAGATTGAAATTCGAGCTCCAATTTGAATCCTTTATCATTTAATGTCAGTCTTCCGTTAGAGAGAACTCGCTCTGACTTGCCACATGTCTTTATCCCATTCCCTCTGGTTTTTTAACATGTTGTAGAGTGCGCGATACAAGGTTGGTAGATTTGCAGAATTACCCGAAGTGGCAATTGACTTGTTGTAGCTCTGCATTGGAAGACTTTGTCATTTTCTTCATAATTCTGCGTCTTATCAAGGCATTAATTCTTTTTGTCTTTGTCTTAATAATGTTCCTACAAAACGCAACACTAAAAGTAAAGATACCTTTTTACCTTAAAAGGTAAGATCAGCAGCGTTTACAGACTTAGAGTAACTGAGCTGAAACTATAAAACAAAATGCACACAGCTGAAACAAAATCTGAATATCAAGTGCTGAGTGAGTAATACTAAGTCACTGACTAAGTAAGTACTCAGCCCAGGAACCATTCAGAATTAAACTAAATAGCTAGGTCAGCGAAGACTCAAAATTCTACCCTTGAATTTACTAACTCCCTTAAACTATAGACTATTTATTTTAGCATCATTATTGATTTAATTATCTCAAACTGAACTTGATGGTTATGATCAAAACTTAAGCACTACTAAGTCATCCACTGAGTCAGTCCAAACTCGTGCTTGGTTCAACAAACATCTATTGGATATCTATTGGACATCTATCAGACATCTACTAGTATATTTTAGAAAATCTATTTTTGAAATTGATAATAGAAATATGTGGTATTTCTATTAGATGGTACAAATCATTGATTTTTTATATGGTATTTCTATTAGATATCTATCAGTTATTTGCTATGCATCTACTAGATGGCAGTTGGCTTTTTTGTGGTTGTTAGCAGGTGTTCATTAGACGTACACTAGTTATCTACCCTGTTTCGGTTTAGTGTCTATTGGATATCTATCATGTTGCTAAATATCATGTTTTTTTTATATTATTAAACTTCAGCCTAATTTTGGTTTTCATATTCCGGGAAGGTGGTGCGGTTGAGTGTTATAGATAGGGAAAAAGATTATGCGGTTGATTTTCTTATCTTTGTCAATGCACGCTGTATCAAGGGATCCTGAGGCCTATCCCTCTCCTTGAATTTACACTCATGTATTTCTCTACTCATGTTGCTCTTTTCCATTGTTTCTATCTAGTGGTGTCCTATAGATATCATATAGATTGCCTTTTTTATTTTTCTTGTTTCTAATGGTGTCAGGTAAATCCATCGACTGGCCGTTTGGTATCTGTTACTAGTAACTGGGATGAGTTTTCTGTTGATTTGGATAGGAGAACCTATACCTGCAACGTCTTTCAGATGTACAAGCTTCCATGTATGCATGCTCTTGCTCACATCAAGAAGTTTCACTTGTCTACTTATAATTACTGTCTAGAGTATTATAGGAAGGAAAAAATGGTAGCAACATATCAATGAGCCATCCACTCGTTACCGTTGAGACATAATTGGTTTTTACCTGATGATGTTGTTTAACATGTAGTTCTTCCTCTCGATGTTAAGCCTAAAGTAGGCAAACCGAGAAAAGAAAGGTACCGTCCCGCATGGAAGAAATCTAAGTCTTTTGTGAAATGTAGTGCTCTTGGAAGAATTGATCATAATAAATGATCTTGTTGGGGCAAGGCATAATTTTTTTTTGTCTTTGTTATGAGTTTGAAATAGCTATTTGATCTTTGATCTCTGTATACTAGAATTTTGAATAAGGAATTGAACATTGATGTATCTTTCTTTCCATTTTATTGAATAATGATCATTTTTAGTTGTTTTTTTTTTACTTTGTTTGAATTAAGTGGTATGCTTTTGCTATTTACTGATAAATGTTTGATGTCTATAGGATTTATATAGGATGTATAATGCTTTTCTACTAGATTTCTATAGGCATTTATTGAACCAAGCACGAGTTTGGACTTACTCAGTGGATGACTTAGTAGTGCTTAAGTTTTGATCATAACAATTAAGTTCAGTTTGAGATAATTAAATCAATAATGATGTTAAAATAAATAGTCTATGGTTTAAGGGAGTTAGTAAATTCAATGGTAGAATTTTGAGTCTCCGCTGACCTAGCTATTTAGTTTAACTCTGAGTGGTTTCTGGGCTGAGTACTTACTTTGTCACTGACTTAGTATTACTCACTCATTTAGATTTTGTTTCAGCTGTGTGCATTTTGTTTTATCGTTTTAGCTGAGTTACTTTAACTCTGTCAACGCTACTGACCTTACCTAAAAAGGTATCTTTGCTTTTAGTGTTACTTTTTGCAGGAACATTAATGAGACAAAGACAAAAAGAATTAATGCCTTGATAAGATACAGAATTATGAAGAAAATGACAAAGTCTTCCAATACAAAGCTGCAACAAGTCAATTGCCACTTCGGGTAATTCTGTAAATCTACCAACCTTGTATTGTACACTCTGCAACATGTCAGAAAACCAGAGGGAATGGGATATAGACACGTGGCAAGTCAGTGCAAGTTCTCTATAACGGAAGACTGGCATCAAACGACAAAGGATTCAAATTGGAGCTCAAATTTTAATCTAACGGAGTGAAATGTATTTCACAACGGTGCAATTTTATCTCTTAACGGATCGATTTGAAGAACCAACGGTGAATTACTGAGCTGTCAATTTCAGAAGATGCCAAGAAAAGTTCAATGACTACTTTCTCAAATCCAACTATAAAAGGAGCAAGAAGGCAAGCATTAGAACTTAGTGATTACGCTTGAATTTCCTAGAAGCAAATACTCTGTTATCTTACAAGCTTTAAAGGAATTCTAGCAAGAAAAGCACAACTCAGCGAGAATCTGCTTAGAACAAGAGAGAATAGATTAGATCAATCAATTGTAATATTAGATCATTTGTAATTGGATCATAGTTTTTATAAGTTGAATCCAGCTCTTGTTTAAACTCCTATTGAGTTGCTGATAGAAGAGGGTATTCTAGTCAGTGGGTGAGCGATTGCAGTTTGGAGGGTGCTTATTGTGATTGGGAATTTGTGAAAGGCTTCTTCGCCTAGGGTAAAGGAGTTAAGATTAGTGAATTAAAGTTGAGACACTCTCCAAACCATTATAAAATCTCTACATCCTTTACTTAATCATATTTTCCAGATATTGCACTCAGCCAGTTGACTTCACTCAGCGGAGCTGTTATTATCGCGAAAAAGTTTTACAAGGTTTTTTGAGTGAGTCATTCACCCCCCTCTGACTGATTGAGTGTATGCATAGGGACCAATAACATTGTATATGATCCCTACTAATATTAGTGTATTGCTGTCATTCTTGAAAGTTTTTCTAACTTTCTGTTTCATATGTTGAACATGTCTGATATCTACTATAAGTGTCATACTTTTTCAATTGAATTGCGAAACAGATATTGTATTATGGTAGAAGAAGACAATTTCATATCTTGTAAACTTCTAATATGTTCAAAGGGACATCAGTTCCAACAACTTAGATCCTTAATTACACCAGATTTCCAGAATTCAAACATAATTGATAATCAAAACTATCTCTATTGACTGTCTATTGTGTCGATATATTGCTCGTGGCTCTCAAGTTTTTTTTAGATATTCCCTCCTATGCATGTATAAGCTCAAAGCTAGCCAACCGTGTTCTGTGGATTTGGCCATCAAACTGATCTAGGATTGGTTCTTGCTCAACTATAGATCCTGACAATGGATTAAAAATAAGTAAGAACCAATAGAAATCCAACAGAGACCCAATAGACATTCTATATGCATCCAATATACATGATATAGAGCTGAAATTCATTGCAAACTTGTAAATAAAACCATTCAGTAGTGGAAATGCAATATTCGATTCATCAGGCGCGTGCCTTTGTATGCCTCGGATGAGCCTTTTGTAATAAAGGTAAAACTACAAAGTACACGCAAGGGTAATTTGTCAAGGATTCCAGTTACATGCTTACATACACCATTTCGATACAAAAGTCAATTATGAACAATTACATCAAACTAATGAAAGACTAGATAACAAGAAACAGATAAGTTATAGACGACAAAGAGAGAGAAACAGAAGTTATAGTGAAACAAGTTAATGAGAAAGAAAGAGAAGGGAATGTATTTAATTACAAAGTTAAAATAACCTTCATATGCAAATAAACATAGGGCTCCACATCTATGACTAACTGCAAAGAACGCACTACACACATAAAACATAAATGTAGCCATATACAAGGAAAAACCATTGGAGTAAAGATGGTACTAGCTCAGAATAAGATTGTTAAAGGAGAAAACAAGTAATTTCACCTGTAAGCGTTGAACTGCTTGTTGGAGCCTATTCAACAAAAAGAACAATACAATTCACTCTTCCCTCAACTATAGAACCTGACAAGGAATTAATATGTAAGAACCAATAGAAATCCAACAGACATCCAATATAAATCCTATAGACATCCAATATAAATCAAATACTCATTAATCAAACCTCATTCAGGCATTTCTACAAACACTTCATATGCACAATTGCAAGAGATAATTTGGAACAGAATTGAGGGAAGACAATTACTCCTCTCAACAACAGCTCTATGTAAAGCAAAAGATTCATCAAATAGAGATATCCCAACTATTATCTAAGCCCCACAGGAGATTTTCAATCAATCTAAATCATTGCAACCCAGTTAATGGCTAGAATCAATCATGGCAGAAGCAAACACTTGTGAAATTAAATAATCGGTGAGACGAAGAGCCTTACAGCAGTTTCCGATCACGACTTTGGCGAATGAAAGCAAGTTAAAGAAGCAATCGAGCAGAAGAAGAAAAAAAATGAAACCTGGAGCCTAGAAGAAGCAGCCATGCAAATCGAAGAGGGAGACAGAGAGTTGAATCCGTGATTGGTTTTTTGAATCCGTTTTCTGCTTTGAAATTGCGCGAGTTGGAGAGGGAGAGGTTGAGGAAGGGGTTTTCCCGATTTCTTTCAACAACAGCGTATAATTGAGAATATTTTTCTCTGTTTCTTCTATTTGTGTTATTTATTTTTTTTAGACCAAATATATTTATTTTTTCTGCCCATTTATATAAAAAGCCCTTTATTTTAGTTTGGGTTTTACCTGTGCCCCTTTATGTTCTTTTGGGTTTCCCAAGATCTTTTATTTTATGTTTATTTAATTAATTTGACCATCACCATCAATTCATAAAATTGACAAAATGACCCATATTAGTGAAACAAATTAATTTGGTAATAAAAAACACAATAACATGAAGGAATAGTGAAAAATAAATTTTATTGTCTCATATATATCTCATTTATATATGAGATCTCGGAAATGGTTCACTCAAGTATACTGGGAATAGAACAATTATCATCTGTCTTGCATTTGTTGGTTTGTCTTATTTGAGGACTAATTAAGATCAACAAAACAAATGACTTGTCTTATGCTCCAACCTAGCTGATTTAAATATCACTTTTTGGTTTCATATAATTTCTATGTGAAATGTCCAACAAATATACCTTAACTAAAATTGAATAACAACTTTTATATTATCGATCGTTGAATTGTAAGGGAGCTCAAAAAACTCTACATGACTCAAGTTCGAACCTCAACTTCTCCCGTTAAGTTATTTATTAAAAAAACCATCTTTAAATTATCAATAAGATGCCATTGAATGTGAATGTCCATTGAAGTATTTAATAGAAATACATTCATCAACTTAATGAAATTTTATTTGTAAATGGAGTATTTCCTCTAAAATTAAGAGAGATTATAACATGCCAAAGAACTGTTTGAGCCTGATTTGAAGCTAGTGGTTATGACCTATAAATAGCTACTATGATTGACACAAGAAATATAATAACGATTTGTTTGAAAAGTTTCTATGTAAATATCTTAAAAGCATAAACAATTATTTGTTATAAGCAGTTGAAAACTCACTTTTTTTTACAAACATTTTGCATCCTCTACCCGTTCTAACCATAGATTTTCCATTGTTATCAACGACCAATCGGTTCCGTTCCGTTCCGTTTAGCCGAATGTTCACTCGGTTCCGTTTAGCAGGATGTTCACTCCTATGACCGCTGACTGTTGAGGATAAAGCATCCGCCACATGCCAATTTTTTATTTGCTTACATAGCTAGAATTGCACTTGGCTTTTTAGTATGTGAATTAATCTGATAATAAATTGTCACTTATGACTCGTTTGTCCAAAATAAATACCAAAATATCCTAACAAGTAAATCATATATTTCATACCATTTTAAGTTTCGTTAATTACCTTCATACGCTCATTACTGTTCATTACATGTATCATGCAATTATGAAATGTTTTTTTTATTTTTTTGGCTTATTTTGTATTTATGTCTCAAACCGTTTATTTTTTCAACACATTGTTTAGAGCTTTTTGTTCGTCTCATTTTTATCTTCGAAACGCCATCCACTGTGATATACTTTTTCCAAATTTTTTTTCGACCTGTTACAAATCTAATATAATTCTGTTATAAATTTAATATATTTCTGTTAACAGACTTATAACAGATTAATAATAGATATATATCAGTTCAATGAACATTGCAAATACAAAGAGACTTATATTAGACTTATAAGGGACTTATATTAGACTTATAATATATATATATATATATATATATATATATATATATATATATATATATATATAAAATAGTTCAATGAGCATTGCAAATACAAAGAGACTTATTTTAGAATTATAACAGATATATATATAAAATATGTCAGATATTTTTCTGATATATTTCTGATATATGACTAATTCAACCAAAACAATACAATAGATGGGATTCAAAGCTCCATGTAATAACAACAAAAAAAACCCCAACCATCAATTACTAACTAATGATAGATCTGCTGAGTTGAGAATAAATAAAAGAATGTTGCTGCCATAAATAAAGTAACTATTACATTAATTTGAAGTTTATTGTTCATCAACTTCCAACTATTCTACTTTACATGTTTCAAAGATTACAGGTTTCCTATAATACAAATTTATGTATACCACAAAATCAAAATAGAAAAAGGAACATTCTCTCTTGCAACAGATCAATTTCATTCCAAGTCATCGCTTTTCACTATGCCTCAAGTCCTCTGCACCATGCTTAATTTTTCAAGCCAATCTCACCTGCATAAAAATATTATTATCAGCTAGAAAACTAGAACCGAGACTAGAAACAGGCGTTGGATCAAATTCAAGAGCTATCACAATCAAAAAGACAATAGAAAAAGGATCAAGACAACGAGACAATAAATAAAATCAAAAGAGAAATAGGGCTGAAAATTACAGATAAAAGGTTGTTCATTATGGAAGAAGCAGTTGAAAAAACCCTCTTTCAGTTCTCACGACAGAATGAATCAAAGCAAAACCACCATTAGTTGGCAGCATCAGTGATGAACCAAGCAAATCAAAACAGCAGTGGTGAAACCAAAGGAACGAGAAATCGCAAAAGAGAAAAGTTAGAGATATTGGTAATCGATTAAATTAGTAAAATACAGAGAGAATAGCCTGAAAAGAGATCTGAGGTCGCTTTGCTGTGGAGAGGAATTTAGTGTTTGAAAAATGATCGTCTTTGATATGGGAGTATTAATGAGCGTATTATGGTTAATAAGTTTTCAAAATATTTCAAATAGGTTACAAACACATTCTTGTGACATTTTGATTATTATTTTACACAAGTTGATGCATTTTGGTGCTTCCCCCTTTCTTTAACCTTTAAACTAACCTTGAATGTACATAATTTGGCAACATTAGGACACTTATTATCATGGTTTTCAGAATCAGACCGGCCATTGAATCGATGAAGGCACATGTTTATAGATTTAAGGTTCAACCGGATTAAATTGGTGGTCGAACCGAATTTTTTAAAAATATATTAAAATACCAATATATTTAATAATTTGATAACAAATGTGTAATATAATTCATATTACACAAATAATTAATACTAATAACTTATGTTAAAACTCCGTAATTCAAAGTTCACATATTAAATAAATATGAATCTCAAAATAATAATATCTAAAATTCCAAATTCAAAAGCTCCCATTTCAACAAACTTCAAAGTTAATATTTAAAATAAATATGAAGCTCACACTTTAACTAGAATCAATATTTAAAAATAAGTCAATAACTAAAGTGATAACCAAGAATTGAGTATATGAGATTAAAAGTTAATTTTATTTCCAAAAAAAAAAGTTAATTCATGAAATTGAAAATTTAAAAAGCTAATTTGTAAAGATTTAACAGTAGACTGTGGGTTGCTCAAATTCTTGTTTGAGACCAAAATGCTAAGCCCATTTGAGTAATTTGTCTGTTGTAGTAGAGAGCCACATAGATATTCTCTTGAATACATTAACCCTAGTTTTCACTTTTTTTTTTCTCTAACAAAATCGTCCCCCTCATTTTTCCTTCTTTAACACTCTGCAAATTTTCTCTTGTCTTTTCACTTCATTTTCAAAGTTCAGTTTGGAGAAAGTTTAGTTTCTTAATTTCATTATGTATTCCAAGCTCAACCTCCCCCATTCTCCAATTCCTTTGATAAACCACAACTTTCTTTTGTAATTTTGCTTTTTTCTTTTTATGTTTCATTTCTTCTGCTCAAATGCTTTTTAACTTTGGTATTTGTTAGAAGAATGGTTGAAGAGATTACAAACAACAGGCTTTCAGGATTTACACTCACTAAATTCTGATATTTTTTGACCCGCTTTAAACCGCTAACAGGCATCGGTTTCTAATTTTCCGATTCAACTGACCGGTTCAGGAGGTTCACTTGGATTTTAATAGACATACAGAATCCATAGAAAATCGACCGGACCAGCCACCAACTCCGTTCGAACCTGATCTGACCGGCCGGTCCGATTTTGAAAACGATGCTTATTATTATGAATGATTTCATTTATTTCTTCATTTATTTACATATTCGTTTTTTTTTCTTTATCCAACTTTAAAAGGTCTGATTTTTCATATTTTTTTTTGTAACTCTCTCTCATTAGTAAATATGGCTGAAATTTTTCCAATTGATGTGTTTAAGTTATATTTTTCACAACATTGTAAATGCAATTAATTTTTCGATGTTTTTCTATATATATTTAGAAAGTTTCCAATAAATTTTTTAATTTTTGAGGCTTATCTATCAATTAAAGTTTTTTGGTCAATTTGTTTTTAAAATTTGTCTGGGCTTACAATAATAACAAGGAAAAATCTCATCTCACCTCCTGTGTGTGGACTCGTACCTGTGACCTCTAGGATCACAGCTTCACGACTCAATCACTAGGCTAAACCCCTCCCACATTTTTTTTTCAATTAATTCCTCAGCATACAATACCAAAAAAGGGTTTTTCTCCTTAATATTTGTGGGATGGTTGGAATAATTGTTTGGGGCATATACAATCAATTATCTTAAGGAACAAACAATTCTTCACTTGTAAAACAGTTGGATCAAAATTTGACATTCGAAGAGATAGAATGTAACACATTTTAGAATAATCATTAGACATAAAAAATAAGTTCCTCAACAATCTTAAATATACTTAATCATCTAACAACCACAATTTTATCTATGATGGGATCTGATGATATACAGAAAAAGAAGTACAAGCTTTCATGAATGTGACTATCTATTATTTACTGAAAGAGAGGAAGAATTGTAGAAGGAATGTTGACTGTAAGGTCAAGGTTTAGGTCTGGCAAAAATCCCTTTGGATCATCCCGATCCAAAACACTAGACGCTTGCTCGTCGTTAATTTCGGGTTTCAATTCGCCTTTCGTATCGGTTTTTAATGCAGAAGATGAAGTTGCACTTGCTGAATGTTGAGATGGAATATACTGATTTAACCGGTGATTATTTGGATCGATTCCCATATTCATAAGCTTTCTTTTCAAATGAGAATTCCAATGATTTTTTACTTCATTATCTGTTCGCCCGGGCAATCGCCCTGCTATAAGTGACCACCTGGAACCATTATTACGTTAATTCTAAAACATTAATTCCTGGCAATACGCCCTTATAACTCATTTGCCCATTTAGTCCTTCCGCTATTTGTGTTACCCATTTGGTCCGTGTGCATGCAATTTGCTACCTTTTTGAACGATGTACTATGTAGCTATTACCGATTATGTCCATGTACTATGCAATTTGCTATGTTTTTGGGCCCCACATTGTAGAGTCTCGATTGATATAACTATGCATAATATATACTAACCGGACCAAAAAGATAATAAGTTGAACAGAACATGGATCACATGGGTAACACATAGAGACCTCAAATGGGTAAATAAGTTATAGCGCATGGTCCAAAAAAACGGTTATGCCACTAGTTCCCACAATGAAAAAAACTCAAATGAAATGGGACTAGACCTGTTGCCTAAGAGGGCATGAAGCTTGATGATGAGATCTTCTTCGTCTTGGGCAAAGTTTCCTCTTTCAAGGTCGGGCCTTAGATAATTTATCCATCTCAGTCTGCAGCTTTTACCGCAGCGAAGAAGGCCCGCAGCTTGGGGAATCGAAGGCCAGCAACCTTCGCCATGTTTACGGATGTAGCCGATAAGCTTTTGGTCTTCTTGTTTAGACCAGGCTCCTTTGTTGCTGTCTAGTTTATCACAACAAGGTTTTCTCATTTTTTTTATTACACAAAGAAACAGAATTTAGTATTGGGGTAGAAATGTTTAACAAATATATGTATATATAGAAGGAAGAGTATTAGCTAAAGGTTAACTTTGACTGGTGGATTTGCCCTCATGACTGACTATCTACCTGTGTTTTGAGAAACTGAAAGTGATACTATACTTGACTCTCTTTTTTCTTGTTATTTGGATTATGTAGTTGTAGAGTATTACAAACCCTCATCCGTTAGTACAGTAGTAATTTACATTTAATTTCGTTTGAAAAGTATATCTTAGACCCCCTTGCATTTCAATACGCTTAGAGCTTAACGCATTTTAAACATACGTTCATTCTTGTTGCAGTAACATAGAGGAATTATGAAATATTGATAGAATAAACAACACTTTAAATTCATAATAACACTCTGAACTAGAACTCACTTCTTATTTGATAGAAAAAATTGATTTTATTTTGAGACGATGAGTTGATTACAAATGATAAAATGAATGTTTATTTATATGCTTCTCTCTAAATGAAAGTAAATGAAATACAATAAATAATTCTTTGAATGGGGATCAAGCATATGCCAATTAATCTTATTCTTGGAGCGATGAGCAGACTTAACTAAATAGAATAATGCGTGAAGTGGGATCAAGTACTATCTAATTAAAATATGCTTAAAGTGAGGAACAAATATTAGTTAATTATTCTAATCTTTTAAATAACTAAGCTTAATCGTTTCAACAATTCTATCATCTGTCGTTAAATCACACAGACTTGTATATCATATATGTGTACCAAAAAAAAAACACACTTGTATATCATATAGCACTGAATGGAACAATTTCCCACCAAAACTATTTTCATAGACACCCTATTGTATTTTTTTTTGTAATATAAAAATAATGCTATGGCTACGAAATTTTTAATTGTAACCGTAAGAAATGAAATTCTGAATGAAAATGTGATATACAAGCAGTATAAATCATGACTAATTAAATACACGATGATTGTTTTTGTTTTGTACGAATTTAGGCCTTGTTCTTTTAGACTGCAATTTTTTAAATTGAATTGAATTAAACTGAACTGAGTTAGTATAAATTTATAACTACGTATAGCTGAACTGAACTAAATTGTAGTCTAAAAAAACTAGGCCTTAATCTCACTTGTATCTACATTTTACTTGTGTACTAGGCCTAACATTTTTAAAAGTGACGAGTCGGATTTAGATACTCTATAGTTAAGTTTGTTGTAATGGTTGAGATTTATATTTAGTTATTTGTAGGCTTCCTAATACTAAGTCCGCCATCATACAACTTTAAAATTCAACATTTGAAACCTTATTTTGAGCTTTTATATTATTCAAGACACTCTTCTGCACACGAATGCATCTTGGATTTAAAAATGTTAAAATACAACCTCTCATTAATGTGTTGAAATTAAAAAAAAATAGAAATCTCAAGATTTACCTTAAAAAAACTCTAATATCATATTATAAACTGTTTTATCATAGAGTTTAAGCTAATAAAACTAAAATTCGGTTGTGATTTTTATATTATTTTTTGACACATTAAATTAATAGAGAGGTTAATACAAAATTTAGGGCTTATGCAGCAATATTGAGAAGATAAAACGCCTCCTCAATATTTTTTTCCTTCACATTTTTTTGATTAGTTTTTTTTCAACTAATTGCATCATAGATGTACATGATACAAAATGTTTAAACTATTTCAGCAGAAATTAAAATGAACTTTATACATTTTAAGTACAAAATAAGGACGTTAATGTGCAAAATTTAATTTTTTTTTATCGAATGTGTAAAATGTATTAGAAACTTTTCATAATTTAATATTGAGAAGCTTCATTTTTGTCACTACTTTTGAAATCATTGACCCCATTTTACAAAAAAAAAGTTCTCGGTCCCTGTTTTATAAATGAGTGAAATCATATGATACTTTTTTGAAGTTTGCCCTTCTTTTAATTGCTTCCCAATGATTTTTTATATATGGTACCGGAGATCTAATACCCTTCTTTAATCCAACGATTGAGTATTTATGATGGACAGACAACAAATTAATCAAACAAATACGTATGCACAATTTTTCTCCAACTCATTTGTGCAGTGTAATTTCATCTTGCAATTGGGTTTGTTACTAACATGATGTTAGTGATTATGTGCTATTAACATGATTATCTACATTTTACCTTTGAATATTTCAAACCGTAAGATCTATCGATTTCCGTAGTCATGTTGGATTGTTTCCTTGAGAAAACTAAGTACTAAGCGTATAATTGTATCCGGTTCTTAAAACCATAGTTAATGGAATGAATCACAATGTGAAGGTTGTTGGTTTGCCCCTTAGAATTTTACTTTTAGTTTTGGATTATATGTATTCAGCAATTTGATTAGGGATGACAATGGATCTTTGACCTGTTCTAGATCCATTCTCTTACAATCTGCTCTCGATCTCACATACATCCAATGGACTTATAAGGTTTGAACATGGGTCCATAAATATTTTGTTAATATAGACAGGTCTATAAATTAGATCCTGACCCTTAGGCTCTTTTTATATATAAAAACAATTGGGAAATACAACTATGATCACGGTCCGCCCGGACCGATGATGATTAATACCTATTCATGTAGGTGTCCGAATGTTGAAAGTGCTATGAATCGAATATCTTTTTCCATGTCCAAAATCCTTTGAATAATCATCAAATATTCCTAAAGGAAAGAACCTCAAACAAGCGATAACATGCCCGAACTTCTGCCTTAGACAGAATATTCTCTGGAAATCCAAATAAAATTTCCAACGGTTAAAAGATAGCCCTAGATGTTAGGAACTTTCTGGCAAAATGTCGCGATGATCCAACAGTTGGATCACCGTCGATCGACGATTGTCACAGGTGTCGATGGATGGTCGTTGCTACTGACACGTGTCAAGTCTAGCAATGACTTAACAAACCTACACCCAGGTGACATGTGTCGATCGACGGTCATCACATGCATCAATCGATGGTTGTTGGACACGTGTCAAGTCTAGCAATGACTCAGGGATGCTACAACAACCCAAGGAGTGTAATCAACGATGCTTAGTGTGTCGATCGACGGTCGCCAATTCCCCATAAAAAGAAGTGAGCCTGCTCATTTCAAAACAACTTCGAACGGAAAAAAAATATCTCAAGCTCTCTGAAAGTTCCTTTTCACGGATTCCTCGAATCCATACCAAAAATCCCTTTCCTTATTCGCAACTACACTTAGGTATAGAGTCCTCATTCGACAAGTTTTAGTTATAAACTAGCCTAGCCTCATTTCCAAAACACCATTCCGATACTATAAATCAATATCATCGACAGGCTTTAGCTATAATCCGTCCTCATATTGTCCTTCAAACACCAACTATACCTAGGTTTAGTCCATTATTCTTGACGGACTTTAGTTATAAACCGTCTCCGTAGATCCCAAGATTTTCAACCCTAATCTTCCAATCATTCAGTTTTAGCACGTACCGGCTTTCAGGAAACTCGAAAGGTAACTAAGGGTAATTGGATTATATCCCACTTTTATTGCATTCATTTTTATTTCATTAATATAAATAAGCATTTATATTTATTAAATTGTCTGGAGCATCCAAGGCTGAGAAATTGATTGTCTAGGTATAAACACTTATCCGTTCATTTTTATTTGTTTTAATTGTTATTTATTCCCAAATTTTATAAATAAAACGACATAGGAAAACTATTTTTAATAAACTAATTAAACATAAATATCTCGAATCAAATAAACAAGTAACTATTTTATCCGAACTCAGAATCTCTGTTCTATAGGTGTAGGGATCCTATCCGGATCGACTATACCATAATTTCCCGGAAGAGCTGATCCAGGTGGCGACTCTTATCATTTATAAAATAGGGCTTTTGACTCTATTTTAATTTACAAAGTTTTCATCAAAACATCTATACACACTAGTCACTAGAAGGGTCCCATGGTCCCTATTTCCAAGCGCTCAAAATGTAACGAGCCCCGCGCTCGAACTACAGCGGCTCCCTGCATAAAAATCCGGGAGCCTGCGCACCCGTCGCATAAAGGTTCGCCCGTTCACAACATCCAAATGTTAATTTTTATAAAACTAATTACCAAATTACATTTCAAATAATATTCTATCAAAACTAACTTTCATGTTTTCTAATTTACGATTTTACATCTCACCTTCTTTTACTTATTTTATTTTTATTTTGCAATTATTTCACAAACCTTTAATTTTTTGACATGTCATCTTAAAGTTTTTTGTCTTTTTTTTTTCTCTTTGAAACTAGATTCATGGTGATATAAATTTTTAGAACTTTTTTCCGGTAAGTATTTCAAATAACTTATCTTATAGTTATGTAATAGTTATCCTATATCGCATATTGTAGTTATCTTGTAGTTATCTTATATCGCGCCTTATAGTTATCTTGTAGTTATTCTTTAGTGCTTTTCAAATTGATGTAATTTTTGTTATATTTTTACTATAGTTTTTATTATTGTTACTTATAGTATGTTCAGGTGATAAAGTTAACTTAAGATCACTACAAAAAGCGACACAAGATGATTACATTATAACTATAAGATAACTAAAAAATGTGACATAGGAAAACTACTACATAACTATAAGATAACTTATTTGAAATACTTATCGAGAAAAAAGTTCTGAAAAAGTATATCATCATGGATCTAGTTTTGAAGAGATCAAAAGACGAAAAAAAACTCTAAAGCGATGGCGTATTGAAAAAATAAACGGTTTAAATGGTAAATCAAAAATAAGAAATTTTTTTTTAAAAGAAAAAGTTTAGCAATTTAGAGGTAAAGAATAGTGATAAATGTAAAAATGTAATTAAGAATTAGTTTAGTGAGTATGAAGTGTCTAAAATATGGTAGATATGTGTTTTTCCCAAAACTTATACATAAGTTAAGAAGTGTCAAAAGTTTTGTACATTAGGTGTTATAACAAAATTTAAGTAATATTACATTTTTTAGAACTTTTAAGAAAACATCAAATTAGGCAGTAAATATCCATTTATTTGTAAAAAAGAATTTTCATTTCTTCATAATTGTTTATTAAAACCTGTATACGGTAATCGCACTAGTATGATATATATCTATTGAGTTATTATTCATGATAATATTATAAGTTCTCATTATATTTTTCTATAATCTGTTTTGGATCAAAATTCATATCCAACAAATTGCCATCTCTGTGATCTACTTTACTCTCACGGAATGATAGAAAACTAATATAGAACAACAAACTAATACAAGAACAAGAACTTGTATTACCTAAATAGATATAGCAATGGCTGAAATTAAAAGGCTAAATGGATAGTAAAGACACTAATAGAATAATAAAACCAAAGCTAGGCTCCCACAAGGCTATACCCCCTCTCAAATCACTGTTGAGACCCAAATATCAAAATATCCCAAAAGCTGCTCTCCCTTCTATAATACCTCTCTTTATATAACCTAAAGAAAACCCTAAACACATATTTTTATTTAAGTTACGCTATTAGCAGAAGTAGGGTGAGCAAGCGCTTAGGACCCCGAGTTTTTGGGGTCTCAAATTTTTTCAGAATTATACAAATATAGGAGCAAAATATAACTTATATATGAATGTTATGATAACTTTATTTTTTGGGCCAAACACTCTATTTGGACCATGTGCTATTGATAGTTTACCTTTTACGTCCGTCTGCTATACACATTACTTTCTTAGTCCCCGTGCTTCAGAATCCGTTACCCATTTAATCCTTTTCTTTAACGGAAATAATAAATTCTTTACATGTTGGATCCACGCGGCATTACTCAGACAGAAAAGAAATGGGTTTTACTTTTTACTGTGATAGTTTCCTTCTACTCCCCTCACTATCAGTCCCCGTTCATTTTCTTCATCACCGCCATCAACAATGCTTTGGCGTTCATCATTCTCTTATTTTCTTCTTCCTTCTAAATACAAGCCTTGGATTTTATTTCCTTTTCCATTTTCATTTTTTGGTAATTTTTTGGTGACTCATCATTAGTTTTCTTTTTTAGCTTGGCTAATAAACGAAAAGAACTCGATTTATAACAGGTTGAAAAAATGGTTCCAGAATTTGATCGGATCATATTTTTCTGGGGAAATTCATGTTTTTGAATCAAGCTATTATTTCTTTCCCTTATATACTGATTTTCATACAGTTTTTTCCATTTTCTATTACAATTTTGGAAAAAATTGAAGTTTTCGATTTTTACCTTTTTCTTTCCCTGGTTTGTATTTCCTGACAGATAGATAATGCTCCTTTTAGGTTCTAGATTCATTTTCTTCTGCTTTCTGGTTTTCAATTTTTATTTGAATGTTTTATCGCTCGAATTCTAACAATCCTTTCAAGCATTATCAACTTAGAAGCTACATTAGATTTGGTAAAGTAGCGATTTCTGATTTTTTTTTAGATTGTGAATTGAAATGAATCCATGAAAGTAATAGCTTTTCTGTTTTTGATAAAATCCATGAAAGTAATAGCTTCTGACCTGTATAACTGCGGAAGCCATGGCAGTTAGAAGTCCTTATGAGGAAGGAAACCGAAAGGCAAAGAGAATGAGTTGTCTACGTGTAAGCCCTATAATAATCATTTGATAATTTATTGTGCCACGTCAGCAAAGAAAATGACACATGAATCCAACGTGTCAAGGTTTTATTATGTCCGTTAAAAAAACGACTAAAAGGATAACGGAATCTAAAGTACAGGGACTAAAAAGATAACGTGTATAGTGAAGGGACAGAAAAGGTAAACTAGCAATAGCACAAGGTTCAAAAAGGATGTTTGGCCTTTTTTTTAAAGTAAAAATTACTTTACCCTTCATCACCATTTAATTAGTTGAGTAAAATTTAATATAATAATAATAGTGATAAAGTAACCATAAAAGAAGGCCACCTAAAATTTCCCTCGTATTTACATATAAAGAGAAGATAACATTAAACGCATGAAGTGTTTTGGTGGTAGAGGTATGCGTTTCCTTACCTTTGATTCCATGCTTGAGCCTTGGGCCCCTTTTTTTATTTTTTTCCTCTCCTTTCTATGTAATGACAATTAAAAAATTGAAAACATTCTCTCCTTTTTTTTCATCATATCTTATCTATTGTTTAATGATAAATATTTAAAAAAGTTTTAATTTATATTATTATACAATGTTCTATTTATTAAATTTATTATTATAAAATTGAAGAAATATTAATAAAGTTAAACTAATGATTTTGTAAATAAATGATTGTGTTTTTTTTACTTTTATATATTTTTTTAAAAATTTGTCTCAATGAGTTTATTATATTAACAAAGAAAAACCTCATTTCACCCCGTCTATATGTAGACTCGAATCTGTGGCCTCTATGATTTAATTATATTCATTCAAAACAATTTAAATTTATTTTTCACATATATCTTTGTTTACATATAAATTACACCATACATTATCGAAATATTTTTATTTTTATTTATTAAATTTATTATTTTAAATAGATGTTTTTAATTTAAACTAATTGTTTAAGAAATATATTAGCTACATTAGCTAATGACAAATGTCTTATCGTGATAAATGAGACTCTCTCTGTGACTAGGAGATGTCATGAGTTCGAGCCGCATAGGATATAAGATAAAAAAATTCTTTGTAATTAACATAAGCACAATTGCAAAAATTTTTTAAAAATATATCGTGGAAATTATCGAACATACTTTCATTTTACATGGACCCAAATTTCAATTTTTTGTTCAAGGCCCCGAAAATTTTTGAGACGGCCTGTAAGTTACTATTCTAGCCTTAACAAATTAACTCATTTCACGGAACATGAAATGTATGTAGAAGATTGATGATCTCTTTCATTTAAATGGCCATTAGAAATTGTAGGGTGAGTTTTGATATTTATATTTGAAGGCACATTCCTTTACAGTGAATTGAGCTTAAAGCAAATTCCTTTACTGAATATATGTTTTTAGCTGTTTTTAAGTTTAAATGACAGCAAAAGAATTATTAATAACTAACAATAGAAAACCATAACAACTTTAATGGTTGTAACTTGTAAAAGTTGAGTTGAGGGACAGGGGGTCATGCTCCATTAGAGCGACTTTGCTCTGGTTCACTACAGTTTTATTTCGACTACGTTCAAATCTGACCCGGTCTCACACCTGACTGTGGTGGGCGAGTCTGCCAATAAAGGTTTTTTGCATTTACTAGGACTCGAACTCGAGGCCTCACATAAGCGATATCAAGTCGTTTACCACTTGGACTGACCCTTATTGATGACTTTGTTCGATGCTTTAATTGGCCTTTAAAATGTCTTATATACAATCTATGTATCATATTTTTTTTTCAATTTCTATATTTAGATTCTTTCCTAAAACTGAGAATTATAGGTTCAATGTTGAATATTATGCATGAGGTTGACCTTCTAATTTCAATTTCAGACAGAAACACATGCCTTTGCCAATATTAAGGTTGACCATTTGGTTAGCACACTGCACACTGACGGTTCCAATCTCCGATTCCAAGCTAAATATTTTTTTAAAAAATAAATTAAGTAAGAATTTTAAGCTTCAAGTGTTGTATTAATACAGCTACCATTCATTCTTTGTTTCAATAATTTTTTATTTTATTAAAAAATAAAAATAAAAATAGAAAAAATAGAATGGATAATGTATATATGAAGTAAAACCACAGGGCCCCAATCATTATTGTGATATGTAGTAGGTAGCAAACTAGCAATACATATTAAAGTATATTAAAATTGCATTGATTGGGTAATTTGTAATGCAAGGCTTATATATGGAAGGCAGTTAATCTACCAACAGAATAATAAAATGAAAAGATGTCAATTTCATATTCATTAGGTAAAACAAACAGATAGCTACCCGACGTTGCATCTACACCTACATGTAATAAACTTCCTTTAAATATGTATTCATCATATCGGATTCTAATGGTTCAAAAAGTTATACTTGGGTGCCGTTCTTTAAGATTAAAAATATTAAAAAAACCTCTAAACGAAATAAAAAATAAAATGTTTAAGAGATAAAAGAATAATAAGATAAGAAATCAATAAAAGATTCAATCATAGATTGGAGGGAACTGTCATCGGAAACATAACCAAGATATTACTGGAGCCTATTCAATGCCACATCTCATCTTGGATTTGATTTGTATTAAGAATCCTATATTAACATTTTCTTACATGTAATTATTCCCAATCAGTCTAAATTATGAATAATATCAATAATTAGGACTGATGTTGATTAAGTAAATTATTTATAACTAATTATATTTATGTTGATTTATTTATTTCCTTCCGTCATAAGTGATTTTATAAATATACGTACATATAGTTGATTATTTACACCTTAGAAATACAATATACAATATACAATTTCTTAATTTATCTCTTATTCATTTTTCATATGGTATTCGAGCAGCGTTACTATCTACATCAACATCATGGATTATTTTACTCAGCCATGTCCAACTGGTAACATTGACATATATTATAATGCATCAGGTTTGTTCTTTCACAGTGCAATAATTAATTCAGTTTTTGCAAAGCCATGGATTCTTGACAGTGGTGTCACTGACAATATCATTTTTGATCGTAAATATTTCACACAAAAACGTACACCTTCAGTTACCTTAGTAAATTTACCCAATGGTTCTACTGCCTCTATCACGTTCACATGCACTTCAATTGAATCATGATATTCGTTTAGAACATGTGTTATGCGTTCCATCCTTCAATTTAAACCTTATTTCTGCTAGTAAATTGACTAAATCTCTCAATTGTTGTATTATTCTCTTACCTGATAGTTGTATCTTGCAGGACTTGGTTACAGGGAGGACGATTGGTTCGGATGAGCAACGAGGTGGTCTTACATGTCACCTTCCATTCCGATACTAAACTCCTCACAAACTTTTAATTCTTTCGATTTATGGCACATGCGCCTTGGACATCCATCTTTAAAATGCCTAAAAATAATTTCTTCATTACTTTTATCCAATAATAAAATGTCATTTCATAATAATTATAACATTTGTCCTATGGCTAAAAAATCTAGACTTCCTTTTTCATACAATTCAATAAAAACTAATTCTCCTTTTGGTCTTATACATTGCAACATTTGGGGGGCCACACAAAATTGTAACCCATTACAAATGCCAGATATTTTTAACAATTATAGACGAATTTTTTCGGTGTACATGGATTTTTCTTATGCAACATAAATCAGAAACACAATGTTTTGTCAACTCATTCATTACCTTTGTATCTACACAATTTGATAAATCTGTTAAAAAGATTTGATCTGATAATGGTCCTGAATTCATTTCCATTCGCCAATGTTTTGAAGAAAAAGTTATGAAGTGCTAGTTTTCTTGTGTTTATACATCCAACAAAATGGTGTTGTTGAACGGAAACACCGTCATATCATTACTGTTGCTCGTTCCCTGTTATTTCAATCAAGACTGCCACTTCAGTTTTGGGGTGAAAGTGTTCTCACTGCAGTACACCTCATAAATAGATTACCCACACTTCTTCTTTCTAGCAAAACTCCTTATGAAAATTTACATAAAAAGCTTACCTCATATGACCATCTTCGAGTATATGGGTGCCTATGTTATTCCACCGTTGTACAACCCAAACGAAAGTTTGACCCTAGAGCTCATCAATGCATTTTTGTTGGTTATCCATCTACTTATAAAGGTTATAAGTTATATGACATTGCTTCTTCCACTTTCATCATTAGTCGAGATGTTATTTTTCATGAAACTACATTTCCATATCAACATCACCATCCTTCACCTACATCTCCACTTTTGCCAAATTTAGATCTTGATCTTTCTCCTTTACCCGTTTTACCAAATTTAGCTCTTGATCTTTTTCCTTCACCAAATCTCAATAATGAGCCCTCAGAAAATTTGCCCTCAACCGAGTCACATCCCGTCGATCAATCGTATAATATTGATCAATCACACTATATTGATCAGTCGTAACATGTTGATCAATCGCATCATATCAACCAATTTCCTTCTTCACCTTCAATTCGACAATCTTCCCGAAATCACCAAGCTCTAGTGTGGCACAAAGACTACTTTGTTCCTACTGAAGCCAATCAGTCCATCATCATTCCAATGTCCTCTAAAGGTACAAAATATCATCTTTCTAATTTTTTTTATCATATTCAAAATTTTCACCCGCACAATGCACTTTCTTTGCTAACATCAAAGTTCCAAAAGAACCCACTTCTTAAGAACAGGCCAACCTTGATCCTCATTGGCAAAAATCCATGGTTGCAGAATTAAATGCATTAGAAGATAACAATACTTAGAGCATTATTGTGTTACTTCCTACCGGTCATAAACCTATTAGATGTCAATGGGTCTATAAAATCAAATATAATTCTGATGGGAGTATTGAGAGCTACAAGGCGCAATTGGTTGCTAAAGGATATACACAAAATGAAGGTCTTGATTACAATGAAACATTCACTCCAACTGCCAAACTTACCACATTACAGTGTCTCTTAACCGTCACTGCAGCTCGTAATTGGTTCACATACCAATTTGATGTACAAAATGCATTTTTACATGGTGATTTACATGAGGTGGTTTATATGAATCTTCCTCCTGGTCTTCACTGACAGGGGGAGAATCAGGTGTGTCCGCTCAATAAATTATTATTATACGGCCTCAAACAAGCCCCTTAGAATTGGTTCTTTACATTTTCTAATATGATTCAATCAGGGATTTACCGACAGTCCAAAGCAGACTATTCTTTATTCACAAAGCATGAAAGGTCTTCATTCACTGCCATTTTAGTCTATGTAGATGATATACTTTTGACTGGAAATGATCTAAAAGAAATGCAACACCTCAAAGATTGCTTACTTCGGCGTTTCTGCATTAAAGGTCTTGGAGATTTGAAATATTTCTTAGGGATTGAGTTTTCTCATTCTAAAACTGGAATATACATTTCCCAAAGAAAATATGCACTTGATATTTTACAGGATACATGGCTTACAGGTGCTCATCCAGAAAAATTTCCAATGGAGCAATATTCGAAGTTAACTACAGATGATGGAGAACTATTGAAAGATCCATCCAAGTACAGATGGGTTGTAGGAAGGTTAATATACCTCACAGTCACTAGACATGACATAGTGTTTGCAGTTCGAACATTAAGTCAATTCATACAATCTCCACATCAACCATATAGGGCTGCTGTAATTCGTATCCTTAAATACATCAGAGGATCTCCAAGACAAGGCTTGTTATTGCCATCCAAAAATAATCTCACACTTAAGGCATATTATGATTCAGATTGGGTAGGATGTCGAACAACTCGAAGATCAATTTCAGGTTATTGCATCTTCCTTGGTTCTTCTCTTATTTTGTAGAAGTTAAAGAAACAGACCAATGTATCAAGATCATTAGCAGAAGCAGAATATCGTGCAATGGCCAATGCATGTTTGGAGTTAGTATGGCTACGTTATATATTGTGAGATTTGAAAGTCCTGTGTGATGTTGCTACACCACTATTTTGTGATAATAAGGCATCACTACATATTGCAGTAAACCCAATGTTTTATGAGTGTACAAAGCACATTAAGATCGATTGCCATATTGTGCGAGAGAAGCTGCAGGCAGGAATAATCAGTCCTTCATATGTACCAACTCGTCACCAACTTGCAGACATTTTTACAAAGCCACTGGGGAAGGATCAGTTCTTAACATTGCAACACAAGTTGAGAGTTTGAAATATTCACTCACCAACTTGAGGGGGAGTATTAAGAATCCTATATTAACATTTTCCTATATGGGATTATTCCTAATCAGTCTAAATTAGGAATAATATCAATAATTAGGATTAATATTGATTAGGTAGATTATTTACAATTAATTGTATTTATGTTGATTTATTTATTTCCTTTCCTCATAAGTGGTTTTGTATACTATAAATACATGTACATATAGTTAATTATTTACAACTCAGAAATACAATATACAATTTCTCAATTTATCTCTTATTCATTTTTCATAGTTTGACTTTTCAAAGATGTTAAATTTTTTTATTTTACTCTCTCCAATCAAAAGGTGACACATGACATTTGGAGGGGGGGGGGGGGCTGGTAAATACTTATAAAAATTGGAGACGCCACCTGATATAAAGTGTCAAGTTTGGGGGGCTATGTATGCATTAGGCCTTAATAATAACTCAAATAAATAAGTAATGATGAGTCAAAATAAAGAGAAAATCAAACATAAGCAACTTTATACTGTTTCAACCTATTGTCTAGATCCAGCCCCTAGAATACCCTTCTCCAAACTTTAATGCACTAGTGTTCAACTCTTTCCGAAGTAGAGAAACTTGTACAGATGAATCCTCATACTATTAGTACCCTTCTCTTAGTGTCTCTGATTCCCAAGTCTAACTTCTAACCTAAGCTAGACCGAATACAAAGTTTTGGCAATAGCTCTCCCAAGCTTTTTACAAGTATTTGCATAGAAAGAAGGTTTTTGATATCATGAACAATGTTTCAGTGATCTCTTTAAACAAACATGAGTTGAGTGTTCAACATTTTCTAAGAAATCAAACAAATAAGAGTTTTTGTTTGATTTTGAGATTGCAATATCGCAGTATGTGTGCACTTAGTTAATTTTAAATAATTTCTTCATTGGTGGTATAGGTCTTTATATAGGCAGTCTTGATCTTGAGGTAGTTGTTACTTAGTTTAGTGATAGAATCTTGATCGTTGTTGTGAGCACGAGATTTTACAGTCCGTCTTATGAGACGATGATGACGTATGCCCGATTTTATTCCTCATGATAAACATTCTTTTTGGAATTTTTATTACTGATATAAAATTCTCTAAGAATTTTATTTTCGGAGAAATTAGGTTCGACGTGTCCGATAAGGCGTCTAGTGGTAGCTCAGACCAATGATTTTCACCTAAAAAATAATTTAGTCCAAAATACCCATTAAAAATAAAAAATAAAACCTAATATTTGAGTTTTTATGTCAAAATCACCTTTTGCTGGATTTCCTCTCCTTTTTCCAAAGTTCGGGCACGAATCGTGCTAGCTTTTCAAACTTGTCAGGAAGGTGAGGCCGCCGACGGCTTCATCGATACTGCTGGCAACTTCATCGATACTGCCGGCGGCTTCATTGATACCACCAGAGGTATCATCGATGCCGGCGGCGACATCATTTCCTCTACAGAACAGCTGTCTGCCTTTTTTTTCTCTATATCCGACGGATAATTGACCAAAGGCAATTTCCAACGGATTTTAGCCTATATAAGCACCATTTTCCAGCCATTTCAAGGGTTCCACTCCTCCCCAACTCAAAATTTTAAGTAGATTTTGAGCATTTTAGCTAGCTTTAGAGGGATGAAGTTTAGAAAAGGTAAGAAAAGAGGATTCAATTCATCTTTTCTTGATTTTTCTATACTAAACTCTCTGATATTTAGGTGCACTTTAAGTTTCGAAATCACTAAATTAGGATTTAGTGACTATATCACCCCTTACTTCCCAAAATCATCATTTGAGCTCCCTGAAGGCATACGGATCGTGAAGAGGTGGATTCACGGCCCCGAGGTAAAAATTCCGAGTCTCATAGCTCTTTGGCTTCCTTTTTGCTTATTTATTGTATTTTAGTTGCTGTTTATGTTTAGTTTTGGGTTTTTTGGTCACTTTCTGGCCAAAAACAGCTGCTGCAAGAAGCTGAAGCCGTCGGAGACAGTTGAAGCCATCAGCGGTATTAACCATGCCACCAGCGGCATCGTTGATACCGCTGGTGGCCTCATTTGCCCCTAGTAGCCCCATCTTCTTGTAAGACCCTTTCTTTATGGTACCTGGCAAGTCATGTAGCCTGCTTGTGTAGCTGAGATGGCTAGTGGTATCACCCATGTCGCCGACGGCCTTTCGTTTTTGTTTATTTCCCTACCTAGTTTAAATTTCGGAAGCTAGGATGTACAGTGCAACGACGCAGGTCCAGGATCTTCTGAAAACAGACCCTACCCCATACCATGTGGCATTTTCACTAATAATTTGGTTAAAATAGCAATCGAGTCTAAAATATGGATATAATTGAATTTTCCCACAAACGTCGTTTAAATCTCATTTTTAGCTATCAAATCGGGCTCCATAAATTGTAAATAAAATATGCCATGTTCACGCTAACTCGGGTCTTATTTGGTTTAGTAACTATGCATGTTATGTGATATACCTCGTACAACGTGTCGTACTTGTGCTAACCATTTTGTGCAGGTAAATTTAGGTAAGATGAATGGTAGACCTTCGGGTATTTTATTTATTGCATAGAAAAATGTATAGGATTCGAAAAGCCATGTAATTATTATTTTATTTTTCTGCATTTTATTTAGGATTGTTGGAAAACAATGATCCGGAATCTTAATTAAACTAAAATATCCGGATCAAGTTTGAAAGAAACAAAAAATTAAACCAAGTATCTCCTAAATCCAAATGGAAGCATCCGGTCAAGATCCAGATACAAGGACATCCATTGAAGACTACAATTACCTAAGCATATACTGGAATTATTAGGTTAAAGTTTGGAAAGGAAACAAACTTTAAACCTCCAAGACTAGCATCTAGAAGAACTGATTGCTAAGCATTTGGATAAAGACAGATCCGGTGATATTCAGTCTAAAGACATCCGAAGACTTAGGTATCAAGACAATGGGAAAAGCTTCAAAGATAACTTTTCCCTCCACCTTTTTGGTCTATAAAGTTAAAGATCCTTTCCCTATGAGCAAGATAAAAGAGACAGCTCACACTTTTCAGAAAAAGGATAAAAGGACTGACACCGGACTGAAAAAGGAAACAACCTTTTTCACCTAGACTAATAAGGAGGAATGTGGAGCTCACACCAAAAAGCTAATGGTATAAAAGTTGGTGTGACACTAAAAAACAAGGAAAACCATCACTAACATCTTATCAACCTCAATCCTAAGGATTTAAACGGGTTAAATTACTATCTAACGGATTAATCAATGGCTCTGAAAGTGCCACATTTTACCTGATCAACGATGAAGATTAATTATAGCTTACCAACCCACAAAGGCTACATTTATAATGGAAGCCTATAAAAGGGAAGCTTCACAAGTTGAGAAGGTGCTGGTTATTTTCATAAAAGTATATAATAAGAGAATTTACAAGAAAACAATCAGTTTCACAAATCCCTCCAAGAACAAATCACTGAAAATTAGTTTGTAAGGATTCCTATGTAAATTATAAACTTAAGGAAGTCCAAAACCAAAACCTTTGATAGAAACCAAAGTGTAAAGTATCTCCTACTTTGGTGAGTAGTGAGATCGAGATATAGCTTGAAGTAGGTGCTTTGAGTGGTATCTCCCTGTAAGACTCAGCTTAGATTCGGGGTAGAAGTCTAAGTGGTATATCCTGCTAAAGACAAAAGAACTCGGTTAGGAGTTAGTGCTTTTAGTGGTATATCCTACATCCGGAAGGGGGTTCCATCTGAAGACAAACTGTAAGGCTTGATTTCTGCCAATTGGAAAGAAATCACACTAGTGGAAAACCTCAAAGGAAGGAACCTTTGGGGACTGGACGTAGGCGGGTCCGAACTAGTATAAATCATCATGTTTGAATTTCTTTAACTCTTTAATTATTTTTGCATCATATTTAATATCTGCATCATCCGGATCCATAACATCCGGAAGCCATCAAATATGCTACCCAAGACTTTTTAAAGTCTGTTAATTCTGTAAAAAGGGTCATTCACCCCTTTCTGACTCTATATAGACCCTCATAGGGATCGATAAGTGGTATTAGAGCAAGTGCTCAAACTAGAGATCTAACCATCTCGAGCTAAAGGTCCACATATTTTGATCTAAGAATCATAATGAGTTTCTAAAACTCACAGCTCCTTCCGGAGGGTATGTTTATTACCCGTCCTCCACTCTTCACCGGTGAACACTACACGTTCTAGAAAAACTGGATGAAGAATTTCATTTAGGCTCAAAGCATGATGGCATGGATGGCCACTAAAGATGGTCCATATAAACCTACGCATGAGGTAGATGGTTTAACCACACGCAAGACCTCGAGCTTATGGGATGAAAATGATTATAAGAGATTGCGTGAAAACGTAAATGCTATTAACATGCTTCATTGTGCTCTTAGTGCAATAGAATTTGATAGGATATCCGGATGTGAGGCTGCATGAGAAATCTGGCAGAAACTGGAAGTCACCTATGAAGGAACCAACAAAGTAAGAGAGGCCAAGCTTGATCCACTCTAGTAGAAACTTGAGACCTTTAAGATGGAGCTAAAAGAATCTATCAATAGTATGAACACTAGATACACAAATCTAGTGAATGAAATGAAGAGGATTGGAAAAGAAATTCCTGAAGTGGATATGGTCAAGAAAGTACTATGGAGTTTCACCAAGGAGTGGGATAACAAGAAAACTGCCATTGAGAAAGCTCATGACCTAAACTTCTATAGTTATGATGAGCTCATTGGCAATCTCTTGACTCAAGAGCTGTCTCTGGAGAGATATAGTCAACAGGAGAAGAAGCCTAAAGAGAAGAAAACTATTGCACTTAAGGCAGAATCCACTAGATTAGCTTCATCCAGAGAAAAAGAGCAAGTCACTGAGTCTCTAAGTACCAAGGAGCAACTAGCTCTATTAACTAGATAGCCTAACAAGTTCATATAAAATAAAGAAAGGAGAAAGTCTAGAAAATATGAATCCCGAAGACCAAGAGAAGGCATATCCAGAAGAGACAGGCCTAGAAAGAATTCGGATGAAAAGAAGGATTCGAAAAAAGAGGCTACCTGTTTTGAATGTGGGGAGAAAGACCACTTCAAAACAAAATGCCCTAAGCTTAAAAGAACCAAGAAGCACAAGAAGAAGGCAATGGTGGCTACCTAGAGCAATAGTGAGGAAAGTAGCAGCTCATCTTCAATAGAAGAAGAAGAAGAAGAGACTACCAATTATGCATTCATGGCACTAACTGATCCAGAAGTAGAGCAATCTGAAAAGAATGTCTCTAAGAAAGATACAATGCAAATCGAAGAATCAGAATTAAAAATAGAAACAACAAATACTGAGGTAAACTCTTATTGTAATTCTACTTCTAACTTTAACCTTGCTAGAGCTTTAGCTATTGTGCTCATGAGTGTGAAGAAGAAGACCAAAGCGATCAAATCCTTAAGAAGACAAATGTTAGAAATCACTGAGGACAACGAAGCATTGGCACAAGATGTTAACTTGATAAGAACAACAAAGCACATTGATGAAGTTGAAGAAAACTTCCTGAGAAATCAAGTGCAGATATTAAGTGCTAACTTGATGGGGTTAGATAGGGAGCTAACCCTAATGAAGGAAGCATCCGAAAGGAGATCAAACCCTCCTCAACCAAGAAGGAATCCAAAGTAGAATACACAAAGAAATCAGCACCAAGCTGCCAAAGGAAATCCAAAGCCTTTAAATCAAAAATTGAAGGAGGTTAGCAGGCAACCACAGGCCCAAAGATATACTACTGCACAAAAAGGAAAGGCTAAGGCAGTATATAATTAGCAACCTGCCAAACAGAAGAGGAATCATGCAGCAGAAGTTGCACCTCCAACCAGCTTTCGGACACTCTCCGGACCATCCACAAGTGTACAAGAGGCTGGATATAGAGGGAACTATGGGAAGGAGGATATTGAAAAGATTAAAAAGAAGTAGGGGTAAAGTAGACCCATCTTAGAGTACATGTTTTGTGTGAAAAACAATCATATTACTAAATTATGTAGATTAAAAAATTGTTACTATAATGGCTTGAGATGGTTAATAACCAAAGAGGACCCAAATTTGATTAGGTACCCAAACCCACTTGATCTATTTTACAGGTATGCCTTAGATCCACAGTAGATCAACACACTTGGTACATTAATAGTGGATGCTCAAGGTACATGACAGGTGATGAGAAGGGCTTCATCAAATTAACCCGGAAGAAGTGAGGCAAAGTGAGCTTTGGAGATAATAAAAAGGGCAGATCATTGGACATGAGACCATTGGATCTGAATTAAAGATAGAAGATGTCTCACTGGTTGATGGACTGAAGTTCAACTTGCTAAGTGTTGCCCAACTCTTTGACAAAGGAAGAAAAGTTACCTTTGATTCCGGAGGATGCTCAATCTATGATAGTAAGTCTAATCAACTCATTCTTTATGCACCTAGAGTAAACAATGTCTATTCTATTAACATTAAAAATGAGAAAAAGAATATCTAGTTGGTGTCTAAAGAAGAAGAATCATGGCTATGGCACCGGAGGTTGGGACATGTTAGCATGAATCTTCTATCCAAACTAGCCAAAAAGGAATTGGTAGTGGGTTTGCCTAAGGTTGCTTTTGATGAGGATCATCTATACATTACATGTCAATTAGGTAAACATCATAAGAAAAGTTTCCCTTCCATCTCCTACATTCCCTCTAAAAGAGTACTTGATCTCTTGCACATTGATCTCTTTGGCACAGTTAAACCATTGAGTTTAGGTAGAAGAGAATACACCATGGTCATTGTGGATGATTATTCTTGATATACTTGGGTTCTCTTGCTAGCAAGCAAAGATGAAGCCTTTGACCAATTCTCAAAAACATTCATCCTGATAGAAGTAGAACATGGCATAAGCATTGCATGCATCTAGAGTGATAATGGTGGTGAGTTAAAAAATAAGCATTTTGCTGAATTTTATGACTCTAAGGGCATTGAACATAACTTCTCTGCCTCTCACACCCCTCAACAAAATGGAGTTATTGAGAGAACGAACAAGACCATAGTTGAAATGGCTAGAACAATGCTAAATGAGAATTATTTGCCAAAATATTTTTGGGGTGAGGTTGTAGATACAACATGCTATATTTTGAATAGAACTCTCATTAGAAAGACCATAGAAAAGACCCCCTATGAAATCTGGAAGGGAAGAAACCCAAAATTGGGTACTTTAAGGCTTTTGGATGTAAATGCTACATCCTAAATGATAGAGAGCAACTAGGAAAATTTGATCCTAAATTTGATGAAGCAATTTTTGTTAGCTACTCAACATATAGTAAGTCTTATAGAGTCTTCAACAAACAAACCCAAACTATAGTAGAGCCTATACATGTAGATTTTGATGAGACTAACCATGTAGATAAGAGAAATTCCACTCCGGAAGACCTAATTCCAGAAGCTGAAAAATTTGGAGAAAAGAAGGAAGCTGAAATTCCTGACTCATTCCAAATCAAGAAATACAAAGAAGAAGATGAAGGACTATCCTTTGATCCAGATGTACAACAAGTTAATCTCAACCCACAAGAGATTGGCTTCAATGAAGGCCAAGAAGAAGCTGTTGAGACAGAAGTGGAACAAGCTCCAATCTAACATGAAGGCTTACAAAGGGTAATCCAGACTCACAGAAATCATCCGGTAGAAGCTATTTTGGATAATATCCAAAATCCAGTCAAAACCAGAGGATGACTCAATAGGATGATGAGCCATGCTGCTTTTGTCTCTCTCATTGGGCCAAAGAAATTTCAAGATGTTGAAGGTGATGAAAGCTGGATGATGGAAATGTAAGAAGAACTAGATCAATTCACCAGGAATGATGTGTGGGATCTAATGGCACCTCCAAAGGGAAAATCAATCATTGGAACCAAATGGGTATTCTGGAACAAGTTAGATGAATCTAGAGTCGTGGTAAGAAACAAGGCAAGATTGGTTAGCCAAGGCTACAATCAATAGGAAGGAATTGACTTTGAAGAAACGTTTGCCTCTGTAGCAAGATTGGAGGCAATCCAGATTCTATGTGCTTTTGCATCATTCATGGGATTCACATTGTTCCAAATGGATGTCAAGAGTGTATTTCTAAATGGAGTTATCCAGGAAGAAGTCTATGTGAAGCAGCCACATAGATTTGAAGATTTAGAGCATCCGGATCATGTCTACAAGTTAAAGAAGGCCCTCTATGGATTAAAGCAAGCACCTAGAGCTTAGTATGAAAGACTCACAACCTTTCTCATATCCAAAGGATATATCCGGGGCAAAGCAGATACAACCCTCTTCATCAAGAAAAATAAGAATGATATTATTCCAGTCCAAATTTATATGGATGATATCATATTTGGGGCAACAGAAATTTATATGGATGATATCATATTTGGGGCAACAGATGAAAGGATGTATGAAGAATTCAGTTCTCAAATGCAGAAAGAATTTGTGATGTCTATGATGGGAGAACTCAATTTCTTCCTTGGTTTACAAATCAAGCAAAGTTCGGAGGGGATTTTCATTAACCAGTCAAAGTACACCAAGGAGATCTTGAAGAAGTTTGAAATGGACAAGAGCAAGCCAATGTCTACTGCAATGGGATAAGATAAAGTCCTATCCAAGGATTGAGAAGGAGAGGATGTTGATCGAAAGCTCTATAGAGGAATGATTGGTTCACTTTTGTACTTGACAGCAAGCAGGCCTAGCATACATTATGCAGTGTGTTATTGTGCAAGGTAACGAGCCAATCCTAAGGATTCTCATCTCAAGGCAATTAATAGGATTCTTAGATACCTCTTAGGAACCACTGAAGTTGGATTATGGTATCCTAGTAATGGAAATTTCACACTCCAAGGCTTCATTGATGCAGCTTATGGCAGAGACACTCTTGAAAGGAAGAGTACATCCGGAGGTTGCCATTTCCTAGGAGATTGCTTAGTATCATGGTATAGCAAGAAGCAAACTTCAGTTACTTTATCTACTACAGAAGCAAAATATATGGCAGCTGGAAGTTGTGTGGCTCAACTCCTTTGGATCAAGCAATAGCTAGAAGATTATAGAGTTCAATCCGGATGTGTGGATGTTATGTGTGATAACAAGAGTGCCATTGATGTGTCAAAGAATCCAGTATACCATAGCAGGATGAAACATGTTAATATAAGGCATCACTTTATCCAGGATCGTATATTTAAAAAGGATGTTGCTTTAGTATACATCCCAACCAATAAGCAAAGAGTAGATATCTTTACTAAACCATTAAGCAAAGATCAATTTGGCAAGCTAAGGGAAGCAATTGGGATGTATAATCCAATTTAAGGAAAATCCGGAAGAAATTTTGCAGCAGATTTGACTCTTCACAAGTTAAGAAATCCGGAAGAAAAAGAAGAATTGAAGAAAGCTCTATTCTAAATAGAATATTGCCACATCAGTAGACAAGACAGACACATGGCAGTAAAGGCGCTAATAAGTAACTATCCCTTTTGAATTTCAAACGTTTAATGGGTGTTACACCCGCAGAAAATTCAACAATTGGATTTCAAAATAAACCATTCCCATTCTCCGGTTAAACTGAAATTACCTCTCTCTTAAAATCCCGATTGCCATGTCATCAATCTAGCCAAATTAATGGCATCCAGATTACCAAAATACCCTCACTTTGAAAATCCTATATAAACCCCCAAAAATCCCTGTCTTTGTCATGCGAGCAACAATCATATACTGTTACTCTGCAAAAATCCTATCTCAAACCCTAATTTCTTTCAATTCCTCTAGTGGCTGCTATAATGACCAGTGAAAGACCCAAAATGCTTCCCTAAAAGAACTTCGCTAATGAATCTGCTCTCAACAATAAAGATTTCACCTTCATAAACCTTAAAACCTTTGACTCAGTGATCCCCATAGACTTTTTGGGCGATAACTTCTTGTTTGAAACAGACCCTTACTCAAAATTGATTGAAGATCAACATCTAACTGACTTCCTCAAGATCAACTGCCCAACATACCCAGATTTGGTTAAGGAGTTTTATGACAATCTCAGAGCTCACTCCTATTGGGAAATAATAATCCAGAATACAAACAAACCGGATTAGGTTTGAAGTAAAACAAAACCTGATTACAACTTAATCTGGATAACTAAAAGCAACAAGACTTAAGTCATAATATTCGGAGAAATAAGAAATCATTCAAGTCAAGGACTATTACCTAAGCATAAGTGGATCAGCATCCGGTTAGGTTTTGGAAAGGAAACAAACTACTAAATCCAACTACAACAGTATCCAGTAGAATGACTGATTGAAGATACATTCGGACTGAATGAATTTGAAGACATCCGGAAGATTCTATTCAAGATAAAGCAAATGATTTCAAAATAATTCATTTCCCTCCATTTGATCTTAGCTGTCGACAAATACCTCTCCCGAGATAAAGACAAAAATAATAGCTAGCTTTTCATAATAGTACAAAAAGCTGCCAACTGGAAAGAGAAAAAGGTAACAACCTTTTTAACCTAGACCAATGGAAAGGCGCGTGGAGCACACGGATTGGACCACTGGCTAAAAGTTGGTGAATCACTAAAACCCAAGGAAAAGGATCATCGACAACTTTTCAGCCCAAATCCCTAGGATTCAAATAGGTCAAAATACAGTCTAACGGATTGATCAACGGCTTCGAAAGCACCATACTCAACTTGATCAAGGGTGAAGATTAAATTCAAGCTCAACACCCTATAACGGCTACATTTATGACAGAAGCCTATAAAAGGGAAACTTCACACATTGAGAAGGTTGGCTAGTTGATTTATAAAAGCAATTAACAAAGAAATAAGCATTCAGTCAGTTTGCTCAAATCACTCCGAGAACCAAACAATTACCAATATGTTTGTAAGAACCTTTAAAGTAATCTATAAACTTGAAGAGTTAAAAAACCACCTTTAATAAACCAAAGATTGTAAAAGCTCAATACCTGGGTGAGTATTGAGTATGGGACTTAGCTGGAAGAGGATTCTTTTAGTGGTATATCCCTGAAGAACTCAGCTTAGAATCAGGGTAGATTTTAAGTGGTATATTCTTCTAAAGCCAAGGGACTCAGCTTGGAGTGGACTCTTCAAGTGGTATATCCTACTTCTGGATGGGGTCACCAAGACAAGTTCAGAGGACTTAGCTAGGAGTTGGTGCTTCTAGTGGTATATCCTACTTCCGAAAGAAGTAAAAATCTCCGAAGACAACTGTAAGGCTTGATTTCTGCCAGTTGGGAAGAAATCACACTAGTGGAAAAGCTCAAAGGAAGGAAACTTTAAGGACTGGATGTAGGCGGGGCCGAACCAGTATAAATTGCCTGTGTTTGAATTCTTTTAACCTTGCTTTATTTTATTGCGTAATTTGTTAATTTACATCATCTGGATCCTAACTATCTGGAACATTCAAACACGCTATACAAGACCTTTTAAAGTCTATAAATTCTGCAAAAAAGTTCATTCACCTCCCTCTAACCTTATTAACATAAGAACATGGACCAAAAAGTGGTATCAGAGCTAGTGCTCACAACTAGAGATCTAACAATCTCGAGCTAAAGGTCCAAAATTTTGATTCAAAAATCAAAATGAGTTTCAACAACTCACAACTCCTTCCGGAGGGTATGTCCATTACCCATCCTCCACTCTTCACCGGTAAAATCTATACGTTTTAGAAAAACCGGATGAAGAACTTCATCCAAGCATAAAGCATGCAAGCATGGTTAGTTATTAAAGATGACCCATATGCGAGTACTCATGAAGTAGAGGGTTTGAGTACCCGAAAGCCCTCAAGTCTATGGGATGAAATGATTTTAAAAAGCTTCATGAAAATGAAAATGCTATTAACATGCTTCATTGTGTTCTTAGTGCAGCAGAATTCAACAGGATATCTGGATGTAAGACTGCACAGGAGATTTGGCAGAAGCTGGAAGTAACCTATGAAGGAACTAACAAAGTACGAGAAGCCAAGCTTGATCTACTCCAGCAAAAGCTAGAATCCTTCAAGATGGAACCCAAAGAATCCATCAGCAATATGAACACTAGATACACCAATCTAGTGAATGAGATGAAGAGACTCGGAAAGGACATCTCCGAAGTAGATATGGTAAAGAAGGTGCTCTAGAGTCTCACCAAGGAATGGGACAATAAGAAGGCTGCCATTAAGGAAGCTCATGGCTTAAACTTCTACAGTTATAATGAGCTCATTGGAAATTTACTTACTCGAGAGTTATCCTTGGAGAGATACAGCCAACAGGAGAAGAAGCCTGAAGAAAAGAAAAAAGCCAATTCTCTCAAAGTAGAGTCATTAGGATCAGAATCACCCAGATCCAAAAAATACTCAAAAAAGGTCCTCTCACTCAAACGAATCTAAATACAGTAAAGAATAGATGGCCATGTTGGCTAAATAATTCAACAGATTCATGAGAAAGAAGGAAAGAAGAAGGTCTAGAAGATATGAATCTAGAAGAAAGAATAACAGCTCTTCAAAGAAAAAAAAGTTTAGATGGGTTCCAGAAGAGAAGGAGGATCTAGAGAAAGAAATAGGCCGCTTCGAGCGTAGAGATAAAGGATACTTCAAAGCCAAATTTCCTAAGCTCAAGAAGGTCAGAAAATACAAAAAGAAAGTCGTGGTAGCCACCTGGAGTGATAGTGAAGAAAGCTGTAGCTCATCTTCCACAGAAGAGGATGTAGTTGCCCATTGTGCTATTATGCCAATTTCTGATCCCGAAGCTAAACAATCCGAAAGAAAAGCATCTATGTAAACAATTGAGTAAATAGAAGATTCAGAATCAGAAATAGCTGAAATTGATGTAAACTCTCACTCTAACTCTGTATCTAACCTTGAACTTGCTAGAGCTCTAGGAATTGTGATCAATGTTGTGAGAAAGAACACAAAAGTAATCAAGTCCCTCAAAAGGCAAGTGATGGAGCTAACGGAAGATGCTGAAGCCATGAGTCAAGACATAAATTTGCTGAGAACAGAAAAGCATATTAAAACAGTTGAAGAGAACTTCCTGAAGGAGCAAATCCAGATTGTAAATGTCAACATGATTGGGCTGGATAGGGAGATCACCCTAATGAAGGAAGCTTCTAGGAAGAGGCCGAAAGCAAAAGTTCTAAGAAGAGATCATCCTTCTCCTGCTCAGAAAAGATCCCAAACGCCTTTCAATCCTAGTGAAAGGAATGCCAAGAGGAAACCTCAAGCATAGAAGGTCCCAATTCCTCAAAAGGAACACCCCCAAAAGAGAAGGTTTACAAGGGAAGAAAAAGGAAAGGTAGTAATGAAGGATCCACCCATGGTGACAAAATCTCCTCCTAATCCAAATGGGACAAGAACAAGGATATAGTACCATCCTATGAGCAAACCAAGAAAGAACTATGGAGCCATAATTGCCCCTCTTGCTAGATTCCAGACTCAAAGGAATTAGGATGATGCATCTCTCTCCAAAGTAGGATATTCCGGAGGATATGGAAAGAAGGATCTCCAGAAGATTAAGCAAAGTAGAGGCAAAACATACCACCTTATGAATGTAAGTTTTATGGTAGAAATAATCATTCAACTAAAATTTGTAGGTCTAAAAATGGTTATTATGACAGCCACCTATGGCCGGAATAGGGTAATAATTCGAGAGGACCCAAGTCTGATTGGGTACCCAATCCTACTTAATATGTTTTGCAGGTATGCCTTAGATCCACAGAAGATCAACAAACATGGTATATTGATAGTGGATGCTCAAGGTACATGACTGGGGATGAAAAAGCCTTCATCACTCTAACCCGAAAGAAAGGTGGAAATGTGAGCTTTGGAGGCAGTCAAAAGGGAAAGATCATTGGATATGGAACCATTGGATCTGACTTAAAGATAGAAGATGTCTCACTAGTTAATGGACTGAAGTTTAACTTACTAAGTGTTGCTCAACTCTACGACAAAGGAAGAAAAGTCACCTTTGACTCCAGAGGATGCACCATCACTGATAGAAAATGAGACACTAATCCGGAAGATCAGACTCAGGAAGCTAAAAAGGAAGTACAACATCTTGTTCTAATCAAAATCAAGAAGTACAAAGAGGAAGAGGATGAGATCAAATTCAACACATAACAATTATAAGACAATATTAACAATCCTAAAATCAATTTTAATAATGGACATAAAGTAGAAGCTGAAGTTGTCATACAACAAGCTCAACCTCAACATGAAGGACTTCAAAGGAAATCCGGACTGACAGAGATCACTCAATGGATAATATTCTGGATGATGTTCGGAATCCAGTAAGAACCAGAGGTCAACTCAATAGGATGATGAGTCATGCTGCCTTTGTCTCATTAATTAAGCCAAAGAAATTCCAGGAAGCAGAAGGTGATGAAAGTTGGATGATGGCTATGCAAGAAGAACTGGATCAGTTTTCCAGAAATGATGTTTGGGATCTAGTACCACCTCCCAAAGGAAAATTAATCATTGGAACTAAATGGGTATTCTGGAATAAACTTGATGAATCCGGAGTTGTGCTGAGAAACAAGGCAAGATTGGTTGCCCAAGGATACAACCAACAAGAAGGAATTGATTTTGAAGAAACCTTTGCACCAGTAGCAAGGTTGGAGGCAATCCGGATCTTATGCTCTTTTGCTTCATTCATGGGGTTCACACTATACTAAATGGATGTCAAAAGTGCATTTCTAAATGGAGTTATTCAAGAGGAAGTCTATGTTAAGAAACCACCTGGATTTGAAGACTCAAAGCATCTAGATCATGTGTACAAGTTGAAGAAGGCTCTCTATAGATTGAAGTAGGCACCTAGAGCTTGGTATGAGAGATTAACCTCGATCCTTATATCCAAGGGATATATCAGAGGCAAGGCAGATACCATACTCTTCATAAAGAGGAAGAAGGATGATGTTATCCTAGTCTAAATTTATGTGGATGATATTATCTTTGGAGCTACTGATGACAAGATGTGCAAGGAGTTTAGCACTTAAATGCAGAAGGAATTTGAGAGTTCTATGATGGGAGAACTCAACTTCTTTCTTAGTCTACAAATCAGGCAGAGTCCGGATGAGATCTTCATCAACCAATCCAACTACACCAAGGAGATTCTAAAGAAGTTTGAGATGGACAAGAGCAAGCCTATGTCCACTCCTATGGGTACAGATATAGTTCTCTCTAAGGATAATGAGGGATAAGATGTTGAACAGAAGCTATACATAGGAATGATAAATCCTTACTATATCTGACAGCTAGCAGACCTGACATTCACTATGCAGTCTACCACTGTGCAAGATATCAAGCCAATCCAAAGAATTCTCATCTCAAGGAAGTCAAGAGAATTCTCAGATATTTACTGGGCACAACTGAAGTAGGTTTATGGTATCCTAGTAATGGGAATTTTGGCTTGCAAGGGTTCACTATTGCTGATTATGGAAGAGACACTCTTGAGAGAAAGAGTACATCTGAAGGATGCCATTTCCTAGGAGACTGTCTAATACCTTGGCACATCAAGAAGCAAACTTCAGTTGCATTATCCACCACTGAAGCAGAATACATGGCTGCAGGAAGCTGTGTTGCTTAACTCCTATAGATCAAGCAATAATTAGAAGATTATGGAGTTCAATCCGGATGTGTGGAGGTAGTGTGTGACAATAAGAGTGCCAATGATGTGTCTAAGAATCCAGTGCTACATAGCAGGATGAAGCATGTCAACATAAGACATCATTTCATCCGAGATCATGTGATGAAGAAGGATGTTGCTTTGTTATATATCCCAACCAATGAGCAAAGATCAGATATCTTCACTAAGCCACTAAGTAAAGATCAATTTGGCAAGCTAAGAGAATCAATTAGTATGTTTATCCAATTTGAAGGGAATTTGGAAGATAGTCCAAAATTAATTTGGACCCTTGGCAAAAAAATAAATCCGAAAGAGAAGAAGAATTGAAGAAATATATACCGAAGGAAAGTGTGTCACGTCAGTAGACAAGATATGACACATGGCAGTAAAGACGCTGAAAAGTAACTGTCCCTTTTTGAATTTCAACCATTCATTGGGTACTACAGGCACGGTAAATTCAATAGTTAAGTTTCAAAATAAACTGTTCCCATTCTCCTGTTAAACTGAAACCACCTCTCTTAAAATCCCGATTGCAATGTCATCAAGCCAGCAAAATTAACGTCATCCGGATTACCAAAATACCCTCACTTAGAAAATCCTATATAAACCCCCAAAAACCCTATCTTCTTCACGCGAGCAACATTCATACACTATTACTCTATAAAAATCAAAATTCAAACTGCTAACCCTAATACTTCCATCAAACCTTTTCTCAAATGGCTATCATCATGACTTGCAAAGGACCCAAAATGGTCCCAACACAAAACATCTTTACAGAGTTTGATCTAAAAGTTGAAGATTTTGAGCCTCTAAAATTCAAAGCCAGTGATTCCGTTGTCCCCACAGATTTCTTGGGCGATAATTTCCTATTCGAGACAGACCCATACTCAAATTGATTGAGGGCCAGCATCTGATAGATTTCCTTAAATTCAACTATCCTACATATCCGCATCTTGTGAGAGAATTCTTTGAGAATCTCAGAGCCCACCCCATCTTTGACGCTCTAAGAACCAAAGTTCAAGGAAAAATCATAACTATTACTCGGAGTTCTTTGAGACACATCTTAATATGAAGAACGATGATGTTCAACTAAGAAGTGATAGGGATGAAAAGCATGTCAAGTACGAACAAAAGTTGTGGCTGCATCCTAACTACATTGGAGAAAAATTCTCTACCTATTTCCCTGAAGTGCCCAGATTTCTTCAACAGGCACTCGCAAAGCTAGTCCTGATCAGGAAGGGATCTCTCACCACAGTGTCAACCTTTTAACATTATGTACTATAACACTGGGTGGATAGCAGGGTAGTCAATATGCCGGTGTTGATCATCCACTACATCAAGCAACACAACAACTCTCATGGCGCCCTAATCACCAGGATATTACTTGCCAACCAAATGGCCTAAACCGGATTCTCGGAAGTTAATGGAAAAGAAATCCTGGAGAGAAACTTTAGGAAATTAACCTTTGGGGAAACCTGGAATGAGGAAAAAGCCAAGAAGCTCCAGGATGACAAGAAAAGCAGAGGAAGAAAAGCAATGGATTCGGTAGAAGCTCCGGTTCCTAAGAAAGCAAGAACTACTAAGCCAAAGGTATAGAAGAAGCTTACCATAGTTCCGGCAGGGGAAGTCAATGAGAATACTTTATCATTAACCCAGCTATTGGCCAAGTCTCCGGAGAAGCCTAAGTCTCGAACAAGACTAATTAAGGTAGCTGATAAAGTAAAGAAGCCAGTCTGTGACTTAGAGGCAAGGGAGTGTATTGCAGTGGCTACTGCTATAATTAGAGAGGGGTACAAAAAGGGACAGAAAAGAAAGGCAATAGATATGCTAACAGAAGAGCATGGGTTTAATGAGGAAGAAACAGAGGATGAGGCTCCAATTCCCCAAAAGCAATTCACCCGAAAAGGGTGTACTTTTGATAAGGCTGTAAAGGCCCTAATAGCTCAAAAACATCAAACGAAGAAATCCAAGAAGCCTACGGGCAAAGTTATTGATGAGGAAGCTGCTGAGAGGGTAGTAGTGGAAGAATTGGCTAAGGCCAAAATTACAAAGGGCAAGCATGTGCCTGGATCCACTGAAGAAATTAATCCGAAAGACCCATAGTATGAAATAATAAGGGAGGCTATAAAGGACAATGATAGGATCAACAAAGCAACCGTAGAAGGACCCGGGGGCTCTTCCAGTGTTTAACCTATATTCATTAATCAAGTAGATATGGAAGCCATAGCCTGAGAACTGGAAGCAGATAATTTTCCTTTTCTACCCAAATCTAGACCCCTTCAGGAAAATCTACTACATGTGGGAGATGAAACCATTGCTAAGAAATGTCCTATAAAGGCAAACGAAGAGGGTATTGAGGACATTTCCTGTCATCCGGGGGTTGAGGTGGAAATAAATGAAGAAGAAAGAGAAGCTGATCAAAATCAAACGCCAATTCTTGAGATAATTCTTGACTTTATCTTATTCAATGTAAATGAAAATTATTCTGCTACTGCTTTTGAAATAGCAAAGGATAACTTGGATGACCAATCTCAAAGTCCAACCAAGGAAAACCAGTCTGACCCGAAAAACCACATTCCGGAGGAGGGACTTGGTCTGGGTTTCCAAGAGCACTCTCCTAGAGTGGACTCAAGGGGCAAGGCCAGTCTGGAAGATCGGTTGGAAGAAGAGAAGGAAGAAGAAGAAAAAGAATCCAGTGAGGCAGCAACATCTGGATCTGATGAGATCAGAAGTAGTTCTGAATTTGAGTCTCCATTAGCTTGCCCAATTCGAATCCCAACCTCCAATGTTAATCCTATAAGAGCCATGAGAATATCCACTACACTTAAAATTCTTCAGGAGGATACTCAGGAGGAACATAAGGAGAGCTATATCAAGCATAGCCTATGGAATATCTGCAAACATTTAAAGGGCAAGGAAAAAGTACTGCTTGCCGAATTCCAGCTTTTGGATTTAAAGGGAGAGCTTGGGGTAATTAAAGGGAGTGTGAAGAAAATATAAGAAAAAGTGGAGGACTTTCCCACTATTGATCTAGTAGCAGAAGTCTCTCTAACAAAAGTTACTCCGATCCTTCACGAGCTCAAAGCTAGCATAACAGAAGCAAATTGTTCTACAAATCATGCTAATACATGGGCTACTAATAACTGTGCAACACTCATGGACAAAATAACTTCCTCATCCATTGATCTGTCCACCGAAATAAATGAGTACATTCATACCAAGTTTGAAAACTTGTCAAAATTCATACCTGAAAGGGATATTAAGCCTACCATCACGAAATTGGGAGAAGAACAACAGGCTGTCCAGGAAATGCTTATGAACTTTCTGGATGAGTCTCTCCCAAAAATCCAAGAAAAAATTCTGGATGATATGGGGGATGAAATAGGAATCGATTTGGCCGGACTTGAGAAGATAATAAATGATTGGAAAGCTAATTTCTCTAAGGAACTAAAGCTCCAAATAGAAACCATCCATAACATCCATCAGAATCTTGGCAAAGATATTGAAAATCTTCAAACCGGAATAACCAATCTCTCAATATCCGGATCCTCCACCGTTCCCTCAATTTCGGAGAGCTAGCTTCTTCCTCTACTACAGAACATGGTCCAGCACATTGGGGACTCAGGATTCTTTGGCCAAAAGGGGATAACAACATTGATAAAGGCACTCGTCCCTTATTTTGACGATAAAGATAGGGAGTTTGCCCTATACCTGCATCCGGCTATCAAACAATCCTATGCTAACCTGAAGAAATCCTTCAAACCCCTACATCTCACTCCGGCTACAATTGATCAAATCATTACTGAGAGAAGAGAAGGCAATATTGACTACTCCATCTACTCTAAAACTTAGCAAGAGAGCTGGGACGGAATAACCTACATGGTAATCGACCCCCAAGCTGCAAACAAAAAGGGGGAGAAGAGTCAACAAGGGGAAGGGACCAGCAAAGGGAAGGAAAAGAAGGACGGAGCATCCAGAAGAAAGTAGTCTAGCTAAAAATTTTTTAATCAATAGAATAGCTAGATTCAATTTTTTCTATATCTTGTACCCTAAACTTCATTGATGCTAACTATTATTAACAGTAGAAGTATATATAAAGTGAAAAAGTCCATAAAACATTGCTTCTAAAGTACAATCTGATATTGTACTACAAAAGTATTAGAAGTTAGAATTGAAAATTGTTAGGGGAGTTAGGATGCTAGAATTATGGGGGAGTAATTGTAAATGACTAAGTATCAAGAATCATACTTAGATCATATACCCCTTATGCTTAGTTGACTTAGGTTTTTGTTACCATTAAATAGGGGAGATTGTTGGGAAATATTAATTCGAAACATAAACAAACCGAATCAGGTTTGAAGTAAAACAAAACCTAAGTATAACTTAATTCGGATAACTAAAAGCAACAATACTTAAGTCATAATATCTGGATGAATAAGAAATCATTCAAGTCATGGACTATTACCTAAACATAAGTGGATCAGCATTCGGTTAGAGTTTAGAAAGGAAATAAACTGCTAACTCTAACTACAATAGTATCCGGAGGAATGACTGATTGAAGCTACATCCGGACTGAATGAATCTGAAGACATCCGGAAGATTCTATTCAAGACAAAGGGAGTGATTTCAAAATAATACATTTCCCTCCATTTAGTCTTAGCTGTCAACAAATACCTCTCCCGAGATAAAGATAAAAATAATAGCTAGCTTTTCAAAATAGTACAAAAAGCTCCCAACTAGAAAGAGAAAAAGGTAACAACCTTTTTAACCTAGACCAATGGAAAGGCGCGTGGAGCACACATAGTGGACCACTGGCAAAAATTTGGTGAATCACTAAAAGCCAAGGAAAAAGATCACTGACAACTTTTTAGCCCCAATCCCTAAGATTCAAAAGGGTCAAAATACAGTCTAACAGATTGATCAAGGGCTTCGGAAGCGCCATATATAACCTGATTAAGGGTGAAGATTGAATTCAAGCTCAACAACCCACAATGGCTACATTTATGAAAAAAGCCTATAAAAGGGAAGCTTCACACATTGAGAAGGTTGGCTGGTTGATTTATAAAAGCAATTAACAAAGAAAGAAGCATTCAATCAGTTTACTCAAATCACTCCAAGAACCAAACAATTACCAATATGTTTGTAAGAACCTTCAAAGTAATCTATAAATTTGAAGAGTTCAAAAACCAACCCTTTGATAAACCAAAGACTATAAAAGCTCAATACTTGGGTAAGTATTGAGTGTGGGACTTAGCTAGAAGAGGATTCTTTTAGTGGTATATCCCTGAAGAACTCAACTTAGAATCAAGGTAGATTTTAAGTGGTATATTCTCTTAAAGCCAAAGGACTCAGCTTGGACTGGACTCTTCAAGTTGTATATCCTACTTTCAGATGGGGTCACCATCCAGAGACAAGCGCAGAGGGCTTAGCTAGGATTTGGTGCTTCTGGTGGTATATCCTACATTCAGAAGAAGTAAAAATCTCTGGAGATAATTGTAAGGCTTGATTTATGCCAGTTGGAAAGAAATCACACTAGTGGAAAAGCTCAAAGGAAGGAACCTTTGGGGACTTGACGTAGGCAGGGCCGGACCGATATAAATTGCCTGTGTTTGAATTATTTTAACCTTGCTTTATTTTATTACATAATCTGTTAATTTGCATCATCCAAATCCTAACTATTTGAAACATTCAAACACTCTACACAAGACCTTTTAAAGTCTATAAATTCCGTGAAAAAGGTCATTCACCCCCCTTTGACCTTATTAACATAAGCACAGGGACCAACAACTCTTTCCACAATGCCTTGAGAACTCAGGTCCAGGGTAAGGTGATTACAATCACCCCATAATTTTTTGAAAAATTATGGGGTGTAAGACAATGGGGTCTAGCTGAGAATCGATAGAGCTGAGCAGCACATCAATTATGAACCATAAATGTGGCTGCATCTAAACTACTTCGGAGAAAAATTCTCCACCTACTTTTCGGAAGTGCCAAGGTTCCTACTCCATGCACTCGCCAAGTTAGTTCTTGTTCGGAAGGGATCTCTTAGCACATAATCATCCTTTCAACATTGTATTCTATAGCACTGGGTGGAGAGCAGAGTAGTCAATATGCCAGTCCTGATCATCCACTGCATGAGGTAGCATAGGAATTCTCATGGAGCCCTTATCACTCGGATACTAAATGCAAATGAGGTAAACTTAACCGGATTCCAGGCAGTGAACGGTAAAGAAATCCTGGAGAAAAACTTCAAGAAATTGAGCTTCGAGGAAACTTGGAACAAGAAAAAGCTAAGAAGTTCCAGGATGACAAGAAAAGTAAGGCTAGAAAAGTGATGGATCTAGTAGAAGCTCCGGTTCCCAAGAAAGCAAGAACTATTAAGCCAAAGGCTTAGAAGAAACTTGCCTTAGTTCCGGCTGGGGAAGTTAATGAGGATACTTTATCCTTAACCCAACTGATGGAAAAATCTCCAGAGAAAACTAAGCCATAAGGAAGATTGATTAAAGTAGCTGATAAGCTAAAAAAACCTATCTGTGACCTGGAAGCAATAGAACCTATTGCAATGGCTGCTGCTGCAATTAGAGAGGGGTACAAGAAAGGGCAGAAAAGAAAGGTAACAGATATGCTAACAGAGGAGCATGGGCCTGATGAGGAAGAAATAGAGGATGAGGCTCCAATACCCAGGAAGCAATTCACCTGGAAGGGGTGTACTTTTGATGAGGCTGTGAAGGCCCAAACAGCTAAAAAAACATCAAAAAAAGTAGGCCAAGAAGCTCGTGGGCATAGTCATTGATGAGGAAGCTACTAAGAGAATGGTACTGGAAGAATTGGCTAAGGCCAAAGTTACTAAGGGCAAGCATGTGCCCGGATCCACTGAAGAAATTAATTCGGAAGACCCACAGTGTGATACAATAAGGGAGGCTATAAAGGACAATAACAGGATCAACAAAGAAACCGTAGAAAGACCCAAGGGCTCTTCTGGCATTCAGCCCATATTTATTGATCCAGTGGATATGGAAGCTATAGCCCGAGAATAGGAAGCTGACAATTTCCCCTTTCTACCCAGATCTGGACCCCTTTTGGATAATCTACTACATATGGAGGATGAAACCACTGCTGAGAAAAGTCCTGTCAAGGCACATGAAGAGGGCATTGAGGACATTACCAATGTGCCTGGAGGAGAAACTAAAAGTCCTAAAAAAGCATTTTTAGGGGTAATAGAGGACATCTCCTGTCATATGGGAGTTGAGGTAGAAGCAAATGAGGAAGAAAGAGAAGCTGAAGCTGTGCAGAAGCAAATGCCAATGCATGAGGTAATTCCTGACACTGTCTCATTCAATATTAATGATAATTCCTCTGCTATTGCTATTGAAACTATAAAGGACAACTTGGATGAACAATCTCAAAGTGCATCCAAGGAAAACCAGTCTAACCTAGAAGACACCATTCTAGAGGAGGGACTTGGTCTGGGTTCCCAAGAGCACGCTCCTAGAGTGGACTCAAGCGGCGAGGCCAGTCTGGAGGATCGGTTGGAAGAAGAGAAGGAAGAAAAAAATGAGGAATCTGTTGAGGCAGAATCTTCCGAATCAACTGATACTAGAAGTAGCTCCGGATTGGAGACTCCACTAGCTAGCCCAATCCGAATCCCAAGTACAAATGTTAATCCTGCAAGAGCCAAGAGAATATCCACTACTCCTAAAATCCTTCATGAGGCTACTCATGAGGAACATGAGGAAAGCTATATCAAGCAGAGCCTATGGAACATATGCAAGCACCTAAAATCCATGGAAAAACTACTCTTAGAAGAATTCAAGCCTCTGGACTTGAAGGGAGAACTTGGGGTGATTAAGGAAAGTGTACGGAAAATAGAAGAAAGAGTGGAAGACTTTTCCACTGCTGACCTTGTAGCTAAAGTTTCACTAGCTTAAGTCACTCCTGTTCTGAATGAGCTTAAGGAAAATGTTGCAACAGGAAGCCGTTCCACTGACCAAGCCAACACATTGGCTACAAATAATTGTGCAACTGTAGTAGACAAAATCACCTCCTCTTCTTCAGAGTTATCCACTGATCTGAAAGAATATCTGGATACCAAGTTTGAAAACTTGTCAAAAGTCATTACTGAAAAAGAAGACAATTCCCCTCTTCCAAGCCTGGATGAAAAGCAGCAAGCCATTCTAAATAAGCTGACCCAGTTCATGGAAGAAGATCATTGAAAGAGCAAGAGATGATCTTTGCAAGGATTTGACAATAATAAACTCCAGCATTCATAATATCCGCAACGATCTAGGTAAGGACATTGAAAAGCTGCAGCCCAGACTATCAAGCCTATCCATCTCCAGATCCTCCTCCTCTTTATCAATTCCTAAAAGCTAACTTCTTCTGATTTTCCAGGATCTAGTTCAGTACATTAGGGATACCGGATTTTTTGGACACAAGGGAATCACTACTCTTCTCAAAGCGTTATTTTCATACTTTGATGAGAAAGATAGAGATTATATGCTCCAGATACATCCCGACATCACTAGATCTTACACACAGCTCCTGAATCACTTTCGTCCCTTACATTTATCTTCGGCAACTATGGATCATATCATGCAGCAAAGAAGGCAGTGTAATTTGGATTACTCAGTTTATTCAAAAGCTTGGTAAGAAAAATGGGACGGCAGGACTTATATGGTGATCAACCCCCTTGCTGAAAACAAAAACGAGGAGAAAGATAAAGGCAAAGAAAAGGAAGGAGGAGCGTCCAGTGCATTCAGAAAGAAATGATTTAGTTTTGTAAATTAGCTATGATATTCAAATGTAAAATCTGTAATAGTTAGTTTCACATTTTCACTTATATATTTCTGTATTTGTAATCCTGCACTTCATTGGTGTTAACTATTATTAACAGCAGAAGTATATATATATAGTGAAAATCTATTACAAAATTGCTTTTAAAGTACAATCTATAATTGTACTATAAAAATATTAGAAGCTAGAATTAAAAAATGTTAAGGGAGTTAGGATGCTAGAATTATGGGGGAGTAAAAATTGTAATGACTAAGTATCAAGAATCATACTTAGTTCATATAACTCCTTTTACCATATGGTTTTTGTTTCCATCAAATGGGGGAGTTTGTTGGAAAATAATGATTCGGAATCTCAATTAAACTAAAATATCCGGATCAAGTTTGAAAGAAACAAAAACTTAAACCAAGTATCTCCTAAATCCAAATGGAGCATCGGGTCAAGATCCAGATACAAGGACATCCATTGAAGACTACAATTACCTAAGCATATACTGGAATCATTAGGTTAAAGTTTGGAAAGGAAACAAACTTTAAACCTCTAAGACTAGCATGAGGAAGAACTGATTGCTAAGCATCCAAATAGAGACAGATCCGATGATACTGAGTCTAAGGACATTCGGAAGACTCAGGTATCAAGGCAATGGGAAAAGCTTCAAAGATAACTTTTCCCTCCACATTTTTGGTCTACAAAGCTAAAGATCCTTTCCCCATGAGCAAGACAAAAGAGACAGCTCTCACTTTTCAGAAAAAGGACAAAAGGACTGACACTGGACTAAAAAAGGAAATAACCTTTTTCACCTAGACTAAATAAGGAGGCATATGGAGCTAACACCAAAAAGCTAATGGTATAAAAGCTGGTGTGACACTAAAAAACAAGGAAAACGATCACTGACATCTTATCAGCCTCAATCCCAAGGATTTAAATGGGTCAAATTACTGCCTAACGGATTAATCAATGGCTCCAGAAGCGTCACATTTTACCTTATCAATGATGAAGATTAACTACAGCTTACCAACCCACAATAGCTTCATTTATGATGGAAGCCTATAAAAGGGAAGCTTCATAAGTTAAGAAGGTGCTGGTTATTTTTACAAAAGTATATAACAAGAGAATTTACAAGAAAGCAATCAGTTTCACAAATCCCTCTGAGAACCAAATCACTGAAAATCAGTTTGTAAGGATTCCTAAGTAAATTATAAACTTAAGAAAGTCCAAAACCAAAACCTTTGATAGAAACCAAAGTGTAAAGTATCTCCTACTTTGGTGAGTAGTGAGATCAAGATATAGCTTGAAGTAGGTGCTTTGAGTGGTATCTCCCTGTAAGACTCAGCTTAGATTCGGGGTAGAAGTCTAAGTGGTATATCCTGCTAAAGACAAAAGGACTTGGTTAGGAGTTAGTGCTTTTAGTGGTATATCCTACATCCGAAAGGGGGTACCATCTGAAGACAAACTGTAAGGCTTGATTTCTGCCAGTTAGAAAGAAATCACACTAGTGGAAAACCTCAAAGGAAGGAACCTTTGGGGACTGGACGTAGGTGGGTCCGAACTAGTATAAATCATCATGTTTGAATTTCTTTAACTCTTTAATTATTTTTGCATCATATTTAATATCTGCATCATCTGGATCCATAACATCTGGAAGCCATCAAACACGCTACACAAGACTTTTTAAAGTCTATTAATTCCGCAAAAAAGGGTCATTCACCACCCTCTGACCCTCACAGGGACCAACAAGGATGACAGTAATAATTTGTTTATTTACCACTTTAGACGCTTGATAAACACGAAAAACAACAATATAAATCGAAAACACAATAAAAAGGTGGGATTAAAACCGACTAAGAAAGAATGAAATCTTTTAACTTGGCCTAATGTTAAATAGATAACATCATTCGAACTCAGAATCTCTACTTAAGGTGTGGTCTACCACCCGATGGGAAAATCATACCAAAATTTCCCAGTTGAGCTGAACCGGGTGGCGACTTTATTTTAAGTACGGAATTTTGATCTCGTATATTTTGAACATAAAACATGATAAACCATTTTTCATAATCACCATCACACGCAATTATTTTTCCTGGAGACCGGTCCACTAGCTCAGCTTCGCAGCCATCGCGTAAAATGTCGTCCGCTCATAGTGGCGACTCCGCTAGGGATTTGTCTCTTTAAACTTGAACTTTAAGTTTTCAATAAGTTTAAAAGATTTTGATGATGTATTGAAATCATTGTCAAATTAAAACTTGATTCTTTTTTATAACATTTTATCCTTTCGCACGTAGATAGTTTGGTAATTTTTAGGTGCCCCATTTTACCCGAGAAGCTCGCAAAAGTATCAATCATGCCCTGTTACGAATTAAGGATGCCTATTGGGTAGATCACTAGTTTTAACTAATATGTAAACTCCTGCGTAGCACTTATTTGGGGAGTGGTTGAGTAACGTGGAATCAACGTAAACGAGAACCTTCTACATCAACAACCATACCAAAGCCGCGCTAGAAAAAGCTATAGCACTTTAATCCTTTAGGGCTACCAGAACAATGAAAATAATTAGAACGCACTTCTTTTGCCACCACTGGAGAAGAAGCCAAACTCCATCCTTTCCAAAGAGGCGTTACTCGGGATTTATAAGGTTGGAAGAGGGATGTTTCATATGCTATGTGCTACGTGCTCATGCATCGCCCATGTATCTGCTTTGAAAGCCAAAAATCAACTTACCCTTACTGATCTCCATTCATGGAAGAAGTTTAGCAACATCCGTAGGACTTCTTTTATACCCCCGTTGAGTCATGGCATATCGCTATAGGTGACGACGGGTACAAATTTCCCACGGATGTTGGAGAGATAAGTCATCACATCATCCCTAACCACGTCTACGTATAGCCATACATACCACACATAGGTTATTAGAAAAAGGTCATTTACCCCATCCATAACATCACATAATCCATGCATGATCTGATCCGCTGCCTACTGTTTTAGCTAGGAGGGGGGAGAATTATCATCGCACCCCAGTTTGGAAAAGGCCAGAACACCGTTTGATTATCATTCTCTCACCCTAGTTATCATCACGGAAGTTGAAGGGGTTCTATATACCGATTTCAGTGGGGAGTCGGATTCAAATCAGATTTAATACGGTCAGGATTTCTCTCAGTCAGCTATAGCTTTTTTGAGTAATGATGGAAACCCTCCTCTGCTTAAGGAGTAACTCGGTCCTACTCCCTCCTCAGTAGCAGCGTCTCACCCCCTCCTGGTTTTGGTTTCGCTAGCGCTATTGTGTAGTTTCTAAATTCGGATGCATTTCAAGCTTCTATCCAAAACACTATCCAACCAGCTATTAAGCAAGCCCTCGAGGATAAGAATTTTGATCGAGTCTCTAAGTCCGATATGTAAGCCCAAAATGGTTCAACACAGATGTTGGCCGGTCCGGTAGGGGCAAGACCCATTGCACTAGTTATGCTTTCCTGCCAATCTGGACAACCCCATTGATTGTTCCTTTCAATCCAAGACCCTTTGCTCAGAGCTTGGTTCCTCCAGTATTCGCTCCTTAGTTTTTAGCTTCTTCTAGTGGGCTAGTCCAACCTCAGCCATCTTTTACTCCTCCTCAGTTTGTGGTAAAGGGCACTGCTTATCCCCAGAATCCTTTTAGTAACCAATTGATTGCTCACCCTACATCATCTCCACCAATCAATGACCAAGTCATGCAGCCTCTGAGCCTGACACCTGAAGTAGCTACTTTTGTTCACCAGATGATGGCATCTCAGATCAACGACCTGGTCATGCATTCTCTAGGCATAACACCCGAGGCCGTAGCTCTCGCTCACCAGTCGATCAACAACCAGGTCATGCAGCCTTCAGGCGTGACAGCCGAGATTCAAGCTTTCATCAACCACCTTATAGCTGCCAAAGAACTTGAAAGAGGTGAAGATTGGGTACCTGATAACTTCACTATATCAAATATGGCCCATTATGATGGTTCTGCTTCCTATATTATTATTATGTATGAAAGGGTTATGCATGTAAAGAAATTAAGTGATAAAGTGCTTGCTGAAATGTTTCCTTGTTCCCTACGGGGTCCTGCTATTGAATGGTATCATACTCTATCGCAGCATATTGTCATTGATTGGAAACTTCTTTTTGAGGCTCTGAAAGTGCATTATGGCTTTAATACTATGATGGAAATGACCCTCCAACATCTTGAGGGAGTCCGCCTGTGAGCAGACAACGTTTTGTGCGGTGGCTATGGGGTCGGGCCAGTGTGGCCGGCCCCTTTAAGATGACAGGGGGAATGCATGTGATGTGATTGGAAAATGGTTTTGCACATTTTAATGCTCAAAAGATACGAGATCGAAATCTCGTGCTTAAAACAGAGTTGCCACCCTGTTCAGCTCAATCGGGAAATATTTGGTACGATTTTCCCACCGGGTGGTTGGACCATACCTTAAGTAGAGATTCCGAGTTTAGATGATGTTATCTATTTTTCATTAGGCCAAGTTAAGATACTTCATTCTTTCTTGATCGGTTTAATCCATCCTATTTGTTTATGTTTTAAGTTATTTTGTTATTTTCGCGTTTATCAAGCAATTGAAACGATGAATAAAGTATTTACAGCCATTCAAAAATAAGCGCAAAAAATAAAATTATTACAAGGCTTCCAGATCCTGTACATTTTTTCTATGCAATAAATAAAATACCTGAATGTCCGATATACATCTACCTGCAGAAGATAGTTAGCACGGATATGACATATTTTATTTATAATATTATAAAGCCTGATTGGATGGTTAAAATAAGATTCGAATGATGTTTGTGAGAAATTCCCTTTTTAACCGATTTTAGATTTGATCGTCACTTTAACCGGACTATAAGTGAAAAAGCCACACATTATGGGGTGGGGTTTTCAAAAGGTTTTGGACCTCCCTCGTTACAGTGTACGTCCTAGTTTTGGACAATAAACTAATCTGGGAACAAATGAAAATAAAACTGTTGTCGAGAAAGTCATGCCGCCGACGACGCAAGTTATGCCGCCGGTGACATGGTTGATGTCGCTGGCGGCATGGATGATGTCGCTGGTGACATCAGTATGCAGGCAGGTTGTATGGCTTTCTGAGTACCATAAAGAAAGGGTCCTACAAGAAAGTGAAGTCTCTGGGGATTGTGATGCCACCGGTGGTATCAGTGATATCTCTGGCGACATGGGTGATATTTCCGGCGACATCACATGTCTCCGGCAACCTCAATTTCTTGCAGCAGCAATAGGGAACAGTAAATAATGACCGGGAATCCCAAAAATGAACAAGAATCAACATAAATTAGTAATATTAATGCCAAAGAGCTATAAGACTCAGAATTTTTACCTCGGGGTACTGAATCCACCTCTTCGTGAACCGAAAAGAAACACCTCTGGGGAGCTTGTTACGATGATTTAGTAGTAAATTTAAATGTTTTGGGTTTCAAAGTCCAATTAAATTGATTTTAACAACAGGATTTACTAATTTTAAGCTCACAATCAGAGAATTTGAAGAAGAAAAACCAGGAAAAAAAGGATTAGAATCCTTTTTTTTTTCTGCCTTATCTAATTCTTATCTCACTAAAATCCATTTTCTCATTCTAACCTTAAACCTCTAACCTTAGATGGTTCTCCTCCTTTTTCATTGCAGCTCAAGGTGCATTTTTAAAGGTAAAATTGAGTGGTTTTCAAGACCTTTTTGACTAATTCCATCGAAAGTGGCCGAAAGGCTGTCCGTGCAGGGACCCACTTCGGGTCATGCCGTCGGCAACATGACGATGCCACTGGTGGTATGGATGATGCCATTGGCGACATGATGATATCGCCGGCGGCATGGCCGATGCCGCTAGTGGCATCAGCCTCCAGCATACCGACATGGAACGGGGCTTAGGAGCCCAAAAAGTCGCCAAAAGTGGTTTAATAGTGGGTGGAAAGGCATCTTTTTTATTTTTAATGATATTTTAATGGGTATTTTTTAATTTGGGTGTAAATCATCGATTCAGGCTTCTATCGGATGCGTTATTGGTCACGCCGAACTAGATTCTACCAAGTACAAAATTCGCGAGGAATATTATTTTGGTAATAAAAATTCTAAAGAGAACTTTCATTTTGAGCCATTAAAATCGGGTACACGTCATCATTGTCTCACAAGAGGGACTGTAAAATCCCGTCCTCACACCGCCAAATGCCCAATGAGACCTTCAAGCAGTATTTTAACCAGTGGATGTCAACCCAGGTTTTGATGAAATCCAACCTAAGTCTCGAGGAGATGATTGTTAAACTCCTAGAGGGATCTCTTCCCCTTTTCTGTAAAGAATCTGATTCATTCCTTTCTTACAAGGCTGTGTTCGAAAAAGCTGAGAAAATTGAGTGCGAGGTAGAGCGCGAAAAGGCAAAAAAGGCGGGAAAGCCATGGTTCAGAAAGAATAATGATACTCAACCTTCATCTCCGGCGTCTGCTAAGCCCAAAGCCCCGGCCGTAGTTTAGACAATTTCTCAAGCCCCTGATGCACCCCTGGCATTCACTCAAGCCCCGGTGATAGTCGCCACAGTCCAGCCTTCTTGTCCTCCCTTTGTTTTAGCTAATCCGTACAAGTTGCCTCTTCGGGTCATTTTTAAGCGTTTAAGGGAAGCAGGTTTCATCTAATCCCTTCAAGAGTAGAAACTGCCCAAGCCCAAGGATAAGAACATTTTTTTGTAATTACCATGTTCAAGTAGGTCACCAAACCAATAATTGTAAGGCCTTACTTTCAGCTATTCAGCGTCTGGTTAGTGAAGGAAAGATTGTTGAACCTGATAAAACCCCAAGAACCATTAATAACCCCTTGCTTAATTTCGGGAACAAGGTGGGAATGATCTAGTCCGGCTTGCTTGAAGCCACAATCTTTGAACTAATCACCCTTCGGTCTCCCGTCCAACTCAGTCTTTGAACTAATCAGTCAAACTAACCTGGGAGTTAATTCAGTTTAGGGTTGGATGTTGACCCAAACCCACCTAAGCAAGAAAGCTGCAGAGCTTAGCCCTTTGTGGCCAAGAGAATGAAAGTTAAGAAAAAGCTGCTCTTCAGCACAGATTCCTTTATTTAAAAGGATGACTATTCCAATGAAGATGAGGGAGTAGTCAAAGTAGCCAAGGCCGTAAGCACCGAATTATTTAGGGTTGATTCACCTGCCAATGAGAAATCAAATGAGTTATTCAGGGTTGAACAGAATGAACCTTTCAAGGTGGATTAGTATAAATTGCAAGACCAGGATTTAGACTCTGACGAACAGCAATATTTGTTTGAAACACGAGCCACTCGGAGTGTCCTTATCGATAATGTCCTCAATATTACCCGGAGTGGCCACGTGTATTAGCTTGAGGATCGCCGTCTCCACCTAGATAAGGACCCAGTCCCTAGGAGGATAGGCACCACTGTCGGCCTCCTTCTCCACCTCTACATGTTCCAACTAGTCTTGAGGTTGATCCTCACATTACTTAGCATAAAAACACCCAAGCTCATTACAGTATCTGGCAGTTGGTAATTGATTCTGATGGGCATCGCAGGGGATTAATTAAATGATTGCTCGACCTGGAAGCTACTTCGACCACTTATGTTGTTGAGATGTGTGCTAGGGTCGGGGAAGGTATACCTCTAAGGAAGGGACCACAGATTTTGTTTGACCATTTCAATCTTTCACTTGAGGGTAAGAACCACGAGAGGGCCTTGTTCATCTGTATTCAGATGCTTGATAAGATTATCCCCTATGCCATGGTAGATGATGGCTATTCCCTGAATCTCTGTCCCCTAAAATTCCTTCCTCACTTGGGTATGTCGGAGGAAATGCTTGAAAATCTAGTACTATTATCCGAGCTTATGATGATTCAAAGCACAGCATAATTAGGGCCTTTGAGGTAGAAGCCACTATCGGAGGTGTTATGAGCACAGTGTGGTTCACCGTACTCAACATTCTAGTTACTTACTCTTTATTATTCGGCCGACCTTGGCTCCATACCTTAGGAGCAATTCCCTCCACTCTCCATCAATAAATCAAGTTCATTCACGAGGATAAACTGGCAACCACCGAGGCCGACCCTGCTTCTATTGTGGCTGTTATGGAAGTCAAAGCTAAATTGGAGAAAGGTCTTTAGATTGTTGTGGTTAGTAAGACTGAGAAAGCTCCTCCCTTTTGGCATAATTATCTCTACTTTGGTATGGGAAGACTGATTAAGAAATCTAGGTAAGCCTAATAGAGGCTGTCAGATGTTCGAGTAAGAATTTATTGAGGCCTTAGAATCGAAGGTGCTCGTCCGCCAGGCAGGATTAGGGGATAAACACAGAAAGGCCTACCATCGTGTTCTCTACTGCTACTGTCCTATGGTCACTATTTGTGAGATCCAAGGCAAAAGGCCTTACAAGGTAGAGCCCGAACCTGTTAAGCATAAAGGGAAATGTGGCCCGGTTTTGAGATCTTCAAAGATGTTTACAACTTTGAAGCTGGTCACATGGTTGTCTTCGCTGAACCCAAACCCACTGAGCCTGTTGCACCTGTCAACGTCATTTTTGATAAGGCTAAGGTCAAGGGTAAGATATATCCTGAGGATGAGTATGGGGGAAGCAATGAAGAGTCTATTGATCTAGAGGTCAAAGATGTTGTGGCTACCATGACCAAGGTTATAGAATTTCTGATGAAGAAAGTTTGGAGGGTGAGAGAACCGGGGAAGCGGATGCCATGATAGAGATTGTAAGGAAACTTACTCGGAACCTAGCTGAGAAAGCCAACCTGTCCCAAGAACCATCCCTCACTGCTGACCAGAAAGCGGCTTTGGACCATGACCTAGACACCATACAAATAAAGACTACAGAGGACGCTCCTCCTGTTGCTGCTACCACCACCAAAGCCCCTCCGCCTTTGGAGGAGGATGATATGGATGATGTAATTTTCAATATTTTTGATGTTTTTTATGTGAATAATGTTGCCTTTAAGGCTTTTAATACAATGAATGACTCTCATTTTGCTTACTGGTTTGATGTTTTTCCTGATAAAACCATGCATTCACTTAACAATACTCAAAACATTTTTAGCATTAGCGATACTTCTTTAAGTGAAATAAACCTAAGTACCGATGATAATCCCAAAATGGTAACCATTTCCAATGATCTAACTCTCGAGGAAAATAGTGAGATAATAAAAGTGCTTAAAAATCATGTTAACGCTTTTGCCTGGACATATGAAGACATGTCAGGGGTATATCATCAAATCGCCGAGTATAGAATTCCAACCGATCCTAAGTTTAGGCCTATAAAGTAGAAGCTCTATTGGTTAAGACTAGAATGGGCTGATTAGGTTAAGGCAGAGGTTTTGAGATTGATTGAAGCTCGATTCATCGAAGTAGTGGAATATCTGACTTGGTTGTTGAACATAGTTCCGGTTCGAAAGAAAGATGGTAGGGTCAAAGTTTGTGTTGACTTCCGAGATCTCATCAAGGCTTTGCCTAAAGATGATTTTTTGCTCCTTCACATTGATGTCCTGATTGGCAGTGCCGCCAGGGCAACTATGTACTCATTTATGGATAAGTTCTCCGTTTATAATCAAATTCTAGTGGATATAATCGATAAGGTCAAAACGGCGTTCATTGCCGAATGGGGGGGTTTATTGCTACAAAGTGATGTCGTTTGGGTTAAAGAATGTCGGGGCTACTTATTAGCTCGCAGTAACTGCCCTCCTATATGACATGATCTATAAGGAGGTGGAGGTATATATGGATGATATAATTGAAAAGTCTGCCACCCGAGAAGAGCACTCTGCTATTCTCAATAGATTCATGACTCGTATTGAAAAGTATAATCTCCTCCTAAATCCAAAGAAGTGTGTGTTTGGGGTTACTTCAGGAAAATTACTGGGACATATGGTCAATCAAAAAGGAATTGAGATGGATCCTAATAAAGCCAAAGCCATTAGGGATATGTCTCTGCCAAAGATAGAGAAAGAGGTCCGATCGTTCTTGGGGTCCTTATAGTATATTAGTCAGTTCATTGCCTACTTCACTACCATCTGCGAACCCATCTTTAAGCTATTGAGAAAGCAAAAGCTAGTAGTATGGAATGATTAGTGTCAAGTGGCATTTGATAGAATTAAAAATTATCTTGTTGACCTACCCATTTTGAAACCTCCCATCCCCGGGAAACCCTTGATCCTATACCTGGCTATCGAAGACTCTTCTGTAGGGGCAATGCTTATCCAAGAACATGATGATTAGTGGGAGCATGTGATCTACTTCTTGAGTAAGAAGTTATTGGACTACGAAACCCGGTATTCGATTATGGAGAAAACTTGCACACTCTTGGTTTGGCTCACTAAGAAGTTGTGCCATTATTTCCAATCCTACCGCGTCCAAGCCGTGGCTAATATTGACCCCATGAAGTATCTTTGTCAATCTCCCACTCTAGCCAGTAAGCTGTCTCAATGGTTGCTACTTCTACCCGAGTTCAACATTGAGTATGTCATAAAAAAAGGTTATTAAGGGGCGGGCAGTGGCTAAATTCTAGGCTAATCAACCCCTTGACTTTGATTATGTTGAGAACCTGGAGTTTCCTGATGAGCAACTCACCTCTGTTAAAATCCTTGAGCATGTGTAGACTATTTACTTTGATATTGCTATGAACCGATGGGGCATAGGCCTTGGAGTTACAATAGTGACACTGAATAATAAAATCATCCCATTATCCAAACGCTTGGAATTTGTTATCACTAATAATGGCGCTGAATATGAAGCTTATCTCTTCGGTCTTAAGGCTCTCCTCTAGGTCAGGGACTGTATGGTATCTATCATCGATGATTCAGCTCTCATGATTCGTCAGGTTATTAAGGATTGGGAAATCAAAGAGGAATCTCTCCGTCCTTATGTTGAAGCAGTCCGCAGCTTATCCGAGAAGTTCACCTCCTGCTTGTATCGCCACGTCCTCCGAGATGAGAATCAAATGGCTGACTCTCTAGCCACCCTGGCCTCCTTATGGAAAGGACCTCAACAGTAGCCTATCCATCCTCTAGTTCTTTTGTCCACTAAGATCTCTTACCCTACTCAGCAGGTTCAGCAGGTCCTTACCATGTCCACCAAGCCCCGTTGGTACTCTGACATCATCTTATTCCTCCAAACTGGACAATATCCTCTGAATTCCTTTGACTTAGACTGTACCACTCTCATGCGGCTCACTTTCTAGTTCCAGATTATCAATAATGACCTCTTTAGGCGAACTAGTGACGGGTTACTAATTCATTGCTTAACTGAATTAGAGGCTCAGAAAGTTATTGATCAGGTCCATGCCGGTGATTGTGGCCCTCATATGAATGGCCTCGTTCTCACAAAGAAAATTCAGTGGTTGGGATATTTTTGGCTCATCCTAACGGCCAATTGCATCGCCCAAGTCAAGTGGTGCCACCAACACCAAATTTATGGGGACATGCAAATCTGCCACCCACTAAACTCCATCATTTATCTACTCCTTGGCCATTTTCAGCGTAGAGGATAGACATAATCAGTGAAATACGTCCTTCATCCATAAATGGACACCAATTCATCGTAGTAGCAGTGGATTATTTCTCAAAATGGGTAGAGGCCGAGTCTTACACCAATGTCACCGCCAAGAAGATGGCCAAGTTCATGGAGAAGCACATTTTTGCTCGGTATGGACTTTCGCATCACATAGTCTCAGACAATGGGGTACAATTTCAAGGGGCAACTGCTGATCTGATTGAGAAATATGGGATTGAACACCACAGATCTTCTCTATATAGACCGCAAGCCAATTGTGCCATTGAGGCAGCTAATAAATCGGTAAAGATGATTCTTTCTAAGATGATAGCCGGTTACAGGTATTGGGCAGATAAGCTACCTTTTGCCATTTAGGGATATTGTATAATCCGTACCCCGACCGGTCCAACTCCGTTCTCCATGGTCTATGGAATGGAAGCAGTCTTGCCAATTGAAACCCAAGTAACCTCACTAAGGGTCGCATTAGAAGCCATAATGAAAGAATCTGAATGGACTCAGGAGAAGTTTGAACAGCTAATTATGATGGATGAACAGAGATTAAGGGCTCTCGATAATCTTCAGATATACCAGCAGCGCATGGGTCGAGCCTATAATAGCTGGGTAAGACATCAGACATTTCCCCTAAAAGCTAGAGATCTAGTCCTTAAGCAGCTAAAACGGTCCACCATGGATGCGAGGGGCAAGTTCAGGCCTAACTAGGAAGGACCGTATGTGATAAAGAAGATGCTTAGTAAAGGAGCAGTCAAGCTTATGGACATAGACGAGAATGAGTTTGTGAATCCCATAAACCAGGACAAGGTTAAGCGTTACCACATCTAATCCAAAAGAAATAAATTAGAAAAAGTAGCACAAAAAAATAAAAAATAAATATATTAATCACCCACCTTTCAGTCTTTTACTGATTGGATAAAAATTAGGGTGACACCCGACAGTCTGTATTTTGTAAACTAGCCGTGCAAAAATTAGGGGATGAGACAAACCCGCTAGATTGAAAACCCGAAAAGGGCCATCTAGGCAAAAATTAGGGTAAGTAAGCGAAGAGAGAGTGCCTTCTAGAAAACTTGTCTAGGCTAGTAGGCACCTGGAGTTAAATCAACGGGAATGCTTACCAAATATCGTGTACCTTTTTCACTTCACTTAATGAAAGTATCTCTTTTGCTAAAATCTGAATGCTTATGCTTATGTGAATTTTGTATCCATACAATTGAAACAGCTCAAGTAAACCTAATGCAAAGTTCGCATTATTCAAAATTAAATGCGCAATAAATGAAAATAATTCTGACAGATTGAACAGACCAAGGTCTATGCAAAAGTCAGAATAAGTCTGCTAGATTGAAAACCCAAAAAAGGCGGTCCAGGCAAAAATTAAGACAAGGTTCAATAGATTGAAAACCCCAATGGGTAGTCTATGCAAAAATTAGAACCAAATAAAAGACATATAATAAAATAAAGTTCGATAGGTCTGTCGCCCCGACTAGCCTATGCAAAAGATAGAACTAAAGAAAGCACGTCTTAAGCCGAGCTCCCCTTATCATCATAATACCTAGAAATCCTCCGCAAGGTGGTAGTGGAGAAGGGCTCGTGACCCTGCTCTACTCACTCACCCTCAAGACGGGCCCATGATCACTCGGATTGGGTCATCAGGTATCTAATCTCAGCAACCCATCCTCTGTAATGTATATCAGTCTCAATGGTCTCTACGTGATCATAGTATAGAGTCTCAAATATGGCCTCCCTAGCCCACTTCTCCCAGATATGGTTCACCCATCTTGCTTTGTAGACTTCAATTTGGTTATGCAGTTGCTTGATCGGGACTCTCTATCGCTTGCCATACTGACGACACAACTGGTAAGGGGTATAGAATGTGGACCTCTCCAGACCTATCAGCTGAATGCAGGACCCCCAAGACTCCACAACCACATCTCGGATCCTCCATCATGGGCTAACCCACTATATCTGTGAATCTGTATACCCCCTCAGAATAGGCACCCAACTATTAAATGACAGTTGATCTAAATCTGCTTGCATAAGCCCCCTCTCCCTTAGATGAATAGGTATGTACTTCTTCGGGTTCCCCCATGATGCCTCCTTCAGCTTTAGTTTCTCCATCGACCATACCTATAAGACAATTTCAGATAAGGGCAGAAAGAGGCAAATAATTTGTAAAATGGGAAAATGAATGCCTTTAGTAGTGTAAGGTGGTCACCAATAAGAGTTGGGTCGGTAGAAGCAGCATCTGTGTTTAGTAGGATCTTGGCTAGTCCCACAAATATAGGAGAAGTCCCTATCGACATAGGACCGATAAGTGAAATCAGCCTGAATGGAACAACTGGGCCCACTACGCATATAAACTCCATCATAAGTAACAGTGCCACCATGGACGGCCAAGCAAGATGAGATTTAGGCGCCCCACGGCACCACTCTAAAATTGTACTGAGCTAAAATTTAGGTATGTCAGGCAATCGGGACAGAAATAGGTCTGCAGAATCTAAATTCCATAACCCTCGGGGTACGCTGTTCATGCCAAAATGAAACTCTGGGAGTTCCAGGGGCACATGCTTGGGGCATGGGACCCCTAATATGGCATTTAACTCTTCAAGCTAGGGTCATAGTTCAAATGAGGAAAATTGGAATACATGGTCCATCCGATCCCAAAAAGCCAATCTCGCGTGAACAATTCGAGACTAACGGGCCACGCCGCGATATATCTAAAGCCCCATAGCCCAAATTTTTCTAGCTTTTTCCAGTCTGCATTTCCCAAGCTTTGTAGGAAGCCCTATAGCTGCTAGTTGTGGTTTGCCATGGTTGAATTTAAAGAAATGGCCGAATCTAGGTTTCCGGACAGGTGATGCCATCGGCGATATTAGCGATGCCGCCGGTAGTACAGGTTGAGAATTGGACGATATCAGGTGATGCCATCAGCGGTATGGACTGTGGGCATCTTTGTCTATATTATTTAACAGGGTGCTATGGCTGGCGATGTCAATGATGCTACCGGAGGCATGACATTATTTTTGGTGAATTTCAGACCTATTTTCATCAGTTTAGACATGTACAAAACCTGTAAAAAACCATGTATTCTGTCTCTAGGCATATTTCAAGCACAAAACCAAATTTTATTCAAACCAAACCCCGAAGGCGCACAAGTCATCCAAATATCCAAATCCAAAACCAAGATAATCCAAAACCCAAAATCAATCATTCAAACCCCAATGTATCAAGAGCATACAAACCAAAATCCAAAAATTAAAAAGAAACAAAGAATGGGGATAAGCGAATAAATCTAAGAATGCCCGCCACCATCGGTCGGGTGAGATGAGACATCCTCCTCGCCGAGAAGCCAATCATCAACCATATCATCGTCCTCTTCCTTATCCTCTGTCATAGGGATGCTGCTTGATTCAACGGGCACTACAGAAGGACATCTGCAGATCGCCACATTTACACCTCTACGGTTTGGCTCACATGGGGTCGCACGGTCCATATTATGCTTGCCCCTTCTCTCACAAACGATAGCATCTAACTGCTGCCCTAACTCGCTCATGCGGCGCCGAAGTCCCCATCTCCTCTTGATATCTCAACTAGGCCGCATTGGCATCCTACAATGGAAGGGCCAAGAAATTCTACAGACAAAAGGAACAATGGAACCCTATATCATTCATAATATCCATACATGAATTTCATTTTATTTTAACATGTCATAATAAGAAATATGCCGTAACAAGCAAGGATTGACCGATAAGAGTATCCCTGAGAGCAAAGGCATTTTCGGCTAGCCGCTCCACCTCACTATAGCCACCTATAAAATCTAAAAAGTAATTAAAGAAAGGATTCACGTAAGAGCTATCACATACAGATGTGATTTTGGCCAAGACTTACATGTGTGGCGTCACTCAGGAAGAAATCCAAAGAATGGGAACTCATATTTATGTTTCTAGTATGGAATTCACCTCTTGAGTTCGTAAGCAGGAAAGAGGTCTCTCAGGCAGTCCTGAGTCTCCCCTCTACAAATATAGGCCCCTCGGGTTTTCCCCAGCCTCGCACTCCGCTACTCTTGGGCCTATTTAGCTTCTTTAAAGGCTCTTGAAATAAAGACAACACAAAAGGCTAACATAAGCAACCAATTTTTTCAACCATGGACAATTGACATGACATATATGTACATAAACACAATCCTACCTCAAAAGAGTGATACTCCTCATAAAGCATATGCTCGCCCTCGCCAACCGCATCCCCGCCTACCTCGCCCTCTCCCTTAGGTTCACCTTCACCATCCTCTTCCTCTTCCTCCTCTGTTGGTCCCTATGAGAGTATTTATAAGGGCAGAATAGGGTGAATGGCCCTTTTTCACGGAATTTACAAACTTAGAAAAGTCTTAGTGTAGCGTGTTTGATTATGATCTGGAGGATGGATCCGAATGATGCAAGTATGACAATAATATGAGATAAAGAAAAGACAGAAAGAAAATCAAACATAGGTATTTTATACTGGTTTAGCCCCGCCTATGTCCAGTCCCTAGGGTTTCCTTCCTTCGAGCTTATTCACTAGTGGATTCCTTTCCAACTGGCAGGAATTAAGCCTTACAGATTTGTCTCTAGATGGTAACCCCTTTCAGAAGTAGGATATGCCACTAGAAGCACCAACTTATAGCTTAGTCCTCTTGTCGTTTGTAGGATATACCACTTAGCCTTCTACCTCAAATCTAAGTTGAGTCCTACAGGGAGATCTCACTCAAAGCACCTACTTCAAGCTATATCCCAATCTCCCAACTTACCTCTGTTGGAGATTTTTACACTTCAGTTTTTAACAAAGGGTTGGTTTTTAGAGCTTCTCAAGTTTATAGTTTCACTTGGGAGTCGTTACAAATAGATTTTATATCAAGGGTTCTTGGAGGGATTGAATCAACTGATTGAATGAGTATTGCTTTGTTACTTGTTTTTGAAAATCAACCAGTTAACCTTCTCATTTGGTGAAGAGCTCCTTTTATAGGATTTGATCATAAATGTAGTCGTTTGTGGTTGGTGAGCTTTCTCCCTGTACTACTTGGCTTCCTCATTGAGGATTATTCCTGCAAGCCTCCCGCCCTCACTGGTTTTCTTTTCCTGAGCAACAATGGCTTCATCAAAAGTTAGCCCTTTTCTCCTAAGCTTCTTTTGAGGAGGAGCCTCATCCTCTATCTCCTCATCGTCTTCCTCCTCTTCTATTTCAGCCAATGTTCGTTTGGCTTTCATCCTTCTAGCCTCAATTGCTTTTGTAGCAATTTTAGGTAAACCTGCAGCAATAGCATGCTGACCATTCTTTGCTGCAGCCTTAATCAGTCTCCCCCTAGGCCTAGGCTTCTCTGAGCTTAGGATCTGAGTGAGGGGTAGAGAGTCCTCATCAATCTCCTTCAGAACCATTTTGACTTGATTTTTAGCCTTGGGTTTGGTGGTTCTGGGCTTCTTAGGGACAGGTGCCTCCTCTTCCAGATTAACTGTCTTTCGGGACTTAATTTTTTAATCATCCCTTTTCAGTTTCGCCTTTTCTTCATCCCATTCCTCATCATAGTGGAGATTGAGAAAGTTCTTCTCCAGAATAGGCTTTCTATAGATGCCTTCAAATCCGGTCAGATCAACTTCTGCCACTTGCAGAATTCTAGTGATCAAGGCGCCATGTGAGTTTACATGTGTCTTGAGATAGTGAATGATCAAGACTGGCTAGTTTACTTCCACACTTCCAACCCAGTGCTGCAATATGGAGTGCTGGAGGGAAGAAACTATAGTCAATGATCCTTTCCTTATCTGGATGAGCATAGCCAGGATGTGCTACCGGAATCTGGGCGTTCTGGGGAAGTTTGTTGAAAATTTATCGCCGAAGTAGTTCTGGTGAAGCCATAGTTTAGAATTGTACATAATTCCAGTTTTATCCCCATCTTTTCTCACCAATATACCGGAGTTCTTCATGTTCAGATTGTTCTTAAATAATTCTGGAGTAACAATTATGACCTTCCCTTGTACTTCAGTGCGTAAGGCATCGAAATGGCTGTAAGCACTGAGATTGGCAAAAAATTCTTTTACAAGCTTTGGGTAGGTAGGGAAATTTATCTTCAGGAAATCACCCAGATTTTGATCTTCAATCAAGGTGAAGAAGGGAGGAGTTCTGAATAGGTAATCATCACCTAAGTGATCAGTGGGTATGACGAAGTCAGAAGTTTTGAATTTAGAGGTTCAAAATCAGTATTCTTCAAGTCAGATACTTGAAAGAAATTTCTGCTTTGTAGGATTTCGAGGGTGTTGGATGTATTTGTGGCTGCCATTTTAGAGAAATTTTAAAAGTTAGGGTTCTAGGTTTGAGTTTTTTTTTGCAGAGTAACAGTAGAGTAGTTGCTTGCATAAAAAAGAGAAGGGATTTTGAGGGGTTTACATAGAATTTTTTTAAAAAGAGGGTATATTGGTAATCCAGACTCTGGCTGTTTTGACTGGATTGATGACATGGCAGTCAGATTATTAGGAGAGAGGCAAAATTGGTATACCAAAGAATAAGAACGGTTTATTTTTGAATTAACTGTTGTATTTATCGGGCGTGTAATAGCCAATGGACTTTTGAAATTCAAAAAGTAATAGTTACCTTTATGTGCTTTTACTTCCATATATCATCTTTGTCGACTGACATGGCAATCTTCTGGAATAGATCTTCCCAATGCTTCTTGTCTTCCGGAGTGAGTCTTTATTTCAGGATCCGGCTTGGTTTAAAAAATTTGTCTTCCAGAGTTTTTCCTAAATAGGATTTGACATCCCAATTGATTCTCTCAGTTTCCCAAATTGATCTTTACTTAATGGTTTAGTAAAGATATCAGCTCTCTGCTCATTGGTTGGGACATATACCAGTGCAACATCCTTCTTCATCACATGATCCCGGATGAAATAATGCCTTATGTTGACATGCTTCATCCTGCTATGGAGCACCGGATTCTTTGACATATCAATAGCACTTTTATTGTCACACATTATGTCCACACATTCAGACTGCACTCCATAATCTTCAAGTTATTATTTGATCTATAGGAGTTGAGCAACACAACTTCCAGCTACCATATACTCTGCTTCTTTAGTGGATAAGGCAACTGAGGTTTGCTTCTTACTATACCATGAGAGTAATCAGTCTCCAAGGAAATGGCATCCTCCAAATGTACTTTTTCTCTCAAGAGTATCTCTACTATAGTCTGCATATGTGAACCCTTAGAGTGTGAAGTCTCCATTACTTGGATACCATAATCCAACTTTAGTGGTTCCTAGGAGATATCTAAGGATCCTTTTGACTGCCTTGAGATGAGAATCCTTGGGATTGGCTTGACACTTTACACAGGAGCACACTACATAGTGTATGTCAGGTCTGCTAGCTATCAGGTACAGGAGTGAGCCAATCATTCCTCTATAGAGCTTCTGATCAACATCTTCTCCTTCACAGTCCCTGGATAGGATCGTGTCTGAACCCATTAGAGTGGACATAGGTTTGCTGTTGTCCATTTCAAACTTCTTCAGGATCTCCTTGGTGTATTTTTATTGATTGATGAAGATCCCATCTGGACTTTGTTTGATCTATAGACCAAGGAAGAAGTTGAGCTCTTCCATTTTAGACATCTCAAATTCCTTATGCATTTGAGAGCTGAATTCTTTGCACATCTTTTCATTAGTGGCTCCAAAGATGATATCATCCACATAGATCTAGACTAGAATAATATTATTTTTCTTCTTCTTGATGAAGAGTGTGGTATCTGCCCTGCCTCTAGTAATTCCCTTGGATATAAGGAATGAGGTTAATCTTTCGTACTAGGCTCTTTGTGCTTGCTTTAATCCATAGAGAGCTTTCTTCAGCCTGTAGACGTGATCCGGATACTTTGGATCTTCAAATCCGGGTGGTTGCTTGACATATACTTCTTCTTGAATGACACTATTTAGAAATGCACTTTTGACATCCATTTGGTATAATGTGAACCCCATGAATGATGCAAAAGCACATAGGATCCGGATTACTTCCAGTCTTGCTATAGGGGCAAAAGTTTCTTCGAAATCGATTCCTTCTTGCTAGTTGTAGCCTTGGGCAACTAGTCTTGCCTTATTTCTCACCACTATTCCAAATTCATCAAGTTTATTCCAGAACACCCATTTAGTGCCTATAATTGATTTTCCTTTAGGTGGGGGCACAAGATTCCATACATCATTCCTGGTGAATTGATCTAGCTCTTCCTGCATAGCCATCATCCAGTTTTATCCCCTTCAGCTTCTTAAAATTTCTTTAGCTCTATGAGAGAGACAAAGGCAGCATGGCTCATTATCCAGTTGAGCTGACCTCTGGTTCTAACTGGATTATGAACATTATCCAGAATATTTTTGATAGAATGATCTCTGTAGGTCCGTATCTCTCTTTGTAGGCCTTCATGTTGAATTGGGACTTACTCTATTTCAGCTTCAACCAATCCTTCTTGGCCTTTATTAAAGTCAATCTCCTGTAGGTTGAGATTAACTTGTTGTCTCTCTAGATCAAAGGATATTCCTTCATCTTCCTGTTTATACTTCTTGATTTGAAGAGAATCAGAGATTCCTGCTTCCTCCTTTTTTCCAAAGTTTTTAGCTTCCGGCTCCTGATCTTCTAGAGTGTAGCTTTTCTTTCCTGCAGTGTTAGTCTCATCAAAATCTACATGTATAGACTCTATCACAGTTTGGGTTTGTTTATTGAAGACTCTGTAAGCCTTACTATGTATTGAGTAGGCAAGGAAAATTGCTTCATCAGATTTAGGATCAAATTTTCCTAGTTGCTCTCTATCATTAAGGATGTAGCATTTACATCCGAATGCTTTAAAATACCCAATTTTGGGTTTTCTTCCCTTCCAGATTTCATATGGGGTCTTTTCTATGGTCTTTCTAATTAGAGCTCTATTTAAGATGTAGCATGTTGTGTTTACGGCCCCACCCCAGAAATATTTTGGCAAACAATTTTCACTAAGCATTGTTCTAGCCATCTCTACTATAGTCTTGTTCTTTCTCTCAACCACTCCATTATATTGAGGAGTGTGGGGGGCAGAGAAGTTGAGTTCAATACCCTTGGAGTCACAAAAGTTAGCAAAATGCTTATTTTTGAATTCTTCACCATTATCACTCCCAATATGTGCAATATGTATGCCCAATTCTACTTATATTCGGATGAATGTTTTAGAGAATTGGTCAAAAGCTTCATCCTTGCTTGTTAGCAAGAGAATCTAGGTATATCAAGAATAGTCATCTATAATGACCATGGTGTATTCTCTTCTACCTAAACTCAGTGGCTTAATTGGACCAAAGAGATCAATATGTAAGAGCTCTAGTACTCTTTTGGAAGGGATGTATGAGACGGAAGGGAAACTTTTCTTATGTTGTTTACCTAGTTGGCATACAGTGCATAGATGATTCCTTTTTGGCTAATTTGGACAGGAGGTCCATGCTTACATGTCCCAACCTCCGATACCATAGCCATGATTCTTCTTCTTTAGACATCAAGCATATATTCTTCTTATCATTTTAACATTTACATAATAGACATTATTTACTCTAGGTGAGTAAAGAATAAGTTGATTAGTCTTACTATCATAGATTGAGTAGCCTCCGGAGTCGAATGTGACTTTTCTTCCTTTGTCACATAATCAGCCCACACTTAGCAGGTTGAACTTCAATTCATCAACCAGTGAGACATCTTCAATCTTAAATCCAGATCCAATGGTTCCATTTCCAATAATTTGTGCCTTTTGATTATCTCCAAAGCTTACTTTGCCTCCCTTCTTCCGGGTTAATGTGATGAAGGCCTTCTCATCACTTGTCATGTGCCTTGAGCATCCACTATCAATATACTAGGTGTGTTGATCTACTATAGTTCTAAGGCATACCTGCAAAATAGATCAAGTGGGTTTGGGTACCCAATCAGATTTGGGTCCTCTCGGGTTAATAACTATTTCAGGCCAAGGATAAACATCATAATAACCATTTTTTAATCTGCATGATTTAATAATATGATTATTTTTCCCACAAAACCTGTACCCTAAAACAGGTTTATTTTACTTTTGCTTCTTGCTGATCTTCTCTAGATCCTCCCTTCCATAGTTGCCTTTATACCCGGCTTCTTGCACACTATTAGATGGTCCGGTATAAATCCGGAGGTTGGTTGAGGTGCAATTTCAGCTCTATAGTTTCTTCTTTATTTGATAGGTTGTTGGTTGTAAGCTACCTTAGCCTTTCCTTTCTGGGTAGCAGTATATCTTTGAACTTGTGGTTGCCTGCTAACTCCATTTGTCTTTTGATTTGGGTTCCTTTGAACCCTATTCTAAGGAGGAGGATTATCTTTTCTTGGATCCTTTGTATTAGGTTTCTTTCTGGATGCTTCTTTTAATAGATTGACTTCTCTATCTAGTCCCATTACATTTGCATTCAGAATCTGGACTTGATTCCTCAGGAAGTTTTCTTTTACTACATCAATATGCTTTGTTGCTCTAACCAAATTGAAGTCTTGTGCCATTACCTCAGCATCTTCAGCCAATTCTAGTATTGCTCTTTTCAGAGATTTGATGGCTTTCGCATTCTTCTTCACTCCCTTGATAACAATAGAAAGAGCTTTTGCAAGATCAAAGTTAGAGGCAGAATTAGAACCATAATTTACCTTAGTGTTTGCTATATTTGATTAATTCTTTGATTTGCACTGTTTCTTGCTTAGAGGCATCCCTTCCAGATTGCTCTGTTTCCGGTTCAGTCAGAGCCATGAACGCACAGTTAGCAGTCTCCTCTCCTTCTATTGAAGATGAGCTGCTGCTCTCTTCATTGTTGCTCCTGGTAGCAACCATTGCCTTCTTTTTGAACTTCTTAGTTCTTTTGAGCTTGGGGCACTTTGTTCAGAAGTGGACTTTTTCACCACATTCGAAACCGGCAGCGTCTTTCTCCGGATCTTTCTTTTCTTTCGAATTCCTTCTAGGCTTACTTCTTCTAAAGGTGCCTTCTCTTGGTCTCCGAGATTCATACCTCTTTTATTTCCTTCTATCTTTCTTTTGTATGAATCGATTTAGCCTTCTAGTTAGTAGAGCAAGTTAATCTTTGGTGCTCATTGATTTATCGATTTGATCTTCCTCTCCGGATGAGGTAGATCCAGTAGATTTTGCCTTAAGAGCATTGGCCTTCTTTTTCTCATCAGGTTTCTTTTCTTGTTGGCTGTACCTCTCCAAGGACAATTGTTGGGTTAGAAGATTACCAATGAGTTCAATATAACTATAAAAATTTAAGTTATGAGCTTCCTCAATGGCAGTCTTTTTATTGTCCCATTCCTTGGTGAGACTACGGAGCACTTTCTTGACCATTTCTACTTCTGGAATCTCCTTTCCTAGCCTTTTCATTTCATTCACTAGATTTATGTATCTATTGTTCATGCTGCTGATTGATTCCTTAGGCTCTATCTTAAAGGATTCAGACTTTTATTGGAGTGGATCAAGCTTGGCCTCTCTTACTTTGGTAGTTCCTTCATAGGCTACCTCCAACTTATCCTATATCTCTTTTGCAGTCTCACATCCGGATATCCTATTGAATTCAGCTACACTAAGAGCACAATAAAGCATGTTAATAGCATTTGTGTTTTCACACAATTTTTTAAAGTCATTGTCAGCCCACATGCTTGATGGCTTTCCGGTAGTCATACCCTCTACTTCATAAGTAGGTTTATACGGGCCATCTTTAATAACTAACCATGCTTGCATACTTTGTGACTGAATGAAGTGCTTTATCCAATTTTTCCAGAAAGTGTAGTGTTCACCGGTGAAGACTGGAGGATGGGTAATAGACATACCCTTGAGAAGGAGTTATGAGTTTTGGAAACTCATTTTGATAAGTGAATCAAAATATATGAACCTTTAGCTCGAGATTGTTAGATCTCTAGTTTGAGCACTCACTCTGATACTACTTGTTGGTCCCTGTGAGAGTATTTATAAGGGCAAAGGGGGGTGAATGGCCCTATTTTGTGGAATTTATAGACTTAGAAAAGTCTTGGTGTAGCGTGTTTGATTATGATTTGGAGGATGGATCCGGATGATGCAAGTATGACAATAATATGCGATAAAGAAAAAATAGAAGGAAAATCAAACACAAGGATTTTATACTGGTTCGGCCCTACCTATGTCCAGTCCCTGGAGTTTCCTTCCTTTGAGTTTATCCACTAGTGGATTCCTTCCCAACTGGCAGGAATCAAGACTTATAGATTTGTCTCCGGATGGTAACCCCTTCCGGAAGTAGGATATACCACTAGAAGCACGAACTTCTAGTTGAGCCCTCTTGTCTTTTATAGGATATACCACTTAGCCTTCTACCTCAAATCTAAGTTGAGTCCTACAAGGAGATCTCACTCAAAGCACCTACTTCAAGCTATATCCCAATCTCCCAACTTACCCCAGTTGGAGATTTTTACACTTCGGTTTTTAACAAAGGGTTGGTTTTTGGAGTTCCTCAATTTTATAGTTTTACTTGGGAGTCCTTACAAACAGATTTTGAATCAAGGGTTCTAGGAGGGATTGAATCAACTAATTGAAAGAGTATTTCTTTGTTACTTGCTTTTGTAAATCAACAAGTTAACCTTCTCATTTTGTGAAGAGCTCCTTTTATAGGCTTTGATCATAAATGTAGCCATTTATGATTGGTGAGCTTTCATTCAATCTTTACCCTTGATCAGGTTGATGATGTGGAGCTTCTGGATCCGTTGATTAGTTAGTTAGATTGTATTTTGATCTGTTTAAAATCTAGGGATTGAGGCTAGAAAGTTATCAGTGATCGTTTTGCTTGTCATTTTTTGATACACCAACTTTCATACCATTTTATTTATAATGTGAGCTCCACGCGCGTCTTTATTAGTCTAGGAGAAAAAGGTAGTTTAGCTTTTCTCAGTCCGGTGTCGAACCCTTTTGACTTTTCTCTAAAATATACAAGCTGTCATTTTGTCTTTGCCTTGGGGAAATAATCTTTGACTTTCATAGACCAAAAAATAAAGGGAAAAGTATATTTGAAACTTTCCCTATATTTGAAATATAGGTCATCCGAATGTCTTTTAGACCTATATGCTCCGGATCTATCTTCCGGAGATGGCTTCAATCAGTTCTTCTGGATGCTGGTCTTGAAGGACAAAAGTTTGGTTCCTTATCAAACTTTATCCGAATGATTTAGTGCTTAGGTCTTTAATTTGTTTAATGGATAATTTTTACCTTGATCTTTTGTCCGGATCTTCGCATTTGGATTTGGAAGCATTACATTCATTATTTTTGTTTCTTTCAAACTTCATCCCGATTTGTTTTTAGATTTCTATTCGGATCATTGTTTTCCTACATCCTCTTCCTCCTCGTCATCACTCACTATGCTTATAAGTCGCCTCTTCTCCTCCTCCCTCCTCTTCTCCATATGGTACTCGATCATGTTGTTCCTATAGACACGAGGGCATATAGGAAGTAGGTGCTGCTGGTGCTGCTTATATGAACCCAGGACGCTCTCCATAACTCGGTCGTTCCCCTCAAGATAGACGGCTTTATCAGCCTTAGAAGTAATCACCAAGTGTGGCCACCATAAGCCTGTAGGGGGGTCCACGGGCACTGGCTTGGAGGAAGTGGAAACAAACCTTTAACTCCGTACAAGCTCCCCCAAGTACCACTCTAAGGATAAGGGGCATTCCATCACAAACCGGCTACTGGCCACCTCCATAAGGTTTGACACCTCGTCAAAGGGATCGTGGATAACCTGACCAAACAACCAAGAAGGCGATCAATGTAAGTGTAATATGAATTCATATATGCATTTTGTCTACTAATGTTTTGTTTGAGTGTGAAATAGGGACAAAAATAAAAAAAATCGCAAACCAAGCTCAACCGCACACTCCACAAGGACTCCCTATAACTGGTAGGGTATTTGCTCTTTCCTCTAATGCCACCATACCACCTGGCAAGGAAGTGACAACCAGCTAGCACAGTGACTTTGAACTGGATCGGCGGGAGAATTTGATGCTTGAAAGCCCAAGGATGCACAAATAAGCAATTAATCAGTCCAATACATCCAAAATAAAGAAAATAGGCTAATCAAGCAAAATATAAAAAGAATCAATTAAATGCTTTTGGAAAAAGTATACCTGCATAAGAAAATGGCTAAGCCGAAGGGCTTTGCCTTTTTTCCTCGCTCCCGCAACCAGACCGCGGTAATCTGTGCCAAGATGGCCCTAGGCCAATTCTTGCCCTTGATGCTTGCTACGTGCTCAAGGGCAAATATCAGTCCGTTGTTAATCTTGCTCCCCAAAACTGAAAAGAACAATATAGTAAGCAAGGAAATCACAAAAGAATGAACACAAGCATCCTAATCAGTCTCGGGAACCACCCCAACTCCTGTCCAATACTCATACAACTCTCCATATGACAATCACCCTGAGACGGGCTTCAAACCAAAAAGCTCAGTCACCCGCCTTATCATGAGATTCTCAAGGTAATACTTTTCCATGTACACATCAAAGTGGATCACTTCCTTTGTCTATGGCAGCCCAGTCAACTCTACCACATCGGAAGGAGTAATGGTCACCTCCCCGAATAAGAAATGGAAAGTGTGCATGGTTTTAGACCACTTCTCTGTCAAAGCAGTCAAGGCCCAGTGGGAGAGTTCAACATTAGTAGATGCATGATATGGGCCAAATCCCTAAAGCCTGCATCATTAATGGCTATCACAAGCTTGGGGTCTTTTTCCGTAATCTGTTGCCACCATTCACCAATCATTTCCATACCTCTGGTACAGGTTAGTCCATGCGGCTACAAAATCGGAAACGAACAGATAAGTCTCCAGTTTATTTTCTCATCCCTCTTACCTTCTGGAAAGCTGTTGATGCCGCTTCTGTAAATGGCGATGCCGCGGGCAACATCAGCCATATCATCGGCGGTATGGACGATGTCACTAGTGACATCACTGTAAATAGTAGCGACATCACATTTCCCTAGGCCTTTTCACAAGGCCTGATGTCATACATTTTATCGGTTGCCTTCAAACCGTATGCGACATGAACTAGGCAAAGTTTTTGCCCTTCAATAGGAGAATCAGGCAGTCCACGGGACTTGGAAATGCTAGATTTGTGGTTGAAAATCTTCTTCATAGTTGGAAATTGAGAGGAAATCGAAAGATTTAGTTTCTGTGAAGATTAGAGAGAAAGGAAGGAGAAGTTTCAGTTTCTGTAAAGGCAGAGGAGAAAAAAAGAAGGGTTTTTACCCTTTTTTAACGGCCGCACAGAATTCGAGGAGTTTTAATTAATCTGAAACTCTCCGTCCATGCTATTGGCGGCATCAGTTCAAATCGCCAGTGTTATCAGCCATACCACCGCTGGCCTCACCTTTACCTACTTGAATTTTGAATTTCCCTAACCAATCAAAGATGCCACGAGGCACCTATATCGCCGGCGGCATCAACCAGATCGCCGGCGGCATCAGCTAAGCCACTAGCGATATCAAATCTTCCTCTTGCACTTTTCAGCAATCCTGATGGAATCCTGGCTCCAGCCCCGACATCCCAAGGCTTCTAAAACCCTTATGCTTTTAATTATTACATTTTTACTATTGATCAAAGGGGAAAAATATTTTTTTATTTCAAAATCGATCAAGCAATAAAAATGTCATCTAAAAATCAATCTAATCTTGTTTACTTGTCACTTGTTACAGGAATGACACACCCTATCTCAAAGCCCAAGTCTGCTTGGTAAACCTCAAAGCTCAAGCCTGACCTAGGGGCAAATAAACCCCAAAGCCCAAGCCCGACCAAGGGGTAAATCAACCTCAAAGCCTAAGCTCGACCAAGGGACAAATCAACCTCAAAGCCCAAGCCTAACCAAGGGGAAAATCAACCTCAAAGCTTAAGCCCGACCAAGGGGCAAATCAACCTCAAAGCCTAAGCCCAACCAAGGGGCAAATTGACCTCAAAGCTCAAGCCCGACCAAGGGGCAAATCAACCTTAAAGCTCAAGCCCGACCAAGGGGCAAATCAACCTCAAATCTGAAGCCCGGCCAAGGGGCAAATCAATCTCAAAGCCCAAGTCTGCTTGGCAGACCTCAAAGCTCAAGCTCGACCAAGGGGAAAATTAATATCAAAGCTCAAGCCCGACCAAGGGGCAAATCAACCTCAAAGCTCAAGCCCGACCAAGGGGCAAATCAACCTCAAAGCTCAAGCCCGACCAAGGGGTAAACCCATCTCAAAGCCCAAGCCCGACCAAGGGGCAAACCTATCTTAAAGCCCAAGCTCGACCAAGGGGCAAACCTTATCATCAATCAGGTACAATTTCTAACCCTTGCTCTTTCGTGTGAACATACTGACATGTGGCAGCAATGATCCCCCGAGCGGCAGCCTATGAGCACGGGATTTTATAGTCCCTCTCGTGAGACGATGATGATGTATGCCCAATTTTATTCCTCATGAGAAAAATTCTTTTTAGAAATTTTTATTACCAATATAAAATTCTCTACGAATTTTATTTTCAAAGAAATTCAGTTTGATGTGTCCGGTAATGCATTCGGTGGTAGCTCAGACCGATGATTTTCACCTAAAAAGTAATTTAGTCCAAAATACCCATTAAAAATAAAAAAATAAAGCCTAATATCTGAGTTTTTCCGTCAGAATCACCTTTTGTCGGATCTCCTCTCCTTTTCCCCGATTTAGGGCACAAATCGTCCTAGCTTATCAGACATGTCAGGAAGGAGAGGCAGTGGCGGCCTCATCGATACTGCTAGAGGTATCATCCATGCTGCCAGCGGCATCATTTCCTCTGCAGAATAGTTATCTGCCTTTTTTTGCTCAATATCCGACGGATAATTGACCAAAGGAAATTTCCAACAGATTTTAGCCTATATAAGCACCCTTTTCTAGCCATTTCAAGGGTTCCACTCCTCCCCCACTAAAAATTTCAAGTAGATTTTAAGCATTTTAGCTAGCTTTAGTTGGATAAAGTTTAGAAAAAGTAAGAAAAGAGGATTCAATTAATCTTTTCTTGGTTTTTCTCTACTAAACTCTGTAATATTTAGGGGCATTTTAAGTTTAGAAATCACTTAATTAGGATTTAGCGACTAAATCACCCCTTACTTCCTAAAATCATCATTTGAGCTCCCCAGAGGTGTCATACGTATCACGAAGAGGTGGAATCACGGCCCCGAGGTAAAAATTCTGAGTCTCATAGCTCTTTGGCTTCCTTTTTGCTTATTTGTTGTATTTTAGTTGTTGTTTGTACTTAGTTTTGGGTTTTTTGGTCGCTTTCTGGCCAAAAACAGCTGTTGCAAGAAGCTGAAGCCGCTGGAGGCAGTTGATATTGCTAGTGGCCTCATTTGCCCCCAGTAGCCCCATCTTCTTACAGGACCCTTTCTTTATAGTACCTGGAAAGTCATATAGCCTGCTTGTGTAGCTAAGATCACCAGTGGCATCGCCCATGTCGTCGGTGGCCTTAGTCATGCTACCAGCGGCGTGGCCTTCTAGACAGCTGTTTTATTTTCGTTTATTTCCCGACCTAGTTTAAATTTCTGAAGCTAGGATGTACAGTGCAATAACGATGGTCCAGGACCTTCTGAAAACAACCATGTGGCATTTTCACTAATAATCCAATTAAAATAACAATCGAGTCTAAAATATGGATATAACGGAATTTTCCCTCAAATGTGATTTAAATCTCATTTTTAGCTATCCAACCGTGCTCCATAAATTGTAAATAAAATATGCCATGTTCATGCTAACTCGGGTCTTGTTTGGTTTACTAACTATGCATGTTACATGATATACCTCGTACAACGTGTCGTACTTGTGATAACCGTTTTATGCAGGTAGATTTAGGTTAGATAAATGCTAGGCCTTCGGGTATTTTATTTATTGCATAAAAAATGTATAGGATTTGGAAAGCCATGTAATTATTATTTTATTTTTCCGTATTTTATTTGGGATGACTGTAATAATTTATTTATTTACCGCTTTGGATGCTTGATAAACACAAAGACAACAATATAAACCAAGATCACAATAAACAGGGTGGATTAAAACTGATTGATAAAGAATGAAATCTTTTAACTTGGCCTAATGTAAAATAGATAACATCATCCGAACTCGGAATCTCTACTTGAGGTATGGTCTACCACTAGGTGGGAAAATCGTACCAAAATTTCCCGGTTGAACTGAATTGGGTGGCGACACTATTTTAAGTACGGGATTTCGATCTCGTAGCTTTTGAACATAAAACATGATAAACCAATGTTCACAATAACCATCACATGCAACAATTATTTTTCCTCAAGACCAGTCCACCGGCCTAGCTTCGCCGTTGTCGCGTAAAACGTCGTCCGCTCACAGTTGTCTCACAACAACTCTTTTCCTTTACAGCAGTTGGATCTTCTGTTTTTAGGGTGGAGGCAAAAGCCAAATCTACCAATCTTCTGCAATATGTGTCAATTTTTAGTTTTTTTTACACTTTTAAACTTGTAAGTTAGTGCATGTCAGATGACAATTGGCTGAAAGTGGTCCTTGTTTTCATGTTGTCAATCCATTTTTTGAACATGTCTTATACCATCATGTTCTTATCAGATATCCTATCTTTTTTATCATAAAAATAAAACTCTATATTTAGCTACTATGCACGTGAGTTACGTGCTTACTAGTTGTCTTCTGAATCTGAAAACTTGGATTTGCTTTGCTGCCGGAGTGGGTTTTTCCTTCTGATACAAAGTCTTCAATTTATCTTCAGATTATGGCTTATTGATCTTCCTTCCGAGACACTTGAGTAGCCAATATATAGTTAGCTTCTAAGAAATACTTGACTTCCAGAACTCTGATAAAATTTTCTAAACTGAAAAACCCTCTTTCGAAACAGCTTCCGAGGATGAGTTCCAACAATTTCAATCTATCAAATCGAAAGACAATCCTATGACTTCACTATTACTTTTAAGTTATTCATGAAACCAAGTATATTCATGCATGTAATCCATTGCCTAAGGACTTGTTAGGTATATACTACACTTCATCCAATTCCAAACCAATAAAAAGTTGAAATCAAGTTCAAGGACAGTTGAGACCTACTTAAAATATTGTTTATGGCATTCACCCGCGTGACTTTGTTGTGAATCGATCTAGTACCATGTTCTCAATATGTGCCCATGTTCACGACTTACTTCTCAAGTGCCATATCAACTACTTGTAAATCATCCAACATACAAGTCTTCTATTACATTCATTCCCATGATTAAACCTGACTATTGAGATATTTTATGATCAATCAATAGATACTCTACTCATATTATAATACAAGATACGAATGCAGTAGATTAAATGTCTTCATTAATGTGACACAAATTAATGTATGTATAAAGTATCATACATAATGTAAGAACCAATGTCAGAAAACTAGGGTACAACAACAATTTTCAACACGGACGTGGGGTTTTTTTGTATTTGAGTGTCAATTAGAGACAAGTTTAGCATGAAAGGTATATGTAAATATGAAACTTTTTTTTTTTAAACCAATAAATATGAAACTTGAAATTGAAATTTGTGTTATGAACCAAAATTTTGGTCTAAAACTACGTTTTAGGCCTTTTGTGTGAAATTTCCATTGAGTAAAAGAAAGTTAATTTTTCGAGAGGTGAATATGTTAGTTAAATGGTTGAAACTTTTTATGTGACTAAGAATGACATGGATTCAAGTCATACTAAGAGTATGTTAAAATTTTATTTTGTAATTAATATAAGTGATGTTGCCTATTTTTTCTTCTTCAAAAAAGTACTCAGTTAATTTTTCTTCAAAGAGAAAATATGATCCATTTAAAGCTATATATGACATTAATGTGATTTTCGGCTAAACTCGCAGATATTTTAATCAGTTAGAACTAACCCAAATGCAATTATTAATGTTGCCAAAACAATTAAATAAATAGAATTATAGATTAATTCAAAAGCTGAATTTAGAAATTTAGAGATAGTAGGTTTGAAAGATAGAAAAGTATAACATATCTATCTAGCTAGCAGTTGTACTACCAAGACCAACTGGTAATGTATGGCCACTCAACTTCAATTTTACCCTTCAACAATACTCCCTCGGTCTACTTTTAATTCTCTATTTAACTATTTCATTAGTTCCATTTTTAGTTATCAATTTAGATTATCAATATATTTTTTAACTATTTTTTTAATTTACTATTATATTAATTAAAAGAAAGATTATTTATTAATAAAATTGTAAGTTGATAATTAAAAAAAAAATTGTGATAAAGGATAAATTATTCACTTTAATAGTATGATAAATATTTTAGTAATTATAATAATTCACTTAAATTGACAATCAAAGTGTAATGCGTGTCAAAATAGAGGTAACTTATTAAAAACGAGTACTATAGGAAAATCCGTATAACAGTGTATATCAAATTCATATCTAATAATAATTACCAAAAAAAAAATTCATATAAAATAATTTTCTTAAAGATGTTTTAATTATGGTAGATTGTTCAAAACTAAATATGTCATAATGTACAGTTATAAAAATTGTTTTTTCCTATTTAATTTAAATTAATTCTTTTTTTATTCGTTTTCGATTTTTATTTTTCCTTTCTTTCTGATTTTATTCTTTTAACGCGTAACAGCCTTTTTTTTTATTTTGAAGTGTCCATTTTTTTCAATGTTAGATTATCATGAAGTACCCATTGTGTACACAATTATATACTGTCAATCGTATATTGATATACAGTACTTGATACACAATTGTTTAATCATGTATATTATTATGTAAATATTCTATATATTGATATACAGTACTTACATAAATGAAACTGTATACTGTCAACCGTATATTGATATACAATTCTTTTAATATTAATGATGTTAGCTCTTTAAAACTATCGGTGTATAAATTGCAGCTATTACCCTAATTCGCTGCGAAATATACGGTTCGCCACTACCAAAAGGGATCAAGTTGCCCAACCTAGGGTTTTAGTACCGTCATGCATCAATATTGTTCATGCGTGCACAATATCTTTTAGGGGCATGCACCTATACTGTACACCGTTACCAAAAGAGTTCATTTTACCCACCCTAGGATTTTAGTATTATCATGCAGCAATATCTGTATATTAGCAATATACAACACAAATCATAACACTACAATGCTTGTACATTAGTTGCTTTCCACGTACAACATATAAGTAAGACCAACATACAAATTGCAGACAATGATGACAGCATACAGATTGAGTTATTTACAACATATAGATTCTGTTGTATATTGCTAATAAGCATTTTCTATCCAAACTGTATATCACAAATGCATCTATATATCAGTAGTATACAGCAGAAAAGGTAATTGGTGATAGAATCTGGAAGTTGAATTGATGGTCCACATGGCAAGGCATCAAAGTGTATATCAATATACAAATATTGATATAATCCCTCCTTTTCCCCCTTTATATTATCCCTCATTCTCTTACCCCTTTCTTCAGTTTACCACTTTCTCTCTCTGTTGCTACTATCACTCTCTCTTTCTCTCTCTAAAATTCTCTGATTTTAAAATCGGAGCTCTAAATCGATCGATGAATCAGTTCTAGTGCATGGCAAGGCGATCTGGCGGCGAAAATCTGGTATCGGTGAGGATCTGGGTGACGATACACAGATCCGATCCAGCAGTCAACTGAAGTGCGAGGGAGGAAAGTAGTAGCATATTGAAGGTCAAGTATCTCGCTGCGGAGCTTATCGGATTGGCAGTCAACGAGAGTGAGTTCGTCGGTCAAGTCTTGGGTGAGGATAGTTTGAGCGATGACCATTGCCGATGCAGATGACGGAGATTTTGGTTTGGCCTTTGAAAGAAGAAGGGTAGCTAGAAAATAGGGATTTTAAATTGGTAAGGATAGCTAGAAAATAGGGATTTCAAAAAGATTACTATTATAGTAAAATCGGGTATTTTAAAAATATGTTTCAGAGAAAGTGCTTTTTGTTAATTAGCTATTTCTATTCTTTAAATTATTATCTCATATAGGTGAATTAATTAATAAAAACGTACTCCCTCCATTCCTTTTTGTAAGTCTTTTTAACTTTTTTATTATGTTCATTTTTGTTTGTCACTTTAGAATATCAATGCATTTTTAACCTTTTTTTCTCTAATTTACCCTTTCATTTATTATGAGAGAGATTATGAATTGACGGAATTATATGTTGGTAATTAAGAAGAAAGAGAATTTTAGTAAAGGATTATTTGTCATTTTAGTAGTGTAATTAATTTTTTATTGGTATTGGTGAAAATCCTAAAACGACTTACATAAAGGAGCGGAGGGAATAATACACATTGGTGATAATTTTTGAAATTTTTTTAATAGTGAAAATATTTATGTTAATATAAACATGATGATAAAACTCTAAAAATTATTTTAAAAAATGAAAAAACTCTCTAAAACATATTCAAATTGTGACGTATAATTTTAAATAATAAAGCTAAATTATGATAATGTTGGATTGATTGAAATATTTTCTGTAACATTATTATTCTAAGCAAAAAACATTTTTTATCCTATTTTTGCCAATTTTTTAAACCACGTACCGCATTTTACAAAAAAAAATATTTCTCAGATCCTGTTTTGCAAATAAGTAAAACCACCTGGTACTTTCTTTAAGTTTGCCCTTTAAAAATCCTACTGCTATTTTCAATTTTTGAATTCTAAAATTTCATAAGAATTTAGCAATCACTATGAACTTCTTACTTTTTTTTAAATTTGTCTCATATGGGCTTACAATAATAACAAAGTAAAACTTTATCCCACCCCGCCCGAGTGTGGACTCGAACCTGCGACCTCTAGAATTACAAACTCAATGCTCAACCACTAAACCAAGCCTTTGCCACACTAAGAATTTCTTACTTACGGAAACTTACATGACTCCTAGTGGATCTGCGATTATTGTTTGAACTTGAGTGCACAGAAGTTGAGGATCATTTCCCTCTAAAGGCTTATGAATAATAATTCTAATAGACCCCAAATTTAAAATGCCCTCTTTCCCTGCAGGCATGATTTTTCCAGTCCCAATTAGGGTGATTGGGACTACAGGTACCGCAGTTTTTGTAGCAACAGAGAACGCACCTTTCTACAGATAAGAAAATTCGAAAAAATGAAATTCAAATGCCCATCATACTCTTCTAGTATTATTTAAATATTGCCAAATACATCAGTTAGCCCCGTACTTGGTCCAAATGGTCTACTGAGTACAACTTTTCAAAGTTTCTCTTAGCCCCCTGAACTTGGTAAAAGTGCACCAGTTTACCCCATGGTTGCCATGTGTCAACTTCTGGTTGTAGAGAGAAAAATCAGAAAAATAGCATCTTTTAAAGTTGAACCAACTATTAGCTGACACGTGGCATTTAAGGGGCAAACCGGTGTACTTAGAAACAAGTGAAAGTTTGGGAGGCAGTAGACCATTTGGGCCAATTTCAAGGGGTGATTGATGTATTAGGCCTTTAAATAATTATCAATTATCATCAAGTCCCATGTTCAATTTGAATGGAAAAGTAAGGCCGTCAATGGAGGAGTTTGGTTCATGAGATGGAGGATTCCAGACAAAATCTCTACTGTTTTTAATCCTTTTTCGTTCATTTTTCTCCTATTCCTGGGAAAGCTATTCCGCGAACCAAACGCCACTAGAGAGTTTACATCAATTTACCTTAAAAGAGCCTAATGTCCCGTCTTTACTCCGTGTAGCCTCTGGGAAGAAAAAAATGAGGGTCCCTTCTTCAGTTGTTCCATGCATTGCTTAAAACATTCCTATACATAAAAATTAGGCCGAATATATCGGGACCTCCTTGAAGATGTCCCTAAACGCCTATTTCCCCCTGAACTTTCAAAAGTTTCAAATAACCCCCTTAACTTGAAAAAACTGCACTAGTTTGCCCCCTCAATGCCACATATCAGCTTCTTGTTGGTAAAAAAAAACAAAATAACATTTTGAAAAGTCAAACCAACAAAATGCTGACATGTGGCATTGAGGGGGCAAACTAGTGCAGTTTTTGCAAGTTGAGGGGGAAATAGGCGTTTAGGGACAACGTCAGAGGGATCTCGATGTATTAAACCTAAAAATTACTGCAAATTTAAACCTAAGAGCAAAGATACATCACAAGTTGCAAAGACCAACCAAAATTAAGCAGTTCTACTATACAAAAGAAAATAGAATGGTTTGCTTACCAACTGACTTCTGTTGTCCATGCGGTTCAAAGGAATGACACCAACCATTGACATAGCCCATCCAATAACAAGAATCAAGAATATCCCATTCTTACTAATAAACTTAAAGCTTCTTCCACGAGTGAGAAGGGTATATGTGTCCAGAAAACTCGGGTGGTTTGAACCATATACAGCATTAGTGTCTGGACAAGGTAGATTCTCCAACCCCTCGTACTCGATTTTAACAAATGGATAGACAGTTATTGATGCCCACACTTTAGCAATGAAGTAATGTGCTTTTCTTTGACACCGGTCCAACAGGAGTACAAAAGGATGTTGGAATAACATCAGCACAAACAAAAAAAGAGCAGCAATAGCTGTAATAGAATAAAAACACATGCATCGTACTTTTGAACCTAATTTAGTTTCTGCACATTAGACATTTTTCGGAAGAGAGATCAGAAAAAGCTTAAGATTAAATCAGTAGGTGTTTATATTAGGTGTTCAAGAAAGACCTGTTAATGGATATACAGAATCAGGGGTCCCACTCCCCACTAGTTCAGATCTTACAATAGTTTGTATTGACAATTTCTTCGTTTTGTACAACTTATAATCAAGAATAGGCCAGTTGATATTTTGCAAACAAAAAGCCCATGGTGTTGCTACATGTTTCCTTGGGAAGAAAATTGAGGCATCATTACCAATTAACCAAGTAGAGAGTAACTCTATAAAAAAGTGAGATACTTTAGTAAGAATCAGAAAAAACAGGTGCACATATGCAGGACCATACAGCTTCAAATCCAAATTAATATAGGACATAATAATGTTTTACAGTCTTCTTCAGTAAATCAGGAATCTAGTTTCCATGTTTTCTCTTTGTCAGCAAATTTCCAATTCTATAATGTATTTTACTAAAGTAGTTAGGAAAAGTTCTAATTTATTCAGGGTTCTTATTTGGTCAAGGGTTTTATTTTGCGGTATAAATGCACTTTCAGAAATCAATTTATGTAACAAAATAAAACTTTTAATTACAAGTTTTTCTATGAACTTATTGTTGTTCCTACTTGGAATCTCTCTATCTAGCCTCTAAATTGAATTCTAATAGCCTAAACACTTGCACCACATCATGCATCCCAAGGCAAGAACACAAAACTGCAAGTGAAAAATTAAATTTCTCTCACAATTACACATTTAAACAATCACTTAAATAGGTAAATAGAGTTATCAGTTGCTCATAGCATCAGACAGTATTGAAGTTCTAATCCAAGAAGTATAACAATTTATGAAGAACTAGAATTCTATTATTTTCAAAAAATGCTTAAGTTCAATTTTTTCGGTTGCAGGACACTATCCTGAGATGCATCAGAGAGTATTTGTCCTTCATTCACTTATTGAGATGCATTTTAATACGAATGTATCCAGCAAGGTGTGTCTTTCACTCACAGTTATATGAACATCTTAATGGTCTTTTAATTGGAGATTGTTCTGCGTATAATCCATTATGCACATAGAGCTGCAAATTCAAATAACTTCAGTCCAGGAACAAGTAACAAGGGTGTGGAATAGACAAACAATTTCAAGAACCAAAGCTATAAGATACCATAACCTAATGATCATTAGGCAATCCATAAAGAAACTATGTTCCTAACAAGGCCAGGAATTAAATTGTTAATTTGTTATTGTAAATCATAGCTTTTTCAACTAAAATATATCAAGAAAACATGATTTGATAAGTGTGCGCATAAAAAGAGAACGAGGACAATAAACACTTTCTATAATCTGGCCCGTAGCTGGTTAAGAAAGAATTTTCTGTACCGCCATCACATGTTTATCCAAAATGATTTTAGCAAAAAATTGCAATTCTGATCTTTCAATATCACACATGGATAAAAAAAATTCCCCATTTTTCCCTCCAATACTAAGAAAGTGAAGGCCACACGAATAATAAGCAGAAAATACCAGCAATGAAGACGATGAAGGATGAGAGCTATATGTTCGAGAGCTTGCCAACGAAAATTATTAAGAAACTAAACGAATAATAAGATAATAAAGAGATACATAGTAATGAAGGGAGAAATAGAGATAAGATTACAAAAAATAAGGGGATTGCAGAGTTGATGAGAACTGATATCCATGTATACTGAAAACTGCAAGTATTCAATTGGAAAGCGCTAAAATAACGTTGACTGGAAAGGAGACCGTCGACGGTGAAGAAATTTTGACGTGAAAATGAATTTGCAGCGACAGAAGTTATCTTTTGAATCAAGAAATGGAAATGGAATAGCATAGCTAGGATTGGATTCTTCAAATGTGGGATTTTGAAATCAATTTTAAACAGTGATTTCGAGATTTTGGCCGTTTCCAGATGATCTACTACAACGACATCGTTTTGTAACAGATAAGTAGATTTTGGGAATTTCGAGGTAGTCTCTGGTGCCACTTCTAATGGTTCCCCATTTTAGGGAATTCCCTAAAATCGGGAACATATTTGAAAAATGATTGAATCCAACCATTTTTCAAATGTTATGCCCCTAAAATAGGGTTCCCTAAATATAAAAAACCCATGTTGGGGAATGGATTTTTTTAATAATATTTTTTTAGCTTTACTTTATGCCACCTACATATATCCCTTATTAACAATTTTACCCCTCTCATAATTTTGATTTTTCTCTGTGACTTTCTCCTCCTCCCAAGCTCTTTACCTCCTCTCTAAAATCTTACCTTCAAACCTTCTCTCTAGCTTATTTCTCAGTCCAAATCTCCTCGCTCACTGAAACCTCCTCGTTTTCCGGTCTCTTCCTCGGTCAGAAGCCCAAATGATTTTCCATTTTAAAATTTTCATAATTTTATCAAATTCCTCCTTTATCTAGTCCTTCGATTCATTCTGTTTAAGGTTCCGTTTGTATTTGATTTGATTCTCTACATATGGATTTCGATGATGCCTTTGATATGCAGGATGCTGCCACTGAATCTTCCAACAATGGTTTCTTTATCGGTAAAAAAACCGGCCACAAAAAAGGTCGTCTAATGGCGCGACGCTGGCCTGGAAAGCGGTCGTCCTATGGCGCTACGCCTGCTTGGAAAACGTTGTCCTATGGCGCGTCGCCGGCCTGGAAAACTGTCAATGGCGAGTCGCCGGCCTGGAAAATGGTCGACAAACGGTATGGCCGTTTGGAAAAATTGTTCACGCTAATGGCCAGCCGTTTTTCTGTCCGACAACTATATGAGAAATATTTCTTAATTTTTTTATAAATAAATAATTTAAAGATAGGGAATTTTAAAAAAACTTGGAATTGATGTCATTTTAGTTTTCTAGCAATTACAAAGAATAAAATTAATATAGAATTTCGTTTAAAAAATTGATATGGAAAGGAGATAAATTAGTAAAATATTAACAAAAGAAATAAATAGAAATTTTTTATATAAGAAATAATTATATATATATATGGAATATGTATAAGACATATCAGGATAAAGAAAGAAATTTTCATAATATAATAAAATTCTATTGTAAATAATTAGATGGGTGTATTATATACATTAATAAAAAAATAGATACGTATAAGAGAGAAATTAGCGGTATTAATAACCATAAATAAATAGAGATTTTTTAGATTAGGGCAAATTTAGTAGATTTAGATTAGGAAGAATATTATTAATGTGGAAATTTCATTTAAAAAATTGATATAGAAAGGAGATAAATTAGTAAAATATTAATAAAAGAAATAGATAGAGATATTTTATATTAGGAAGAATTAAATATATAAGGAATATGTATAAGACAAATCCGAAAAAAGAAAATTTTTTTGAGTAATATAATAAAATTCTATTAAAAATAATTAAATGGGTACGCTATACTCATTAATAAAAAAAAAGATATGTACAAGAGAGATTAGTGGCATTAATAAGCATAAAATTCATATGGAAATTTCATTTAAAAAATTTCACATGGAAAGGAGAAAAATTAGTAAAATAGTAATAAAAGAAATAAATAGAGATTTTTTATATTAGAAAGAATTAAATATATATGGAATATAAAAAAATGCCCTATGTTACTAAAAAAATATATATGAAATGTGTATAAGACATATTCGGAAAAAGAAAAGAAATTTGCATAATATAATAAAATTCCATTGAAAATAATCAAATTGGTATGTTATATTCATTAATAAAAAATAGATACTTACAAGAGAGAAATTAGTGGTATTAATAATCATAAATATATAGAGATTTTTTAGATTACGAAGAATTTAATAGATTTAGATTAGGAAGAATAAAATTAATATGGAAATTTTATTTAAAAAATTGATATGGATAGGAGATTAAATATTATTAATAAAAGCAATAAATAGAGATTTTTTATATTAGGAAGAATTAAATATATATGGGATATGCAAAAGGCATATCTGGAAAATGAAAAGAGATTTGCATAATATAATAAAATTCGATTGAAAATAATTGAAAGGGTATGTTATATTTGTTAATAAAAGAAATAGGCATGTACAAGAGAGAAATTAGTGGTATTAATAACCATAAATAAATAGAGAGAATTTTGGATGATGAAGAATTTAGTAGATTTAGACTAGGAAGAATAAAATTAATATAAGAAATTCATTTAAAAATTTTGATATGGAAAGGAGAAAAATTAGTAAAATGTTAATGAATGAAATAAATAGAGATTTTTTATATTAGGTAGAATTAAATATATATGGAATGTGTATAATACATATATGAAAAAAGAAAAGAAATTTGCGTAATATAATAAAAAAATCTATTGAAAATAATTGAAAGGGTATGCTATATTCATTAATAAAATATAGATATGTACAAGAGAGAGATTAACGGTATTAATAACCATAAATAAATATAAAATTTTTTGGTTAGGAAGAATTTAGTAGATTTATATATATATATATATATATATATATATATATATATATATATATATATATATATATATATATATATATATATATATGAAATGTGCATAAAAGATATATTCGGAAGAAGAAAAGAAATTTGTATAATATAATAAAAGTCTATTGAAAATTTTTTAATAAAAAAATAAATATGTATAAGAGAGAAATTAGCGAAACTAATAACCATAAATAAATAGAGATTTTTTAGATTATGAAGAATTTAGTAGATTTAGATTAGTAAGAATAAAATTAGTATGGAAATTTCATTTCAAAAATTTGATACGGAAAGGAGAAAAATTAGTAAAATATTAATAAAAGAAATAAATGAATTATGGTTTATTTGCAAAGACCTTAAAAAAATCACAAGTCGGATTAAGTGATTTTAAGTATGCCTATATTCAAAGTGGTATTAAATTCAATCGTATTCGTAGGGGTGTGCACAATCAAACCGGAACCGAAATCTAAACCGAAACCGAACAAAAATAATCGAACTGAACTAAACCAAATTTATTTCAGTTCGGTTTTGGTTTCTAAAATTCTTAAATTTTGAATTTCGGTTCGGTTTCAATTTTTGTAACAAAAACCGAAATAAAACCGAATCAAACCGAATAAATTAATAAGTATTCTATTTTAATATATATTCATATTATATCTAATATCCTAATCATATTGACGATATAAGATTTAACACACTAATTATTAAACAATAATAACAAATATAAGATTTTAACTTAAGCAATCCTAATTAGGAAAGAATTGTTTTACTTTACAACTTTAGGAATAAGATTCATTCAGTAATTCATTATATATGCATGTTATACTACTTAAAATAATATCTTTTATGTATCAATATTTATATTTATTGTTATAAATATAAATTTCAAAGTCTAATTATAATCAAATTTAACACATATTAATATGGAATTACTTTAAGTATCTTTTTATATAATCATAAAACAAAAAAATAAATTACAAATTATTTAATAAATTATAGAGTTTGAGTAATTCGGTTATAACCGAACCGAATCGAATCAAATCCGAACCAAATTATATTAGATTTCGGTTTTTTTTACTAATTCGGATTTCGGTTCGGGTCAGTTCGGTCTAATTTTAGATCGAACCGATATTTGCTCACCCCTACGTATACTATCCCAAAAACCAGAAAGTGGAAAGTATCCTACTTAATTAATGAGTTTTTCACTCATTGATGTGAAGATAAAATGAATTAGTGTCCATTTACAAATAATTTAAAAATAATCGTAAGTGAAATTAAGTGACATTAAGTACGTTTACATTCGAATGAGCAATAAATTCATTCATATTCGAGCCGACAAACCCAAAATTGCAAATTAGATAGCTTAATTAACTATATTTCACTTATTTATGTAAAAATAAAATTAATTACGGTCCATTTGCAAAGATTTTAAAAAAATATAAGAGGGATTAAGCGACATTAAGTATACTTACATTGAAATTGGTATTAAATTCATTCGGATTCGATCGCACAAACCCGAAATTGCAATGTAGCATACTTAATTAACTATTTTTCACTCGTTAATGTGAAAATAAAATGAATGAAGGTCCATTTAGAAAGAATTTTAAAAAAATCCGTAAGTCGATTAAGTGACCTTAAGTACACCTACATTTAAATTGGTATAAAATTCGTTCTTATTCGATCTCATAAACCCAAAATTGTAATGTATCCTACTTAATTAACTATTTTAACTCATTTATGAGAAAATAAAAATAATTAAGGTCCATTTGCAAAGAATCATAAGTGGAATTAAGTGACATTAAGTACGCCTATATATGAATAAGCATTAAATTCATTTCGATTCGAGTCGATAAACCCAAAATTGCAAAGTAGCTAGCTTAATTAAGGGTAAATAATTATGACCTCCCTATGTTTTTCACTAATACACTACTACCTCCCTAAGTTTTGTTAATACAATTTAAACTTCTTTATGTTTTATTTCCATCCAACTAAGACCTCCTTATGTTAAATTTTTTAACTTCTCCATCCAAATAGCCATTGTATTGACAGAATTACCCTTTGTGTTCATTTTTTATTCATTTACCTTATTTTCACACCATTTTCATCTAAAACATGGGTGTTTCTTGTTTTCCCCCTCTTTCATATATATTAGAGAAGAGCATCTTTAGATTCTTTGTCCATTAAAAGAATCATCAAAGCAGAAAGGCCAAAGGGAAGAGAATATCAAACTATTCTATCTACCATGGATCAAGGTTGTTTATTCTTGTTGTAATATTGTACACAAGTTGAATTAATTCAAATCTAAAAATTGATTTCATGATAGAAATCATCACGGAAAGAAAGATGTAATCTTACAGCTGAACCCTCAAATCAATTCAAAACGAAGAGCTTCTCATGAGGTTTTTAATGGTGTACGAAGGACCTGATGAGAGGAGGAAAATAAAACCTCCATTCTTGGAGCTCTAATTAGTGGGCATGAACTCTAAGGAAATTCAAATTGTAGAAAAATAAATTAGCCTAAACTAAACACTAACTAGAATTAAGATTTATCAAAGATGAAATTGATTTAAATTTTTTGGAAGACGAAGAGTATAGATTGATTTAGGGTTAATTGATTTGGAGAAAAGAAGTTAAAGGCAAATTAAGATAATTGTTGCTTTTAAATTGGAAAAATTTTTGGTTTTCCGAAAATAATCCTTGCCAGGTCAGCTTAACTGATGGTATGAAGAAAAAAACCATTCTATGCTTAAGGTTGGAACCTCATACTCCCTTTTGGGAAAAAAAAAATTCACGAGGGCCTTTTTGAAAAACAGTAAAACCACAATGGGGTTTTGAAGTTTACCTTTTTTTTAATTGATTTTTCTTCACCTTGAACTTTTTCTTTTTTTTGTAAGTCGAGAAATAATATTTTATTAATGTTACCATTGGGTATGTCATAAAAGAAAGCAAAATGAAGAGGGGGAAGTAAGAAACACCCATGTTTTATATGAAAATGTTGTGAAGAGAAGGTAAATGGATTAAAAGAAAGGCAAAGGGCAATTTTGTCAATACAAAAGCTTTTTAAATGAAAAAATTAAAAAAAATTAACCTAAGGAGGTTTTAGTTGGATGGAAGCAAAACATAGAGATGTTTAAATTGTTTTACAAAACTTAGGGATATAGTAGCGTAACAGTGCAAAATATAGGGAGCTCATAATTATTGACCCCTTAATTAACTATATTTCACTCATTCACAACTAATTATGGTCTAATTGCAAAGAGTTTAAAAACCCGTAAGTCGGAATAAGTAACCTTAAGTATGCCTACATTCAAGTTGGTTCTAAATTCATTTCTATTCGATCCCACAAACCCGAAACTGCAATGTATCATACTTAATTAACTATTTTTCAATCATTGATGTGAAAATAAAACGAATTATGGTCGATTTGGAAAGAACTTAAAAAAAAGCATAAGTGGAATTAAGTGACATTAAGTACGTCTACATTCAAACTGTTATAAATTTCATTCGGATTCGGTTGCATAGACACAAAATTACAATTTAACATACTTAATTAACTATGTTTCACTCACAGGTGAGAAAAAAAAAAAGAATTATGGTCCATTTGCAAAGAATTAAAAAAACTCATAAGTTGGTTTACGTGACCTTAAGTACGCCTACATTCAAATTGGCATTAAATTCATTCGCATTCAACCCCACAAACCCAAAATTGCAATGTATCCTACTTAATTAACTATTTTAACTCGTTGATATGAAAATAAAATATTAGGGCCCATTTGCAAAGAATTAACAGTGGAATTAAGTAACATTAAGTACGCCTACATCCGAATGAGCACTAAATTCATTCGGATTCGAGTTGACAAACCCGAAATTTCAAAGTAGCTAGCTTAATTAACTATATTTCACTCATTCATGTAAAAATAAAATGAATTATGGTCAAATTGCAAAGAGTTTAAAAAAACCATAAGTCGGATTAAGTAACCTTAAGTACGCCTACATTCAAGTTGGTTTTAAATTCATTCGTATTCAATCTCACAAACTCAAAATTGCAATGTATCATACTTAATTAACTATTTTTCACTTAGTGATGTGAAAAATAAAACAAATTAGGTATCGTTTGCAACGAATTTTTTAAAAAACAATAAGTGGAATCAAGTGACATTAAGTACGGCTACATTCAAATAGGCATTAAATTCATTTGAATTCGAGCATAAAACCCGAAATTGCAATATAGAGTACTTAATTAACTATTTTTCACTCCTTGATGTGAAAATATAATTAATTAGGGTCTATTCTCAAAGAATTTAAAAAAACCAATAAGTCAGATGAGTGACATAAATTATGCCTACATTAAATTGGTGTTAAATTCATTCGGATTCGATCACACAAATCCGAAATTGCAATGTAGCTTAATTAATTAACTATTTTTCAGTCAGTAATGTGAAAATAAAATGAATTAGGGTCCATTTGAAAGGAATTGAAAAAAATAAGTGAAATCAAGTAACATTAAGTATGCCTACATTCGAATAGACAATAAATTCATTCGGATTCAAGCATACAAACTTGAAATCATAATGTAGCATACTTAATCAACAATTTTTCACTCATTGATGTGAAAAATAAAATGAATTATAGGGTCCATTTGCAAAGAATTTCAAAAAAACCCATAAGTCGGATTAAGTGACATTAAGTATGCCTACATTCAGATTGGTATTAAATTCATTCGGATTCGATCTCAAAAACCCAAAATTGCAATGTAGCATACTTAAATAACTATTTGTCACTCAGTGATGTAAAATAAAACAAATTAGGGTCACTGTGTAAATAATTTTAAAAAAACATAAGTGAGATTAAGTTACATTAAGTACGCCTACATTCAATAGGTCTTAAATTCATTCAGATTCGAGCCTACAAACCCGAAATTACAATATAGCATGCTTTATTAACTAATTTTCACTCACTGATGTGAAAATAAAACAAATTAGGGACCATTTGCAAAAAATAAAAAAAAACGCATAAGTCAAATTAAGTGGCATTAAGCACGCCTACATTTAAATAGGTATTAAATTCATTCGGATTCAATCATACAAACCCAAAATTGCAATGTAACATACTTAAGTAACTATTTTTCACTCAGTGATGTGAAAATAAAACGAATTAGGGTCCATTTGCAAAGAAGTCAAAAAGGCCTATAAGTCGGATTAAGTGACATTAAATACGCCTACATTCTAATTAGTATAAAATTCATTCGGATTCGATCCCACAAACCCAAAATTTCAATATAGCATACTTAATTAACTATTTTTCACTCATTGAAAATAAAACGAATTAGGGTCCATTTGCAAAGAATTTTAAAAAAACCCATAAGTCGGATTAAGTGACCTTAAGTACGCTTACATTCAAATTGGTATTAAATTCTTTCGTACTCCATCACACAAACCTGAAATTGCAATGTATCCTACTTAACTAACTATTTTTCACTCATTGATGTGAAAATAGAATGAATCAGGGTCCACTTACAAAGAATTAAAAAAAACATAAGTGGAATTTAGTGAAGTTAAGTACCCCTACATTTGAATGAGCATTAAATTCAATCGGATTCAAGCCAACAAACCCGAACTTGCAAAGTAGCTAACTTTGTTAACTACATTTCACTCATTTATGTAAAAATAAAGCGAATTATGGTCAATTTGCAAAGATTTTAAAAATACCCATAAATCGGATTAAGTGACTTTAAGTACGTCTACATTAAAATTGGTATTAAATTAATTCATATTCGATCCCACAAAGCCTAAATTGCAATGTAGCTTACTTAATTAACTATTTTTCACTCACTGCTTGAAAATAAAACGAATTAGTGTCTATTTACAAAGAATTTAAAAAAACCGAGAAGTCGGATTAAGTGACATTAATACGCCTACATTCAAATAGGTCTTAAATTCATTTGGATTTGAATCTACAAACCCGAAATTACTATGTAGCATACATTATTAACTATTTTTCACTCATTGTTAAAATAAAACGAATTAGAATATATTTGCAAAGAATTTTAAAAAAATGATAAGTGGATTATGTGACATAAATACGCCTACATTCAAGTTGGTATTAAATTCATTTTGATTTGAGGCCACAAGCCCGAAATTGCAATGTAGCATACTTAATTAGCTATTTATCTCTAATTGATGTAAAATAAAAAAAATTAGCACGAATTTTTGAAAAAATATAAGATTAAGTGGCATTAAGTACGCGTACATTCAAATAGGTCTTAAATTCATTCAGATTCGAGACTACAAACCCAAAATTGCAATTTAACATACTTTATTAACTATTGTTTAGTCATTGATGTAAAAATAAAACAAACTAGGGTCCATTTGCAAAGATTTTTAAAAAGCCATAAGTGAGATTAAGTGACATTAACTACGCCTAAATTCAAATAGGCCTTAAATTCATTCGAATTCGAGCCTACAAACCAAAAATTATAATGTAGCATATTTTATTAACTATTTTTCACTCATAGATGTAAAAATTAAACAAATTAGGGTTAATTTGCAAAGAATTTAAAAAACCCATACGTTGGATTAAGTGACATTAAGTATGGCTACATTCAAATAGGTCTTAAATTCATTCGGATTCGAGCCTACAAATACGAAATTACAATGTAGCATGTTTTATTAACTAATTTTCACTCATTGATGTGAAAATAAAAAAAATTAGGGTCCATTTGCAAATAATTAAAAAAAACCCGTAAGTCAAATTAAGTGGCATTAAGTACACCTACATTTAAATTGTTATTAAATTCATTCGGATTTGATCCCACAAACCCGAAACTGCAATGTAACATACTTAATTAACTATTTTTCACTCACTGATATGAAAAAAATGAATTAGGGTCCATTTGTAAAGAATTTAAAAAAGCCTATAAGTCGAATTAAGTGACATTAAGTACGCCTACATTTAAATTGGTATTTAATTCATTCAGATTCGATCCCACAAACCTGAAATTGCAACGTATCATACTTAATTAACTATTTTCACTCAGTGATGTGAAAATAAAATGAATTAGGGTCCATTTACAAAGAATTTTTTTAAAAAACAAGAAGTGGAATCAAGTGACATTAGGTATGACGCCTACATTTGAATATGCATTAAACTCATTCCGATTCGAGCCTAAAACCCGAAATTGCAATGTAGCATACTAATTGACTATTTTTCACTCATTAATGTGAAAATATAATGAATTAGGGTCCATTAGCTAGAATCAGAATGAACTTAGGCCCTGTTCTTTTTAACTGATAAGTAGATGTACTGAACTGAACTGAACTGATTGGTACTGAACTGAACTGTACTGAAACTGATCTGAACTGTACTAAAACTGAGCTGAATGGTTCCGAAACTGAACAATACTTACTGAAACTAAAACTGAATTATAATTAATAATATAAATAATATTTTTAATATATTAAAATTTATTAACATAATAATTAATAACACTTCAAATAATACTATATATTATAATAAAATTTATTCATTATTACATATAATAATAATAATAATTAAATATACCATTATAAATTATTAAAATATATTATATTTTATTGCAATTATTGATATGAATATTAACTTATTATCAATATTTATAAAATAATATTATTTTTATTTATTTATCCTACAAAATTATTCATCGTAAAAATAATAATTAATAATTTTAAAAATATTATTATTGGTTACTTTTTCTTTGTTGTTATTTGTGAATACTAATATTAATTAATAATATTCGTATAATGTACAAATAGAAATGAACTGAAATTGAAATGATATTATCATTAATATTTATTGCTTTTTATTATTTATGAATAATAATATAAATTAATAATATTAATATAATGCATAAACCGAAACTTAATACTGAATGTTGAATGCTGAATACTGAATACTGAAACTAAACTGAACAGAACTTAGTGGTACTGAACTGAACTGAACAGAAAATTAGTTGAAAAGAACATGATCTTAATACCAATTTGAATGTCGACGTACTTAATGTCACTTTATCTCTTGCAAAATCACTTCTTGCAGATTTGCAAGTGCAAAATCTCTTGCAGAATCTTGTCAAAATGTTTAATAAAAAATATATATTAGATGAATAAATATAATATTTGGATTGAAGGAAGCTACTATCATTACATTAGCCAAAAATATATAAATAATTAAATATCACTAAGAACACTTTGTTAAGATCTAACAATTATGGCATATTAGTACAAACTTACTTGAAAGACAAACAACAAAACATTTATATCGAAGGTTAAGAAATAAGTATCGATTCAAGAAATACGCTCAATAATGAATCTTATACGATTTACAGTGAATTTTTCTTTGACACCCTGTTTTAATCTCATTTTACCTAGATAGCATCTTAGTAAAACGACCATAACTCTCTTTACAAAACATGAATAAAGCTGATTCTTTTTCCTACTTAAACTAAACATGAAAGAGAACATCATATCTAAAAATTAGAATTTTTCATCCAGTATAACAATCACAACATCAATTTGAATCTTACTGTGTTGCAGTGACTTTACATCTCTGAGTAGTCTGGATTCTAAAATTCACAGAGCAACACCTACCTATTCTAAAATCCCCAAAATTTGCAGAAGGCTTTCCAAGACATAGATAAACAAATCTTTAGTTCACCATATCTCGTAATTCTGTCTCTAACATCATGAAAATCGAATCACAAGAACTACAAAATTTGTTAGATGTGCATATGTATATACAATTTACATATTAGCCTTGAATTCATCAAGCCTCAATAGGAATTGAATTAGAAAAATCTAGCCTTTAATTATCATTATAACTCTTAAAAATAAATGGAAAACACGTCTTGAAATAAGTTAAAATTTTAAAAAATAAAAGTGCCCCTAAGGCGTGCCTAAGGCGCACGAAGCTCGCGCCCTAGGCACACGCCTCAGGGACACCACCTCGCCTGTAGTATGGTGAGGCACAAAGATACTCAACTTTCGCAAATGCTCAAGTCATTTAGAATCTCAAATACCAGCAACTCGGGTTTATCACAGAGCAATTCAAATAGCTAGCTCTGCATTATATTTTCATCACATCATTACTAAATTTCTCCAATGTTTAAACAAAAAATAGAGCATAATCTCCCCACTTAAACTGTTTCATTAAAACCTTCCAAATGGAATTTGACTAATTTCTATTTTCGTATATATACCTGACACCCACTAGACTTAATTAGACATATCTAAGTGTTATTTGTATAAGCATCAATGCAGTGAAAAAAATTATCAACAGAATAGAAACAACACACACAATATGATATGATTCCATGACAATAGGAAAATTTGCAAAGAAATTTCAAAACAACAAGAGAGATTCCCAGGCGCATCCACAGGCACAAGTTGTAATAAATAATGTGACAAGAAAGTCTTACAATGATGAGAGGAGCAAATATCACTACTACTTGTTGGAAGTTAAGCCAGTAATTCTATTCAAATCCATTTTGCAATTTTCTTTCAGTTCCTTTAGTAATAAATAGGAAAATGATGCAATGAAGACAAGAGGGAGGGCAAAGGTGTACCTAGGGAGATAAATCAGGAGCATTGCAAACAATACAGAGCAGTTAGTTTGCATCTAGCCCAACCACCCAATAGGTTTCATTAGATTTCTTCTTGAAAATTCGTTTTAAGCGAATCCCCTAAATTCAAAGATATTAGGTTTTACACTTACAAAGATATAATTCAAATTCAACAACTAACCCTGGAAGTAATGGCTTTGAAATTAAAATTCACATACACATAACATAAATTGAGTAAAGAGAAGAGCATAAATTGAGTACACGCTTGAGCTAACCACATTTCTTGGACAGGAGGACAATATGGTCACTAAGAATCTTCTAGTCTTTTGCTTCAAAGTAAAGTTGAAGAATATTAGTAACGGCCTTTTTAGTGCCAGCGACGTCACCGACAAGCCTCATTTATATCTCGACTTTTACAACTGCTCTATCGCTGACTACAAATTTGCTTGATTTTCCATCAAAAAAGACAGGTCAATGGAAATAGCACAAAAAGAAAACGAAGACATAAGTAAATACAATAACTCTAGTAGATCCGAGTAAGATAAAACTAAGACATGGACTCTCCATCTTGAATCGGCAAATCTCAGTATATAGATGGCAATTTGAATTGAACCCTAGAAATTGAATAAAGAAAGAACTAGGAAGAAAGGAAAAAACTGAGAGAACTTGAGAATTAGAGAGAGAAGGTAGTGGAAATAATGAGAAGGGCAAAATTATCAACAGAGGGTGTATATGCGGGCCGTATGAAGTAATTCTTGGGCGGTATATAGCATAACTCTTAATTTTTTTAATTGTCTAGTCAGTTGAGTAGAATTGAAATGATGTAAAGAAACTAATATAATATTAATAATAAAGTATTATTATTTCTAGGGAATCTAACATGGAGAATTAAAAATGGGGAAGATGGTTGGAACAAAACTACTATAGATTCTCCAAAGGGAATGAAAAATGGGGGAAATGGTTGGACTTGCTCTTAGGGCAAGTCAAAACCCACACCCCTTTTTTAACACCAGCTCCCATCCTCTATAATTTAGCGTTGCTACAGTGTCAACTTCTCCAACCATTCACTCCAAATATTTACACCAAACTATAATATTATTATTTTATTAATTTCTACCTAACTTCCGACCAAATAAAACTTATAAAACTTTTTTGCGATAGTTACTGGTCAGCTGAGTGAGGTCAGTTGGCTGAGTGAAATGGCTAGAAATTGCGAGTAAGTAAAGAACACAGAGATTTTTATACTGGTCCAACAACCTGTACTTACATCCAGTCCCGAGAGAGTGTCTCGGCTTTAATTCACTAATCTCAACTCCTTTACCCTAGGCGGAGAAGCCTTTCACAAAATCCCCAATTACAAAAAGTACCCTCCAATCTGTAATCACTCACCCGCTGACTAAAATACCCTCTTCTATCAGCAACTCAAAAGTTTAAAACAAGAGCTGGACTCAACTTATAGAAATGTTGATCAAGTTACAAATGATCTAATATTACAATGGTTTGATCTATACTATTCTCTCTTGTTGAAGCAGAAGTTCGCTGAGTTGTTCTTCTCTTACTAGAATTCCTTTAAAGCTCGTAATTGGACAGAGTCTTTGCTTATAGGAAATTCAGGAGTAATCACCAAGTTCTAACGCTTTCCTTCTTGCTCCTTTTATAGATGGATTTGAGAAAGTAGTCGTTGAACTTGCTTTGGCATCTTCTAAAATTGACAGCTCAAAAATTCACCCGTTGCTTCTTCAAATTAATCCGTTAAGAGATAGAATCTCACCGTTGTGAAATACATTTCAATCCGTTAGATTGAAATTCGAGCTCCAATTTAAATTCTTTATCGTTGGATGCTAGTCTTCCGTTAGAGAGAACTCACGCTGACTTGCCACGTGTCTTCATCCCATTCCCTCTAGTTTTTTGACATGTTACAGAGTGCGCGATGCAAGGTTGGTAGATCTACAGAATTGCTCAGATAACAATTGACTTGTTGCAGCTTTGCTTTAGAAGACTTTGTCACTTTCTTCATACGTTTGAGTCTTGTCAGGGCATTAATTCTTTTTGTCTTTGTCTCATTAATGTTCCTGCAGAAAGCAACACTGAAAGCAAAGATGCCACGTTACCTTAAAAGGTAATGTCAGTACCTTGAATAGACTTAAGATAACTCAGCAAAATATTTCATCATAAAGCATAGCTGAAACTGAATCTAAATACTAAGTGTTTTGAATGAGTCATACCCAGTCAGTGACTAAAGTGACTACTCAGCCTAGAAACCACTCAAAGTTAAGCTAGACAGCTAGGTCAGCGGAGACTAGAAATTCTACCCTTGAATTTACTAACTCCTATACAACCATAGACTATTTATTTTAGCTTCATTATTGATTTAATCATCTCAATCTGAACTTAATTGTTATGATCAAAACTTAAGCATTACTGAGTCATCCACTGAGTCAGTCCAAACTTGTGCTTGGTTCAACAATCCCCCCCATTTTGATCAATGGCAATTAACTTGAGCTAGAATTAAATCAATAAGATATTTAGATCAGAGTTACCTTATACTCATACTTGATATATCTTTTGTTCAGCTTCTCTAATCTGCTCAGAGTGAATGGTAACTCCCCTATAATTCTTGAATCTTCTAAGTTCAGCATTCCTCAAATTTTCTTCACATATTTCTGCAAATGATCAGAGCATATATGTATAGCAGAATAATATATGAAGTTAAGAAGATCTTAACTTAGAACAGGAAATTGTAATCTTTCATTCATAATGATTTGAGTACAGATAACAAAGAGTTAATCTATACTAAGTTTTGCAATATAGCACTAATGATTACATAGATCCTATTCTAGTCCTTTGGCATTGGTAGAGCTCCAAGATTAGCTCTCCTCTCCTCATAGGTTTGCTGATCCCACCTACTCTTCTTCTCTTTAGGCAGAGCAATCTCCTTGCCTTTCCTCTTCCTGATATCAGAGTATTCTTGTTGAATGCCCTCTAGGTCCTTAGACAGATTATATGAAAACTCAGCAATTCTTTAATCTCTTTCCTTCTCCTCCTTTTCTTGCTTCTCGTGATCCTTCTCCCCTATTGGCATTGCATCCAAAATGGCCTGAGTTTAATGATCAAATGAGCTTAGAGACTCTTCAAAAGATTTGAGCTGTCCATAAACATTAGAGGAAAAAATCTGGACCAGCAGCTCTTAGATTTCTTGAGATATGGCTTCTTGGTCTCTAAGAAAAGTGAAAAGGCCAAGAGCACGAGATTAAGATAGATTCACTTGATATTGAGCAATCAAATCTTCTCTGGATATCTAGCTGAGATATGCTATAGCTTTAGCTTAGTTGTTTTCTCTAAGTATGCGCTTTAGCATTGGAGTGCTCCTGATATGAGTAGATATTTCACTATAGACCTTATCCAGGGCTTCTCCATCATTAATGACATGAGCTTGAACTTGTATGATTTGGTCTCTGATATGACCAAGTTTCTGGGGAAGAGTGGGTTCCAGTTCAGCATCTACCATTACAATATCACTACTTAGAGTATCAAAAATATTAAGCCTCTTTAAGGTATTAAGCACAGCTCCCTCTAAGTTCTTCACTCCTTCAAGCACTTCCTCCTTTGCTTTCCTTAACTCAGTGTGGATTCCATGATTCTTGGTCAACACAGTAATCAGAGCATCTAAACCATCAACAACTACATTCAAGCAAGTTGTGTTTTCATCATTTTCCTTGCTCAGAATGCTATAGCCATCTAAAACCTTCAGCATGGCTTCAAGAGGGGGATTGAACTTATCTATCATTGAATTTTTGAAATCCCTCTCATCATTCAGAACTTTGCAGTTGATCTCATAGATTTTCAACATCATCTTCTTTAGCTCTTCAACCTCTATCTTCAGACCAGCTGCCTGCCTACCTGCAATAGATAACAAGGGCAAACAATGGGACACTATTGCCTTTACCAATGAAAACTGTGTAGGTACTGATTTGATAAGAGCTTTTATCTCCTCAAATGCATCTACAAACCTTTTTACTGGCTCAACAGCCTTAGCTATACTTCTCAGGACATCCTCAGACAACAAGGATTTTGCAATTTTCACATCAACTTCAGCATCTGTCCCTAGTCCTGGAAATATTTCCCTTCCCAACCTCCTTATATCTCCTAAAAGAGAAAAATTTGGATTAAATTGGGGTTGAGGTTGAGGTTGTTGTTTTGGTTGCCGCTGCTCCGGAATCTCTTCAATGGTTGGAGGTCCTCTGACTGGAGGAGGGCCTTCCAATTATAACACTTCTTGCATTGGAGATCCTGGTGGTGTGAGATGGTGAATTATGGCTGTTTGGTCAGTGTGTGAGTGGTTTTGGTCAGAGTTTGATGATGATGGTGTTTGGCTATTTGGTAAAGGTAAGGCAGAGATAGGGGTAGGTGAGAGTGGTGTTTGGTCGGATATGTTTAGGAAGGTGAAAAAATCATCCTCTTCCTTCTTCTTCTCCTCTTCCACACCTTTAACAGTAGTCTCGTTGGCCTGAGTTTAAGAATCCTCAGTCAGCTGAGCTCCATGCTCAACTACCTCATCCTCCCTGTCCTCCAAATCACCTTCATCTTCATCAATAACCACCTTCATCCTCTTCAATAATCCTCTCTTTCACTCCTTCCTAGCCTCCTTAACTTCCTCAATAGTCAATGTGACCTGCTGGTTAGAGTTCAGCTTATCTACTTCAACAGCTTCTACTTCCACAACTTCATCTCCATCTTCCTGCTCTTTCTGATCATCTATTAAATCCAGATCCCCAATTACTTTGTCAACAACTTCATTTACCTCCTTCTCAGCCAAGCTAGCCATTGCCTTCTCCAAAACTTCTTTAGAATTATTTTTAGCTTTGGCTGCTGCTGCTGCTTCTTCAGCTTTTCTCCTGATAGTAGCCTTAATCTCCTCATGCTTCTTAATAATCCTCTCCTTTTTAGCAGCTTTAACCCTCTCAGCTTCCTCTTCATTTTGGGCAACTCTAGTCCCTCTTCTCACTATGGGCTTTTTCTTCGGCTGACCTACTTGAGGAATAGGAGCTGATGTAGCTTCCTTTCCTTTTGTAGTCACTTCATCCAGCTAAGCTTCATCTGACTTTCTTTTTCTTTTCAAGCACATCTCCTCCCTTAGCTCTTTCTCAAAATCTTTTCCTTCTTCTTTCTCTCTGTGAGTTAATTCCTTGCTCTCAGCTTCCTTAGAATCCTTTGAGGATCTATTCTTCTTAGGAATAACAACAGGTACTGTGCTCGCTGAGCTCATCTTTTTATCCTTCTTTGAGTCCTTCCTAACCTCCTTCTTACTTTCTTTCTTTTTTGTTTCTCCTTTCTCTGCTTTGAGCTTGGTTATTCTTTCCAGCTCTTTTGCCATAAAAGCGTCTAAGGTCAGATCCTCCTCCTGGGGCTGAATAGGCTTCATTTCCATTATCGCCTTAGGATCCTTCAATCTGATTTCCCCTTTCTTCAGCTTTATATACTTGGTGTTGAGGGGTCTTTCATTTGCTTTGAGTCCATGGAAGTGAGCATTGCTCAAGATTTTTAACTCAATTACTTTCATCTGAATATTACTCTTCATAGCCTAGCCTTCCATATCCAACTTATATGCCCTGCAAATCTCCATAACTAGCTGACCACATACCTTGTGCTTGCTAACCTTCAGAAATCTATGAAGAATGGCCATGGGACAATTAATGCTCATGGCATTGGTCAACACATATATGAACACACGCTTAAACTTTGAATAGCTACATGTAGAGCATGTTTTTGGCAGCAACACCTTGGTTACAAGCTCATGAGCATGTTTCCCTTCTTTTGTGAACATAGAGGCAGTCAATTCACCCACCTTATAGTTATAGGGTACCTCATAATCAATCATAATATCAACATGATCTTCGTCATTGTTGACTCGCAGCCTTAATCCTCTTTCCTTCATTCCTAACAGCCCAGCAATCAGCTTGGGAGTGACATACACTTTCCTTCCCATTATAGTAGTCACAAATAGGTCCTTCTAACCTTCCACTAGCTGAATACCATTGTAGAATCTGTCTACTATCTCCCTATAGCATCCATTTGGGAGTTCAAAGAATACTCTCAAGTGGTGCTGATGCACCCATTTTCTATACTTCTCATCACTGCAGAAACTAAGCATATCTATAGTAGTAGGTCTATTTACCTCTGTCTTTTCCATAAAGCACCAACCAGTTGGAATATACTTCGTTCCTCTAGGAATTCTGACTTCTTCTATCTTATCCATACTGATTGCCATCTGAGCTATATGATCTCTAGTAGTAACCCAGTGAGTATCCTTCTTATTTCTCATAAATAGATCAGAACTTCTACCTGAAGTGCTCGCCATTGAATTAGCTTAGAGAGAGATGAAGAATTTAGGTATTTTGAGAGTAAATTACAGAGAAGATAATTTTTGGTAAAGTAACCTTTTCTCTCTGTCAATCTCTCCTTAAATAGCTAAAGACTCCTGGCATAAACCTGTAAAGCTACGTGTACGACTCATAATCCATGGTCTTTAAGATTTGACGGTTAGATTTCATAATGCATACTGTAGGATTAATGAGGGCGAGAAACACTGGATAACTTCTCTGAATATAGATCATTTCATAACTTGCTACCATTTCTATCAAGTTTAAATTTGAAAGATAACTGGTGACAATTTAATGACGTGTCCAAAATTTAAGCGGTAAAAGAAATACTTAACCATTTTTTTTACTGAAGCTCAGAGTGTGCCCTAATTTGGTCAGCTCTAAAACAGGTCAAAGTGAAGTGTATTTCTTTAAATTGGGTTGGACATTTCGATCAGCTGTCTTAAATTGTTGAATTGATCCTTTCCAATAGGCTTTGTGAATATGTCAGCTCGTTGTTCTTCTATTGGAATGTAGGTGAGCTTGACTTCTCCTTTTAGCACATGATCCCTTATGAAGTGATGTCTAATATTGACATGCTTCATCCTGCCATGTTGAACTGGATTTTTGGATAGGTCAATTGCACTCTTGTTTTCACACATGACTTCAAGATAATTTGACTTTATATCATAATCCTCCAATTGTTGCTTGATCCATAGCAGTTGTGCTACACAACTTCCTGCAGCCATATACTCAGAGCTACATAAGTTTGCTTCTTATTATACCATATCACTAGACAATCACCAAGGAAATGATAACCTCCTGTAGTGCTTTTCCTTTCAAGTTTGTCTCTTCCATAGTCAGCATCTGTGTATCCTATCAGAGTCTGCATTACTTGGATACCACAAACTTGTATCAATAGAGCCTAGCAAATACCTAAGAATTCTCTTAACAGCAGCTAAGTGAGATTCTCTGGGGCCAGCTTGATATCTTGCACAATAACATACAGCATATTGAATGTCAGGCCAACTAGCAATTAAGTAAAGTAGAGAACCAATAATACCTCTGTAGAGCTTACTCTCTACAGGTTTACCTCCCTCATCTTTACTCAAAATTGTATTAGTGGCCATAGGTGTTGACATTGGCTTGGCTTTATCCATATCAAACTTCTTTGGAACTTCCTTGGAATACTTAGCTTGGCTGATGAAGATCCCATCATCACCTTGCTTGATTTGCAAACCAAGAAAGAAATTAAGCTCTCTCATCATTGACATTTCAAATTCCTTCTTCATCTGTTGGCTGAACTCTTTGCATAGCTTCTCATCGGTTGCTCCAAAAATGATGTCATCTACATAGATTTGGACTAGCAACACATCTTGATGCCTCTTCTTGATAAACAGAGTAGTATCTGCTTTCCCTCTGACATATCCTTTGCTAATCAAGAAGTTAGTCAGTCTCTCATACCAAGCTCTTGGAGCTTGTTTCAGTCCATATAGAGCTTTCTTCAGCTTGAAGACATGATTTGGTTATTTAGGGTCTTCATATCCTGGGGACTGTCTGACATAGACTTCCTCTTGAATGTAACCATTAAGAAATGCACTCTTCACATCCATTTGAAACAACTTGAATTTCATATGGGATGCAAAAGCACAAAGAATTCTTATGGCTTCAAGTCTAGCTACTGGTGCAAAGGTTTCTCCATAGTCGATGCCTTCTTATTGATTGTAGCCTTGAACAACTAGTCTGGCCTTATTTCTGACAACATTCCCAGCTTCATCTAATTTGTTCTTGAAACCCACTTTGTGCCAATGATTGACTTGCCCTTGGGTTTTTCTACCAAATCCCAAACTTCATTTCTTCTGAATTGGTCTAGCTCTTCTTGCATTGCAATCATCCAATTATCATCAAATTTAGCATCTTCAAACTTCTTTTTTCAATCAAGGATACAAATGCTGAATGGCTCATCATTCTATTTAGCTGGCCTCTTGTCAGCACTGGATTTTGCACATTATTGAGAGTCTTATCAACTGGGTAATCTCTTCTTGTTCTGACTTCTTTTGGTAGATCAGGATCAGCTCTCTAAGCTATAGTCATTAGTTGAGCATCAACATCATCACCAAAGTTGATTGATTGGTCCAGGTCAGTTTCAACTTCTTCTTTTTCTTATATTGGATCAGGTATAATTATGGGCTAACTAATTGATCCGCTGACTGGATCTTTTTCTCCTTCATCATCACTGGCTTATCTACCTGCATTGTTAGTTTCATCAAAATCTACATGCATAGACTCCTCTCAGATGCCAGTTCTCTTGATATATACTCTGTATGCCCTACTGTACGTTGAGTAACCCAGAAAGATTCCTTCATCAGCCTTGGGGTCAAATTTAGACAATTGGTTTTTCGTATTTAATATGAAACATCTACAACCAAAGGCCTTGAGATGACCAACCTTGGGCTTGCGCCCCTTCCAAAGTTCATAGGGAGTTTTGTTCAAAACTAGCTGAATTAAAACCCTGTTTAGAATATAACAAGCTGTGTTAACAGCTTCTCCCCAGAAATACTTTGGTAGATTGTTATCACTCAGCATAGCATGACCCATCTCTGCAATAGTGTGATTCTTTCTCTCAATAACCCTATTCTGCTGAGATGTATGAGGAGCAAAAAAATTATGGTCAATACCATGCTTAGAACAAAATTCCTCAAACTGTCTGTTTTCGAATTCCCTTCCATGGTCACTGCAGATTCTATTAATTTTAAGGTTCTTTTCATTCATGATTCGGGTAGCCAACCTAGTGAATGATTCAAATGTTTCATCTTTGCTAGCTAGTAAGATAATCCAAGTGAACCTGGTCAGATCATCTACAACCACAAGGGTGTATTTCATTCCACCTAGACTTGTTAGCACAACATGCCCAAACAAATCCATGTGTAGAAAATCAAGGGGATGAGAAGAAGATATATCAGCTATGGATTTAAAGGTCTTCCCAAATTGTTTCCCAAGTTGGCATGCTGAGCAGAGTCTATCTTTATCAAAGGCTAGATTGGGTAAACCCTCAATAAGTTCATTTCTGGCTAAATTGGACAGATTGGTCATATTGATATGTTCTAACCTTCTGTGCCATAGCCATGAGTACTCCTCCTTAGAAACCAAGCATATATCATTGGAGCTAGGGGATAAATCAATCATATAAACATTATTAATTCTAGGAGCATAAAGAATAGTTTGGCCAGAGTTACCATCAATCACAGAGCAGCCCGCTGAGTCGAATATCACTTTTCTGCCTTTGTCGCACAGGAGCAATGCTTAGCAAGTTAAACTTTAGGCCTTTCACCAGAGACACATTATCAATTGAAGGCTTTACACCAACAGTTTCATCGCCAACAATCTTTCCTTTCTTGTCGTCTCCAAAACTGACACTTCCATTTTTTCTTCGCTCCAATATGATGAACTGCTTTTCATCACCTATCATATGCCTCGAGCATCCACTATCCAAATACCACATTCTGCTGTCATCAGTGGATCTCAAGCTTACCTGCAAAACAATTAAGTTTTCTTAGGTACCCATGCCTTTTTCTAGCTGGGTCCTCCCTTGTTAGTGGTGGTCATCGTTGACCAGTCATACTCATCATAGTAACCATTTTTGTGCCTACACATGACTATTGCATGTCCTGGTTTACCATAAAAATTACATGCGGCCTTAGGATTAGGCCTGCTCACTTTACTCTTTTGAGAACCCTTCTCAGAGTGGTGAGTTGGGTTACTCTGAGTATTCCTGCTAGGTTATGGAGGGACCCGCACCTTTTTCAAAGCTGTTTTTTCAACAGCTAGCTCATCCAATCTCTTAGTGAGTTTGTTGTTGTATCCAATTTGGTACTGAGCTTTTTTCATTAAGTATAGGATGTCAAGTGATGTAGAAGAGTTTACATCTTCCATATCATCACACCTCCTCTGAAGTACTTTGATGTATTTGGTTGACTTCTTAGTCACATTAATAACATCATTTAGTACTGTGGAAAACTCATCAGAAGACAAAGAGGGTTCAGTATTTACCTCAGAATGTGTTCCTTTATCTTTTCCTTGGTCAGCTAATTGTCTGATAGCAGAAGTTGTTGGTTGGTCAACTGACTCTGAGTGAACTCGATCATCCTTAGCCATGAGACACACTTTTGTAGAATCATATGCCTCTTCATCTGAGGATGATGACTCTTGTTCAGAGTCACTCTAGGCAGCAGCAAGGGCTTTCTTACTCTTTTTCTTTTTGTCCTTTTTAGCTTTAGGACAGCTCGACTGAATATGCCCCTTTTCACCATATTTAAAGAACTTTATATCTTTGTTATGCTCTTTGTCGAATTCCTTTTGTGGTCTATCCACTGCTCCTTTCTTATACTTACCGGTCTTTCTGAACTTTTGAAAGTTCTTCTCTTTACCCAGATGTATCCTGAAATTCTTAGTCATTAGAGCTATCTCCTCTTTTCTACCCTCTGGATATCCTTCCTCAGAGGAATCTTCTTCTTCTTCATCATCATCAACTTTCAGGACAACAACTCTACTTGAGTTTTCTTTCTCTTTGGACCTGTGCTTCTTGGACTCATCTTCCTATTGCTTCAAGGACATCTCATGAGCGAGCAGAGTTCCAATCAGCTCATTAAACTTGCAGGTCTTCAAATCATGAGCCTCTTCAATAGCACTCTTCTTGGCTTCCCAATCTTGAGTCAAACTCCTCAGCATCTTTTTAACTGTTTCTTCTTCAGTGAAAGTCTTGCCAAGTCTTTTCAGCTCATTTACAATATTCATGAACCTGGTTTTCATGTTAGAAATATCCTCTTTGGGCTTCATATAAAACCACTCATAATCCTTCATAAAGATATTGATCTTGGATTCTTTCACTTTATCAGTACCTTCATAAGTAACTTCTAACTTCTTCTAAATCTCTTTGGCTGTCTCGCATCCAGAGACACGATTAAACTCTGTAGCATCAAGAGCACAGTGAAGATAGTTGATAGTAGCTACATTTTCCTTCAATCTAATCAAATCTTGATTGTCTTATTCATCAGAGTATTTATCTACTTTAACTCCATTCTTCACGATGGTGGGAACATAAGGCCCTTTAACAATGGCCATCCAAGCATGCATACTTTGGGACTGAACGAAATTCTTCATTCTGTTCTTCCAGTAAGTATAATGCTCTTTATTGAACATTGGAAGCCTAGTAACTGACATGCCTTCAGGCGGGATATAAGCTTGAGCCCTTCCACTGGATTCTCCTTTGTACGCCATGGTCTTTGTCTCAAAGATTGTTAAATCTAGAAATGAGAACTAGCTTTGATACCACTTGTTGCTCCCTATGCGTACACTTAATGAGTCAGAGGGGGGTGAATGACTCACTCAGTAACTTATAAAACTTTTTCAGGATATTTACTGGTCAGCTGAGTAAGGTCAGCTGGCTGAGTGAAATGGCTAGAAATTGCGAGTAAGTAAAGAACACAGAGATTTTTATACTGGTTTGGCAACCTGTGCTTACATACAGTCCCGAGAGAGTGTCACGGGTTTAATTCACTAATCTCAACTCCTTTACCCTAGGCGGAGAAGCCTTTCACAAAATCCCCAATTACAGAAAGTACCCTCCAATCTGCAATCGCTCACCCGCTGACTAGAATACCTTCTTCTATCTGCAACTCAAAAGAGCTTAAAACAAGAGCTGGACTCAACTTATAGAAATGTTGATCAAGTTATAAATAATCTAATATTACAATGGTTTGATCTATACTATTCTCTCTTGTTCAAGCAGATGTTCGCTGAGTTGTGCTTTTCTTGCTAGAATTCCTTTAAAGCTCATAATTGGACAGAGTCTTTGCTTATAGGAAATTCAGGAGTAATCACCAAGTTCTAACGCTTTCCTTCTTGCTCCTTTTATAGATGGATTTGAGAAAGTAGCCGTTGAACTTACTTTGGCATCTTCTGAAATCGACAGCTCAGAAATTCACCCGTTGCTTCTTCAAATCAATCCGTTAAGAGATAGAATTGCACCGTTGTGAAATACATTTCAATCTGTTAGATTGAAATTTAAGCTCTAATTTAAATTCTTTATCGTTGGATGCCAGTCTTCCGTTAGAGAGAACTCACGCTGACTTGCCACGTGCCTTCATCCCATTCCCTTTGGTTTTCTGACATGTTGCACAGTGCGCGATACAAGGTTGGTAGATCTGCAAAATTGCTCAAAATAACAATTGACTTGTTGCAGCTTTGCTTTAGAAGACTTTGTCACTTTCTTCATACGTTTGAGTCTTGTCAAGGCATTAATTCTTTTTGTCTTTGTCTTATTAATGTTCTTACAAAAAGCAACACTAAAAGCAAAGATGCCATATTATCTAGAAAGGTAATGTCAGTACCTTGAATAGACTTAAGATAACTCAGTGAAATATTTCATTGTAAAGCATAGCTGAAACTGAATCTAAATACTAAGTGTTTTGAATGAGTAGTACCCAGTCAGCGACTAAGGTGACTACTCAACCCAGAAACCACTCAGAGTTAAGTAGACAGCTAGGTCAGCGGAGACTAGAAATTCTACCCTTGAATTTACTAACTCCTATACAACCATAGACTATTTATTTTAACTTCATTATTGATTTAATTATCTCAATCTGAACTTAATTGTTATGATCAAAACATAAGCACTACTGAATCATCCACTGAGTCAGTTCAAACTTGTGCTTGGTTCAACAAAAAGAAATTAAAAAAAAGAAAAAAAGAAAATATATATAGAGAGATGCTACAGTTCCCCTAGATATGGAGGAGTACTGTAGCAATCCTATTATTTGGCGTTGAGTTTTGGTGCTCCATTGGAGCACCAAACTCACTCCAACCCCACATTTGACGTGAGGTTGGAGACGCCTTTATACTGCCGAAGCCATTGGGAGAATAAATAACAATTTAAATACTTTATTTTTAGTACCAATGAAAAATTATGTCAACAAAATTTAAACATTTTTACAAAAGAATTGTGCTTAACAATTGCAGGGGTATACATGGGTGGTGTTAAAAACAGTTAGAAATTACTTGTTATAGTCGGTTTAAAAGACGACTTCACCCTTATGCTAAAAAACTTTTAAAGCATCCATAACTAACCATCATCAAATCAAACTTCAATGAAGCATTCATAATCATCAACAAATCAAATTCTAATTATATAAAATTAACAAATAAAAAATTTTAAGAAATTAAGAAGAAAGGGAAGGGGAAACGCCCTTTTCATAGAAGGGGCGTTCCTAGGAAACGCCTCTATAGTGGCGGGGTATGTCAAAATCTGTTAATTTTTAAGTAAGGGCTAAAACGTTTTTTCTACCGACTATAATAAGTTATATCCGACTTTTTTAAACACTTCAGGGTTTCTAGCCACTTTGTAGTGACAATAGTTTTATCTTTATGATCATTCATCAAATTCATAATTTATAAACATAACAGTGTAATGATAGCCTTATTCATTAACTTTTTCTTATGAAAGAACGATTGCATTAATGTAAGCAATTAGCAATATAAGATAGAGGTTGGTCCAACCATATCCCTGACAAATTGTTGTAAGTACATGCCCTTGTTAACTCATGAGTTGCAACATTTGCATCTCTAAAAGCAAGTGAAAACAAACAAGAACTAAAGAAAGACGATAGTCAATTTGAAAGAGGATAGTCAATGATAGCCTTATTCATTAACTTTGATTGAGATGTTGGCTAAACAGTTTTTTCTCGACCATTTTGCCCTTCCCTTATGGGCTTTAATTAAAGCCCGTTATATGAACCGGGGACCGTATTTTACTGAATGAACCAATGGACCTTTAGGCCGAGAATGATGTGCTTTTTTTGTATAAAGGCCTAATACATTGTTACCCCCTTAACTTGGCTCCAAAAGATAGATGCCATATTGAATTTATTAAAAGTCTAGTTAGCCCATTTAAGTTGGCAAAAATGAATCATTTAACCCCTTCAGACCAGATATACTAGTCACTTTGAAGAGAGTGTACTACAATCGCCTACCACAGCATCAAGTTTAAAAAGTCAAACCAATAATATTACGACGCATTGCATAGACCTTAAAACCAAATTAGTCCTGAAATCATTTCACTAATATCCCGAAATTCATAATTATTTCATTTATACCATCTTCTTCCTCTCTTCATATCTCTCAAATCCATTCAATCTTAACCTTATTTCAATTTATCTCTCATGTAAAAACAACACAATGTTATTAAATTGATTGCTGGAGTTCAAATTGCAAAGATAACTACACAATTTCAAATCCTTATTCCACCATAAAAGAAATTTGGTCGCCATCCCTAGTTCCCTTTCCATTTTGGGTCATCTTTATCTTCTGCAACATTGATTTATTGCACCCAACCGTAAAAAACACCCTATTTAAGCATCCAAACTCAGAATTTAAGAAAACTAAAATCAAATATAGGTTAAGTTCATCAATCAAATTCATTATTTGAAAAATCTTTTAATCGGGAACAGATGGACCATACATTGATTCAAATAATTAAGAACACAAACGCAATCTTACTTTCGATATACAACAATAACGACAAATTTAAGAAAAAGAAAGGAAAAACGAACCGTCATTCAAAAGAAGCATAACTCCAGAAAAATGAATTCTGTTAGTTAACTTAATACCAGACTTCTACTTGGTAAGAAAACAAAAGAAGCCGGTTGTTATCACGAAAAATTGCAAATGATTATTTTCGGTTGTCTACGTTAAGCTAGCAAAAGCGAGGAGAGGGAATTTCAATTTCGTTGAACTCTTGTTTAGGGATTTTAGAGGAGAGAGAGAGAGAGGAGAAGCAGAAGAGAGAGAGAGGAGAGAGAAAAAATCAGACTTGCTTGAAAGTCAACATGCACCATGTCTTAAGTGGCTTATTTAAGTACGGGTGACATTTGGCTCTAAGTTAAGGGGGGGAACGATACATTAGCTATTGTATAAATAGGTTGTTTTATTACTCATTATTTTGAGTTTTATTGGTTTTGTTTAAGGGCTTATTTGGTATTGCTTTTGAAACTGTTGTTTCAATACGTTGCTCCCATAAATTTTTAATAAAAATACATATTTTGACTTTAAACAACGCATTTTGATCATTCATACTAATTAATTTAGGAACTATCTCATTTATTTTTTCAAAATCAAATCTGCTACTTTAAGGAAATTCGTGAAAATAAAGCTTTTTGAAAAAAATAGCTGAAATAATTACAGTCAAACTGGCCATAAATGGACATTTGAAAATTCATCAAATATGTGATTTTAGTTTTGGGTAAAACACTAAACTGGGCATGGTTTGCAAAATAATTACATCCTTGCCTCAAAAACTAGCGTGTAACCAACCTAACTTTTCCTAACCTGATGCTAACTTTTATAGGCTCTATATAAAAAGACCACAATCAGCAGCATATCGTGTTTCTCTTGTCAATTCTCTCAAATTCAATCTTCGTTCTTCTTTCTCATGTGTTTGTAACAGATCGTGTTTTGCAGAAAGTCCAGGTTTGCTTTTCGATTCAATCTTCGTTCTCCCTTCTCAAATTCAGATTTGATTTCTGATTTCATTCTCAATTTCTAAAGGCCAGTTATGTCGGAAATTTATCAATTGCAGTGTTCTTCGTCTATGTTCTTCACAATTGAAGTGTTCTTCGTCTCTGTTCCAGCTGAAATTTATCAAATATGTGTTCTTCGTTGATTTGCGATTTGATTTCTGATTTCAGATTTGAATTGCAGTGTTCCAGATTTCAAAGTTGCAGTCCCGATTTTATTTTCCTTTTCGATTTCAGATCTGTGTTCTTCTTCCTCAAATTCAGATTTGATTTTTGATTCAAATCTGCTTTTCGTTCGCAATTTCTTTGCCTTACTGCGATCCTGATTACGCAAGAATTCTAGAATTCAACCACTCATATTTTGCTTCATGTAAACGTATCATTGACTGATGATCATTGGATTCAATGTAGATAGTGTTTGGCAAGCTGATTTATATATTTTTCTATCTGCTACGCATATAATACAGACCTACTACATATCTGTTACATATGTGTTATATATATATATATATATATATATATATATATTACAAGTCTAATACAAATGTTTGGTAAGGATGTAACAGACTTGTATCAGTATTGTATCAGATAGGAAATATGAATGAAGTATTTCCTTGAATTTGTTACATATCTAATACAGACCTACTACAAACCTGTTACAAAGTCTGTTACAAGGTTTTTATATATCTGTTACTGGTGTTTGATGAATAAAATAATAAATTTTCATTAGTTTTGATTTACATTGGATTCTTATTGAAGTGTTTGACATTATTTATCAGTCATTAATCTGTTACAAGTCTATTATATATCTGTTACAAACCTAATACAAGTCTAATACATGTCTGTTACAAGTCTGTTACAAAGTTGTTATGTATCTGTTATAAACCTGTTACAAACCTAATACAATCTAGAGCGTAAAAAAGTTATGAACAACGTACGAAAGTTATGAAGGGCGTATGAAGGACATTGAAAAAACATGTTAGAACCTTTAGGTAATTGAATTAAACTTGGGCTGAAATTATTTTACCTAAATGAGGCATAAGTGACAATTTCCCTTTAATTTTTTCAAAATCGAAGCATAATCCTAAATGTTTTGATTACTGATGCTTATAACATTTTAAGAGATGAATAAAATTTATCATCAACACTACAACAATAAAAACAGTAACATCTTCAACAAATGGTCCTGATTTGCGATAGAAATATAAAGTAATGGTTAAGTCATGAAAAAAAGGACACATACATGTGTAAGAAATTAGAGTATTTATAATTATGTAAAAATTTTAAGAGATAAATAAAATTTGTTAGTCACACTACAACAATAAAACAGTAACATCTTCAACAAATGGTCCTTGGTTGGGATAAAAATATAAAGCAATGATTAAGTCATGAAAAAAAAGACACATACATGTGTAAGAAATTAGAGTATTTATAATTATGCAAAAAATTTAGTGTGATAGATATTTTTAAATTCAAACACATATAACTTTACCAATTAGCCTTTGATCAAATGGTACATTCATTAATTTAAATGGAAATAAATAAAAATAAAATTTTGACTCCTTCTTTAAAAACAAATATTAACTTTCCATAATTATCACTTAACAAACCATAGACAAACCCAACAAAACGTTATTGCAGTGATTTTATTATGACTACTATTCACTAGAGTTGATGAATAACATAATTGACTTGTAGACATAGCTATAATTAACTTTTACAAATATTCCTCCATAGTGTCTTCGGTATGTGAACTGCCAAATTACCCCTTCCTGCAACAAGACTTCACTGTTAAAATACGGAAAATAATTAGCTATAATTATCTAATTACATAAGCCCCAACACCACCATTAATTGAAGAACATAAAATGAAAATTAAAACATATATAACACAAAAGATTAATTAAATTCTTTCGAACTTACCTTTTCTTTCCATTTTTGACATTAATAATTGATGTTCTCAGTTCGCCACTTGATCAAGAGATCATCTTGAGAGGTCGCATCATCACGTTATCTTCATGATCCAATATCTGCATTGCATTATATTTTTTAATTTATTAGGCCCTCTTCTGCTCTGTACTATAATTTAATTCAGTTTCGTTCAGATTATTTCAGTTCATTGTAGTTTAGTTCAGTTCAGCTATGCGTAGTTATAAATTTACACTAAAATAAGTTCAGTTTAGCAATAAGGGTTGGTCCAAATGGTAAGCGACTTGGTATCGCTTAAGCAAGGCCTCGAGTTCGAGTCTTAGTGAATGCAGAAAATCCTTATTGGGAGACTCACCCACCACAGCTAGGTGCGCGACCCGGGTCGGATCTGGACGTAGTTGGAGCAAAGCTCCGGTGAACCAGATGGGCAATTAAAAAAAGTTCAGTTCAGTTCAGCCAACTTCATTTCAGTTAAGCTTTCAAAAGTTGAAAAGAACAAGAACTCAATTTAAACTTGAGATTCTAGTATGGGATGCTTGTCTGCTTCTGAAAATTTATTTCTTTGGTTGGCTTATCTTCCATGATAGATTACCAACAAAAAAGTTTTTTTTTTAATCAAGGTTGCCAAGCAGTTATAGATGGTAAGTGCCCGTTTTATGACATGGAGGAAACTACGGATCACACCCTATTGCATTGCACAAATAGCTATAAGGTACGGACTCGGGAGTTCAAATTGGTTGGCATTTCCATGCCTATGCAGTGGAGGGGTAGATTTTTTGGGTTCGTGGTGCGGATTCTTCTCGGTAGGAATTAGTAGGGATTTTGGTACGTCATTATGGTTCTTGATCGTATGGGCGTTATGGGAACGAAGAAATAAATTTGTCTTTGAAGGTATAATGGGATCCGAGGACATCCGAAGCTCAAGCATCCATCTTTATTGGTTTATTTTTAAGTATAGGAGGCGGGATGTAAACTTTATAGCTTCTGATGTATTTAATTTTTCGAGTTTGCTACTCTCTTGTAATTGACTTGCTCATGTTCTCGTCTTGAGACCGTGAGTTGATTTTATTTTAATGAAAAGAGGGGTGGGTGTTTTGTAGACAAGCGGAGGTGCCAACCTAATTGAATCTTCCGTCCCGAAATTTTCACCCACTCCAAACTTTTTTCTTTTGGAGGGACACAATGTTCCTCCGAATTTTTTTTTTATAAAAAAATATTATATTTAATTATTGAATTGGATTGAAAGTTACTATAATAGATAAATTGCCATGAGACATTTCTTATCCCTTCTCCATTGTTTGCGCTGCCCGTGAATCAAATTGGCACCTCATTTGTATTTTATATATATCAAAGTAAGTTATTGTAATATATGATAAATCTTCGCATAGATTAAGAAATTGTTTTGGTTTTTCCTAAAAATCAAGAGCGGTCCAAATTTACAGACTATCACATTTCTGTTGGTTTCCAAAAAAGCAGATTCTAGAATGGACCATTTTATAAATTCCACTAACTTGTAATATTCTGTGTTTAAATTAGTTAAACGAAAACTCTTTAGCCTACGATATTGCCAAACACAACAACTACTTTTTTGAAATTGTAAGTAACTACACTGACTTTCAAGTATATTTTTAGACGTGGGGAATGTGTTTATTTAGTGGTTGAACCTGAATTTATGATTCAAAAACTAATATTTAAGTCTCATCTTATGTGAAATGCAAAATTTTATTTACATTGAACAATATAAACATTTGCACAATTTTGTTAATAAAAAAAGCAAATAATATTACTTAATGAATTGATTAATCCAACAATTTATAAGAAAAATCTCTAACTTATTGTAACTTTAATAGTAATATCAAGAGAAATTTGATAATGAACCCATGACTGTGAATCTTTCCAATAATGTATCAATATATAAACAATTTGTTTTCTTTTACTTTTACATTGTGTATTTTCCTTATGTGTTAATATTTTGTTAACCAAGACCCACAGGTTAAAATACTCTGTATATTTCTAGTAATATCAATTATTATGTATGATAAAAGAGAAAAGACATTTTTAGTTGAGAGTGATTTGTTTGTGTGACTAATATTGTAGTAATATTACAGTAACCCAATTTATAAATCTTTACGGTTTTTGTTTCTTTTCTTCTCGATCTTGTGTAATTTTTTGGTTCATGCTAAATGCTACTAAATAATAAATAATAAGTAATAAGTGTGAGCATTTATACTTACGTGACAATGGTAGACGTAACCAGGCTCTCCAGTTGCATCAAACATATACGATGAATTCGAGTGTACATAACCGAACCTTACAAGAATCTTTGTCACATTACCGGGCGTCATCTTGTACACATTCTTCCACCCTTTCTCGTGGGGCTTCACCTCTGTCTTCTTGCCACGTGCATACTTATCAATCTGGCACTTGATCGCATCGTTCAATTTTGACATACACACTTTAAACTTCTCTAAATTAACCAGCTCTGTCTGATCCACTACAACAAACAATCCCAAGTGAATATGCAGCGGATGATTATCCTCTGTCAGATTAATAACATTCCACAATTCGGTGGTCCCCACTTTCGGAGTCTCAGTCACCGGTTCCTCGTACGATTTACCGTTGATGTAAAGATGGGTAGGCTCATCAATGGCGCTCGCGTATTCATACATAGCAATGTACCGTGTTCGCGATGCACTGGATAATTCCGGAGTAGGATACTTAATCAACGTCTTGGGAACTCTCCACGTGTCAACCTCTCTTTTCTTCTGAATAATAAACTTCATCACTTTCCCGTTTACTTCATTGACTGGGTCTCCACCAGGATAAGGATACGCTGCATCATTGGCTAGAACAACAGCGTCTGACGTTGACTTTGAAAAGTCAACGACCACGTCAGCGATCTCAGAAGGAGCCAAAAGTGTTTCATTGGTTGCAACTGGCTCCGCGAGGTACACAGAATCAGCTGCTACGTAGATAAAAGGAAGGCCATTGGTGAAATAGAATTTGAAAAATCTAGCATTGCTGGCGTTTATAATACGGAACCTATATTTACGACGTCGTACTACCAAATGAGGCCACGCTTTCCCGTTGACTATAATTACATCCCCGAAATACTCCGGCTGCCACTGTGGGTGTATGTCAGGGTTGTTCCCGGTGGGGTTCATGTACAACGAACCGTCTTTGTTGAAGCTCCGGTCAAAAACCACCAGAGTCCGATCAAATTCGTTACCGGACGGCAACCGGAGGGGAGATTCAACGTTGGGATGGCGAATAATGTAAGCTCCGACGAGTCCGGCTAGTAAGTTGACTCGGGTCAAACCCATGGCATGATCGTGATACCATAAGTTTCCGGGCTGTTGAAAATTGTGGTAGTGATAAGTTTTCTTGGTCCAAGTGGGGCCCTTTTCTTGAAATCCATTGGTGAACCACGACTCCGCGTGTCCGTCACTCGCCGGCTCGCCGATTGCGCCGTGGAGGTGAACCACCGTGGGGATTCCCTTTTTGGTGGCGGGTATGGCGGTCGGAATAGTTGGATCCCATGGAAGTATGTGCTTTGTAGGGAGGTGATTTTTCCAAGTGATGTAAGAGTCAACGCCGTGAAGAGCCTCTATGGTTGGACCTGGAACGGTGGCGTTTTGCTTGGATACACCGTAGGCGAACACCGGCGTCGGCGGCAGGTCCCGGTGGAATTTCTGACAAAAGTAATATAGCCCATTAAAAAATATTCATCCTTAAAGCAGACAAAGACAATAAAAGCTTGTGAATTTAATACTGTAAAAACAGAATATTTTCAAAAAAGAAAAGAATCATATATTTAATGGCGATCGTTCCATACCGAATATTAGCAATTTGAAATGGTAAAAGCACCATAAAAGACTAAACAAACTTTTCAAACAATAGCTGTAGTACCACTAATAATATACTCCAACTAAAAAGGTAAAATTAGGCCCAAAAAAAAAAGAAGAAATTTAACAATAATGCAAACGCGTGAACAATGAAATGAATAATCAAATACGGAGATCAATTAGTAAATGAAGAAATAGTTAAATACCCATAGTTTGTGGAACATAGAAATTCGGAGATTTTTATGTTTGGGAAGGCCATTAACGAGATGATAGGCATAGAGCCTGGGCATGTCGGGCAGTTGATCAACGAACATCTGCAAGTTGGATGAATTGAGAAGTGGATCTTGTGCCCATGTTGTAATAACAAGACAAAGAAGCAGTAACTGAAACAAGGAAATGATAGCCATATTTGCTATATTGATTGAGAGAGACGAAAACATTAGCAGGAGAGGGAGAGATAAGGAGAAGATTTCTAATTGAAAGAGTGAGTGAGATGATGATAACAAGAGACTACTACTATTCTGTGTGATAATAACTAGTCAAGTCAATCTTATACTTTCTAAGTCCCTTTGCTTTGTGTCCTTCCATTTCTTCCCCATAATTAAGGATTATTTAGTAGAAATGCTCTTCTTTTACCATATTTTTTAAAATTCATACCATTGACGAATTTCCATTTAGGGTTTCATTTTAATGTAAGAATGATGAGTCATTAAAGAGATGATACTAAAACAAGGGATAATATTCATTAGTAATTTTTTTTAGAAGTAGGAACATTTAATTTTTAAAAATTTGAGATTCGAATTTAGGACCTCTAATTTTTTTCTTGGGGTCTAGTGATTTCGTTAAAATTTTTAATAATAAGGTTATTAGGTAATTGTGCAAATTATGTAAATATATTTTAAATAAATGTGGCATATGTTTTACTCAAGTAATTAAGACTTAATTTCTGACCTTAAATCACAAGTTTGTGTAATCCCCGATAAGATTTATTTCTTATGTAATGAAAGTGAAATTTTTCAATTTTTTTTCTTATAAAAATATCTCTTAAATAAATGTATGCTAACTAGTTTTATTTTTTGCATTTTTAATAAGCAGTACCACCAATCTATTTTTGTAGCCTTATTAAAATTTATTACTTTTCTTTGTCTTATATAGTTACGGAAACGTTTTTATCATACATAAAATTAGCAATTTACAATTTTATTGCCTTGTAATACTGTGACAAATATTTTCTATATATAAAATCCAATAAAAAATGATGAGATTATTTGGCAGTAGTTTATTGCGTTAAACAACTAAATGATTGATTTATTGTAAGAGAATCGATTGTTTTGTTTTGTTTTCAGGTAAAAGTAGTTGTTGATGTGAGATGCATGGATAGGAGTACTTAGGTTATCATTTTGTCTTTGTATGGTGCAATCTGTTACTTATTTTGCTCTTTTTTTTATAATTATTTTGCTCTGTTTAGTGCATACATAATATGCATAATTAAAACATTAATGGAAAATTTAGACCGAAAAGGTAATAAATTATATAGCATAAGTACCAGGTGAGTAAATTATTTTCTAATACAAAAATTAAAAGAGTAACATAGTGTATGTATCACACATGAATTAAATAAATTACTTGTGTATAATACATGCACGATCATTGCGCCAAATAGGCAAATAAACTACACGGAAGAGCCAAAAGGGTCTTTTGCCAGATATATTTGAATGTAAATTATATCTTGAGCTTCTGTATGTCTCTGCATCTTTAATTTGTTGATAAACTTATTAGGTCCTTTCTGACATTTTGATGACTTTAAATTCGATTGAACTTATTTCTTTAATTATAAGTTCAAGCACTAAAATTGAATCTTTCGAATTCTATTTTTTTTTTATGGTGATGCTCCTCCTTTAATTCACATACACATGTTACGCCAATTCAGTTTACAGTTAATACCAATTGGATGATATAATAGGAAACATATTTTGTGGTAAACATGTATACTACGCACATATTATGTATTTGACAAATTTTATATAGGATCGGGTATTTAATATCCCTTCCGTTAGATGCCTAACATGTATGCAGTTTTTAGTATTATAATATATAAACTACATATGTGTCAAGCATCCAACAGGAGGGGTATTAAATATCTAATCCCTTATAAAATAACTCTTTTGTATTGATTGTGGTCAAAATTCTAAATATTTCTCTCCAAGAGGACATAAATTGCGTCTTTTATAGCTATCGTGGAAACTTGCGGACTCTATTAGTACGAAACACTTAGCAAAATTATGACCACAAAAAAGGGATAATATTTATCTCCAAGACAGCATCTACCATTATATAGATTCTTATTTGACAAACCATCAAATGCAAACTAGTGTGGAAATTTTGCCATGAGGTGATAGTAACGTATATTGACAAATACATTTAATATAATATTTCACTTTCAAAAACAATTCTTGATGTTCTATTTCTAAATTTTTTAAATTAATTTCTAATCTCATTTTACATAAATTAAAATTTAATTTAATAAATCTAGACTCCCTTATAATTTATCACTAAAAGCCCTTCAGCCCCTTAAATTTATAAAAAGACCTTATAGCCTCTTAAACTTGCTAAAAGGAGTTTACAACCCCTTAAACTTGATAAAAGTGAACCTCAAAGCCCTTGATGCTAACATACATATTTTTGTTCTGGTAAATCAATATTCGATTCAATCTTTGACGAAACAACCTTAAATTCAATCTGTAGAAAAATAATACTTGACATATCAGTTTCAAGGGGCTATGAGGTTCACTTTTAACAAGTTCAGGGGGCTATAAGGTCCACTTTAACAAGTCCTGGGGGCTATAAGGTCCTTTTGTAAGTTCATGGGGCTGAGGGGTTTTTAGGGACAACTATAGGGGGTCCAGATGTATTAGGCCATAAAATTTTGATCTTATACTTATGTTAAAGCTCTTTTATTGGCCTAATGCATCAACATCATCCTCAACTTGTCCCCAAAATCCCGCTGCCTCCCTAAACTTTGAAAGTGTCCTCGCAACTACCTTAACTTTCAAAAAGTGCACTACTTTGCTCCATAAATGCCACATGTCAGCTTTTGATCGGAGAGGGAAAATATTAAAAAATGATATCTTTGAAAAGCCAAACCAACCATAAGCTGACACGCGACATTCATGGAGCAAAGTGGTGCACTTTTTGAAAGTTGAGGTGGATGCGAGTGTGAGCGAACGACCTTTTTCCCGCCTGAGGGGACCGCATGAGATGCGTAGCACAGGGGGAGGAAATGTAACTGACGCTGTGAAGCGTGCCGAGGGATTGATCCTCATTTTTGCGTGATGGAAACATTGAAGTTGATGTTGAATTTAAGTCCAATTTAGGTGTTAAAGGATACGAGATCGAAATCTCATACTTAAAATAGAGTCGCCACCCGGTTCAGCTCAACTGGAAAATTTTGGTACGATTTTCCCACCAGGTGGTAGACCATACCTTAAGTAGAGATTCCGAGTTCGGATGATATTATCTATCTTTCATTAGGCCAAGTTAAAATATTCCATTCTTTCATAATCGGTTTTAATCCACCCTATTTAGGCCGAGTTCAGATGTTGTTTTCGCGTTTATCAAGCAATCAAAGCAATAAATAAATTATTATAGTCATCCAAAAATAAATGCAGAAATTAAAATTATTACAAGGCTTTCAAATCCTATACATTTTCTATGCGATAAATAAAATAACTGAAGGCCTAACATTCATCCAACCTAAATCTACCTGCAGAAAATAGTTAGCACAGACACGGCACATCGTACGAGGTGTATCACTTAGCATGCATAGTTAGAGGACAAAACAAGACTCGAGTTAGTGTGAACATGACATATTCATTTACAATGTTATGAAGCTCGGTTGAATGGCTAAAAATGAGATTTGAACGGCGTTTGCAGAAAATTCCATTTTGACCAAATTTTAGACTCGATTGTTGTTTTAACCATATTATTAGTGAAAATGCCACATGGCATGGGGTGGGGTCTATTTTTAGAAGGTTCTAGACCTTCATCGTTGCACTGTACACTCTAGCTTCAGACATTTAACTAGGTCGGAAATAAACGAAATAAAATAGTTGTCTAGAAGGTCATATCGCAGGCGACATGGTTGATACCGCCGATGGCATTAGTGATGTCGCTAGCGATATCAGTTACACAGGCAAGCTACATGACTTTTTAGATACCATAAAGAAATGGTCCTACAAGAAAATGAAGCCTCTGGGGTCAAGTGATGTCATTGGCAGTATCAACGATGCCGTTGGCGGCATGGTTGTTATAGCCGGCGGCTTCACTTGCCTCCGACAGCTTCAGCTTCTTATAGCAGCAGCAGGTAACGGTAAAAAAACGACCGAAAACAAGCACAAAACAGCACATAATAGCACAAATAAGTGAGAATGAAGCCAAAGAGCTATGAGACTCAGAATTTTACCTCAGGGCCGTGAATCCACCTCTTCGTGATCCAAGGAGCACCTCTAGGGAGCTTGCAAAGATGGTTTGGGTAGTAAATTTAAGGATTTATGTCTCTAAACTCCTATTAAATTGTTTTTAACCTAAAGTCTATTGATTTTAAGCTTTAACTAAGAGAATCTAAAGAAGAAAAACTAAGAAGAATGGATTGGAATCCCTTTTCTTACATTTTCTACTTCTTATCTCACTAAAATTGATTTTCTCACTCTAAAACCTCTCAAGTAAAATTCAAATGTGTTGTTGTTCATTTTAGAACCCTAATGCATGTTTATATAGGCAAAAATGGGGGGGGGGTCTTCGAGAACTTTTGGCCAGTTTCATCGAAATGGCAAATAATAGCTGGTCAAAGGAAGAAGAAGAAGCTATCTGTGCAGAAGCCCATTTTGGGCTATGCTGCCGATGACATGGTGATACCGCCGGCGGTATGGGCGATGCCGCCAGTGGCATCATCTTCCTGCAAGCTGACAACTAGCTGGCCCACAAGCCCAAAAAGTTGCCAAAAGGGGCCAAAAGCGGGTCAAAGGGCATCTTTTTGAATTTTAATGATATTTTAATGGGTATTCAGAAATTAATTTAATTTTGGGTGCAAATCATCAGTTCAAGCTCCTACCGAACACTTTATCGGACACGCCGAACTGAATTCTTACGAGAAATAAAATTCGCGGGGAATTTTATATCGGTAATAAAAACTCTGAAGAATTTTTATTATGAGGAATAAAATCGGGAATGCGTCATCATCGTCTCGGGAGAGGGACTGCAAAATCCCGTGCTCACAGGCTACCCCTCGGGGGATCACTACTGCCACATGTCAGTATGATCGCACGAAATAGTAAGGGATAAGAATGATACCTGATGGATGACTGGTTTGCCCCTTGATCGGGCTTGAGCTTTGCGGATTGGTTGCCCCTTGGTCGGACTTATGCTTTATGGATTGGTTGTCCTTTGGTCCGACTTGAGCTTCAAGGAGAGGTTGCCCCTTGGTCGGACTTATGCTTTGTGGATTGGAATTGGTTGTCCCTTGGTCGGACTTGAGCTTCACGGAGAGGTTGCCCCTTGGTCGGACTTATGCTTTGTGGATTGGTTTCCCCTTGGTCGGACTTGAGCTTCGCAGAGAGGTTGCCCCTTGGTCGGACTTATGCTTTACGGATTAGTTACCCCTTGGTCGGACTTATGGTTTATAGATTGGTTGCCCCTTGGTCAGACTTATGCTTTGTGAATTGGTTGCCCCTTGGTCAAACTTGAGCTTCGTGGAGAGGTTGCCCCTTGGTTGGACTTATTCTTTGTGGAGTGGTTGCCCCTTGGTCGGACTTATGCTTTCTGGATTGATTGCCCCTTGGTCGGACTTGAGCTTCGCAGACAGGTTACCCCTTGGTTGGACTTATGCTTTGTGGATTGGTTGCCCCTTGGTCGAACTTGAGCTTCGCGGAGAGGTTGCTACTTAATCGATTTTGTGAAACAAAAAATATTTTTACCCCTTCGATCAACAGTAAAAATGTAATAATAAAAATACAAGGGTTTCAGAAGTCTTGGATGATAGGACGACGGTTGAAATTGAAAGCGGCATCTACAGGGTTGTGCTGCAATCTCAAAGGGGTGAACCCAATGGTGACATGTACAGGGTCATATCGGGACCCTCAGTTGGCTTTCCAGAGGTGAACTTGAAGATTAGAACATATAGGGTCATTTCGTAATCTCCGGTTAGCATAGTGAACGAGTATACTGGGTATGCGACTATGGTTGTACCCGCAAGGAGTAGTATGAGAACAAGATTAGATAGATTTTTAAATGATGTTTTTTCTACTTGATCGACTTTGTGAAATAAAAATATTTTTGCCCTTTTGATCAACATTAAAAACGTAACAATTGAAGAAGTCTTGGGATGTCGGGGCTAGAGCTGAGATTCCACTAGATTTGCTGAGGGATGCCTTGATGTCACTGGCGGCTTGGCTGATGTTGTCGGTGATATGAATCGAGATCACTGGCGATATGGATACCATATGGCATCTTTGACAGGTCAAAAGAATTCAAAATTCAAACTGGGGAAGGTGATGTCGCCGGCGGCATGACTGATGTCGCTGGCGGTATGGATTGATGCCATCGGTGGCATGGACGGGCAGTTTCAAATAAATTAAAACTCCTCAAATTCTGCGCGGGGTTTTAAAAGAGTAAAACTCTTCCTCTTTTGCATACAGAAATCGAATATAGCCCCCATTCTCTCTACTTTCTCTCTAACAAGCCAAATCTTTCACCCTTTCTTCAATCCCAACCGTGAAGAGGATTTCAAGGGCTTTTAAGGGAAAATCGACCGCTAGGGAAGGCTTGCCTGATTCCTCTATTAAAGGGCTAAAATTAGCTCGATTCCTGCTGGGTATGGCTTGAAGGCAAAGAACAAGATGTATGGCTATAGAATCAATTCTCCTATCACCGACTTGACCTCGAATAAGGAGAAACATCTCTGCTACGTCCAGGTAAACCTACAAAACTTGGATTTCTTTGTTTAGGTTAAGTTTCAATTTCGGCTTTAGGCTTAAAATTTTGCCATGATAGGGGTTATAAACATGAAATTTATTGATTAGAAACTGATACTGCATGCTTTAGGCTTGATTTTAACTATTTTTAGGCTTTAGATTCGATTAATTATGATTTTATGGTTTAGGCGTGATGGGTTTGATTTTTGGGAGCAAAACTGAGTTCTGCCCGCAGGTTACGATGTCGTCGGCGACATGAATGATGCCGCTAGCGGCATCAGGCCTTGTAAAAAGGCCTAAGAAGATGTGATGCAATTTCTACTTATGGCGACCACCAACAATATCATCCATACCGCCAGCGGTATGGATGATATCACTGGCGACATCGCTTCTAGCTGAAGTGACATCAGCAGCCTTTCAGCAGATAACAGAGATGAGAAAATAATTCGGGACTTATCTATTTTGCTTTTGATTTTTGCAGCCACATGGACTGACCTATACTGGGGGTATGGGTACGATTGGTGAGTGGTGGTACCATATCTTGGGGAAGGATCCTGAGGTTGCGGTGGCCATTGACAAGATGAGTTTCGGCGATCTATCCCGTATTATACCCTTTCTGATGCGGCGGTGACGGCTTTGATGGAAAAGCGGTCCGAAACCACTCACACCTTTCACTTCTTATTTAGGGAGGTAACTATCACGCCTTCTAATGTGATGGCTATAACCGGGCTCTCGTGGAAGAATGAGGTCATCCATTTTGATGTATATATGGATAAGTATCATACTGAGAAGTCTGTGGTGAGTCGGGTGAAGAATTTATTCGGCTTGAAGCCTATCTCAGGGCGATTGTCATACAAGGAGCTGTATAAGCATTGGGCAGGAGTGGAAGTGGTACCTGAGGAGGATAGGGATGCTTGCGTCCACTCTTTTATGATTTCTTTGTTCACCGTGCTATTCTTTCTAGTCTCGAGCAACAAAATTAATTATAGGCTGATATCTGCTGTTGAGGATGTGGCCAACATCAGCAAGAAGAACTAGCCCAGGGCCATCTTGGCACAACTTTACTGTAGAGTGGGTCGGGTGCCAGGAAGAAAGGGAAAGCCCTCCAGCTCAGCCATTTGCTCCTACAGGTACACCGTTCTAAAAAAAAATTTAACTGATTCTTTTTACTTCATTCGCATGCTTTTCCTTATTTTGGATATTTTGGACTGATTAATTGTTCACTTTTACAGGCCTGGGCTTTTGAACATCAAATCCCCCCGCCAGTCGAGTTCAAAGTCACTGTGCCACTGGGTTCTCACTTCCTTGCCTGGTGGTGTGGTGGTATCGGGGGGAAAAGCAAGTACCCCATGAGCTATTACGAGTCTTTGACTAGTATACGATTGAGCTCGGTAAGCAATCTTTTGACCTTGATTCCTGTTTCACATTTAAACAAAACATTAGTAGACAAAATGCATTTATGAATTTATATTGCGCTTACATTGATTATTTACTTGGTTGATTGTTCAGATTAACCGTGACCCTTTTGACGGGGTAGAGAACTTAGTGGAGGTGGCTAGAGTCCGCAAGGAGGTGGACGATCGCCGGTTTGTGATGGAATGCCCCCTATCCCTAGAGTGGTACCTAGGGGAGTGCATTCAAGATTGGCGGTTCGTTGCTACCTTTGCGAGACCAGTGCCTGTGGACCCTCCTATGGGCTTATGGTGGCCTCACTTAGTGATCACTTCTACGGTGGATAAGGCCGACTACTTGGAGGGGAACGGTTAAGTCATTCCGAGCATTCTGGGTTCGTACGAGTAGCATCAGCAGCACCTACTTCTCATGTGCCCTCATATTAAGAGGGATGACATGATAGAGTATCATAATAAGAAGCTGAGGGAGAAGGAGAGCATGTGGCTTAAGGGCATAGTGGGCGATGCTGAGGAGGAAGAAGAGGAAGAAGACGAGGGTGAACCGAGGGGAGAGGGTGAGGTAGGCGAAGGTGCGGCCGGTGAGAGCGTATTGATGTCTCATCGGAAGTACCGCTCTTTTGAGGTATAATTATGTTTTTGTACATGTATGGCAATTGTATGGGTTGAAAATGGTTTGTTATATTTACCTATTATGCTTTTTAGGAACCCCCTAGGAAGAGAGGCCGAGATGACAATAGCGGGGCATGGTACTACGGCGTGCCTGAGGGTGTCGAGTTCATGGAGGGGTGCCTGTCAAACCCTCTGGAGACCTAATTCATTCTGATGAATCCAAGGGGTGATTTTTGGCCAAGAGATATAGGCTTGAGCCACCACCCGCTGAACTTTATACCGGAGAACACTACCTATGTAAACTCTACACAATTCTGAACATATTCATGCGATAACCCTTTTGTAGACTTCTTTTGATTGCCACTTTGAATTTTTTAGGTTACTCGGAGCGAGGTGGAGCAGTTGGTCGGGAATGCCTTCGCTCTCAGGGACACTCTCATTGGTCAATCCTTGCTTGTTCAGGTATACTCCCTGCTATGACATGTTAAAATAAGATAAGATGCATGTATGGATGCTATGAATGATATGCATTATTGTTGTTTTCCTTGTCTGCAGGATTTCTTAGGCCTTCCCCTATCGAATGCCGATGCGGCCTTACGGAGGTACGAGGAAGAGAATGCATTACTTTGGCACCGCGTGAGCGATCTAGGGAACCAATTGGATGCCTCTGTTCACGAGAGGTAGAGCAAGCAAAATATGGATCATGCACACCCAGGTAATACAAGCCGAAGGGGAGTGAAGATGGCAGCCAGCCAAGGTCCACCTGCCGCGTCGGCAGAGTCAAGCAGCATTCCGATGACGGAGGATAGGGAAGAAGATGAAGATGTGGCTAACCGTTGGCTCATGGATGACCTGAATATCTCCTCTCATCCTTTCGATGGTGATGGGATGTTTTAGATATTTTTTTACCTTTTTATGAATCTTTGCTTTGGTTTGTATGCCCTCGATACATTGGGTTTGAATAATCTTGGATTTTGGATATGGTTTTGGTTTTATTTAGGCTTAGCCTTTGGAAAATTTGGATGGTTTATGCCTTCGGGCTTTTATTTTGAATAAAATGTGGATTTGTGATCAAACATGTTTTGGAAACAGATTATGTGGCTTGTTTACAGGTTTTTGCATAGGTCAAACTGATGAAAATAGTTCTGATGCTGCCGGGAAATAATCTCATACCGCCGGCGACATCATTGATATCGGTCCACTTCACCCTGCTAAATGATATAGATAAAGTCACCCATAATCCATACCGCCGGTGACATCAAGTGATATCGCCCCATTTTAACCCATATCGCAGGCGGCATCAACAACATCGCCATTGACATCACTTACCCAAAAATCCAATTTCAGCCATTTTGCGAAATTCTATCAAAGCATGCCACAACCAGCAACTACGGTGGTTTTCTGCAAAGCCTATGAAATGCGGACTGGAAGAAGTTGGAAAAATTCGGTCTTTGGGGGGTTTTGGTATATCGCGGCGTGGCCCGTAAGCCCTGAGTTCCTTCGTATAGCATTATCTTTTTGGGATCAGATGGACCACATGTTTCGATTCTCATTATTCGAGCTATGCGCTTGCTTGAAGAATTCTATGCTATATTGGGGGTACCATGTCCTAAGCATGTGCCCTTGGCATTCCCGGAGTACCATTTCGGCGTGGATGAGGACTGTGGAATTTGGATTCCATAGATCCATTTTTGTCCTAACTACCTGACAAACCCAACTTTCAGCTTAGCGCAGTTCTGGAGTGGTGCTGAGGGGCGCCCAGATCCTATCTTACTTGGCCATCCATGGTGGCACTATTGCTCATGGCGGAGTTTATATGCAGAATAGGCTCAGTTGCTCCGCTCAGGCTGATTTCACTTATTAGGCCCATGTCGATAGGGGCTTCCCCCATAGCTGTGGGATTAGTCGATGTCCTACTAAATACAAATGCTGCTTCTACTGACTCGACCCTTATCGGTGACCACCTCATACTACTACAGGTATTCATTATCCCATAGATTTGAACCTTATACAATTCTTTCTGCCCTCATTTGAAATTGTTTTACAGGTATGGCTGATGGAGAAGCTAAAGCTAAGAGAGGCGCCACGAGGGAACCCGAAGAAGTACTTACCCGTTCATTTGAGGGAGAGAGGGCCTTTACAGGCCGATTTCGATCAGCTGACATTTGATAGCTGGGTGCCTATTTTAAGAGGGTATACGGATGCACAGATTTAGTGGGTTAGCCCATGGTGGAGGATCCGAGATGTGGTTATGGAGTCCTGGGGATCCTGTGTTCCACTGATAGGTCTGGAGTGATCTTTATTCTATACCCCCTATCAGTTGCGCCGTCAGTATGGCAAGCGACAGAGAGTTCTGATCAAGCTACCTCATAACCAAATTAGAGTCTATAAGGGTAGATGGGTGAACCATATCTGTGAGAAGTGGGCTAGGGAGGCCATATTTGAGACTCTGTACTACGACCACGTGGAGACCCTTGAGACAAATATACACTATAGAGGATGGCTCACCGAGATTGGACGTATGACGACTCGATTCAAGCCATCGTGGGCCCACTTTAAGGGAGATCAAGCAGAGCAGGGGCACGAGCCTTCTTCCACTACCACCTTGAGGAGGATTTCTCGATATTATGACGGTGATGCGGGGAGTTCGGCTTGAGATGCACTTTCTTTTAGTTTTATCTTTTGCATAGGCTAGTCAGGGTGACAGGCCTATCGAACTTTATTTTATTTTTTGTCTTTTATTTGGTTCTAACTTTTGCATAGACTGCCCCATGGGGTTTTCAATCTATCGAACCTTGTCTTAATTTTTGCCTGGACTACCCTTTTTGGGTTTTCAATCCAGTAGACTTATTCTAACTTTTGCATAGACCTTGATCTTTTCAGTCTATCAGAATTATTTTATTTATTGCGCATTTGATTTGGAATAACATGAACTCTGCATTAGGCTTGCTTGAGTTTTCTTGACCATATGGATACAAAATTCACATAAGCATAAGCATTCAGGATTCAGCAAAAGAGATATTTTCATTAATTGAAGTAAAACAAAGTACATGATGTTTGGTTAACATTCCCATTGATTTAACTCTCGGTGCCAACCAGCCTAGATCGGTTTTTGAGAAGGCACTTTCTCTTTGCTCACACACCCTAATTTTTGCCTAGATCGCCTTTTTTGGGTTTTCGACCTGGCGGATTTGACTCATCCCCTAATTTTTGCACGACCAGTTTGCGGAATATCGACTATCGGGTGTTGCCCTAATTTTTTCCCGATCAGTGAAAGACCGAAAGGTGGGTGATTTATTTTATCTATTTTTTGTGTGCTGCTTTTCTTGATTTATATATTTTGAATTAGATATGATAACGCTTAAGCCTGTCTTGGTTTATGGGGTTCACAAACTCATTCCCATCCATGTCCATAAGCTTAACCGCCCCTTTACTAAGCATCTTCTTTATTACATAGGGTTCTTCCCAGTTTGGCCTGAATTTGCCCCTCGCATCAGTGGTAGAAGGTTTCAGCTGTTTGAGGACCAGATCACCAGCTTTTAGGGGGAACTTCTGGTGTCTTACTTGACTGTTATATGATCGAGCCATACGTTGCTGGTACATCTAGAGGTTGTCAAGAGCCCTTAACCCCTGTTCATCCATTATGTTCAGCTGTTCAAACCTTGCTTGAGTCCATTCTGATTCTTTTAGCTTAGCCTTTAGGGTGACTCTTAGAGAGGTCACCTGAGTTTTAACGGGCAAAACCGCTTCCATTCCATAGACTAGGGAGAATGTAGTTTGACCGATCGGGGTACGAATGCTGGTACAATATCCTCAAATAGCAAAGGGTAGCTCATCCGCCCAATCCCTGTAATCAGCTATCATCTTAGAAAGAATCTTCTTCATCGATTTATTAGCTGCCTCAACAGCTCCATTAGCTTGTGGTCTGTATGGAGAAGATCTATGGTGCTCAATCCCGTACTTCTCGATTAGATCGGCGATTGCTCCCTGAAACTATACCCCATTGTCTGAGACTATATGGTGCGGAAGTCCATACCAAGCGAAAATATACTTCTCTATGAACTTGGCCATCTTCTTGGCAGTGACATTGTGTAGGATTCGGCCTCCACCCATTTTGAGAAGTAATCTACTGCTACCATAATGAATCTATGCCTATTTATTGAAGAAGGGCAAATTTCACCAATTATGTCTATCCCCCATGCTGAGAATGGCCAAGGAGTAGATAAATGATGGAGTTTGATGGGCAGTAGATGTTGCATATCACTGTAAACCTGGCATTGGTGGCACCATTTAACCTAGGTGATATAATCGGTCGTGAGGGTAAGCCAAAAATATCCTAACCGCTGAATTTTCTTTGCAAGAGTAAGACCGTTCATATGAGGGCCACAATCACCAGCATGGACTTGGTCCATTACTTTCTGAGCCTCGGATTCAGATAAGTCACAGAGGAGTAGACCGTTAGTGGTTTGCTTGAACAGATCATTATCCATAATACAAAACTGGACAGCAAACTGCCTTAGGGTGGTACGGTCTGAGTCAGAATAATCCGAAGGATATTGGCCGATTTGGAGAAATAGGACAATGTCAAAATACCAACAAGGTTCGGATGAGATGGAGAGGACAGAATGAACAGATTAAGCATGGTAGGGGGTCTTGGTGGACAACAGAACTAAAGGATAGATAGGCTACTACTGAGGCCCTTCCCATAAGGATGTGAGAGTGGTAAGAGCGTCAGCTATTTGGTTCTCGTCCTGAGGGACATGGCGGTATAAGCACGAGGTGAACTTTTCGGATAATTCGTGGACAGCCTCGATATAAGGATGGAGAGATTCTTCTTTAATTTCCCAATATCTGACAACCTAAAGGATAATAAAAGCCGAATCCCCGATGACAGATACTCCATAGGCCCCAACTTGGAGAAGAGCCTCAAGACCAAACAGACAAGCTTCATACTAAGCGCCGTTGTTGGTGATAGTGAATTCCAAGCATTTAGACAACAAAATGATCTCATTATCTAGGGTGACTATAATGACTCCAAGGCCTGCTCCCTGTTGGTTCACAGCACCATCGAAGTACATAGTCCAGACATGATCGAGGATTGTAATGGAGGTGAGCTGCTCATCAGGAAACTCCAAGTTTTCTACATAATTAGAGTCAAGGGGTTAATTAGCCAGGGATTCAGTGACCACCCGCCCCTTAATGACCTTTTTCGTCACAATCTTGATGTCAAACTTGGATCAGAGAAGCAACCAGCGGGACAATTTACCGGCTTAAGTGGGGGATTGACAAAGATATTTTATGGGGTCAATCTTGGCCACAGCTTGGACTCGGTAAGATTGGAAATAATGTCCCAACTTCTTAGTGAGCCAAACCATGGTGGTGTAGGTCTTTTCCACAATCGAATACCGGGTTTCATAATCCAACAACTTCTTACTCAAGTAGTAGATAGTGTGTTCCCGTTTATCATCATGTTCCTAGACAAGCATTGCTCCTACAGAAGACTCCTCGATGGTCAGATAAAGGATTAGTGGTTTTCTTGGGATGGAAGTTTCAAAATGGGGGGGTCAACAAGATAAGCCTTGATTCTGTCAAAAGCTACTTGGCATTGATCATTCCATACCATGGGTTGTTAGTGAGATGGGCAATGAACCGGCTAACATACTGCAAGGACCCCAGAAACGAGCGGACTTCCTTTTCTGTCTTCGGTGAGGGGATATCCCTGATGGCTTTGGCCTTGTCCGGATCCATCTCAATTCCTTTCTGACTAACCACATGCCTTAATAATTTGCCTGAAGTAACCCCAAACACGCACTTCTTTGGATTCACCCGGAGATTGTACTTTTCAATATGAGTCATGAATCTGTCGAGAATAGTAGAGTGTTATTCTCGAATGGCAGACTTCACAACCATATCATCCATATACACCTCCACTTCTTTATGGATCATGTCATGCAACAGGGCAGTTACGGTATCCTGATAAGTGGCTCTGACATTTTTTAACCCGAACAGCATTACCTTGTAGCAATACACCCCCCATTTAGTAATGAACGCCGTTTTGACTTTGTCGAGGATGTCTACCAAAATCTGATTATAACCCGAGAATGCGTCCATGAATGAATACATAGTTGCCCCAGTGGCACTATCAATCAGGACATCGATGTACGAAAGCGGGAAACCATCTTTCAGCGAAGCTTTATTGAGATCTCAGGAGTCAACACAAACCCGGACCCTACCATCTTTTTTCGGAACCGGAAATATGTTGGACAACCAAGTCGGATATTCCACAACTTTGATGAATCGAGCTTCAATCAACCTCGAAACCTCTACCTTAACCTAATCTGCCCATTCTGGTCTCAAATGGCGGAGCTTCTGTTTGACAGGCCTGAATTTAGGATCGGTGGGTATTCTATGCTCGGTAATTTGTTGATCAACCCCAGGCATGTCTTCGTATGACCAGGCAAAAACATTAACATGATCTTTAAGCACTTTTATGATCTTACATTTTTCCTCGGGAGTTAAATCTTTGGAAATGGTTACCATTTTAGGGTTATCATCCATACTTAGGTTTATTTCACTTAAAGATGTATCACTAATGCCAAAAACATTATGCGTATTGTTATATGAATGCATGGATCCATCAGCAAAGAAATTAAACAAGTAAGCAAAAGAAGAGTCATTCATTGCATTAAAAGCCTTATAGGCAACATTGTTCACATCAAATACATCAGAAATGTTAAAAATTACATCATCCATATCCTCCTCCACAGGCGGAGGGGCTTCAGTAGCAACAGCAATAGGAGGAGCATCCTCTATAGTGTCTGTCAGAATGGTATCTAGATCATGCTCTAAAGCGGCTTTCTGGGCAGCAGTGAGCGATGGTTCCCCGAACAGGTTGGCTTTCTCGGTGAGGGCCTTGGTGAACTTCCTTACTATCTCCATCATGGCATCATCTTCCTCGGTTCTCTCACCCCTCTAACCTTTCTTGATCAGCAGCGTCATAGCTTCGGGCATGGTTGCCATAGCATCTTCAATCTCTAGACCGATAGATTCTTCATTACCTCCCCCAGACTCATCCTTGGGATACATCTTACCCTTTCCCTTAGCCTTATCAGAAACAATGCTGACAGGTGCAATAGGCTTAGTGGGTTCGGGTTCAGCAGAAACCATCATGCGGCCGGGCTCGAAGTTATAGACATCCTTAAAGACCTCAAAGCCGGGCCACATTTTTCCATTATGCTTGATTGGCTCAGGTTCTTCCTTGTAGGGCCTCTTACACTGGATTTCATAAACAATGACCATGAGGCAGTAGCATGAGGGAACACAGTGATAAGCTTTTCCAGGCTTATACCCCAATCCAGCTCGGCGGGCCATCACTTTCGACTCTAAGGCTTCAATAATTCCCTGTTCATACATCCCGTCACTTCTGCCAGGATTGTAACCAAATTTTTTCATCAATTCACCCATACCAGCATGGAGATAACTATGCCAAAGAGGAGGAGATTTCTCAGCCTTACTAACCACAGCAACTCAGAGACCTCCTACCAATCTAGCTTTGGCTTCCATAACAGCCACAACAGAAGTAGGGCTGGCCTCTATAGTCACTAGTTTGTCTTTGTGAATAAGCTTGATTTTCTAGTGTAGAGTGGAGGGAATTACGCCCAAGGCATGGAGCCATGATCGTCCGAGCAACAGAGAATAAGTAATAGGAATGTCAAGTATAGTGAAGCGCACATTGCTAGTAACACCTTCGACAGTGACTTCCGCCTCAAAGGTCCCAATTACACTATGCTTTGAATCATCATAAGCTCTAATAATAGTACTGGATTTCTCAAGCATTTCCTCCGATAGTCCCAAGTGAGGAAGGATTTTTAGAGGGCACAGATTCAGGGTGGAGCCATCATCCACCATGACACAGGGGATAACCTTATCGAGGATCTGGATATAGATTAACAAGGCCCTGTTGTGATCCTTACTTTCGAGCGGAAGATCAAAATGGTCAAACACAATCTGAGGCCCCTTCTGTTGGATATGATGTATGCCCTTAAGGCAATTAGGGCGATATATCTTAATTATGTAATAGTACGAATAATTTGTTTGTTCAATAAAGGAATTTGTTCTTTTGTTTATATCAATTTGTTTTTACATATATATATTATAGCTAGTTAAATATATTCATTTGATGCATGTATACAAAAGTCCTTGACATATCATAGCATGAAGTCAGAGAAATTATAGTTGGACTATATCTGGTGGAACCTGCTTCATGTGCAATTATGATTATGTCTAAACTATCCCTAGTCATAGTTTCATCAAGAAAGGATATTGATGAAGCAGAAAGACTAGCATGTGGTCAACTTTCTTGGAAAGGGTCCAAGCAGTCAATCTCCTAAGGACTGAAGGTGGTGCCTTAAGTTTGACACAAGGATATATCTTGGAGATATATTGGAGACTATAGTAAGATGAACACTTGGTATATATATCAATGTGTTAGTGTTTATCTTCGTGCAATAAGCTTTATGAATGTCCTCGTACTTTAGCTGCTAGTTACCTTGTGTGGTACTATTGCTATACTTTGGGTCATTACTACGCACTCATTAATTTAGGGTGTTACGGGTGATTACAGGTATGGTGATGATATCATGTTGCTAAGCTGAGTAGTCGGAAAGAATCCATCACTCCGGATATATTAAGGAGTTGTACCTGGCCACTTATTGAAGTGATGATTGCCATAAACCTCTGATTAGAGTATGTGTTTGATAGAAATGGTTTCTAGTCAAATACACTATGGTAAAAGGCAATATACTTCGGTAACAAGTAAACTACTAGGATAGCTTAGAGCAACCTCGCTATTAGTGGGTTAACACTTTAACCAAACCCTATAAACCATATGGTACTAATATTAAAGAATGGAAGGAATTTTTCGCACTGGATAACTATTGCATTAACCGGGATTAAGTCATAGGCCTAAATGACGTTTCGAGTAATGGGAGATGGTAGACCCTTGCTAGAGGCGTACTATAGTCATTTAAGGTAATCGAGTTCTATTCACGGTCTAGAGCATTGAGCCAATGGTTCTATTAGAACAAGGTTGGTAAAGCCTTAACAGCTCAATACTTCGGGATCCTATAAGGTCATACACATTGGACCTTCATCGGGCTTGCCTTGCCACATGCAGCGTGCATAGCAGGCTATATGTGAGCGAGTCACATGCGGATCCTTTGGATCCGCCTGTGCAACCCGTGTGGGATGGGAGTTTTACTGCCATCCCACATTGCTAATGGGGAGCAAAATTTTGCTCCCCAAACCTCTATATAGGTTATCCCCTCTATTTTCAAAGGACACAGTATGAACCACAGCTCAGAATATAAATCCTAAGCGAGATTCGAAAAGAGTAATCTCTCGGGTAATTGAGAAAGTTATTTTTGAGGAGCATGAATTTATTCGGGCACCTCTAGTTTATATTTTCGGGTGAGGCTTCTGGAGTGGTCTAGCAACTACTCGAGGCTTCTTAGTTCTTCCTCCCGGGGAGGTTTTGGTTCGTGGGTTCGTGTGGATACTCATAAAGGCTATCCTACGCTTGGAGGCTTGTGCAAGGAGGTTCTGTTAAAGCACGCTTCAACAGGTAAGTTCCTTTTTCTCTCTTTTATTATTAGGTCTTTGTCTTTAAGCATTTTTAGACTTAATAATATGCTTAGGTTGTTTTGCATGCTTAGTTTATTTTCTGCTTAGGTTATAGCTTAAAGTTATAACATGCTTAGGTTATAGCTTAGAGTTATAACATGCTTAGTATAAAATAAATGTGCTAGGATATAATTTGGAATTATGGTATGCCTAGTCCTTTTGCATGTTAACCTAGGTAGAGAATTATTTAGTTAAGGCTTTATTTAATTTATATGCAACTAATAGGAGTTCCCGGGGACAGGGACAAAATTTTGAATTTCCGCCATACCTGTTATGCAAGTTCAATCTGACTATCAGTTCCCAACAGTGGTATCAGAGCTTGCCTATTTAGTGCATAATTAAGTTAGAAACGAACTAAATATTATTTTCTATATGAAATGATTTGTTTATTTAATTGTTTGGAACAATATATATGAACTTGTGCCTTTCATTTCAAGGTTAGAAAATGGTTATGAATAATTTTGAATAAAGCTTGCTTAACTTACTCAAATTATACAAGTGTCAGTAATTTATTTAAATTACATGGGTTATGGATGCTTCCAATTCACATGAACTGGAAGAACGAAATTTATTAGTTCGAGAGAATCTATTGGTCTTCAGGTTTGTGCCCGTATTTGTTCTGACTAAGGATTGGACTCCATTTTAAAAATCCGTTTTAAATACATCCAAACTTTAACAAAGTTACCTACCATGAATGGATCAAAGACGTAAGGGATATCCTTAAGGATTATGAGCTAGCATACGTTCTAAAGAATCCATTCGTAGGAATTCCTAGAATTGATGCACCGGCTATTATTAAGGATGCATGGTTGAAATATATTAAGGATTCAGTTTATGTCTTACACCTGCTGTTAGATACTATAAATCCTGAGATACGTTCACAGTGCGATCACATGAGTATGCAAACCATGTTGATCCATCTAAAGAGTTTGCCTGAAAAGGCAAGGTATGAAAGGTTCAAATTAACCAATGAACTTTCAAACTCTAAGATAAAGGAAAGGACAAGTGTTGTAGCATACATCAACAAGATTAAAGATTTCTTGGAGAAATTAGAATCGTTGGGATCTTCGGTCCGTCAATTCTTAGGATTGGATATCCTGTTGGATTCTTTACCCATCAGCTTTGCTGATTTTGTAAAGGAACATTGCTTCAAAGTTCACGACTGTACTTTCCCGAAAATTATTGATGCATTAAGAAAATTCGATGCTAAAAGTAAAGAAGTTTCAAGAGAGTCTACAAACAAACATTCTCCACAAAATGGCCCAGAGGATTCTGTCACCAAAGGAGTAGTTAAAGGGTTTAAAAGGAAGAAGAGGACATATAAGTATGTCTATGATCAATGTAACGTACCATTGGAATAAGAATTGTAAAGCTCCTACTTCTGAGCATTTGAAGAAGATGCCTACAGAGGCATCTACTTCAGTTATGTTTGTAATTGAAAACTTTGCTACTTTTCTGCTTGAATCCACTTGGGTATTAGATACTGGTTGTGGTTCTCATATTTGTACTTCTATGTAGGGACTAAGGAACTGTAGAAAATTTGCAAAAGGGGAGATGGACCTACACGTGGGAAATGGAGCCAGAGTTGCTGCATTAGCCGTAGGGAGTTTTAGTCTTGTTTTACCAAGTGGACTTGTTTTAGTTTTGAATAATTGTTACTACATTCTAAGTGTTACTAAGAATATTGTATCTGTTGCGTGTTTAGCAGCAGAGGGATTTGAAATTTTATTTTCGAATAATAATTGTCAGATTCGTTTGAATAATATTCTTTATGGTTATGGACTGTTGAAAGGTGGCATTTATGTTCTTAATACTAGAACAGGAGTTTTCAATATAAATAATGTGAAGAAAGTTAAATTAGATAATGAGAATTCCTTCTACTTATGGCATTATAGTTTAGGCCACATAAACAAAGATCACTTAACCAAGTTGCATAAGCATGGAGACTTGGGACCAATAGACTTGGAGTCTTATGGTGATTGCGAACCTTGTTTAAAAGGAAAAATGACAAAGTTGCCCTTTCAAGGAAAGGGTGAGCGGGCTACGAGTACATTAGAACTTATACATACTGACGTGTGTGGTCCAATGAGTGTTCAGGCACTAGGAGGATACTCCTACTTCATAACCTTTATTGATGACTACTCACGATACGGTTAGTTGCACTTAATAAAGCACAAGTTTGAAAGTTTTGAAAAGTTCAAACTATTCAGAGCCGAAGTAGAGAAATAGCTTGAGAAAAGTATTAAAACACTTTGATCGAATCGAGGTGGAGAATACTTAAGTCAGGAGTTTTAGCATTATCTAAAGGAAAATGAGATAGTTCCCCAGTGGACCCCTCCTTGTACACCCCAACACAATGGAGTGTCAGAAAGGAGGACTCAAACTTTATTAGATATGGTTGGGTCCATGATGAGCCATGCAAATCTTAGTAAATCCTTTTGGGGATATGCATTGGAGAGCGCGGTTTATGTTTTAAATAGAGTGCCCTCTAAATCAGTTGATTTTAGACCTTATGAAAGATGGTGTAACAAGAAGCCATCTCTAAGTCACTTAAGAGTATAGGGCTATCCTGTTATGGTAAAGAGGATAGCGTCAGATAAGCTGAATGCCAAGGCTGACAAATGTCTGTTCATTGGATATCCAAAGGAAATAATTGGATATCTGTTTTACCAACCCGAAGCACAAAAGGTATTTGTGTCTCGGAATGCTCACTTTTTAGAAAAGGAACACTTACTTGCAAAAGTCAGTGGGAGCAATATTGAACTAGAAGTTCAAGAGGAAGAAATAGATAATCAACTAATTAACCCCATTCTAGATACAAAAGAGAGTATGATCCAAGAACAACATGTCGAAATACAATCATTGCGAAGATCAGGTCGTGTTCATAAGGGTCCCAATAGATATGGGTTTATTATCACTGATGATAAGGAACTATATCTTATAGAGGATGATGAACCAAAGACATATGATATGGCAATAAAAAGCTCAGATTCTGATAAATGGCTAAAAGCCATGAAATCAGAAAGGGATTCCACATACGAGAACCAAGTTTGGAATTTGGTTAATGCACCGCAAGAGGTTAGATCAATTAGGTGCAAGTGGGTCTTCAAGAAGAAGACAGACATGGACGGTAATGTAATTACCTATAAAGCAAGGTTGGTTGTGAAAGGTTATAGTCAACGAGAAGGTATTGACTATGATGAAACCTTCTCATCGGTAGCCATGCTTAAATCCATAAGGATACTCCTTGCCATTGCTGCTCATTATGATTATAAGATCTGGCAGATGGATGTAAAAACAGCATTCCTGAATGGGGATTTATACCGCGATATGTATATAACACAACCTGAGGGTTTTACATCTCAGAATGGCTCGAAGGTATGCAAGTTACAAAGATCCATTTATGGACTTAAGTAGGTATCCAATAGTTGGAATATAAGGTTTGATCAGATAATCTGGGAACTGGATTTCTGCCCAAAGGCAAATGAGCCTTGTGTTTACAAGAAGGTTAGTGGGAGTGCAGTCATTTTTCTAGTATTGTATGTTGATGACATTCTGCTAATAGGAAATGACATTTCTCTTCTTCAAAACATTAAAGTGTGGTTGTCAAGAAAGCTCTCCATGAAAGACCTTAGTCAAGTAGCATTTATACTAGGTATACGGAACTACAGGGATAGATCCAAGAGGCTGTTAGGTTTTTCTCATAGTACATATATAGACAAGGTATTGAATAGGTTCAACCTTGAGCATTCTAAGAAAGGTTATCTCCTAATGACAAAGGGGATAAACCTATCTAAGGCTGAGTGTCCTAAGACAGCTTAGGAGAGAATGCACATAAAGGATATACCCTATGCATCCGTGATAGGATCCATCATGTATGCTATGATATTTACTAGGCCTGATGTCTCTCTGGCTTTGAGCTTTATGAGTAGATATCAGTCAGATCCAAGTGAAAAGCACTGGATGGCCGTCAAGGCAATCCTTAAGTACTTGAGAAGGACTAAGGATGAGTTCTTGATTTATAGAGAAGGTGACCTCACAATTAAAGGTTACACTGACACGAGTTTTCAATCTGACAAGGATGACTTTAAGTCTCAGTCAGGTTTTGTGTATGTGTTAAATGGAGGGGTGGTATGCTGGAAGAGTTCCAAGCAAGAAACTACTACTGATTCAACCATGGAATTTGAATACATTACTGCATACGAAGCAACAAAAGAAGTTGTCTAGTTAAAGGGATTTATTGGTAATCTCGGTGTGGTGCCTGAGGCTGTTGATCCAATTACTTTATATTGTGATAACAATGGTGCCATAGCTCAGGCAAAGAAACCATGGTCTCATCAGAAAAATAGACATGTATCCAGAAAGTATCATATAATCAGGGAGATTGTTGATGCTAAGATAATAAGATTAGAATATGTACCCATTGATCAGAACCTTGTGAATGGTCTGACAAAGCCATTGACTCAAGTCAAAGATGACCAGCATGTTAAAGCATATGGATTAAGACATATGGCTAATTGGCCGTAGTGCAAGTGGGAGTTTGTTGGATATGATGTATGCCCTTAAGGCAATTAGGGCGATATATCTTAATTATGTAATAGTACGAATAATTTGTTTAATCAATAAAGGCATTTGTTCTTTTGTTTATATGAATGTGTTTCTATGTATATATATTATAGCTGGTTAAATATATTCATTGATGTCTATATACAAAAGCCCTTGACATATCATAGCATAAAGTCAGAGAAATTATAGTTAGACTATATCTGGTGGAACCTGCTTCATGTGCAATTATGATTATGTCTAAACTATCCCTAGTCATAGTTTCATCAAGAAAGGATATTGATGAAGTAGAAAGACTAGTATGTGGTCAACTTTCTTGGAAAGAGTCCAAGCAGTTAATCTCCTAAGGACTGAAGGTGGTGCCTTAAGTTTGACATATGGATATATCTGAGAGATATATTGGAGACCACAGTAAGATAAACACGTTGGTAAGCTGAGTAGTCAGAAAGAATCCAACACTCTGGATATATTAAGGAGTTGTACCTGTCCACTTGTTGAAGTGATGATTGCCATAAACCTCTGATCAGAGTATGTGTTTGATAGAAATGGTTTCTAGTCAAACACACTATGGTAAAAGGCAATATACTTCGGTAACAAGTAAACTACTAGGATAGCTTAGAGCAACCTCGCTATTAGTGGGTTAACACTTTAACCAAACCCTATAAACCAGATGGTACTAATATTAAAGAATGGAAAGAATTTATCACAATGGATAACTATAGTATTAACTGGGATTAAGTCATAAGCATAAATGACGTTAGGAGTAATGGAGGATGGTAGACCCTTGCTAGAGGCATACAACAATCATTTAAGGTAATCGAGTTCTATTCACGGTCTAGAGCATCGAGCCAATGGTTCCATTAGAACAAGGTTGGTAAAGCCTTAACAGCTCAATACTTCGGGATCCTATAAGGTCACACATATTGGACCTTCATCGGACTAAGTAAAGAGGTAATAGATTTATTCTATTACGAAAATACAACATAAATATTAATTGGATTATTATTTGATTGGTTAAAATTGATTAGATCAATTTTGGATAAACCAAGAAATTTATTTTGACCGGTAACTAATTAAGTAGAGTCATAAATAAATTATAATTGATTAGATCAATTTTGGTTGGACCAAATAATTTATTTTGACTGGTAACTAATTTATTAGAGTCAAAAATAAATATTTATTTGAAAGGATTGAAAAGGGAATTTTGCATTGGCGAGTTAAAACCGAAAAGTATGAAATATTTTGTATAAAGTTTGGTTGCGCAGAGTACACCAAAAGGTCCACGAACACTGCTAAGCAGTGTTCGCAGTAGCCCATGTTTGTGGGCTACACAAAGGCAGCCCATGAAAGGGCACCGCGAGCTGGTTTCGTGGCATGGGCCATGAGGCCCAACTCACGTGCAAGGCAAGCCCGCAAGGGCTTGCCTTGCTACATGGAGCATGTATAGCATGCTGCATGTTAGCGGGTCACACATGGATCCTTTGGATCCGCGTATGCAACCCCGCATGGGATGGGACTCCCATCCCATATTTCTAATGGGGAGCAAAATTTTGCTCCCCAAGCCTATACATAGGCTGTCCCCTCTTCGTTTAAAGGACACAGTGTGCACCACAGCTCAGAATATAAATCTAAGCGAGCTTCAAAAAGAATAATCTCTCGGGTAATTGAGCAAGTTATTTTTTAGGATCCTGAATTTATTCGAGCACCTCTAGTTTATATTTTCGGGTGAGGCTTCAAGAGTGATCTAGCAACTACTCGAGGCTTCTTAGTTCTTCCTCTTGGGTAGCTTTTGGTTCGTGGGTTCGTATTGATACTCATAGAGGCTATCCTACGCTTGGAGGCTTATGCAAGGAGGTTCTGTTAAAGCACGCTTCAACTGGTAAGTTACTTTTCTTTCTCTTTTATTATTAGGTCTTTTTCTTTAAGCGTTTTAAAACTTAATAATATGCTTAGGTTGTTTTGCATGCTTAGTTTATTTTGTGCTTAGGTTATAGCTTAAAGTTATAACATGCTTAGGTTATAGCTTAAAGTTATAACATGCTTAGGTTATAGCTTAGAGTTATAACATGCTTAGTATAAAATAAATGTGCTAGAATATAATATGGAATTATGGTATGCCTAGTCCTATTGCATGCTAACCTAGGTAGAGAATTGTTTAGTTAAGGCTTTATTTAATTTATATGTAACTAATAGGAGTTCCTGGGGACAGGGATAGAATTTTGAATTTTTGCCATGCCTGTTATGCATGTTCAATCTGACTGTCAGTTCCCAACACCTTCCTCGGGGGAATGCCTTCTCCGACTATAGCGCACATCTTAACAACCGAAGTGGTTGGATTAGCATCCAAATCGAGGAGTCGCTTAATCAACCCCTTACGATGCCCTTTAGAGTCAATTACCAGCTGCCAGATACTATATCAGGCTTGGGTGTTTTTCAGTTGAGTAATGAGAGGGTCAACCTCAAGACTGGTCGGAGTAGCCGGAGGTGGAGAAGGGGGGTCTCACAGTATTTCCTACCCTGTTAGGGGTTGGGTCTTTATTCAAGCGGGGATACCAGTCTTCAGGCTGATACACATGACCAGTTTGAGTAATGTTGGGAACATTATCGAGCAAGACACTCTTAGTGGCTCATATTTCAAACAGATATTATTGTTCCTCAGAGTCTGAATCTGGGTTCTATAACTCATACCCATCTATGCTGAAAAGTTCATTCAGATCAACCTTGAATAATTCACTTGGTTTCTCATTGGCAGGTGAATCGACCCTGAATAACTCGGTGCTTACGGCCTTGGCCTCTTGGGCTACTCCCTCATCATCATCGGAGTAGTCATCCTTCGAAACAAAGGAATCTACGCTGAACAACGGCTTTTTCTCAATTTTCATTCTTTTTGCCACGAATGACTGAGACCTGTGGCTTTCTTTCTTTGGCGTAGTCGGATCAACTTCCATCCCTTAGACCTTATTAACTCCTGGGTTAGGTTGATTGATTAGATCAAAAATCGAGTTAGACGGGAGGGGCAAACCGAAGACTAGAACAAAGTTACAACTTTCCGGCCCTCGAGCAAGGAGATTAAAGATTGTGTCTTCAGATAAGCCAGACTGGATCATACCTACCTTGTTCCCGAAATTCGGTAAAGGATTACTCATAGTGCTCAAAATTTTATCAGGTTCAGCAATCTTTGCTTCACTAACCAGACGCTAAATCGTCGAGAGCAGGGCCTTGCAATTGTTGGTTTGGTGTCCTACCTGAACATGGTAGTTACAGAAGTTGTTCTTATCCTTGGGTCTAGGCGGTTTGTATTCCTGAAGGGACTGGATGAAACTTGCTTCCCTTAAACGCTTAAAGATGACCCGTAGAGGCAACTTGTACGGATTAGCCAAAATAAAAGGAGGGCGAGGAGGTTGGATTGCTGTAATAGCTAGCAGAGCCGGAGTGATTGCTAGGGGTGCAGAAGGGGCTTGAGAAATGGCTTGAACCGTGGCTGGGGCTTTAGGCTTAGCAGGTTCCAGAGCCGAGGGCTGAGCTTTATCATTCTTTTTGAACTCGCTTTCTCAAATACAGTCTCGTAGGAAAGAAAAGAACCAGTAGCCATTTCTTTATGGAACAGAGGAAGAGACCCTTCGAGGAGTTTTACAATCATCTCCTCGAGGCTTAGCTTAGATTTCATCAAGACCTGGGTCGACATCCATCGGTTAAAGTACTACTTGAAGGTTTCATTGGGCATTTGGCGGACTCCCTCAGGACGTTGGAGGGTTGTCTCCATCATAGTATTAAAACCATAATACACTTTCAGCGCCTCAGAGAGTAGTTTCCAATAAGTGACAATATGCTATGGCAAAGTGTGATACCATTCAAGAGCAGAGCCCCGAAGGGAGCAAGGAAACATTTTGACAAGCACTTTATCACTTAATTTCTTTACGTGCATAATTCTTTCGGACATTATTATGTGAGAGGCTGGTGTTCTAGAACCATCATAATGAGCCATATTTGGCATGGTGAAATTGTCGGGGACCCAGTCTTCATCTTTTTTGGGTTCTTTAGCAGCGATGTGGCGATTGATGTAGGCTTGGATCTCAGGTGTCATGCCTAGATGGCGATTGAGAAGCCATCATCTGTCGGAAAAAAGCGACTACTTTGGGGGTCACGCCCGTTAGTTTCGTGACCTATTCATTGATTGGTGGAGATGGTGGAGGATGAATGGTCAGCTGGCTAGTAAAGGGATTATGGGTGGTAGATGGTGCCCTTGGGAATTATAATAAACTGCAGAGGAGTAAAAGATGGTAGTGGCTGAGAAGCTGGGCATTGATGAGTAAATACCGGAGGTACCGAACTTTGAGCAAAAGGTCTCGAATTGAAAGGCACAATCGACGGAGTAGTCGAGGTTGGCAGAAAAGCAGAGGTTTGCCCAAAATGAAATAGGCTTGCCATGGGTTGAGTTGACTGAAAGACAGGTGTAACGGGTCTCATCCCTATCGGACCGGCCAATGTCTGTGTTGAATCATTCTGGGCTTGCATATCAGACTCTAATACTCGATCGAAATTTCTATCCTCGAGAGCTTGCTTAACAGCTACCTGAACAGTGGTTTGGATAGAAGCCTGAAAAGCATCTGAGTTTAGGAATTATGCCATAGAACTGGCAAAGTCAAAGCCGGGAGGTGGCCGGGGTCCTGCCCCCGAGGTGAGAGTAGGGCCGACTAGTTCCTCAAGAGAAGGAGTCCCTTCTTTGATTGGAAAAGACATGGCTGGTTGAGAGGAATTCTGTACCAACTAAACTTGTTCTGAATCTAACTCCCCATTGGAATCGATATACGGAACCCCCTCAACTTCTGTGGTGGCAACCGGGGTGAGAGAATGACGAATCAGACGGTGCTCTGGCCTTTTCCAAACTAGGGTGCGACGATAATCCTGCCTCCTCCTAGCTGAAATGGTAGGTAGCGGATCAGACCATGCATGGGTTGTGTGATGCCATGGATGGGTAAATGGTATTATGCAATAACCAATGCGTAGCTTGTATGGCTGCACGTAGATGTGGTTAACGATGATGTGACAGCTTATCCCTCCAACATTCATGGGATGTTTATGCCTCACACCACACATAGCGATATGTGGTGACGCAAAGGAGGTATAAGAGAAGTCCTACGCATGTTGTTAAACTTCTTCCATGAGTGGAAGTAGTAAGGGTAAGTTGGTTTATTTTGGCTCTGGAAGTCGATGCATGGGTGATGCATGAGCACGTAGGCACATAACCCGTCCCTTTTCCAACCTTATAACTCCCGCGTGACGTCTCTTTGAAAGGATGAAGTTTGGCTTCTTCACTGGTAATGGCGAAAGAAGTGCGTCCCAATTATTTTCATTGTTTTGGTAATCCTAAAGGGATGAAGTGCTAAGGCTTTTTCTAACCCGGCTTTGGTATAGGGTTGTTAATGTAGAAAGTTCTTGTTTACCTTAATTCCACGTTACTCAACCACTCCCCAAATAGCTACAATCGCAGTAGTTTATGTGTTGGTTAAAATGAGTGATCCACCCACTATGCATCCTTAATTACAAACAGGGCATGAGTGATACTTTTGCGAGCTTCTCGGGTAAAATGGGGCACCTAAAAATTATCGAACTATCTACACGCATGTTTTAGGATAAAACGTTATTAATTTGGCCAATGATTTCAATACATCATCAAAATTCCTTGAACTTTATGAAAAGATAAGTTTAAGTTTAAGGACAATTCCCCAGCAGAGTCGCCACTGTGAGCGGACGACCTTTTCCCACCCACGAGGACCACGTGAGATGCGTAGCATGAGGGGCGGAAAGATAACCAGCGCTGTGAAGTGTGCCGAGGGATTTATCCCATTTTAGCATGATGGAAACATTCAAGTTGATCTTGAATTTAAGTCCATTTCAGGTGTTAAAGGATACATGATCAAAATCCCGTACTTAAAATAGAGTTGCCACCCGGTTCAGCTCAATCGGAAAATTTTGGTACGATTTTTCCACCAGGTGGTAGACCATACCTTAAGTAGAGATTCCGAGTTTGGATGATGTTATCTATTTTTCATTACACCAAGTTAAAATATTCCATTCTTTCGTAATCGGTTTTAATCCACCCTATTTAGGCCGAGTTCAAATGTTGTTTTCGCGTTTATCAAGCAATCAAAGCAATAAATAAATTATTACAGTCATCCAAAAATAAATGCAAAAATTAAAATTATTATAAGGCTTTCAAATCCTATACATTTTCTATGCAATAAATAAAATACCCGAAGGCCTAACATTCATCTAACCTAAATCTACCTGCAGAAAATGGTTACTACAGATATGGCACATCGTATGAGGTGTATCACTTAGCATCCATAGTTAGTGGACAAAACAAGACTCGAGTTAGTGTGAACATGGCATAATCATTTACAATGTTATAAAGCCCAGTTGAATGGCTAAAAATGAGATTTGAATGGCGTTTGCGGGAAAATTTTATTTGGACCCAATTTTAGACTTGATTGTTGTTTTAACTGGATTATTAGTGAAAATACCACATGGTATAGGGTGGGGTCTATTTTCAGAAGGTTCTGGACCTTCATCGTTGCACTGTACACCCTAGCTTCGGACATTTAACTAGGTCGGAAATAAACGAAATAAAATAGCTGTCCAGAAGGTCATATTGCCGGCAACATTAGTGATGTCGCTAGTGGTATCAATCATATAGGCGGGCTACAAGACTTTTTGGATACCATAAAGAAAGGGTCCTACAAGAAAATGAAGTTTGGGGGCAAGTGATGTCGCTGGAGGTATCAATGATGCCGTTGTCGGCATGGTTGATATCGCCGGCGGCTTCACTTGCCTCCGACAGCATCAGCTTCTTGCAGCAGCAGCAGGTAACGGTAAAAAGTGACTGAAAACCCGAAAACAAGCACAAAATAGCACAAACAAGTGAGAATGAAGCTAAAGAGCTATGGGACTCAGAATTTTACCTCGGGGCCGTGAATCCACCTCTTTGTGATCCAAACAACACCTCCGGGGAGCTTGCAAAGATGATTCAAGTAGTAAATTTAAGGGTTTATGTCTCTAAACTAGTATCAAATTGATTTTAACCTAAAGTCTATTGATTTTAAGATTTAACTAAGAGAAATCAAAGAAGAAAAACCAAGAAAAATGGATTGGAATCCCTTTTCTTACCTTTTCTACTTCTATCTCACTAAAATTGATTTTCTCACTCTAAAACCCTCTCAAGTTAAATTCAGATGTGTTGTTGTTCATTTTGGAACCCTAATGCATGTTTATATAGGCAAAAATGGGGGGTCTTCGAGACCTTTTGGCCAGTTTCACTGAAATTGCAAAAAAGAGCTAGTCAAAGGAAGAAGAAGAAGCTGTCTGTGCAGAAGCCCGTTTTGGGCCATGCCGCCGACGACATGGTGACACCGCCGGCGGTATAGGTGATGCCCCCAGTGGCATCATCTTCCTGCAAGCTGACAGCCAACAGGCCCACAAGCCCAAAAAGCTGCCAAAAGGGGTCAAAAGCGGGTCAAAAGGCATCTTTTTGAATTTTAATGATATTTTAATGGGTATTTAGAGATTAATTTAATTTTGGGTGCAAATCATTGGTTCAAACTCCTACCGGACGTGTTATCGGACAAGCCAAACTGAATTCTTACGAGAAATAAAATTCGCGGGGAATTTTATATCGGTAATAAAAACTATAAAGAATTTTTATTATGAGGAATAAAATCGGGAATACGTCATCATTGTCTCGCGAGAGGGATCGCAAAATCCCATGCTCACAGCGAGGACAATTCTAAAGTTCAGGGAGGCAACGGATTTTGGGAACAAGTTAAGGATGTTGTTGATGCATTAAGCCCTCTTTATTACATCCCAAGATTTTGTTAATGAATTAATTTAGGTTTAATGCATTAATAACATCCTCAACTTGTCTCTAAAATCCTGCTGCCTCCTTGAACTTTAGAAGTGTCCCCGCGGTTATCTCAACTTTCAAAAAGTCCACCACTTCGCTCCCTGAATGCCACATATCAGTTTCTGGTTGGTTTGACTTTTCAAAGATATCATATTTTAAGATTTTCCCTTTCCAATCAAAAGCAGACACGTGACATTTAGGGAGCAAAGTGATCCACTTTTGAAAGTTGAGGTAGCTACGGGGACACTTTCACAATTCAGGGAGACAATAAAATTTTAGGAACAAGTTGAAGATGTTATTAATGCATTTGGTAATTAATTTATTATTATAATATTATTCTAAACATAGTTAAAGCTCTTTATGACATCCCAAGATTTTTGTAATTAATTTATTTTATTATAGTAGATCAGTTAAGTCCAAACGAATAGAAACTTAATATTTCATAACGTTTATAACAACTAATAATAATAAATAGACAAAAGAATTATTATGGTAATGAATTTAAAATTGGTAACTACTACAAAAAATAGTCACTTGACTAATTACATATGGAATGCATACTAATTAATATATATCAGAATCAGGCCTACATGCTAACTAATAATGTGTATAAATCACGTGGTAAGGGTTGAATTCTAGTTATATAATAAAGTTTATAGATACAATTCCATTATTAGAAATTTCATTTGAAAAATGATAAATGCTATGTGCTGTTTTAAAAAAAAAGCTTAAAACAACAATTTCATTAAAAAAATTTGAAATATATTTCCTTATTAAGAGAGTAACACTAGCGAGGGAGGGAAAAAATATAATTTTTTCATATAAAGAATCTGAAATCCTAAGGCCATGTCCAATCTATTATTCTATATTCTCTACTATAAACTCTATTTTTACAGTATTTACTCTATTTATACAGTTACTACAGTAAAATTGAAATCTAGTGAGAAATGAACGAGATATTATTGATTAACTTGGAATTACAAGTACAGTAGTTGCGCTTTTATATAGGGGAAATACATGTGATATACAGGGCACGAGAAGTAGTTAAGAGTCTGTTAACATATTAATGACAAGTCATCGATATGTGGCATGCTGAAATGGACCAATCATGGCGAGACACGTCATCAAGTTGATTAATAGAGTTGTGTAGTCTAACATCCCCCCTCAAGCTGAAAACAGCTGGAAGTTTAGGAGATTGCGATGATTTCTTTCAAACCCATTCTTTGTAGATAAGGTTGCATATGACTGGACCCCTTCGCTTTAGTGAATAAGTTAGTGAGCTGCTCGGTGGTGTAGACATATGGTGTTTGGATAAATCCTGCATCGATGAGATCTCAGACTAGGCGACAATCAATTTCGACGTGTTTGATCTTGTAATGAGATATTGGGTTCTTTCCAATCGTGATTGCGGCCTGATTGTCGCATCTGAAGGTAATTGGCAAGGGAATGTGGATTTTAAATCATTCAGAAGGTAATTAATCCACTTTAGTTCACAACAAGCCCCAACCATACTCCTATACTCGGCTTCGGCACAAGATCTACTCACAGTTAGTTGCTTTTTGGTTCTCCAAGAGACCAAGGCCGCACTTAAGAACAAGCTGTTGGTATTTTAGTGTAATTGGATCAACTGGTTGATCAATGCAGTTGTAATATTTCATCGAACAAGTTAGGAGAGTGCGGAGTCCACGCTTGTTCGAGTTCTATTACAATACTTAGCTACAAGGGTCCGGGAGCTACCTTTCGCAACAGTTCTGCTATGAACTGTTGTAGCTGCTCGAATGGACATGTCTTTTCGCAACACTTCTGTTCTGAGGAGTTGCGACTACTCGTATCAGGTCTATAAAACATGGCATTGGCAACACTTACAAAGAGGGTTTTTTGCAACGATTTCTGCAATTTTTGGTTCACTTTTCTTCACAACAAAAATTCATTCTAAGTTCTTGTCGTTTCTGATTTTATCTGATTGATCTATTTGGTAGAACCGCCAAATAAGATTCAATCTAAAAGTGTTCGTCACGACTTCAGAATTATCCATGCATCATTTTATTAGATTTCTTCAAATGTGACAACTGTTTTTTGCGGCAGGTCATGGTTTCTTATGACCGTTTGTGAGGGATTCTGATTCCGTCAGAAAGTCCATCGCAAAATGAAAAGTTAGGATGGTTAGTTTTTGTGACAACCGTTTGTGACGGTTCATGATCTGTGGCGATGCTTCGTGTAGCAATTTTGGCAACACTTTTATGATCTATTGCGATGCTGTTAGAAGTGTTGCCAGAAACAAGGCTACTGGTTGATATGGTAATGATTTTCAGAGCGTTGCTAGAATATTTTTTTTTGTGTCGGAAGAAAGAATGTAAGTGAAGCAGTTTTGGCAACACTTCAGTGAAATTAGGCATTGCCAAAAACTTATCCTTATCCAAATTTAACCGTCATCTAATGTGGCATTGGTTTAATTTTTGGGGTTGACATGTCAATGGTTGACTGACACATGTCAGTCAAAAGTCAAAGTTGACCGGTCAACATAATGCCACATAACGCGTTTCTAATGGCTTCCTTCGATTTTTGAAGGTCAGTCGGATACAAGTTATTTTTCTTATGAGTAGGGTAGTTCTTCCACAAGTGGATGAGTGTTTCTTCTTGGGGGAGGTGCTACTTCTTGGGTGTCTAAGAAACAAACTTGTATGAGTGATTCGACAATGGAATCTGAGTTTGTAAAAACTGAGCATAATTTAGCCGATCATATTACCAAAGGGTTAAGGAAAGATCTTGTGTAAAAGTCGATCATGGGTATGAAATTAAAGTCCATCTAAAATCTCTCATGTTAAGATACCCAATTCCCACCTAATATGACGTTAGGTGCTGAATTCAATAAGGAAAGCTTAACATCTAGAGATTGGAACACACTGATTAAAACATCCCAAGGTGTGTGTTCAGACCTGCAAGATAAAAGAGGTTGAAGTTTAACTTCTTAATAGTTCTTTTGAAAAAGCATATGCAGGTGCAAGAGTAAAAGAGCTACCTAGATAAGCATGAAGTTTAGCCGCTTCAAGAAGCTTGGACTAGGCTTTGATATGCTTATAAAGGATAAGGACACAAGGCTAGTAAAAGATAGTGTCAAGTAAGAACATGTTAGAATGTTAACTTATGTGTATATTATCTTCGAGTATTCAAGATGGATAACCAAGGTTTAATCTATAGTGACACCTTTAGTTATTCAAATACTTGGAATGTGTAATATACTAAGATGAAATTCAATCGTCACGATATTTCATTTATGCGTAAGTTTGTTATTTGTTGTAAATTTGTTTAGTTTATCATGGATTACACTAAAATGGGGGAGGATTGTTGGTATTTTAGTGTAATTTGATCAACTGGTTGATCAATGCAGTTGTAATATTTCATCGAACAAGTTAGGAGAGTGCGGTGTGCACGCTTGTTTGAGTTCTATTACGATACCTAGCTACGAGGGTCCGGGAGCTACCTTTCGCAACACTTTTACTATGAACTATTGCAGCTGCTCGAATGGACATGTCTTTTCACAACACTTCTGTTCTGAAGAGTTGCGGCTACTCGTCTCAGGTCTATAAAACATGGCATTGGCAACACTTACAAAGAGGGTTTTTTGCAACAATTTCTACAATTTTTGGTTCACTTTTCTTCACAACAAAAATTCATTCTAAGTTCTTGTCGTTTCTGATTTTATCCAATTGATCTATTTGGTAGAACCGCCAAATAAGATTCAATCTAAAAGTGTTCGTCATGGCTTCAAAATTATCCATGCATCATTTTATTAGATTTCTTCAACAAAGATCAAGAGACATTTTTTTACAGACATTCAAGGCTTCATTCTACCGGAATTCCCTAATACAAGCAATAACCCGATATGAATCTCCTTGTAGTTTGGCATGCGCCCCAATCTGAATCGCAAAACTCATGTAATTTAAGCTCATTCTTTGAGGGATAAAACAAGCCAAGGTTGTCTGTACCCTTCAAATACCTCAAGGCATGTAATCCAGCTTGGAGGTGTTGGTCGCATGGTTCTTGCATATACTGACTTAACTATTGAGTGTAAAATGATAGATCAGGCCTGGTTAAATTCAGGTACAATAGCCTCTCAATCAACCTTCTATATTTTTCTGGATTTGTTTATAGTATGCCTTGCTTGTTGAGGTCATTCCCATATTCAATTGGGCTTGTAACCGGATTGCAATTTGTTAACCCAGCATCCTCCAACAAGTCTCTTATGTACTTAGTTTGTGATAGGAAGGTACCCTGCTTTGTCTATGCAACTTCTAAACCTAAGAAGTACCTAGCATCACCCATATCCTTGATTTTGAACATGGTATTAGGAAACTTTTAACCTCTTGTATTTCTTTACTGTTTGGCCCCATAATCAGAATGTCATCTACATATAATAGGAGTGCCATGTAACTAGTTTCATCTAACTTTTTGATGAATAGGCAATAGTCACTTTTCGATAGGGTGAACCCAAATTCTATCAATTTGCTAGTTACTTCTTTGTATCATTGTCTGCCAGCTTATTTGAGTCCATAAAGGAACTTAATAATCTTGCATACTTGACCTGGTTTGTCCTTATTATAGGCTTGTAGTGGCAGTAGGAATAAATCTTCATCCATATAGCCATGTAGATAGGTGTTGTATACATCAACTTGATGTATTGGCCACCCCTTCGTAGCCCCGATAGCAAACACTAACCTCACTGTGACTGATTTAGTAACAGGGCTAAAAGATTCAAAGTAGTCTATACCTTGAACTTGGTTAAAACCCTTGGACACTAGCCTTGCCTTATAGATGTCTACTTCTCCATAAGATTTGTACTTGACCTTGAATACCCACTTGGATGCTATAGCTCTTTTGTGGTATGTCAATGATGTGATTTCTCAGGTCCCATTACTTTCCAATGCTTCCAACTTTATTTGCATAGCCTGTATCTAGTTTGGGTCTTTAGCTACTTCTTTATAGCTGCTTGGTTCCTTTATTTGCATCACTTTAGATAGGAATAAGAAGTGTTTTTGTAGTTCACCCCCTTTCCACGTGCTTGTTTGCAATATGTGATCTTGTAACCAAGTTGGTTTGTGTATTTCCCTTCCACTTCTGGACTTGTTGACTTCAGTATCCTTAGTTGAAGTCTCTTCAATCTCTTCTTGAAATTCTTGTGTGTTTCCTTGGTAGAATGGAAATTGATTCTCCATGAATTCCACCTCTCTTGTGATGATAATCTCATCATTTCTAGCTCACATACCTTGAAACCTTTCTGTCTTGTGGCATACCCAAGAAATACTGCTCTGTGCGCTCTAGGGGTAAGTTTGTGTTGGGAATTCAGTATCTTATGGAAGCATAAGCATCCAAAGACATGGAATCTAGACTAGTTTGGTATTTCCCCTAAAAACACCTCCATTGGACATTTCCAGGCTAGCATTTTTGTTGGCAATGCATTGATAATAGCCACTGCCATTTGAATTGCTTCTCCTTAAAACCTTATAGGTGTTTTGAATTGGATCATCACTGCCCTAGTTACCTTTAATGGGTGTCTGTGTTTCCTCTCCACCACCCCATTTTGTTGGGGGGTGTAGGGGCAGGGTTTTTGATGTATGATTCCTTTTAATTGGAATAATTTCATGTAATCTGTATTGATAAACTCAGTTTTATTGTCTATTCGCACAGTTTTGATATTTGCATTGTATCGTTTTTCTGCCATGTTAACGGAAATTGTAATTGCTTGATACACTTCTATTTTGTGTTTAAGCAATATCACCCATGTCACTCTACTGAAATCATCAACTATTGTTAGGAAGTACTTTGCCCCTATTAAAGATGGAACACTGTAAGGGCCCCAAACATCAACATATAGAAGCTGGAATCTTTCTATTGAAGAAATACAACTCTTATTAAAACTGAATCTGTGTTGTTTTACACATGAGAATACTTCACAAGATTGAGAATTACAATTTACATCTATATTCTTAATATGGGATAAGCAGTCAAATGATGCATGACCAAGTTTGAGATGCCATTCATCTATTGAATCTGCCTTATTTGCTTTATCTACATAAAATGCACTTTTTAAACTTCTGAAGATGTCTTGTCAAGTTGGTAGAGTCCATTTGTTAACCATGTTGCGGAAACTATTAGCAAACTAAAACTACTGCTAAAACAAAATAAAGAGGAAACACTAATATTACACTACCAACTTAATTTTATAACAAAATATTACATAGAAAAGGAATAAGAAGGACAAATGCCTTAGAGATGAGAAAGGCTTTGTTGGTGTGGTTTCAACTAAGGCCATAGGCCTTTTTTTATACTACAAAATCAGCCCCTATGCCTTACAATTAGCAATGTGGGACAATTCCCATTTTTCTTTTTTATTCACTTTGCCAATGTGGGACTCGGTAATCCCACAAATCTCCACCTTGACAAGTTCCACATCTTCAATCTCTTATCTTGCGTAGTGTCTTCCAATGCAGTCTTCAAGTTTTGACAGTATTGATCAAATCCAAAAATATTGAAATTTGATTGGGTTTACTGCCTTTGTCAACATATCAGCTGGATTCTCTGTGGTCTGAATCTTCTGGATTACAACTCCACCTACTTCGAGAACCTCTCGTATGAAGTGGTAACGAATGTCGATATGCTTCATCCTTGCATGGTAAACTTGATTCTTTGCTAACATGATAGCACTCTGACTATTGCAGTGCACCTTTATGTGCTTCTGTTGAATACCCAATTCACCGAGCAACCCTTGAAGCTAGATTGCCTCCTTTACAGCCTCTGTATATGCCATATATTCTGCCTCTGTCATAGACAAGGCAACTGTCGACTGTAATGTAGACCTCCAACATACTGGTACTTTTGCCAAGGTGAACACATAGCCAGTAGTTGATCAACGTTTATCTAGATCACCAGCATAGTTGGAATCACAATATCCAACTACATGTTGACCGCCTTTATCCTGCTGATATACCAATCCAACATCCACGGTGTTCAGAATATACCGTAGAATCCATTTCACAGCTTGCCAATGTTCCTTTCCAGGATTATGGATATACCTGCTCATGACCCCAACTGCATGTGAAATGTCGGGCCTTGTACACACCATAGCATACATTAAGCTACCAATAGCACTTGTATATGGTACGTTTGACATATATGCTTTCTCTGCTGCAGCTTTTGGAGATAATGCTGCACTGAGCTTGAAATGAGAAGCAAGTGGTGTACTAACAGGTTTTGACTGCTTATTTATGCCAAAACACTTCAATACCCTTCCCAGATATTCCTTTTGAGTCAAAAAAAAAGTCTTCCCACATTCCTATCTCTACTTATCTCCATGCCAAGAATCTTTTTTGCTTCGCCAAGATCCTTCATTTCGAATTCCTCATTTAATTGATATTTTAACTTCTCAATTTCCTCTTGGTTCTTGGAAGCTATCAGCATATCATCAACATAAAGAAGAAGATATATAAAAGATCCATCTTGCAGCTTGCGCAAATACACACAATGATCATATTTGCTTCTTGTGTATTTCTGCCTCAATATAAACTTATCAAATCGCTTGTACCACTGCCTCGGAGATTGCTTTAATCCGTACAACGATTTTTCAAGTTTACAAACCATGTTCTCTTTTCCAGCAACTTTGAATCCTTCTGGCTGAACCATATAGATTTCCTCCTCCAAGTCTCCATGTAAAAACGCTGTTTTTACATCCATTTGAACCAGCTCCAGATCTAACTGTGCTACCAAAGCCAATAAAATACGGATGGAAGAGTGTTTCACCACTGGAGAAAACGCTTCATTATAATCAACTCCCTCCATCTGAGCGTACCCTTTAGCTACCAACCTTGCTTTGTAGCAAACATTAGACTCGTTAGGAAATCCATCTTTCTTTGCATAGACCCATTTGCACCCAATTGCCTTCTTTCCCTTTGGAAGATCAGCTAACTTCTATGTCTGATTCTTCTGAAGGGACTGCATTTCTTCAATCATAACATTCCTCCACTTATCTCCTTCTGAACTTTTGACTGCTTCTTTGTAAGTGGTAGGGATGTCATCATTTGCAATTGGAGATGCAAAAGCCACCATATCAACATAGCGAGCAGGCTTTCTTACTGTTCTTTTTGGCTTTCTCAATGCAATTAGTTCAAGTTGCTGTGGAGGTTCTTGGGTTTGAACCTCTTCCTCATCAGACTCCTCATCTACCATTGGAGTTTCTACATCTTCATCATTTGCTGGACTAACTATCTGCCTTTCAAACTCCACCTGTTTCAGAGTACCATCTGTTTGTTCTGTTGTTACCTTTCTTAACATGGTAGATTCATCAAAGGTAACATCCCTGCTGATGATCGTCTTCTTGGTCTCTAGGCACCAAAGACGATACCCTTTTACTCCCGAAGCGATCCCCAAGAAAATTGCTTTCTTTGCACGAGGATCCAACTTTGATTCCTTCACATGATAATAAGTAGTGGAACCAAACACACGTAAGGAATCATAGTCAGTAGCAGGTTTCCCAGACCATTTCTCGAGTGGTGTTTTACCATCAATAGCACTAGATGGTAGGCAATTGATGAGATGGCTCGCATATGTAACAGCTTCAGCCCAAAACTGCTTGCCCAACCCAGCATTGGACAACATACATCGAACTTTCTCCAGTAAGGTTCGATTCATACGTTTAGCCACTCCATTTTATTATGGTGTATGCCTAACCGTGAAGTGCCTGACAATGCCGCTATCATCACAGGCTTTCTTAAATGGATCACTCGTGTACTCTCCACCATTATCTGTTCAGAGATGCTTGATCTTTCGATCTGTCTGAGTTTCCATCATATTTTTCCACTTAAGGAAAATTCCGAGCACTTCATCCTTAGTCTTTATAGTATACACCCAAATTTGCCGAGAAAAATCATCAACAAAGGTGGAATAATAGTGCTTCCCTCCAAGTGATGCCAACTTGGTAGGCCCCCACACATCAGAGTGAACATAGTCCAGAATACCTTTAGTATCATGGATCGCAGTTCCAAATTTCACCCTTGTCTTTTTCCCTTTGACACAATGCTCACAAAAGTCCAATTTGCAAGCCTGGACATCTTTCAATAATCCTTGTTTTACCAGAAGATTCAAGGATTTTTCACCAGCATGCCCCAAGCGCATATGCCACAATCTGGATGCTTCCAATTCTTTCTCATCATTAGAAGCCACTGCTGCAGTTCCAATAACAGTAGTACCTTGATAGTGGTACAACCTATTATTCTTTCGAACTCCCTTCATCACCACTAATGCACCAGAAATGATCTTCATTACTCCATTTTCTGCTTGAACTTTGAAACCCTTTTCTTCTAGGGCTCCCACAGAAATGAGATTCTTTGATAAATCTGGCACGTAGCGAACTTCCTTCAATGTTCTGATTGATCCATCTTGGTTTTTCAACCGAATGGAACCAACCCTATGTGTGGTGATAGGGGAATTATTTGTTGTGTAGACAACACCATCTTCTAGTTCTTTAAAATCATAGAACCATTCTCGATTAGAACACATGTGATAACTGCATCCTGAATCAAGAAGCCAAACACTAGAAGAGTTGGTAGAAGCCGAAAGAGCAAGTGAACAATCTGAGTTATCATTATACTCAACTACTGCAACAGTCTTTCCCTTATCAGATTGGCCTTTCTTTTTCAGCTTAGGACAATCTTTCTTCTAATGCCCCTTTTCACGACAAAAGGCGTATTCATCTTTCCCCAATTTGGATTTTGACTTTGATCATTGCTTCATTCCTTTCGCCTGGTTCCCCTGGCGTCCTCTAACAATCAAAGCCTCGGTAGCTCTATTTGAGCTTTCCCTTTTCTCCTTCCTCCTTAATTCATAGCTGTACAAAGCTCCATAAACTTTATTGAGAGTTACAGCAGCCGTCCCATAGAGTAGAGTTGTTTCGAGGAACTCAAACTCCTCCGGAAGAGATCCCAACAACATTAAGGCAAGATCCTCATCTTCAAATGTCACATCTAGGTCCAACAAATTAGCAACTAGTTGATTGAAGCTGGTGATATGATCGTTGATTGTGGTACCAGGAATGTAGGTGAATCGGAACAGCCTTTTCTTCATGTGAAGCTCGTTCTGACTGCTCTTTTTCAAGAACTTCTCCTCCAGTGCCGTCACCAGTTTTCTAGCAGAGGTTTCTTTGCAAAATGCATACCTCTGTTCTCTAGATAAACATGACCGAATTGTACCACAAGCCAGTCGATTGATGGTCTTCCATTCTCCTTCTCCCATTTCATTTGGTTTCTCTCCTTCAACGGCAATATCTAGACCTTGTTGAAATAATGCGTCTAGAACCTCACTTTGCCACATGCCGAAATGGCCACTTCCATCAAAAATTTCCACCACTAATCTGGAATTTACTCCAGCGGCCCTCTGAAGAATACTTGAAGAAGCATTCGAAGTGGATATCTTTCTGAATGGATTTTCTTCTTCCATTTCAGCTCAAACCGTAAAATCACAAATAATAATATTACTCAAGTGCTAGAAAAATTCCCAGGTAATTGGTCGAGTCACAAACGGTCTCAGTTAAATCCTAATTTCCTTAGGCTCTTATCGCTTGGTGACAAAATTTTTCCAGTTACTGTAGACAGTATACTATTATTATTCTAGATTTTACCGAAAGATTATTTTAACAATAATTTTAAATTTGCTAAAAGCCAACTAGACAACAGACCCGAAAATTAGAAAAAACTTTCTGATGTGCCGACTGTAGTACACCTATAGCACACAGAGCATACAAATTTTTCCTAAAACCAACGTTCTGATACCAATTGTTGCGGAAACTATTAGCAAACTAAAACTACTGCTAAAACAAAATAAAGAGGAAACACTATAATTACACTTCCAACTTAATTTTATAACAAAATATTACAAAGAAAAGGAATAAAAAGAACAAATGCCTTAGAGATGAGAAAGGCTTTGTTGGTGTGATTTCAACTAAGGCCATAGGCCTTTTTTTATACCACAAAATTAGCCTCTATGCCTTACAATTGGCAATGTGGGACAATTCCCATTTTTCTTTTTTATTCACTTTGCCAATGCTGGACTTGGTAATCCCACAAACCATGCTATTGCTATGACTTCTGCAGTTCCCAGGTCCTGTAGATGATAGTGATTAGCACCAAAAACCATTTCGAAATTTGAGTTTCTAGCAAGTTGACCAACTGATAATAAATTGTATTTTAAATCAGGAATGTAGAGAACCTCTATCAATTTTACTCTATTTGGTAACTCAATTACACCAGTGTGTGTTATTTCCTTGAGTGAACCATCTGGCAAAACGACTTCATGTTTGCATATGATCTTTTTAAACTGAGTAAACATATTCTTCTGTGCACACATGTGGGAACTAGCCCCATTGTCAAGAATCCAGTTAAAAGAAAATTTAGGATGGGATTCAACATTTTCACCTGAATACCCTGCGAATGCTGAATAATTAGATTTGTTGTGAAGTGGATATTCTGCTATATGTTTCCCTTTTAGCATCCTATAGACCTCTTGTAGAATGTAGCTCATATTCTCATGATCTTCTTGTGAGTTATTGCTAATGTGGCCCCTTCACTTGTGCTACCAACTTGGTTGGCATGTATTTGATAAGTTGGCTGTTGAACCCTTTGATTCACCCTAGGTCCAGTCCACCAGTAAGGGTAACCTATAAGCTTGAAGCATTGGTCCTTTGTGTGCTTGGTTTATCATAGTGATCACAGAATAAATGTTCCCTGTTTGGTTTCTTGAATCTTCCACCTTGTTTATTTCCTGGTTTCGAAAAGTTTGCTGCATCTTGCTTAACTTCTAAATCTTTGTTTGCAGGGCCAAAGAAGTTAGCTATTTCAAGGATTCTTTATGTTTTTACTTCACTCTGCTTCTCGATCCTACTTAGCATGGAATGGGCTTTATCTATGGAAGGTAATGGATCCATCAACAGAATTTGGTCCTTGACATGGTTGTAGTGGTCATCCAATTACATAAGAAATTGAATAAATTTGTCCTCCTCTATCTGGTCTGCTATTTTCTTGAAAGCATTGCAAGTGCAACCTCTCCTAGCACCGCATTTACAGCTAGGTATAGGCCTCAACATGTATAGTTCATCCCAGAACTTCTTGAGTTTATTGTAGTACATCATGATCAAAAGATTACCTTGACTAAACAGGCTGACCTCCTTCTTGATCCTGCAGAGCATTGGACCATTGTACTCTTCAAAGCGGTGCTCAATTTCCTTCCATAATTCCTTGGTTGTGGATACATAGGTAAATCCTTCTGCCAACTCCTTTGAAATCGTGTTGATTATCCAAGAAGTGACAAGACAGTCATTTTTCCTCCACCTATTGTACTCAATCGAGTCTTCGTTTGGCATCACCTCACCTTCTTGAATGAATCTCAGCTTCTATTGCTACTTCCGTTGAGAGTGATGTTGATTGGGATTAAACCAAGATTTTCAGAGTTTGATCCTCTTTCTGTCATGTCGCCTCCTTCTTCTAATAGATCACGATCGACTTCATCTTGGAATAGATCTGCGATTTCTTCTGTTCTTCTCCGATTCTTCCTCACCATATTAATTGCTCTGATACCATGAAATCTAGTGTGGAATGAACGAGATATTACTGATTAACTTGGAATTACAAGTACGATAGTTGTGCTTTTATTCAGGGGAAATACATGTGAGATACATGGCGCGAAAAGTAGTTGAGAGTTTGTTAATAGACTAATGACACATCATCAATCTGTGGTGAGCTGAAATGGACTAATCACGGCGAGACACGTCATCAAGCTGATTAATAGAGTTGCACAGTCTAATATAAATTCACTCCAACCCATTACTCCATTTCTCTACTCTAAAAAAAGAATCCTTACATCCAACAATATTTTATTATTATTATATCAGTTTTTTAAACATTTTATCCAATAAATTATTGTAATTAAATAAAAAAAGTATAAAGTAATATTAAAATAATCAATTTCAAATATAGAGTAAGGTATGGCTTACTCTAAATTTGAAGTAAACCATATCCTACTCCATATTTAGAGTAAGAATTCAGAGTAGGAATGGACTTAAATCCTACTCCAAATATGACATTTACTCTACAAATAAAGTATTATTGGACTTGCCCTAACTTTGCCATTGTTCTATAAATATTATAAAATTTTTCTATAGAATAATTGTGTCTCGGTTAGTGTTGGTACCAACTATAGCACACACTATAATTACTTAATTAGCAACACTATATTTTTTTTAATATTCATAAATATCTTTATTGAGATAATCTTATTTGGGATTTAGTTACAGTCAAGGATCGTCTTAATTTCTTATATAAGAATGAAAAATATAAAAATAAGTTTAGAAAATCTTTTTCCATGGTTTTCTTTTGTGAGTAAAGCTGAACACATATGTTCACAACTACAACTTGTTCATTAGCGACCCTCCTTTTGACTTTTAAAACTGCAACAGCTATCATTTTAATATAATTGATGTTGTGTAATGAAATATTATGTTCCACATACTTCGAATGATGCTGGGCCAAATACAACCCACAAAGACGAGATCTTTCTTTTAACATTAGAAAGTCTTTACAACTGGACTTAGTTAAATTGGTATTTTCATAAGAGATGGAGAGATGATTGGGGATTAAGTTGTGACTCTTACAAAATTTCTATTAATAAAAGGAGAGTCTTTACCAGATTTAGGAAAATTGGCAACACAAGTTTAATGTGAATGAGAATAAAGTTCGAATCTCACTAGATGCATTCGTAGTAAGGGGTAAGAAATCTTAATTTTTACTAAACCTCAAACGAATTATCTCAATGAAGATGCTTTCAACCATATAAGACTTATAATCTATCGAAGTGTTTGATCCAGTGTTATCAAACTATACCGGACCTCATACCAGTGAAGATTTTGGTGCGTGGTATTACAGTACTACTGGTATAATTAGTGGTTTAACGGGCATCATACCGTTCTTTTGCAATGCTTTCAAGGTCTGTTGCAACGCTATTTGAGTCTTTGCAACTATTTTCTAGTCTTTTGCAACGCTTCTACATGTTGCATAGCCTTTTTTAGAAAAATAGTCGATAAGTCAAACTGTACCGTAGCCATTGCCATACGATTTTGATAACACTGGTTTGATCAGCTGATTTCCAATGCAATATTCAGAAACCGGTAACATTTATCTGAAAACCAAACCAAGATTAGATTTGTGGTAGGAGCACTAACAGTCGTTCTATCAACGAAACTAATCTGTGGGCTATAGAAAACAAATAGAGGGATGAAAGTGGAAAGATGTTAGTGGGTTGTTGGTGGAATAATGAAAACTATGGGGGGTAAAAGAAGAAAGACCAACATTATGAGAAATATAGATTTTTTGTTCTCATTAGTGATTAGTGGATGATGTGGATCTCCTACTTATAAACCTAAACTACTCAACAAAGCGGGTGATGTGGCCCCAAGCCAACTCAACTGATCTACTTCCTAATTAGGTACATAAATTACCAAGTAACATTATGTGGAAAGTTGGGCACTGGCTTATTATTTAAAGTTCAAACCATTCCAACCCACTAGTTGTACTTGGGTTCACAATATAAGCTAAGCATGTGAATGTGAGAGGAGATTCAGGTTTGAATCTCATTAACTATAACTAAACTCTCAACATGATTCAATGCAAATAGTCGTGGTTCATATTAATATTTATATAAAAAAAACCATTGCTTAGTTGCTTTCACCATTTGAGTTAAATTCTAAACTAATTGCAATTGCAAACATCTACCTAATACAATACATATGACACCTAATTGTAAGAAACTCATATCATATCAATATTTTGATCAGTCTTTTTTTTAAACATATTGAATCATATTTTGATCATAGTCGACATAAAACATTTAGTCTCACAAATTGAAAATATAGTTTTAACCTTATGAAAAAATTTGTCTTTCTTGTAAGGGGTTTTAAGCTATTAACATATAAATAAGCCTCCAATTTTGTAACCAGCATTTCATTTTTAAAATCCTAAAATACAAACTTTGCTCCTGGATTTTTTTTGCAGGAGCCAAGGTTTGATCCCTGATCATCCCCATCCAAACTAGTAGATATACCACTTGACCAGAGGCCAATTGGTTCGCTCCTTCTAGTTGCATTGTAACATTTAAATTATAACGATCTCCTTTGACAACCATCTCACTCTCATATAATTTGAATTTCGCAACTTAAAACGAATATATATCTCGCAAACCGTTAACTTTTTCGACACAAACTTTTAGAATGTTTTGTTCGACTTATTTTTATCTTTAGAACGACATTCATTTTGAATATTTTTGGAGCAAAGAAAGATTATCGCAGTCTTATATTTGGTATAAGAGCATTTATACTGGTTTTTTCACTTTTTTTCATGAATGCTTTATACCTTTTGCTTTGGCCAATCATGTTTAAACTAATTCAGATCACTCCTTTTTGTAGTTGGCCAATCATGTTTGAACTATTCCAATTCCAAATTTCAAATTGCAAAACCAGTTTCAAGTTAATCCTCATTTTGAGTTATTTATATGAAGGCTATGAATTTTTACTTTACTCTCCTCGTATATTTTTCCTCTCTAATATCACAATTATTCTTGTATTCTTGACAATTTGAAATGCCGGAAGAGTGAGATTGAAGAAGTAATGAGCTATGCAATGCACTAAATTACTTTGTATCAGATGGCCAAGTTAAAGTATAATGAATTCAAACACGTGAAAGGCATGTATCATCAAATGAGAAATCAGATTAGACATGTAATAATCTTATAAGGCTTTTATGTCACGGTTTTTATATGAAAAAATTGAATATTATTGTGACCAAAAAGAAGAAAGAGACTATATAAATACATTATATCATTCTTTTTTTTTTAATATTTACAAGTAAAGACTGTGATACATTATATCTTCATTGTGATAAAACCTCTCACCCTCCTAACAAGTGAATTTAGTGGAATAAGAAAGACTGATAAATTATTTTGCTCCAAAATTATTCAAATAAAATATTTTAAAAACTCGTGTGAAATAAATAACGGTTTGTGAAATAATTATTTAAGTTGCCAAAAATTAAATAGAAGAGAGTACGTTGTTAGAAGAGGGGGGCTAAAGCAAATGAGATTCAGATAAAAAAGGGAAATTAAAAGTTAGGTAATGTGTAGTAAACTAATATATAAAATTGATCAAAAAAAGGAAACTAATAAATATAGTTTTGATATAAAAATATATTTCTAAAACCCTGTCTTTACTATAATTTCCGTTCTTAAAATGGCCAGCACGTATGTGTAAGCATGACTGTTCAGCTCATTGGTTGTGATCTGAAAGGCCAGCCCATTCATGACGCACTCAATCGTCTGGTTCCATGAGTAGTTTTAAACACTGTCATAAAAATTCTCATTTAGGAGCTATTTTGGTGATTGTCGTCCGACTTTTTATTTCTAGAGTACTATCAGACGCTCGGCTGATTTATTACAGCCTAGGCACCGTCTAATCCGATTTTTTCCACCTGAGCGGCGCCTCATTTAGATTTATTACGATACCATTAGTGATAATAATCATAGTTTACCGACAAAAAGTAGTTTAGTTGGTAAAGTAAAGTACATTAAAGTGTTCTCACAATAAAATTTTCATTTTGAGTCTCAAAGCGAGAAAAAATATGCTCTATGCCATTTAGTGATTTTTAAAACATGATTAAATTATGTTTTTTGATATTTTATATTATTATAATTTACTTTTTAGTTGAATTTATATTTTTATATATATAATAAATATTTAAAAATAAAAATACAAACCCGCCTAGGTATCGCCTGAGCCCCGTTCAGACCCCGCCTAAGCGTTTTGACCCTCCGGCCACCCAACTAGCGCCTAGCGCCTTTTAAAACGTTGGTTTTAAATAGGGGCTCTTACAAAAAAAAAATACTCATCTTCATAAAATAATTTGGACTAAAAAAATATTTTCAATAATACGCCCCAGCTACTGTTCATGGGTTTTTTTAGTTTGGTTACTTTCTTTTACATTTATCTTTTAAACCGTACATTTTTTCGACATGCTGCTGTAATATTTTTTGTTCGTCTCCTTTTTATTTTCCAAATTACATCCAATGTGATTTTTTCAAACTTATTCAACTGATAGGCATGTGGTAGATGTCTAGTGGATATGTTATAGAAGTCTGATGTACATGTGTTAGAAGTCTGGTAAATGTGTTCTATTTTTTCATTAGCCTTTTTTCTCTTATGATCTATATATTGTACTTTCTCTCTATTGGTTCTGTTCTTGCGTTTTTTCTTGATCTGGAAATCGCATCTCGATTCTCTTCTCTTCTTGTTATTTGTTTGATTTTGACCACTAATTTATCATTGTTTACCTGGTGGTTTGATTTCAAGATTTGCACAAATTAACATAACAATTCCATAAAAAACCATCAAAAACTAATATCTACCATATATCTACCAGACTTCTATCACATGTCTATTGGACATCTATTAGATGTCTACTTGTTCAATAGTTCGAAAATGTCTCATTGGATGTCATTTCGAAGATAAAAGTAAGACGAACAAAAAACTTTAGAGCGTCATGTCGAAAAAATAAATGGTTTGAGAGATAAATGAAAAATAAGAAAAAAAATCAAAAGAAAAAGGAAAGAAACAAGTGGATGACATGATATGTAAATAAATTGAAGGGAATGCGTAATTGTAAATAGTTTGACTTGATTATGAATTTATAAATAATTTATAAAGTATGACTATTCTTGATAGTTTATCTTTTAAATAAGCCCAATTAGTGTGAAATCATTTACATTACTATACATTATCTAAGCCACATTGCTATGAGATTACAATACTTAAAGAAAATGGATTGTAAATACTAATGGAAAAGATGTGCAACACAACTTGGTGGCATAGACATTCAATCACCCATTAACTCATCCAAGTGAACCACACGAGCAATAGTGTGTGTCATCACATTATTTGTCCTTGGCACAATGATAACTGCATATCATACATGCTTTTGATGTTAGATTAGGTTGATTTTATGGGCTAGATGCTACTAATTTGTGGTATTTTGTGTGTTTTAGACTTAAATTGAAGTTGGGGCTGCTTTCATTAGAAAACAAGGGGTTTTGGACCATTCTGAGGGAAGTTTGGCAAGTTTGAAAGTTACCTTGGAGTTCACGATGTATAGTTTTGTATTGAGAGTTTTTGAAGATGTTAAATAGTCCAAACACAAGCCCAAAAGTCTCATTTCAGAAGCCCAAGTTGCTGACCAGCACTCGAGTTCGGATGTGTGCTCATAGTTATCTTTTACTGATATGGAAACTAGGCTTTTGTGAGCAGACGGCCTTTTCCCGTATGAAAGACGGAAATAATATGAAGTGCGGTGAAGCGAGCCGAATGATTAATCCTCATTTTAGCATGTGTGGAAAATTATTTAAAATGATGTTGAAGTTGAATTTAAGTCCAATTTATATGTTTAAAAGATACGAGATCGGATTCCTGTATTTCAAAATAGAGTCGCCACCCGGTTTAGCTCTACCGGAAATTTGGGTACGATATTTCCACCGGGTGGTTATACCATACCTTAAAACAGAGTTTCTGAGTTCGGATTATGTTACATACTTTTCGTTACAAAATCAAGTCATCTTTATTTTAATAAAAACACCATTTTATTCTTATGCGATTTAAATCCCCTAATTAGAGTTTTCAGTTTATATTTAGCCAACCATCACACATCGCATTATGCAGAAAGAAGTAAATAAATAAAAAGCAGGAAATTAAAAAATTATTACAAGGCTTTACGAATCCTATACAATTTTTTATGTGAGAAATTAAATAATACCCCGAAAGCCTAACATTCATCTATCCTAAATCTACCTGTACGGAAAATGTTAGTACAAATATGGCACATAAATCATGGCAAGACATCCATTAACATGCATAATCGAGGCACAAACAATTTTCGGTTAATTATCATTTTTTTATGTGGAAGAAAAATATTTATTTTGAATTTTAAGAGTTAAAACACATTCTTCAGGCATTTAATGATCATTTTATCAATTAAATAATTAATTAAGTAAACTAAACAATCCAAAAAATTAATTAATATATTTACATAATATTTTTGGAATTTTATCAAGCATTTATTTGGTGAAAAAGTCATTTTAAGCCATTAAATGAAGGTTTCACCAATTAAATAATTAATAAATTAACAAAAAATGATTAAAAATTATTTTAATTAGTTCCAGATTTTTTAGAATTTTTAAGGAATTTTTCGGGTATTAAACGAGGTTGAAAACGCGATAAAATGACAAGATAGTGCTAAAAATGCAAAACAAAAGATACATGGACCATTTAAGCAATTTTTATAGACAGGCCACTTGAGTGGCGCGACTGGATGCTCGAGTGACATGGCTGGCCGCCCAATTGAGGCCGCCTGGATGTCACTCGGGCGACCAGTCTGCCCACTGGAGTGGTCGACTGGAAAAATTATTTAAACGGGAGGTTTTGGCATTTTCACGCCCGAAAACTCAAAATTATTGACATTTTAGGCCGTTTCCCACACTAAATCAGTGGATTTGCACTTAGAACACAAGAATAATGCCAATTTTTTGACCCGAGGGGAAAGAAACTCGAAAAATCCGGCGAAAAGGGAACTGGCCGGAAAATCGTGAAAATGCCAAAAAACGGAGCCAAATGCCCCAAAAACAAACAAAAACAATAGGAAGAGCAACCAAATTATAAATAATGAACGAAATAAATAGATTAGAACTTAGAATGATACCTCTAGGCCGCGAATCTATCTTCGAGATTTGAGTCAACCTTTGGCGAGCTCTTTTTGATGATTTTGTGTCGAAACAGTGGCTCTTGGCGATGAAAACAGTGCTGAAATAAGCGACGGATTTGAGTGAGTTTTTGAGGAAAAATCCCTAAATCCTATTTAAATTTGATTTTAGTTTAATTTAATCCGGTTTTAGTTGTTAGAAACTTAATGATTAAGCCTAAGAACAATTAGGAATCGGGATTAATGTGTATTGACCTAAATATCCACCTCTTTCTTGAGCTTTCTCACTCCAGAACTGTAGAGAAATTCTAATGTTGATTAATTTTCAAAATGGCAATAAAGTCATGAATATGGTGATTTTTGGGATTTTTATAGACCATAACAAGTGTAATTCTCCAAATTAATCCCTCAAATATCTCAATTTGGTGGAAAAATCCCAGAAATTCGACTTGGAGAGCAAGAAAAAACTAAAAAAATTGCGAGAACTGTGTCAGACGTGCGAAGGCTGCACGCGTTGGTTCGGCCACGCCCCTGGCTGCGCAAAGTGGCGCGGCCAAATATTAGACCGCGCCACATGACGTGGCCTTCCAAAAGTGGGAGGCCACGCCAGCCGAATAGTGGCCACGCTAGTGGGGCGCCTAGGCTGCCCCGGCGGCCGCCGCCGCCGCTGTCGATGGCGGCACCGGTAAGGCTAGAAGAAACGGGGGAAACACCAAATTTTATTTATATATATTTTTTTCTTTTTAATTAATTTTCTATTTGGTGAATTTTTATGGTTAAAGCGGGTCCTAAAATCGTTAAAAGGAAATATCCAAACGCGACTCAAAACGGGCAAGTTAGAACGACTGATCTGTAAAAGGTCTAAGCAATTTCCATCATCATTCGGAGGGGTCGACCGAAAAGCCCATGCTCACAAGCTGCCCATTGGGAGATTACTACTTGGTGGGCCAGGTGTGGTCTGACGAAAGTGTGTGGGATAGAAGTTGATGCCTGAGGGGTTTACCGGGTTCACCTTGGATGCGCCATCAACTCGCTTATTCAAAAGGATGACTTGATAGCATGATCGCTTTTTAATGCTTCAACATCTTTGTGGCCACCTTAGACTCTCCAAAAATGTAAAAATCGGAATCTCCACGATCACTTCGGACGCTTCAAAAATACTGATACGAGACTTTTGCGGGACTTCGAACACTTTGAAAAAGGTCACTTGGACTAATGTCTGTAGAATATTTTTCACTAGCTCCGCCTTAGACACGCCTTTCAAAAATAAATTTAAAATGTTAGTAGAAAGTCTCAAATTGCATTTTTATTGCTTAATTGATTTTGTGGAGACAAAAAATTTTGCCTCTTTAATTAACAATAAAAACATAGTATAAAAAAGAGGTTGAGTTTAGAAATATTCGGGAATCCGGAGAATATTTGTTATTCGGTTGATTTTGCCCCTTGAGCTGAAGAGAATATCTCAAAACACGTGCCAAGATAATAAATGAAAAAAATAAAAAAAGTAATATACATTTTCACTTTTCCTTCTCATTCATTTTCTCTCATCATTCTATCATTTCTTTTTCTCTCTCACTTCCATTTTCATAATATTCGTCCAAGAACGAAACCTGAGCCCTCCCTCGACTTTTCAAACCAGACAAAATGTATTGTAAGAAGGGAGAGAAAGTGCCTCACTGCTTGGATCACTACTCATTACCGGTGGGTCACGATGGCTGCCGTATTTGTCCTGTTCCTTTGGCATTTTCTGGCCTCACCTTATGTCAGGGAAGGATTAGAACCGATTTAGAGGTGGTGACTAGGTTCGGGTGGCATTAGTCGGTAGAGACTATGCTGCCCATTTGAGACATTTGATTCCATCTTGTCCGAGGAGAGCACAAGGTGATGTGGAGAGGGATTTTGAGTTCTAGGATGATAATGTCGCGACTGATGTTAGCGACGGGTTTAATGGGGACGATGATGACGCTGATGATATTCCTTCCAAGGACGACAGTGAATGAGTAGTTGCAGATCAGGGCAATATGTTTTTTTGGTGATGCTGGTTCGGTAGTCGACCCACCCGCTGTTAGTCAAGGCCGATGAAGGAGGGTAAATTTTCTAGCCTTCTCGCGAATTCATACTATTTTGTTTGTCCTATTTCATGCTTCCGGTTTCACTTTGCTTGACTGATTTCTGCTTTTATTTCTCGATTTCAAGGGATCCAGAGAGATAGGAGAGGAGCTCCCAAAGCCAGCACTCGAGAAGGTCCGGAGCCCTCTCATTGATATACGATTGACCCAGAGACAATTTCCATAGGTTCGATCCATCTCACTCGTTGAACATTTTTGCAAGGCTTTATTGAGGGTGCACTGGTAAATCAGTTTGACACTTCTCTTCATCTGATGAGTTGCCCGAGTGTTCGAGAGTTGGTTCCTGTTAGGGAGTATACTGCGCCTCTAACCTTTGCTTCACTAGAGACCACACATGTGAGCATTTATCTGACCGACCATTTAGTCAATTCTAATTTATTATTGTTGTCCAGCCATGGTGATCGGTTGGTTTTGCTTTTGATAATGCAGTACCCATTTTGGAGGCCGAGTGTCTAACTTGGGGTTGTTTCGGTATGAGAGACTTAGTGATTGTATAGGACTCCGCGAGCTGGGTAAGACTCTTTCTTGCCACCTATTTAAGATTTGAAACAAGAAGAATATATAGAATATTTGTTAATTGTGTGCATGCCTTTTCATCATCTTTCTAGCAGCGGATGATGAAAAGGAACTTTCGACTTCTTGCTATGGATAACAACTACTCGAAATCCAGACTTTTCTTCAGCTTCCATAATGGCTGCGATTGAGGCTTGGTCGGCTTTGATGACCTTAACTTTCCATCCTTTCCTATGACCTTAATCTCTGATGGAGAGTCCAAGAAACTGCTCCTATGGCATAAATTTAGGGTTGACCTAAAAGTAGAGAGTAGGTGACCGGGATGTAGAGAACAATGAACTGGACTTTGCTGGCAACTTACCCTGTAGTTACCTTAGCTTTGAAACCCCGATCACACCGTGCTTGGAGTAATCATAAGCACGGATGATGGTATTAGACTCTTTAAGTATAGCCTCAGACAAACCAACATGAGGAAGGACCTTAAGAGGGCTGTGAGGTGTCGATGACGTATGGGTCTCCCTTAGCACCTGCCGATGGGGCCCATTGCGGTGGTTGGTTAATTTAGGCATTATAAAACCATTTAGTTCAATTTTGTTGGTCCCTGTAAGGGTCTAAATTTGGTAAGGGGGGTGAATGACCCTTTTTCTTGGAATAAGCAAACTTTGAAAGTCTTTATGTAGCGTGTTTGAATATGATCCGGGGGATTGATTCAGATGATGCAGTTATGATAATAATAGTGCAAATAAATAAAGAGTTTAAAATTCAAACACGAGTATTTTATCCTGGTTCGGCCCCGCCTACTCTAGTTCCCGGAGTTTCCTTCCTCCGAGCTTTTCACTACTGGATTCCTTTCCAACTGGTAGGAATCAAGCCTTACAACTTATCTTCAGTAGTACCCCCTTCCGGATGTAGGATATACCACTAGAAATCCCAATTCCTAGCCGAGTCCTTTTGTCTTTAGTAGGATATACCACTTAGATTTCTACCCAAATCTAGGCTGAGTCCTTCAGGGAGATCCCACTCAAAGTACCTACTTCAAGCTGTATCCCAATCTCACAACTCACCCAAGTTGGAGATCTTTACTCTTTGGTTTTCTCAAAGGTTTGGTTTTAGACTTCCTTAAGTTTATAATTTCACTTGGGAAAACTTACAACTGATTTTGAAATGTTTGGTTCTTGGAGGGATGTGTTTTCTGATTGCTTTAGAGAATTCTCTTGTTAATTGCTTTCTCAAATCAACCAACACCTTCGCAACTTGGGAAGCTTCCCTTTTATAGGCTTCTATCATAAATGTAGACGTTGTGGGTTGTTGAACATGTATTTAATCTTCACTGTTGGTCAGGTAAAATGTGGCACTTCTGGAGCCATTGATCAATCCATTAGATAGAGATTTTGACCCATTTGAATCCTTGGGTTTGAGGCTGAAAAGTTGTCAGTGATCATTTTCTTGTATTTTGGTGCCTTGCCAACTTTTATGCCAGAGGCTTTTTAGTGTGAGCTCCATGCGCCTTCTTATTGGTCTAGGTGAAAAAGGTTGTTACCTTTTTCCTGTCCGCTGTCAATCCTTCTGTCCTTTTCTAAAAAGTGCTAGCTGTCTTCTTTTGTCTTGCTTATGGGAAAAGAATCTTTGACTAGATAGACTAAAAAAATGAAGGGAATGAATTTTTGAATTATTCCCTTTGTCTTGATATATAAGTCTTCCAGATGTCTTCAGACTTAATATCTCCGGATCTATCTTCTTCCGGATGCTTATGCAATCAGTTCTTCCGGATGCTGTCTTGGGTGGTTCAAAGTTTGTTTCTTTTCCAAACTTTAACTGGATGCTTCCTTTTATGCTTAGGTAACTGTCTTCACTTGTCTTGGACTTTGAATGTCTTGGATATATGTTCGGATAAATGACTTAGGTCATTTTAGACTTAGGTGTTTTGTTTACCTCAAACTTGATCCAGATTGTTTGTTGTTCTAGATCATTGTTTCCAATAATCTCCCCCATTTGATGGAAACAAAAACCTAAGACATCGAAGCGTAAGGAATGGGGTTTTTTATAATCTAAGTATGATTCTTGATACTTAGTCATTTACAATTTTTACTTCCCCATAATTCTAGCATCCCCTAACTCCCCCAACAGTTTTCAATTCTAGCTTCTAATATTTTTGTAGTATAATAGTAGATTGTACTTTAGAAGCAATTTTTTAGGAGAATTAGATTTTCACTAAATATACTTCTGCTGTTAACAATGGTTAACATCAATGGAGCTTTTGGATTACAAGATACAGAAATATATAAGTGAATCTAGCTATTACAATTTGTTTACAAAATATAGCTAGTCTAATTCTTTTCGGATGCATCAGATGCTCCTCCTTCATTTTCTTTGCCTTTCTCCCTCTTTATACTTTTCTCCCCCTTTTTCTTTCCAACTTGGGGGTTAATCACCATATAGGTTTAACATCCCAGCTTTCCTGCCAAGCCTTGGAATAGATTAAGTAGTCCAAGTTTCCTTGCCTTCTCTATTTTAAGATGTGGTCCACAGTGGCCAAAGATAGATGCAAAGGGCGAAAGAGGTTCAGGAGTTGGGTGTAAGAGCTTGTGATGTAGGGATGTATCTTTAGTACATATTCCCTATCCTTCTCATCAAAATAAGGGAAGAGTGCCTTTAGGAGAATGGTTAAGCCCTTATGTCCAAAGAATCATGTGTCCCTAATGTGCTAGACAAGGTCTTGGATGACTGGAAGTAATTGGCTCTCTAGGATAGATGGAGAGGAGGAGGATCCAGAGATTGATAGGTTTAACAGTCTGGACTGCAATTTCTCAAGGTCTTTGCCCATATCCCTGCAGATGTTGTGAACACTATTATTTACAACCATTATATCCTTATGAAATTCTTCCTTAACAGTGTTAATGACTGTATCCTGTCTGTTCATTTGGCCTGCTACCTCTTGGGTAATATCCTCCATCTATTTGGCAAAAAGTTTTGGCAGATCATCCTCCATGAACTTTGTCAACTTATTCAGAATTATTTGTTGCTGTTCATTTAGTTTAGGGAGAGCGACCTTTTCTTCTTTTTTTGAAATGAATTTTGACAAGCTTTCAAACTTGGAGTCCAGGTACTCTTTTATTTTAGTGGATAGCTCAGAAGAGGAGGAGGTAATCTTGTCCAAAATGGTTGTATAGTTATTTATGGCTCCGATGTTAGCCTGATCAGCAGAACGATTTACTACTGCTATCTTCTTCACACACCCCTTTAACTCCCCAATTTCAGTCTTCAAATTTGGAGGTGAGAATTGTTCAATTAGTACATTCTCCACGGATTTTAGATACTTGCATATGTTCCAGAGAGTTTGTTTATTGTAGCTTTCCTCATGTTCCTCATGGGTAGCTTCTTACAGAATTTTGAGTGCTGTAGTTATCTTTTTGACTCGCGCTTGATTGACACTAGTGGTTGGTATTTTGATTGGGCTTGCAATGGAAGTTTCAGATTCAGAGCTGCTTCCGATCTCATCGGATCTGGATGATTCTGCTTCAGAGGATTTCTTTTCTTCTTCCCCTTTCTTCTCCTCCAACAATTCCCCCAGACTAGCCTCGCCCCTTGAGTCCACTATAGGAGGGTGCCCTTAGGAACCCAGACTCTATCCCTTCTCAGGAATGGGTCTTTCGGGTTGGACTCTTGGTCCTTAGATACACTTGGAGTATATGTATCTAAGTTGTCCTCATTATCAACTACTGTTTCAACATCAACAGTGGCATTAGCATTAATATCAAAAGAGATTGTATCTGGGATTACCTCATTGATTTGCGTTGGATTCTGAGCATCAACTTCTTCTCTTCCTTCATTAATCTCCATAACCTCCGGATGACTGGAAATGTCCTCAGTCATCCCTACATTTGCCTTTGCAGGACTTCTAATTTCTCCCCCAAGCATGTTGGTAATGCCCTCAATAGCCTCTCCATTTGCCTTTGCAGGTCTTACTTCATCAGAGGTCTCAACTTCCAGATTAAGAAGATTTTCTGGAAATGGTCTGGTTCTGGGCAAGAATGGGAAATGATCAGCTTCCGGATCTTGGGCTATAGTAGCCATGTCTACTGGATCAACAAGGATTGGTTGAGTAACGGAAGAGCCTCTAGGTCCTTCTATTGTTTACTTGTTGATTCTGGCATTGTCCTTCATGGCCTCCTTCATTATAACATACTAAAGGTCATCTGGATGAACTTCCTTAGTGGATTCGAGCACATTTTTCCCTTTTGTTATATTGGCCTCAGCTAATTCGGCTTCTACTACCCTCTTCCTCGCTTCTTAATCAATGACAATCCCTGCCGGCTTCTTTTTCTTGGCTTTCTAGGCTTTTATAGCCTCATCAAAGGTACATCCCTTCTTTGTGAATTACTTTCTGGGTGCCAGAGTCTCATCCCCTATTTCCTCATCATCCACTATCACCTTTGGGATATCTGTGGCTTTCCTCTTTTTATCTGCAGCTTTTATTAATCTCCCCCTTGCCTTAGGCTTCTCCGGGCTCTTCTTTAGCAGTTGAGTGATAGTTTGTGCATCCTCATCAATTTCTTCCACCAAAACTATTGGAAGATCAGGTTGTGCTCTTGGCTTGGTGGTTCTAGCCCTTTTTGGAACCAGAGCCTCTTCAACCAGATCCATTGCCTTTCTACCCCTAGTTTTCTTCTCATCCCTTAGGTTTTTAGCCTTTTCTTCATTCCAGGTTTCTTTGAAGCTTAGCTTCTTGAAATTCTTTTCTAGAATTTCCTTTCTGTTCATAGCCTGGAACCCTAAGATATTCACTTTGTTTGCTACCAGGATTCTGGTGATCAGGGCACCATGAGAGTTCCTGTGCTGCCTTAGGTCGTGGATGATTAGTATCAGCATGTTTACAACCCTACTCTCTACCTAGTGCTATAGTACGTAATGCTGGAAGGATGATACTGTGGTGAGAGAGCCCTTCTGGATTAGAACTAGCTTGGCAAGTGCGTGTTGTAGAAATCTTGGCACTTCCAGAAAGTATGCTGAGAATTTGGCCCCAAAGTAGTTCAGATGTAGCCACATCTTGGGTTCATACTTTACTTGTTATTCATCCCCATCAATTCTGAGTTGGACCCCGTCGTTCTTCATATTCAGGAGTTTTTCAAAAAATTCCGGCATAGTGGTGATCACCTTTCCGTGAACTTGAGTTCCAAGAAAGGAGTGTGCTTTCAGGTTGTCATAGAATTTGCACACTAGGTCCGGATAGGTTGGGTAATTGATTTTGAGGAAATCAGTCAGGTGTTGATCCTCTATTAGTTTGGAGTAAGGGTCTGTTTTGAATAAGAAGTTGTCTCCCAAATAGTCTGTGGGAACTACTAAGTTTGATGGCTTTAGATTTATGGGAGAAAAATATTCATCTCTGAGAGAGGATTCTTCACATATGATCTTTTAAGGGAGCATTTTGATTCCTTTGCTTATCATTATGGCAGCCATTCCAGTGTGTTTAAAGGATTTAGGGTTCGAGTTTTGAAATTTGCAGAGTAACAGTAGATAATTGTTGCTCGCGTGAAGGAGACATGGATTTTGGAGGTATTTATAGAATTTCCAAAGTGAGGTTATTTTGGTAATCTGGATGCCATTAACTTTAGCTGGATTGTTGACATGATAGGTTAGATTTTAGGAGAGAGGTGAATTCTGTTTAATCAGAGAATTAGAATGGTTTATTTTTAAAACAGCTGTTCAATTTACCGCGCATGTAACCCCCAATAAAAGTTTGAAATTCAAAAAGTAACAGTTACTTTTCAACGCCTTTACTGCCATATGTCATTTCTGTCTGTTGATGTGGCAATATTCTATCTGGAATAGAGCTAACTTCATTTCTTCTTCTTTTCTGGATTCCTTATCTTACCAAAAATCCAAGTTAACTTTGTACTTTCTTCGAAATTTTTTTCAAATTGGATTTGACATTCCAATTGACTAACTTAGCTTGCCAAATTGATCTTTACTTAATGGCTTAGTAAAGATATCTGCTCTTTATTCATTGGTTGGAATGTATACCAATGCAACATCCTTCTTCATCACATGATCTCGAATGAAATGATGCCTTATGTTGACATGTTTCATCCTGCTGTGGAGTACCAGATTCTTTGACACATCAATAGCACTTTTATTGTCACACATTACATCCACACATCCGGATTGGACTCCATAATCTTCTAGTTATTGCTTAATCCAAAGGAGTTGAGCTACACAACTTCCAGCTGCCATATATTCTGCTTCTATGGTTGATAAGGCAACTGAAGTTTGCTTTTTGCTTTTTGCTGTACCAGGATACTAAGCAATCTCCAAGGAAATGACAACCTCCGAATGTAATCTTCCTCTCAAGAGTATCTCTGCCATAATTTGCATCAGTGAAGCCTTAGAGTGTGAATTCTCCATTACTAGGATACCATAACCCCACTTCAGTGGTACCTAGTAGGTATCTAAGGATCCTCTTTACTACCTAGAGATATGAATCCTTAGGATTGGCTTGATATCTTGCACAATAACAGACTGCATAGTGTATGTTAGTCCTGCTAGCTGTCAAGTATAGAAGCGAACCAATCATCCCTCAATATAGCTTTTGATCAACATCTTCTCCTTCACAATCCTTGGATAGGACTATATCTGGTCCCATTGGAGTGGACATTGGCTTGCTTTTGTCCATTTCAAACTTTTTGGAATCTCCTTGGTGTACTTGGATTGATTGATGAAGATTCCATTCGGACTCCGCTTAATCTACAACCTAAGGAAGAAATTAAGTTCTCCATCATGGACATCTCAAATTCCTTCTGCATTTGAGAGCTGAATTCTTCACACATCTTTTCATCTATTGCACCAAAGATAATATCATCCACATAAATTTGGAATAGAATGATATCATCCTTCTTTTTCTTGATGAAAAGTATTGTATCTGCTTTGACCCGGATATATCCTTTGGATATAAGAAATGTGGTGAGTCTCTCATACTAAGCTCTTAGTGCTTGCTTCAATCCATAGAGAGCTTTCTTCAGCTTGTATACATGATCTGAATGTTTTGGGTCTTCAAATCCAGGTGGCTGCTTCACATATACTTCTTCCAGGATAACTCTATTGAGGAATGCACTTTTGACATTCACTTGGAACAATTTGAATCCTATGAATGATGCAAAAGTGCAGAGAATCCAGATTGCCTCCAATCTTACTATAGGGGAAAATGTTTCTTCAAAGTCAATCCCTTCCTGTTGATTGTAGCCTTGGGCAACCAATCTTGCATTGTTTCTCACCACTATTCCGAATTCATCTAGCTTGTTTCAAAATACTCATTTGGTGCCAATGATTTACTTTCCTTTTGGAGGTGCTACTAGATCCCACACATCATTCCTGGTGAATTGATCTAGTTCTTCTTGCATAGCCATCATCCAGCTTTCATCTTCTTCAGCCTCTTGAAATTTCTTTTTCTCAATAAGAGAGACAAAAGTAGCATGTCTCATCATCTGGTTAAGTTGACCTCTGGTTCTTACTATATTTTGGACATTGTCCAAAATTCCTTCGACTGGATCATTTCTGCGATTCCGAACTTTCCTTGGTAGATCTTCATGTTGGACCGAAACTTGTAACACTTCTGCCTCAGATTCCTCTTCTTGACCATTATTGAAGTTTATCTCATGTTGATTGAGATCAACTTGTGGTACTTCTGGATTGAAAGATATTCCTTCATCTTCTTCTTTGTACTTCTTAATTTGGAAGGAATCAGGAACCTTGGCTTCCTCTTCTTCTCCAAGGTTTTCAGCTTCTAGAATTGGATCTTCCGGAGTAGAATTTCTCTTGCCTTCATGGTTAGTCTCATTGAAATCTACATATATAGACTCTACCACAGTTTAAGTTCGTTTGTTATATACTCTGTAAGCTTTACTATGTGTTGAGTAGCCAAGGAAAATTGCTTCATCAAACTTAGGATGAAAATTTTCTAGCTGCTCTCTATCATTAAGGATATAGCATTTACATCCAAAGGCTTTGAAATACCCAATTTTGGGTTTCCTTCCCTTCCGGATTTCATAGGAGGTCTTTTCTATGGTCTTTCTAATGAGAGCTCTATTTAAAATATAACATACAGTGTTCACAGATTCACCCCAAAAATATTTTGGCAAACAATTTTCACTGAGCATTGTTCTAGCCATCTCAATTATGGTCCTATTTTTTCTTTCAACAACTCCATTTTGTTGAGGAGTTTGAGGGGCATAGAAGTTATGTTCAATGCCTGTGGAGTCATAAAATTCAGCAAAGTGCTTATTTTTTTAACTCACTACCATTATCACTCCGGATGTGTGCAATGCTTATGCCCTGTTCTACTTTTATCCGGATGAATGTTTTTCAGAATCGGTCAAAGGCTTCATCTTTGCTTGCTAGTAAGATGACCCAAGCACAGTGAGAATAATCATCCACTATGACCATGGTGTATTCTCTTCTACCTAAACTCAACGGTTTGATTGGACCAAAGAGATCAATGTGCAAGAGCTCAAGTACTCTTTTGGAAGTAATATAGGAGATAGAAGGGAAACTTTTCTTATGCTGTTTACCTAATTGACATGTAGTACATAAGTGATCCTTGTCAAAAGCAACCTTAGGCAAACCCACTACCAATTCCTTTTTGGCCAGTTTGGACAGGAGGTTCATGCTAACATGTCCCAACCTCTGGTGCCATAGCCATGATTCTTCTTCTTTAGACACCAAGCAGATATTCTTTTTCTCATTTTTAATGTTAACAGAATAGACATTATTTACTCCAGGTACATAAAGAATGAGTTGACTAGACTTACTATCAAAGATTGAGCAGCCTCCGGAGTCAAAGGTGACCTTTCTTCCTTTTGTCATAGAGTTGGTCTACACTTAGCAAGTTAAACTTCAATCCATCAACCAATGAGACATCTTCTATTTGTATTTCAGATCCAATGGTTCCATGCCCAATGATCTTTCCCTTTTGATAGTCTCTAAAGCTTACTTTGCCTCCTTTCTTTTGGATTAAAGTGATGAAGGCCTTCTCATCACCTGTCATGTGCCTTGAGCATCCACTATCTATGTACCATGTGTGCTGATCTTCTGTGGATCTAAGGCATACCTGCAAAACAGATCAAGTAGATTTGGGTACCCAATCAGATTTGGGTCCTCTCGGGTTATCAACCATCTTAGGCCAAGAATAAACATCATAATAACCATTCTATAATCTACACAGTTTAGTAATATGGTTTATTTTGCCACATAACCTGCACCCTGAAATGGGTCTGCTCTGCTGCTTCTTTTTTATCTTTTCAAGATCCTCCTTCTTATAGTTCCCTTTATATCCAGCTTCTTGAATGCTTGTTGTTGGTCCGATGTATATTCAGAAGCTAGCTGGAGGTGCAATCTATACTCTATGATTCTTCTTTTGTTGAGCAGGTTGTTGATTGTAAACTACCTTAGCTTTTCCTTTTTGGGCAGCAGTATATCTTTGGGCTTATGGTTCATTGTTGAACACCTTCTCCTTCTGGTTGAAAGGATTTGGATCTCTTTTGGCAGCTTGATGTTGATCTGTAGCTTACCTTGGATTTCTCCTTCTTTGCTGAGAAGGACCTGGTTTCCTTTCGGATGCTTCCTTCATTAGAGTTAGCTCTCTTTGTAGCCCTATTAGGTTGGCACTTAAGATTTGCACTTGATTTCTTAGGAAGTTTTCTTCAACCACATCTATGTGCTTTATTGTTCTAATCAGGTTGACAGCTTGTGCTAAGGCTTCAACATCTTCAGTGAGCTCTATAACTTGTCTTTTTAATGATTTGATGGCTCTTGTGTTCTTTCTCACAACATTGATCACAAACTCTAAAGCTCTAGCAAGTTCATGGTTAGAAACAGAATTAGAGTGAGAGTTTACCTTAGTACTAGCTATTTTTGATTCCGATTCCTTGATTTGTGATGTGTCTTCCTTAGAGGCATTTCCTCTAGATTGCTTTGCTTCCCAATCTGTTAGTGCCATGAATGCACAATGAGCAGTCTCTTCTTATTCTATTAAAGATGAACTTCTACTTTCTTCACTAGTGCTCCATGTTGCCACCATAGCTTTCTTCTTATACCTCTTTTCCTTCCTTAGGTTGGGGCATTTGGTTCTGAAGTGCCCTTTTTCCCCGCATTCAAAGTAGGCAGCATCTTTTTCTGGATCTTTCTTTTCTTCCGGATCCTTTCTGGGCTTATCCCTTCTAGAGGAGCTTTTCTTTATTCTTCTAGAATCATATTTTCTAGAATTTCTTCTTTCTTCCTTCTTTAGGAATCTATTGAACTGGCTTGATAGCAAGGCCATTTGTTCCTTGCTGCATTGAGATTCCTTAGGTAGCTTTTCTTCTCCGAATGAAGTTGATCCGGTGGATTATACCTTGAGGACATTGGCTTTCTTCTTCTCTTTAGGCTTTTTCTCTTGTTGGCTATATCTTTCCAGGGATAGCTCTTAAGTCAAGAGATTACCAATGAGCTCATCATAGCTGTAGAAGTTTAGGTCATGAACTTCCTCAATGGCAGTCTTCTTATTGTCCCATTCCTTAGAGAGACTCCGGAGTACTTTCTTGACCATGTCTACTTTTGAAATTTCCTTCCCTAGCCTCTTTAATTCATTTACTAGATTAGTGTATCTAGTATTCATACTACTGATGGATTCTTTGGGCTCCATCTTGAAGGATTCAAGCTTTTGTTGAAGTAGGTCAATCTTGGCTTCCTTAACCTTGCTTGTTCCTTTATAGGTCACTTCTAGCTTCTGCCATATTTCTTGTGTAGCCTCGCATCCAGATATCCTATTGAATTCTGCTGTACTAAGTGCACAATGAAGCATGTTAATAGCATTTGCATTTTCACAAATGTTTTAAAAATCATTCTCATCCCATAATCTTGAGGGCTTTCAGGTTGTAAGACCCTCTACTTCGTGAGTAGGCTCATTTGGGCCATCTTTAATGACCAACCATGCTTGCATACTGTGAGCACTAGATTTTAACCATCCTTCTCACGAAATAATGATGAGAGCTATATGATGCAATGTCTTTTAGGTGTTGTCCATCAGAGGTGTTCCTACTACTACATAGTTGAGTTTGGCAGAAGTTTGGAGACCTAATCTGTCCTTAGGGACTCGTACGAGTGCTGCTTGGTGGTATGGATCCACTGGCAGAGCCCGTATGGGTCATCCCTTCCATACGGGTGGGGCCACAACTATACGAGTCCTCTTATTGCCTAAACAGGCTCTTTTGGAAGGGAATTCTTTTCTATTTCGGGAAAAGGCAGGTCATGAACGTGATTTATTTCGTTCAGACCTCCTTTACCCTATAAATAGGGCCATTTTCTTCACATTTTGAACACACACACATCTCATAGGAAAATTATACTAAAACTCTAGCAATTTCTATAGGTATAGAATAGGTATAGTGGGATATAACAAGTATAAAATACGAAGAAAACCCTTCCTTTGAGGTTTTGTCCACATTTTGTTCATTCATAGCTTCTTTTACCAGGATTTAAGGGAGGTTCTATCCACACAAATACTCACCTAAATAGTCTTATCTCATCATCTACTTTGACTGGGCTCTCTCAATAGTAAAGGGATTACCTCAAAGTGGATTCAAGCCGCAAAGGTAACGCTCCTGAGTTTCAAAGAGACTCACATCTCAGTTATTTCATTGTTATTATTATTCTCTGTTCCTTCTATTATATATGTTCCTTTCATTTCTTGTTTTGGGTCTGTTCCTAACCTGTATAAGCCTTGTTGGCACCATATATCCCTAAAGATATCAAATCAGTGCGCCATACTTATATGGAAGGAAATCCCTTTTTATTTTATTTTCCTGCCACCAATCTGTCAATCTATTAATCTGTAAACTGAATTGAACATAGTTTCTGCCTAGACCAGACATGACCCATACGGGTACACCATACCTATATTGATCCTCCTTGTTACCCCTTACAGGTCCCGCCCACCCATATGGGTACCAGCCTCAGGCAGATTCCAGAATTCATTTAAACTTGTTAAAAATTAATCCAACTCACCATTTGCAATGCGATCATTTTCACTAATAATCTGGCAAATCAACCCACATAAGTTAAAATGTGTTTTCACAACAAAATATGCTGAAGTGCTGATTTATAATGTTCTATTAACTATGCTAACGTCTGTGGATGCTGGGGAATTTATTTTCATTTTGTTTTATAACTTAGAACAAATGTATGGGTTCTCTTTGCAATTTCCCCCATTTCCCCCGATTGTAATTTTTATAACCGCACTTATTGTTTGTGCTTTATTGTAATATGTAAATGCATTTAACGAGTGTGAAAGAGTGTAGAAATAGGATTTCTATGATAATCCCCCAAATGATGAAAACAAAAATGGTTTTACGCGGTGAATGTAATTTTAAATCAACTAAATGAGAAATAAGTGACTTATCTGATACCCAAATCTCTGATCCAATAGGTATGAGTCTCCTGCCCATAGGGAACCATACCAAAACTCTTTCCCAAGTAGACAACTTGGGTGGCAACTCTATCTATTGTATTGAGATTTGGGTCTCGATTCTTTTATTCATTAAAATTAGCTTATTATGCGAACTTTAACTAAAATGTTTTGTCACGCCTAAATCCAACCAAAACCCCTAATGGGCCCCGCCTCTCACACAGGCGCCAACGGTGACCCACACATCATCCACGCCTCACAGTGGCAACTCCGCTGGGGAATTAATCTTTTAACTTGCAAAATGTTGGTTGGTTTTGAAAGCTTAAAAGATTAAGATGAGCATTGAAAATCATTTAGTTAATTCAACCCGCTTTTGTTTTCATCATCTGGGAAAATTATCACACTCTATCTTCTCATCTCCTTCTATCTTTAGTTAAATGTGCTCTTCTTCTAGTGCTAGGTTAATGTGCCCTACTATTTCCATGAAAGTCATAACGGTGATTCCCATGACTGCCAGGGATATTGGGGACATCTTAGTGGGTGGAGCACTCATTGCCATCTCCCTCCAAAAGAGGCTTGATATGATGGGAACCTTCTACATCAACTTCCGATATGTCCCTGCACCATTCTATTGAAAGCCATAGAAGTTTACCCTTTAGGTACCCTAATTTTTGTGTGAGATTAGATTAAGGAAGAATACCCTCAGACTCGGTGGGAGAAATAAGGACGGAACTGATCAATTTGCATGTGTTGTGATTAACCCCTCCATTCATCATTATAATTTATGCATGCGTACCACATCCCATGAATGTACTGATCTCTTGGTTATCAACTCAGCCAAAACTAAACCTTAAAGGGAAAAGGCTTGGCGATGATCTCAAGTCTGTTTGACTTGCATTCTGGTTCCTCTAGTTCCGTTAAGGGTTGCTCCATCTCTGTCTGCAAGTATTCCATACAATAGTCAATTTAGTCCAGTTGATCTTTCTGCCTATCATCCTGAGGAGATGTCTCGTATCCTAACTCCAGATGGCCAGATCAATGTTGAGGTTAAGGATGTTGCTACTGGTGAGGAGGAAAATGCATTGAGGGCTGAGGTTTGGTCGGAGATTGCAAATGCCGTCTCATAGTACTTGGGAAGTGATCAGTTCCTGGACCAAATGAATGATATGATGTTGGCCTCCATCAGAGCGATCATGGTCGAAGAGAGAATGGGCAATGCTCCTCATAGCATGCCTGTCAATACTGTAGTAGTGAATGCAGTGATCAGTGAGCAAGTATCAGGAGTTACTCATAATCCATTCACCAGTTTTTATTGCCGCCAATGCGGACTCATGGGGATTCTTCTAGTCAGTTTGGTCAGTTGGGTTCAGTGGGTATAGTGGCTCCTCTGGTCGTTAGTCAGTTTGGTCAGCCTAGTCAGGGGTTTTTGCCACCTCCATTTCAGTTTGGGGCATCCGGTCTGATCCCAAATTTTGTGGTCACACCTAAGGGGACGACCTTTCCTCAATCAACAGGTTTTCCCTTGGGTGCAATTACTCAATTGGAGGGTTTGCCTTTATCCTTGGAATTGTGTGACCTACTTTAGAAATTGCTTGCTATTAATCCCAGCTCCCAACCATTGTCACTATCCGTCCACGCAGCTAGAGAGGAGGATTGGGTCCCTGAAAACTTTAGTATGCCTACATGGTGAAGTATAAGGGAACCTGTCCGCCTCAATCTCACATCACCACCTATCAAAGGGTTATGAGAATCAGGAAGTTAAGTGATAAGGTTCTAGTTGAGATGTTCCCCTACACCTTGGAAGGTCCTACTATTGAATGGTACAACACTCTTTTAGATGAAGTGACCCAAAACTAGAAAACTCTATCAAAGGCTTGTATTGAGCATTATGGTTTAAATGCCACCATCAAAACTACCATACAGAATTTGGAGGCTATCAAGCAGGCCCCCAATGAGAAGTTCAAACCCTATTTCGAAAGGTGGATGGCCACTCAAGTTCTATTGAAGGATAGGCTATGTCTCCTAGAGATGATCGTAAAATTAATGGATGGTGCACTGCCTGCTTATCAAAAGGTCCTTGGTATGGATAAATTCTCTAGCTATGTTGAGGTCTTTGAAAAAGCTGAGAAGTGGGAAAGGATTGAGGAATTGAAGAAATTAAGTGTACTAACCAAACCTTGGTTAAAAAAGAATGACCCTTCAGCCCCAGCCCAGGTTTCTAAGTCAAAATCTAGCTCCTATCCTAATATAGTGGTAGTGTAAGAAGAAGTGGCCGAAGTCCGCTCCATTGAAGATGGTATTTCCCTTGGAAAGCATCTCTTCCTTCCATCTTCACTAAGTTGAGGGCACTCGGTCTTCTTCAGAGTATCAAGCCCTATGTCCCACCCAAACCTAAAGACAAAGATTAGTTTTGTGATTATCATGTCAGTAAGTGGCATCGTACTAGTGCCTTTAGGGATCTGCTTGAGGCCATTCAAGGTTTGATTAGGGATAAGAAGATTTAGGAACCCAAGCTTAAACCCAGTACCATGAATAACCCCTTGCCAAATTTTAAGAAATAGGTTGCAACTGTCGAATCAGGCTTGCCCTCCTCCCATGTCCTCAATATGATCTCACAAGCTAATCCCGTGGTTCACTCCGTCTTGGCTTCACCAAATGAACCAATTCCCATTAACCTCGATGCATTCAAGTTAGAAGGAGTGCATGATGAGGAAGCTATGTTGGTTTAACTAGAGCCAATTGATATCGATGCTTATGTATTGAAAAATGATGAGCTCAAAGGACCAGCCTTGTTGGTAGAAACTTCTAAAGGCAGAAGTTATATGAAAAATGGGGTATTGCATGTTACCCGAATTGGAAGGATCCCTCCTGATCCTCTCCCAAAAATAAGAAGGGGTAGAGATGTAGATATCCAGGTCATTCCAAGCGTCAATCAAGCTCCAATATTTACACCCGCTTCAATCGGCAATGAAAAGAAAGAACCAAAAATCTCTCCTCTCATCTAGCAATTACAAGTTACCCCTACTAAGTACAACATTTGGCAGCTTCTCATTGACTCTAAGGATCATAGCAAGGGTTTGATAGAAAATTTGTTGAGTATGGAAGCTACACTGTCTACTACGCTGGTTGAGATATTTTCAGTTATCGGGGGATCTTCTCCTAATCAGATTGAACCCATCAAGTTCTATCCGTCAGATTTCCCAGCCGAAGGAAATAAGCATAACAAGGCACTCTTCATTAGGGTGCAAATCTTTGATCGTTCTATTCCTTGTGTCATGGTGGATGACGATTCTGCCCTTAACCTCTGTCCTGCGAAGATCCTTCCTCACTTAGGGGTAGACAAATCCATGTTGGAAAAATCCAATACTGTTATAAGGGCATATGATGATACAAAGAGAAGTGTCATTAGGGTATTCGAAGCTGAAGTTATAGTTGGGGAAGTGAGGTCCAAGGACTTGTTCACTATTCTCAATATTCCCATCACCTACTCATTACTGGTGGGTCGACCTTAGCTCCATGCATTGGGAGCTGTCCCTTCCACAGTCTATCAGAAAGTTAAACTCATCCATAACGGCAAGCTAGTAACCATTCATGCGGACAAACCATCTATCATAGCAGCTATGGAGGCCCAGGAAAAGGTATCTAGGGTGGCTGTAGCTCACCAAGGTACAAAGTTTTCAGTTAAGGGGTACATATCACTTAAAATTGAGAAGATTATGATGAAGCAGGGTTACGTGAAAGGTAGAGGGCTCGGAAAGAATCTTCTGGGCATGCTAGAACCTCTTTTAGTCCTTCCATGGCCATTAAGACGTAGCTTAGGAAATTGCCCAGGTGCTAAAAAATCCAAGCCTCAATCTGCCTTATGATAGGAGCTGAAGTCAAAACAAGGGGAATTAACGGGTGAAGAGGAACCTATCGAAGTAAGTGGCAAGAAGGTCCCTGGTTTTGAAATCTTTAACAACACATATGATTTCAAGAAAGGCTGCCTGATTGAAACCTCAGTTTCTATGGAAGTATGCGGGAATACAGAAGAAGATGAAATAAATGAGGCAATCAAGTCTATCACTAAGGCACTAGCGGTACTTATGAGGAAGAATTGGAAAAGAAATGAGAAGGGAAATCCCATCAGCAAGGCCGTCAAGAACTTAGTGAAAGCAGTGGCCGAAGAAACACAAGCAAACTTGCACACCAGGGCTACCAATTTAGCTATCAATCAACAAGGCCCTCCGCCTGTGGAGGATGACTCAAAAGATGTAATTTTTAATGTTGCAAACAGTTTTTATGCAAACAATGTTACTTATAAGGCATATCATGAATAAGTTGTAAGCATCACTGTCTTTATTTTTAACATGTCATGAATAAATTAATGCATCTTTCATTCACATTTTCCTTGAGTATTTCATTCTAATGACGTCATGCACTCACAACAACAACATTCTTAAAGTATCATCATATTCATTAATGAAGTTGACTTTGAGTATAACGCAATGGTATAAACGTCTAATGGTTAAAACCTATCATCAAAAGAATGAAAAGTGCTTAGCAAACATGATAACTATTACCCCAGGTCCTTCTTTCTTTACGAGGGGGAAAGAGTAAGACCAAGAACACTCATAAAAACACCAACAGCGGGCTAGCTCTAGTTATGAAAAGATAGAAAGTACATATTGGGGCACAAAATGTCCAAATCCTTTAGAAGCTCTAAAGGGAAGCTAATCATAAGTCAATCAAGAAGATTTTGTCAAAGACAGTGGCCACTTATAGAGATTGGGCTGATAAGCTTCCATTCACATTTTGGGGGTATAGAACCAGTGTGAGAACTCCCACAGATCAAACACCTTTTTCCTTGGTATATGGAATGGAAGCCGTGTTACCGGTTGAAGAAAAGTGAGATCTCTAAGAGTGACGCTTGAACTGTAGTTAAAAGAATCAGATTGGCAAGAGCCAGGTATGAATAGTTGAGTGCGATAGATGAAAAGTGGCTCAAGGCACTTGACCATCTCCAGATGGACCAATAGTGCATGGCTCGGGCTTACAATAATAGAATCAGATACTTGAAACAACCTCTTAAAATGGGTGATCTGGTTCTTAAGCAGCTACGCCAGGTCAACACCGACACTAGGGGCAAGTACATGCCTAATTGGGAAGGACCATTCATCGTGAAGAAAGTCGTCGGTAAATGAGGAATCAAGCTTATGGACATGGATGGAAATGAGTTTGTGAATCCAGTGAAACAAGATAGGCTCAAGCGTTATCATGTCTAGGACAAAAGAATTAAATCATAAAAAAGCAACACAAAGAATAAAAGAAATGAAGAATAAAACACCTGACGAGTAGTCCTCTACTGCTCGGGTAAAAATTAGGGTGCAACCCGCTGATCAGCATCCCACAAACCGGTCAGGCAAAAATTAGGGCACTCCAACGCAATAAAGCCTGCTAGGTTGAAAACTTGAAAAAGGCGGCTTAGGCAAAAGTTAGGGCATCGAGAGAAAACTGTTAGTTGCTTTCTGGAAAATCTATAAAAGACCAGTAGGCAGTAGGGGTTAACCATTGGAAATTATTACCATTGCCTATGTACTCAAATTAATCTCATCAATGAACATGTTATGATCTAGCTAAGAATCTTGGTCTTATGAATGCATCCATGTCTTTAGGCAAAATGATCGCTGGTATGTGAACATTAATTTTTTTCTACTTGTTATGCATCATTGTGTTCATCTTTACCCCACATTTGCAATATTCAGAAAAGCATGCTGGATTGAAAACCCGAAAGGGCGGGCCATGCAAAAGTTAAGGAAAAAAGAAAAGTCTGCTGGATTAAGCCGTCAAGGATAATTTAGGCAAAAAATTAAGATAGCCTGCAGGATTGAAAACCTGAAAGGGCGGTCTCGGCAAAAATTAAGGCAAAAAGAAAAAGAAAAGCTTGCTAGGTTGAAAACCTGAAAGGGCGGTCTAAGTAAAAGTTATAGCTAAAAAGAAAAGTCCGCTGGATTAAGCCATCAAGGATAGTTCAAGCAAAAATTAGGACAAAAAGAAAGAAAAATAAATGTTTGATATGTCACCTCGCATCAAATGGCCTATGCAAAAGTTAGAACATCACTTGGTCCCCTTACTATGTAACTACTGGACAAAATACGGGTTCGTAAAAGCAACAATATTCAACAGTCTCAGTTTAAGAAAAATCCATAAGCGTAGAAGAAGTATCAAAAGTACTAATCCAAAGATCAAAATCAAAACAAGCCATATAGGGCCCAAAAGTACCAACAGTTCAGAAAGTAATCATAATCTAACCTGTCGGGGAATCCTACTCTTGGCGACCCTCCTGAGGCTGATCCTGAGTATCCACCAGCAGATAATCCACATCTATGGTCAAATGGTCATCAGCCTCACTAGTATCTGCAGCTGGCTGGGCGAGGGCTCTAGTCTCCGAGGTCCCTGCAGTAGCCCCAGCGATGTCAGCTCACTCAACATGTCGATATCCATCTCTCTGAGTCACTCGATATGTAGATAGATCATCCTCGGACTCATTATCAGAAGGAACTGGCGTTTGCCTATCCTCAGCCATCCTCACTAGCTAACCCCTCAACGTCTCAATCTCGGCCCTAGCCCGATCAGCCTTAGTAGTGGCTGCCCGCAGCTGCTCCTCTAAATTTTTGGCTCTCTCCTTGATAGAGTCCAAATCCTGGGCGGACCTGCTCCGCTCTATGGCCAACAAAGTTTGCAATAGAAACCATGAGATTAGTATACATATATAAATGTCATGGCATGCATCATGCATAGTTTGTTAAAATTTTGTAGGTAAAAGAAACTTACTGAAGCTAGTACATCCTGGGCCAACAACAGATCTCGCACTAAAAAATAACCCCAGGCTATCCTCTCGGCCTAAAAAATGGTCACCTGAAATGAAAGGGTCACATCAGGACAAAATGCCCTAAGCAATTACAGTAATGTATAGAGTTAAAGGTAAAGGATTCCTTACTTTATAGGAGCTAGAAGGAGTGAAAACAAATGGGTGAACCAACTCCTCGAGCTTCTTGACAGCTTGATTCCCATAATGGTTGAGAAGTTGAAAGAAAGTGTCTAGCTCAGCTCAAAGGATACCCTTCCTCATAGATCCGGAGGCTCAAGACTGCTTCTCCGGTGGCTTAGGGGCAGCAGTAGCAGCTGTAGCAGCAGACCTCTTCTGTATGGAAGCGGGAGGCTATAGTAATAAAGAATTAGACTCAAGTTCACAGCCAATTTCAAAAAAGTAATGAAGAATTCACGAAGACCAAGTTAGGAGTATACCTGAGAAGAAGGAGTAGCTGACTTAGTCGAGCATCTGGTACCCCAAACTAAGGATGGACCCCTACGGTCACCCCTCGGTCCTCCCTCCTCCTCCTCCTCTCATCATCCTCACTGTCATTCTAGTGAAACTCCAGGGGCTCATCCTTGTGGTGAATCCTATCGTAGGGAGGAGGGAGGGAGGAATCAACAAACTCAGCATAAGGGCCTTCTGTAGATAGCACACGAGCTCCCTCACCCAACAAATACAACCCCTGATAGATCCTAAGCATGAGATAAGGCTAGAAGACACTAGCCAGGATCGAGGGAGGAATCAGCCTCTCCACCATGGCACTGGTCCGCCACCCTCAGACCTGCTCGCCAAAATACTACTCATAGGAGAGTGGTGTCTCCAAGATAAAGTGGCGGTCATCCACATTGGCCTGCATCTGCTCGATGGCTCCAAATGTGACCAATCTCTCCCACGGGTCTTAAATAACCTGTACAAGACAAATACGCTGTAAGTATCACAACCCAGTGAATATATTTTCTACTAATGGTTTTTCGAAATGTAAAATGCAGGTTTGGTAGAAGAAGTTTACCTGATCTAAGCGCAGCTGGCGTAAGAACTCCCGTTACTGCACTGTGGTCAAGGGATGATTCCACCAAAGCCCCAACCATCTAGATATGATATGCGGTGTCTCAAGCTACATAGGCAAGCCTGGCCTAGGAATCAATCGGTACTCAAAAGCCCAAATCGGCAAGATAAAGTAATTATTAGTTGCAGCACAATTTAGATAAAGGGTTAAAGCACAAGAGATCAGTTAAGGATTTACTAATAGTATCAGATGGCAGATCTTGAGCTCAGACTACTCCCCTCGGACCCCTACGTCCAATCCGTTGTACAGCTATGCCAGGATGGCCCAACACCATTTCTTGTGAGTCACGGCCGCAAGATCCTCCACAGCAGAAAGTAAACCATAGTTGAGGTTGCTCGAGTAGATAGGAAAGAAGACAGTGGTAAGGAACGTCAACAGGAAGGATCGAGCGTACTGGTCCCTCCTGTTAGCCATAATAGGCCTTGGTTGTGCAATCTAGTGAGCATCCAAGTCCCTGTACTTGAGCTTGTTCATCTCGCCCAGACGAAGCCCAAGTAATCTAGTAATGTAGGCTTTCACCTCAGGCCAAGAATGCCACCGATCGGCATAAACATCAAAGTGGACCACATCCCTGCTCCACTCTAGGCCCGTCGTGGCACACACATTCGAGGGAGTGATGGTGACCTCCTAAAAAGATAAGCGGAAAGTATGGGTCTTCTCTGACCACCTCTCAATCAAAGCTGAAACGGCACCGGGGGCCAATGTCTTAGGGGCCTGAGGGATGGCCCTGATAATATCACTAAAGCTGAAGGAATCAATGCAGGTCAACAGCTCCATATCCCCCGCAGTATAAATCTCCTCGTACCATTTCCTGTAGAAGTTCAAACCCCTACAGTCTTGTATTGGAAATGCAAAGATAAAATTACAGTTTAACAGGGTTAGAATATAGTAGACAAGTCAGAAATCAGAAAAGGATTTCAGAAATCAAAGAAAACAACACTCTATCCCTAAGGACAAGTCCCATATAGGTAGGCCCCACGTGTACGGGTCTATAAGCAGATCTTGTATAAAAAATGGGATCGATACGGGTCCACCCTCACCCATACGGGTCCCCTGCAAGTAGTCTTTATGCAGGTAAACTCCCAAAAATCCAAAATCATCCAATGTCAACCAAAGCTCATCCAAAATTATCCTAAAAGCATTCTAGGCTAAAGTTACATGAATCAGGCTCTATTCCAAAGTCTAAACACCTTAATTTATGCCAAAATCGAAGAAATTGCCAAAAGTTCGAAATTGAAAAATGGAGAATCAAGTGAAATCACCTGGAGTTTTAAGGCGTAGGTCTCGGGAGAAGGGATTAAGGGGACTTCAGAGACGGGAGTAAGCCTCAGGAATGAGTCTCCACCACGAAACACATACCCGATAGAAATCGGGCATTCATGAAGCCTTGAATCCTCCACCAAGGGCAAGTCCTTGAGTCTAAGGGAGAAACGACCAGTTTGTGGGATTTTTTATACATCTTTAGTTATTTTTGGAAGAAAATTGCCGAAAAACACAAAATGGGAAGTTTTGGTGTGAGGCGAGATACGAGGGGGCTGATCTGCCTTTTAAACCCACCCGTTGGTACCCAGACGGGTCCCACCCCACCCGTACAGGACACCACTTTTGAGAACCATACCCGTACGGGTCTGGCCCACCCGTACGGGCACTCTCTTGCCATCTAGAGATAGATTTTTGCATCAATATTTCAGCAAGCACAAGAAATTCAACCAGTCCAAACTCAGGGCCAACCCCGCTCTTCTTCACACCTACATTTCAGTTATATTTGCTCACCTTGATCCTTGATTGAAGGGGCAAAAATATTTTTTGTTTCCATAAAAGTCAATCAAGAATCAAGGTAAGCCACTTTTGAATTGAACACTAATCAGGCTAATTTTTGTGTACTGCTCCATCCTAACACATGAGTTCTTCCTCAGCAAATGAGTTTTACAAGAAAAGGGCCTTCCCAGCAGAAGAGGATTTACTCAAAGGATATCACTTCCCCCCTAATCGAGGAATCACTCAAGGGCATACCCCCATTATCAAGGATCTTAGGGGCACCTTATCCTAGGGTCACTTCCTAGCAGAAGAATCAGATCCCAGGGGCATCCCTCTGCAGACTTAGGGGCATCCCTCCACTTCTTAGCAGTAGAATCATCAAGTCCCAGGGGGCATCCCCCTACAGACGTAGGGGAATTCCCCTATTTCCTAGTAGCAGAGTTGTTAGAACCTAGGGGACCTACCCTAGGAGCATTCCCCAACAGCGAAATAAGCATCAATCAGGCCAAACCTGACATTCCTCATGCACAGTTACAGTCTATCTTATCTACATGTCTTTAATCTTAATTGAAGGGGCAAAAATATTTTTGTTTCCGTAAAAGCCAATTAAGAATAAAGAGTTTCCTGCTTGGAATATGACTAACTCGGTGTTTGATTGTTGTCTCTCTTTAGGTTATTCAAATTCCACAGCAGGAGAGTCATTCGCCTTAGGATAGGGATACACCATCAGACAGGAAAGCTGATCTGCCTTAAGAAAGGGGTACACATATCTTACCTAGAGAAGTCATCAACAAAAGGAAAGTCATCCGGCTTAGGAAAGGGATATGCGTAGCAGCAAAAGGAAAGTCATCCACCTCAGGAAAGGGAGACGCCAGCCAGGTGAGTCATCCACCTTAGGAAAGGGATACAACAGTCAAGGAAAGTTGTCTGCCTCAAGAAAGGGATATGCACGGTAGCAAAAGGAAAGTCATCCACCTCGGGAAAGGGATACACATTCCCCAGTAGAATTACAAGGGGTACGCATCAGCAAAGGAAAGAAGTTCACCTCAAGAAAGGAACTAACCCATATCATCACCGCAGATATGATTTCTAAACATTTGCTCACACCAAGAGATCATACAGATCCGTATCTGCGATGATCCCATGAGGGGCAGTATGTGAGAACTGGATTTTAACGATCCTTCTTACGAAACGAAGATGAGAGCTATAAGATGCAATATCTTTCAAGTGTTGTCAATCAAAGGCATTCCTACTACTGCAGAGTTGAGTTTGGGCGAAGTTTGGAGACCTAGTCCGCCCTTGGGGACCCGTACGGGTGCTGCTTGGTGGTACGGATCCACTTCACACCCATATAGGTCATCCCTTCCATACGCTTGAAGGGGACCTGTAGGACCCATACGAGTGGGGCCCCACTTGTATGGGTCCTCTTGTTGCCTAAATAGGTTCTTTTGGAAGGGAATCCTTTCGTATTTTGAGAAAAGGCAGGTCATGAACGCGATTTATTGTGTTTAGACCTCCTTTACCCTATAAATAAGGCCATTCTCTTCACATTTTGAACATATACACATCTCATAGGAAAATTATACTAAAACTCTAGCAATTTCTATAGGTATAGAATAGGTATAGTGAGGGTATACGAAGTATAAAATAGGGAGAAAACCCTTCCTTTGAGGTTTTGTCCACATTTATTCATTTCTAGCTTCTTTTATTAGGATTTAGGGGAGGTTCTGTCCACAAAAATACTCACCTAGGTAGTCCTATCTCATCATCAACTTTGGCTGGGATCTCTCAACAGTAAAAGGATCACCTTAAAGTGGATTCACCCCGCAAAGGTAATGCTCATGAGTTTCAAAGAGACTCACATCTCAGTTATTTCATTATTATTATTCTCTATTCCTTCTATAATATATGTTCCTTTCATTTCTTGTTTTGTGTCTGGTCCTAACCCGTATGAGACTTGTTAGCACCAAATATCCCCAAAGATATCAAATCGGTGCGCCATACTCATACGGAAGGAAATCCGTTTTTATTTTATTTTTGAGCCACCAATCTGTCAATATATTAATCTGCAAACTGAATTAAACACAGTTTCTTCCTAGACCAGACATGACCCGTACGGGTACACTATACCCATATCGGTCCTCCCTGGTACCCATACGGGTCCCACTAACCCGTACGGGTACTAGCCCCAGGTAGATTCTACAATTCATTTAAACTGGTTAAAAATCAATCCAACTCACCAATTGCCATGCAATCATTTTCACTAATAATCCGGCAAATCAACCCACAAAAATTAAAATGTGTTTTCACAATAAAATACACTGAAGTGCTGATTTATGATGTGTTATAAACTGTGCTAATGTCTGTGGATACGGGGGAATTTATTTTCATTTTGTTTTATAACTTAGAATAAATGTATAGGTTCTCGTTGCAATTTCCCCCATTTCCCCCGATTGTAATTTTTATTCCCCCATTTATTGTTTGTGCTTTATTATAATATGTAAATGCATGTAACGAGTGTGGAAGAGTGTAGAAATAGGATTTCTGTGATAATTCCCCAAATGATGGAAACAAAAATGGTTTTACGTTGTGGATGTAATTTTGAATCAACTAAATGAGAAATAAGTGGCTCATCCGATACCCGAATCTCTGATCCAATAGGTATGAGTCTCCCGCCCAGTGGGAACCATACCAAAACTCTTTCCCAAGTAGACAACTTTGGTGGCGACTCTATCTATTGTATCAAGATTTGTGTCTCGATTCTTTTATTCATTGAAATTGGCTTATTGTGCAAACTTTAACTAAAAATGTTTTATCACGCCTAAATCCAACCAAAACCCCCAATGGCCCCACCTCTTACACAGGCGCCAAGGGAGACCCACACGTCATCGACACCTCACACATGCTTTGTGCTTGAATGAAATTCTTTATCCGGTTTTTCTAGAATGAGTAGTGTTCATTGGTGAAGAATGGAGGAAGGATAATGGTCATACCCTCGGGAAGGAGTTATGAGTTTTGGAAACTCATGTTGATGCTTAGATCAAAATTTGAACCTTTAGCTCAAGATTGTTATATCTCTAGTTTGAGCATGTGCTCTGATACCACTTATTGTTCCATGTGAGGGTCTAATTTTGGTCAAAGGAGGGGGGGGGTGAATGACCCTTTTTTACGGAATAAGCAGACTTTGAAAAGTCTTTGTGTAGGATGTTTGAATAAGATTAGGGGGTTGGATATGGATGATGCAGTTATGATAATAATAATGCAAATAAATAAAGAGTTAGAAATTCAAATGCGAGTACTTTATCCTGGTTCAGCCCCGCCTACTCCAGTCCCCGGAGTTTCCTTCCTCTGAGCTTTTCACTAGTGGATTCCTTTCCAACGGGCATGAATCAATCCTTAAACTTGTCTCCGGATGGTACCCCCTTCCGAATGTAGGACACACCACTAGAAATCCTAATTCCTAGCTAAGTCCTTTTATATTTAGTAGGATATACCACTTAGATTTCTACCTAAATCTAGGCTAAGTCCTACAGGGAGATCCCACTCAAAGTACCTACTTCAAGCTGTATCCCAATCTCTCAACTCACCCAAGTTAGAGATCTTTACTCTTTGGTTTTCTCAAAGGTTTGGTTTTGGACTTCCTCAAGTTTATAATTTCACTTGGGAATCCTTACAACTGATTTTGAAATGTTTGGTTCTTGGAGGGATGTGTTTTCTGATTGCTTTAGCGAATTCTCTTGTTAATTGCTTTCTTAAATCAACCAACACCTTCTCAACTTGTGAAGCTTCCCTTTTATAGGATTCCATCATAAATGTAACCATTGTGGGTTGTTGAACTTGTATTTAATCTTCACCGTTGATTAGGTAAAATGTGGCACTTTTGAAGTCGTTGATCAATCAGTTAGATAGAGATTTTGACCCATTTAAATCCTTAGGATTGAGGCTAAAAAGTTGTCAGTGATCTTTTTCTTGTATTTTGGTGCCTTGCCAACTTTTATATATGTGGCTTTTTGGTGTGAGCTCTACGTGCCTTCTTATTGGTCTAGGTGAAAAGGGTTGTTACCTTTTCCTGTCCGCTGTCAGTCCATCTATCGTTTTCTAAAAAGTGCTTGCTGTCTTCTTTTGTCTTGCTTATGGGAAAAGGATCTTTCACTAGATAGGCCAAAAGAATGGAGGGAATGGAATTTTTGAATTATTCCCTTTGTCTTGATATGTAAGTCCTCTGGATGTCTTCAGACTTAATATCTCTGGATCTGTCTTCTTCCGGATACTTATGCAATCAATTCTTTTGGATGCTATCTTGGGTGATTCAAAGTTTGTTTCATTTCCAAACTTTAACCGGATGCTTCCTTTTATGCTTAGGTAATTGTCTTCACATGTCTAGGACTTTGAAAATCTTAGATATATGTCCGGATAAATGACCGAGGTAATTTTAGACTCAGGTGTTTTGTTTACTTCAAACTTGATCCGGATTGTTTTTTGTTCCTGATCATTGTTTCCAACAAATTTTGCATATTTTAGCCAATTTTATGAATAAAAGAATCGAAACCCAAATCTTGATACAAATGATAGAGTCGCCACCCAAATTGTCTACTTGGGAAAGAGTTTTGGTTCGATTCCCATTGGACGGGAGACTCATACCTTTTGAATCAGAGATTTTGGTATCGGATGAGTTACTTATTTCTCATTTAGTTAATTCAAAATTACATTCACCGCATAAAACTGTTTTGTTTTCATCATTTGGGGAATTATTATGGAAATCCTATTTTTCTACTCTCTTTCTTACTCGGCACATGCATTTACAAATTCCAATAAAGCACAAACAATAAGTGGGGGAATAAAAATTACATCCGGGGGAAAATGGGGGAATTGAAAAAGAACCTATACATTTGTTCTAAGTTATAAAACAAAATGAAATAAATTCCCCTGCATTCACAAAGATTAGCACAATTTATAGCACAACACAAGTTAGCATTTTGTTAAGAAAAATGTGATTATGTTAGCATGGTGGTTTTGCGATCGATAGTGCCTGGGCGGCTTCTAGGATCGGAGAGAAATAATGGATCTTGAGCATATTTTGTTATAAAAACACATTTTAACTTTTGTGGGTTGATTTACCGGATTATTAGTGAAAATGATTGCATGGCAAATGATGAGATTAGATTGATTTCACTGATTAAAAGGGAAACTTTGGGTTCTTCCTGGGGGCCAATACCCGTATGGGTATGAGAGGACCCGTACGGCTACTGGGGAGGACCAATATGGGTATGGGGGACCTATACGGGTCCTGTCTGCTCCCGGGCAGAAACTCAGTTCAATTAGCAAATAGATTTATGTAGGAGAAATAGAATAAAACTAGGATTTCCCTTTATATGGGTATGGCGCACCAGTTTAATATCCCTATGGATATAAAGGTGCCAACAAGGCCCACATGTAACAGGAATAAAAGACTAGATGGAATTGAATGGGCGGAGAATAACAATAAAGTAATTGGGATGTGAGTCTCTTTGAAACTCAAGAGCGTGCCTTTACGACTTGAATCCACTTTGAGGTGATCCCTTTATTGTGAGAGAGTTTAGCCAAAATAGATGATGAAATGTTGATTTTAGGACTATTTAGGCGAGTATTTGTATAGATAGAACCTCCCCCAAATCCTAATAAACAAAGCTAGGAATGAATAACATGTGGACAAAACCTCAAGGAATGGATTTTCTCCCTATTTCATACCTCTTATACCTAAAATTTGCTGGAATTTCATAAACTATTTTCTATAATTTCTTATATGTCATTTTCTGTGTGTGTCTGTCTATTGAAATGAGGAGTAAATGCCTCTATTTATAGGGGAAATTAGGTCTGAACGTATGGGTCCACTGGTGGATCCGTACCACCAGGTATGAATCGTACTGGCCCCTAAGGGCAGACTAGGTCACCAAACTTAGGCAAACTCAACTCTGCAGTAGTAGGAACACCTCTGATAGATAACACCTGTAAAAGATTACATTATCTAGGTCTCATCAACATTTCATGAGAAGGATCATTAAAATCTAGCACTCATAAGGGCACAGATTAAGAGCGGAACCATCATCAACCAACACACAGGGGATAGTCTTATCAAAAATCTAAACATAGATGAGCAAGGCTCGGTTATGGTCCTTCCCCTTGGGTGGGAGATCTTGATTAGAAAACATTATCGGTTCATCTTCTCTCAGAAGTGGTATCCCTTCCCCCACCATATTACACATCTTAACAACAGAAGTTTGTTGGGAAACAATGATCCAAAAGAACAAATCCAAGAACTGATCCGGATCAAGTTTGAAGAAAACAAAAACACTAGTCAAAGACAAATCATCCGGATACACATTGAAGACTTCAAAACACCTAAGTCCATATTAAGAGCATCCGGTTATAGTTTGGAAAGGAAGCAAACTTCTAACCCATCAAAGTTAGAATCCAGAAAAAGAATGATTGAAGAAGCATCCGGATATATGAAAATCCGGAAGACTCAAATATCAAGACGAAGGGAAAAGTTCAAAATCACCTTTTCTCTCAACATTTGGTCTAAAGTCAAAGAACCTTTTTGCCTTAAAGATTGTGAAAGTAACAGCTAACACACACTCCAGAAAAGGACAGAAAGACTGACACATGAAAGAGAAAAAGGTAACAACCTTTTTAACATAGGCCAATGGGAATGGCGCGTAGAGCACACACCAAAAGCAAACGACATAAAAGTTGGCAAATCACTAAAATACAAATAAATGATGATTGACAACTTTTCAGCATCAATCCTGAAAATTCAAAAGGGACATTTACTCAGTCTAACGGATTGATGAATGGATCCGAATGCACCACATCATACCTAATCAATGGTGAAGATTAAAGATTAACCTCAATGGTTCACAGCTGCTACATTTATAATCAAAGCCTATAAAAGGGAAGCTTCACAAGTTGAGGAGGAGCTGGTTGATTTTACAAAGAGCTATTACAAGAGAATTTAAAATAATTCAATCAGTGAACGAAAATCCCTCTTAGAACTAAAAATATTCCAAATGTGTTTTTGTAAGAATTCTCAAGTGTGTTATAAACTTGAAGAATTCAAAAACCAAATCCTTGAAAAATCAAGTTGTAAGATCTCATACTTGGGTGAGTATTGAGATTGGGAACTAGCTTAAAGTTGGTGCTTTAAGTGGAATCTCTCTGTAGCACTCTACTTAGGTTTGGGTAGAATCTAAGTGGTATATCCTACTAAAGAAAAAGGACTCAGCTAGAAGTTGTGTTTCTAGTAGTATATCCGACTTTCGGTAGAGGGTTACCATCCGAAGACAAATTGTAAGGCTTAGTTCCTGCCAGTTGGAAATGAATTACACTAGTGGATAAGCTTAGAGGAAGGAACCTCTGGGGACTGGATGTAGGCTGGGCCAAACCAGTGTAAAATGTCTTGTGTTTGATTTTCAATACCTTATTCTTTACTTTTGTGCATTTCATTTTATATCTGCAATATCCGGAACCTATAGATCCAGATAAAGAATCAAGCATGCTACACAAGACTTTTTAAAAGTCTGAAAATTCCACAAAAAGGGTCATCCACCCCCCCTCTAACCCTAAATAACTAAGCATAGGGACCAACAAGTGGTATCAGAGCAATTGCTCAAAACTAGAGATCTAACAATCTCGAGCTAAAGGTCCATATTTCGATCAAAGAATAAAAATGAGCTTTAATAACTCACAGCTTCTTCCGGTGGGTATATCTATTACCCGTCCTCCACTCTTCATTGGTGAACACTACACGTTCTGGAAAACTGGATGAAGAATTTCATTCAGGTTCAAAGCATGTTGGCATGGATGGCCATTAAAGATGGCCCATATATTCCTACTTATGAAGTAGAGGGTTGAACCACTCGAAAGCCTTCAAATCTATGGGATGAAAATGATTACAAAGAGTTGCATGAAAATGCAAATGCTATTAATATGCTTCATTATTCTCTTAGTGCAGTAGAATTTTATAGGATTTTTGGATGTGAAACTGTGCAAGAGATATGGCAGAAACTTATGGTGACTTATCAAGGCACCAATAAAGTCAAAGAGGCAAAAATAGATCTTTTTCAATATAAGCTTGAAACCTTCAAGATGGAGCCCAAGGAATCCATCGACAGCATGAATACCAGATACACCAATCTGGTTAATAAAATAAAGAGGCTTGGGAAGGAAATCTCTAAAGTGAAGAAGGTTCTCCAGAGTCTCACCTAGGAATGAGATAACAAAAAGACTACCATTGAGGAGACTCATGACTTGAACTTTAACAGTTATGATGAACTCATTGGCAATCTCTTGACTCAAGAACTATCATTGGAGAGATATAACCAAAAAGAGAAAAAGCCGGAAGAAAAGAAGAAAGCCATCGCACTTAAGGCAGAAACATCCGGATCAGAAAAGAATTCAAAGGAATCCTAGTGTAATAAATAACAAATGGCCATGCTAGCCAAACAATTTGGGAAATTCCTGAAAAAGGAAGAAAGAAGAAGCTCCAGAAGATATAATTCCAGAAGAATGAGGGAAGGATCATCAAGAAGAGACAAACCTAGAAAAGCTCTGGAAGACAAGAAAGATCCAGAAAAGGAATCAGCGTACTTCGAATGTGGCGACAAAGGACACTTCAGGTCCAAATGTCCTAAGCTGAAAAAGGAAAAGAGATACAAGAAGAAGGCAATTGTGGCCACTTGGATCAATAGTGAAGAAAGCTATAGTTCATCTTTAACAGAAGAAGAGGAAGATGTAACTTATGCATTTATGGTAATATCGGATCCAGAAGCTGAGCAATCCGGAAGAAACTCATCAAAGTAGACCATTGAGAAAATCAATGATGAATTAGAATCAGAATCAACAAGTAATGAGCTAAACTCTAACTCTACTCAAGTACATAACATTGAACTTACTAGGGCTTTGGGGATTGTGGGAAGAATACAAAAGCCATTAAATCCCTCAAAAGACTAAGTGATGGAAATTGTCGAAGATGCTGAAGCCATGTCACAAGATAACAATTCAATCAGTGCTACAAAGCACATCAACATTGTTGAAGAAAATTTTCTAAGAAGTCAAGTGCAAATATTATTTGCAAATCTAACCGGGTTAGATAAGGAACTAGCTCTAATGAAGGAAGCTTCCGAAAGAAACGCAAAGGCAACCACCCGAAGAAAACAAGGGTTCCCAAACCAAAAGAAGAATCTGGAACATCCCGAACAGAAGAAAGTCTAGAGATAACCTCAAGCACAAAAGCATAATACTCCACCGATCAAAAAGTCCCAAGGGTTCATAGTTGCTAAAAAAGGATAGGCTAAAGCAGCCCATGATGATCATCCCATTAAGCAAAAGAAAAACTACAGAGCAGAACTGGCCCCTCCAGTCAACTATCGGATCTAACCAAATAGTCCAATCTGAATCTAGCCAAAGCAGGATGTTTTGGAGATTATGGGAAAAAGGATCTACAAAAGATAGAAGAGAATCTTAAGCAGAACAAACCAGTTTCAGGGTGCAGGTTTTGTAGAGCAAATAACCATATAACTAAGTTGTGTAGATTTAAAAATGGTTATTATGAAGTTTATCCTAGGCCTGAAATGGTTGATAACTCGAGAGGACCCAAATCTTATTAGGTACCCAAACCCACTTAATCTATTTTATAGGTATGCCTTAGATCACAGAAGATCAATATAAATGGTACATCGATAGTGGATGCTCAAGCCACATAACTGGTGATGAGAAGGCCTTCATTACTCTAATCCGGATGAAAGGTAGAAAAGTGAGCTTTAGAGACAGTCAAAAGGGATAGATCATTAGATCTAAATTGAAGATAGAAGATGTCTCACTAGTTAATGGACTAAAGTTCAACTTACTAAGCGTCACACAACTCTATGATAAAGGAAGAAAAGTCACCTTTGATTCTGGAGGTTACTTAATCTTTGATAAAATTCCAATCCGGAAGATTTAACTCCGAAAGTTGAAAATGCTAAAGAAAAGGAAGAAGTGCTGATTCCGGACACTTTTCAAATCAAGAAGTATAAAGAAGAATATGAAGGAATCAACTTCAAATCAGAAGCACCCCAAGGATAACTTAATCATCATGAGATAAATTTCATTGATAATCAAGAAGAAGAAGTTGAAGTAGAGGAACAAATTCCAGTACAGAATGCAGATCTTCAAAGAGAGATCCGGACTCATAGGGATCATCCGATTGAATCCATTTTGGATAATGTTCAAAATCTAGTCAGAACCAGAGGACAACTCAATAGGATGATGAGCCATACTGCTTTTGTCTCTCTCATTGAGCCAAAGAAGTTTCAAGATGTAAAAGGAAATGAAAGATGGATGATGGCAATGTAAGAAGAACTAGATCAGTTCACCAGAAATGATGTCTAGGATCTAGTACCACCATCTGAAGGAAAGTCAATCATTGGCACTAAATGGGTTTTCCGGAACAAGATAGATGAATCCGGAGTTATAGTGAGAAACAAGGCAAGATTGGTTGCTCAAGGCTAGAACTAACAAGAAAGCATTGAATTTAAAGAAACCTTTGCTTCAGTAGCAAGATTAGAGGCAATCTAGATTCTGTATGCTTTTGCATCACTCATGGGATTCACATTGTTCTAAATGGATGTCAAAAGTGCATTCCTAAATGGAGTAATTTAGGAAGATTTCTATGTCAAGCAACCACCTGGATTTGAAGACTCAAAGCATCCGAACCATGTGTACAAGCTAAAGAAGGCTCTTTATAGATTGAAGCAAGCACCAAGAGCTTGGTATGAGAGACTCACTTCAATCCTCATATCCAAGGGATACATCCAAGGCAAGCTAGATACATCACTTTTCATCAAAAAGAAGAAGGGTGATGTCATTCTTGTTCAAATTTATATAGATGACATCATCTTTGGAGCAACAGATGAAAAGATGTGTGAAGGCTTTAGCACTCAAATGCAGAAGGAATTTAAGATGTCAATGATGGGAGAACTCAATTTCTTCCTTGGATTGCAAATCAAGCAAGTTCGGATGGAATCTTTATCAATCAATCTAAATACACCAAGGAGATTCTGAAGAAGTTTGAAATGGACAAGAGCAAGCCTATGTCCACTCCTATAGGATCAGATATAGTCATTTCAAAGGATTGTAAAGGTGAAGATGTAGATCAGAAGCTCTACTGAGGAATGATTGGATCACTACTATACTTGATAGCTAGCAGACTTGACATACATTACGATGTGTGCTATTATGCACGATATCAAGCAAATCCAAAGGATTTTCATCTCAAGGCTGTAAAAAGGGTACTCAGATACTTACTGGGAATGACTGAAGTTGGGCTATGGTATCTCAGCATTGGCAATTTCACCTTGCAAGGATTCACTGATGCAAATTATACAAGAGACACACTGGAGAGAAAAAGCACATCTGGAGGCAGTCATTTTCTTGGAGATTGCTTAGTGTCACGGTATAGCGAAAAGTAGACTTTAGTAGCATTGTCAACCACTGAAGCAGAATATATGGCTGCATGAAGTTGTGTTGCTCAACTCTTATAGATCAAGCAATAATTGGAAGATTATGGTGTGTAAGCAAGATGTGTAGAAGTGATGTGTGACAATAAAAGTACAATTGATGTGTCAAAGAATCCAGTGCTCCACAACAGGATGAAACATGTTAATATCAGGCACCATTTGATCAGGGATCATGTAATGAAAAAAAATGTCACCTTGGTCTACATCCCAACAAATGAGCAAAGAGCAGACAACTTTACTAAGACATTGAGTAAAGATCAGTACAATAAGCTAAGAGAGGCAATTGGAATGTCAAATCCAATTTGAAGAAGAATCCGAAAGACAGTTCGGAGTTATAAGGATCCTTGTTAACTCAAGAAAGGAAATCAAGGGAAGAAGACTCAGGGATGGATGCAGAAGGAATATTCCCAGCTCAGCGGACAATAATGATACATGGCAGTAAAAGCACAAAAAGGTAACTGTACATGTTTTGAATTTCAAACATTTATTGGGCAGTTCATGCGCGACAAAAGCAATAGTTACCTTACAAAATAAACCGTTCCAATTCTCTAGTTTAAACACCATTTACCTCTCTCCTAAATTTTAACTACCTCCTCACCGATCCAATTAACTTTAACAGCATCTGGATTATCATTTTACCCTCACTCTTCAAAACTCTATAAAAAGCCCCCAAATTCCTTCTTCCTCTTCAAGCGAGCAACAACATCTACTGTTACTCTGCAATTTTTATTCTAGAAACCCTAAATTCTTAAATCTCTTTTCAAATTTCCCAAATGGAAAACACTCAAGATCAAACCATTCCTCCTCCTCCAAGGTACATCTATAAAGAATCTGATCTCAAAGATAAGGATTTTATTCCTCTCAAACTAAAAAAGCATGATTCTATAGCTCCATCAGATTATTTGGGAGATAATATCCTATTCACCACTGAATCTTACTCCAAACTTCTGAAGGATCAACATCTTGAAGAATTTCTCAACATAAACTACTCCACCTATCCGGATCTTGTTAGAGAATTCTACGATAATCTAATGGTCCACTCCTATTTTGATGCCCTTCGAACCAAAGTGCAAGGAAAGACAATAACAGTCACCCCAGAGTTTTTTGTGACTCATTTTGAAATGAAAAATGATGGGGTTCTTTTAAGGAATGATGGCAATGAGCGCTTGGTCAAGTATCATCCCAAGATGAGGCTCCCAACCCATTACTTTGGAGATAAATTCTCCACCTACTATCCATAAACCCAAAGCGTACTGCAATTCATCCTAGCCAAATTCATTTTAATTCGAAAAGGCTCTCAAACCACCGCATCTGCCTTCCAACGCTGCATCCTATAGCATTGGGTAGAAAGTAGAGTCATCAGCATGCCAGTCCTAATCATCCATTTCATGAAGTAGCATAGGAACTCCCATAATGCTCTCATCACCAAAATACTCTTCGAACATGGAGTGAATCTATCCGTCGTTCCATCTATTCAAGGGAGGGAAATTCTGGAAAAGAAATTTAAGAAGTTAACTTTTAGGGAAGTCTGGGATGAGGAGAAAGCCACTAGGTAGAGAGAGTTGAAGAAAGAGAAAAGCAAAGTCAGGAAGGCCGAAAGTATAGATGATATTGCTTTGGAGGCTAACAAGGCTAGAATTACTAAGCCTAGAACTCAATGCAAAGTCAACCTAAGTCCAGTGGTTGAGGAAAAGAATGAGGACAAAATGAACATTACTCAGCTAATGAAAACAACCACAGAAAAGCCTAAGAAGAGAGGTAGGCTGATTAAAGCTACAGCAAAGAAGACAGTTTGTGACCTAGAAGCAACTAAGAAAATAGCTGTAGTTGTTGCTGCAATCAAAAAATGGTGGAAGAAGGGGGAGAAAACAACTATAGAACACATCATGGCAGAGGATGACGTATAAGACAGTGAGTAAATAAGAGATGGTAAGCCTATTCCAAAGAAGCAATTTATCCGGAAGGGATCCACCTTCAGTGAGGCTCTCAAAACAAAGAGGGAAAAATTATCCATCAAGAAGCCAGATGCTAGAATCACCATTCAAGAGCCTATCCCCAAGTCACCTAAATTAGTAGACATGAGCAAGGGAAAGGAAATAGTGGTTGCTGGGAAACCCATCATTCCAAAAAACCTCAATCTATAAGATCCCCAATATACAGAAATGATGGAGGCTGTAAGAGAGAACCTAAAAGCCAATAAGCTCACAAAAGAGGGATCTAGAAGCTCCTCTAGAATAATAACTATTAGTCCATAAATCCTTGTTGCCTCAATAGATCTTGCACTCTTTCAAGAAAGTGAATATCCAGAAGCAAACCTTTTCATATTCAAGGCTAAAAATGAACCTCTTCGGGATAACCTATTGAATCCAATGGCAGAGGTAGTTGAAGTGGAAAGTCTTGAAAAGGCATTAGGAAGGAATGATGAGGAAAATCCATCATCCCAGATCAGACAGAAGTGCGAGCTATAAGTCCTAAAAAGGCACATGGAGAGGAGACTGACAATAATGCTAGTCTTTTGAAAACTGAGGTTGAAGAGAAAACTAAAGCAGACCATTCTAAGCCACCATAGAACATTGAAGTAACTCCTAACCCTATCTCTCCTAATGCTACTGATAATCCAACTGGTGATTCAAATGAAATGCAAGATAACTTAGTTGCAAACATCCAAATTGCAGCTAAGGCAATTTAATATATCCCGGAGCTCAATGCTCCGGAGGAGGGAGCTAGTCTGAGACTCATTGACTACACTTCTAAAGTGGACTTAAAGAGCGATGCTACTCCAGAGGGAAGGTTAGAAGAATAGTAGAAGGGTACAAACAGTAGTGGAGAAGAATCTTCCAGATCAGAAGAATCCAAAAGCAGCTCTAGGTCTAAAGAAACCTCCTCCTCGGACAGTATCTTAGAAAGACCAACAATCAATCCAAAGCCAACCAGAGTCAAAAAATTGAGGGTTGCCATATAAATGATTGAGGAAGCCACAATTGAAGGGTATAGAGAAGAGGATATCAAGAGGAGTATCCGAAACATCTGCGAATAACTAAAATCCGTGGGGAATCAGATAAAAGAAAAATCCTTGACTCTAGATATTAAGGAAGAGCTGGGGAAATCAAGGCTCTAATTAGAATCTAGAAAAGAAGGTGGATACCTTTCCAATAGTAGAGCTTGTGGTAGAAACTTCCCTATCAAAAATAACTTCGATGTTAAATCGCTGAATTCAAACCTTGTAGGAGCAAATCGCTCTACAACTCAAGCAATCACCGGAGCTGACAACAACTATGCTACTATAATGGGAAAGATAACATCTTCCTCTACTAATCTGAAGATATAGCTGAAAGAATATATAGACAACAAGTTTAAAAACTTGGAAAAATTCATCCATCAAGCCATCATCAATTCTGCTCAGGGCATCACATCCTGGCTTACATAACTGAATAAGGAGTATCAAGCTACTTAGAAAATGCTATGTAATTTCCTAAATGAAGGACTACCCAAGCTTCTAGAGAAGCATATGAATGACATCAGTGATGACTTTGGGAGTTATCTCTCCGGAACTGAAAGGATAATTAATAACCTAAAGGAGGCATTCAACAAAGACCTAAACATGCTCAACTCTAGTCTTCATAACTTCCAAAGAGACATTATTCAAGAGGTTGAACAATTAAAGTCAGGTATAGTTAATCTCTCACTCAACGCTCCTTCTACTTTTATCTTCGGATCCTCACCAGCTATTCCAAAAAGCCTTCTCCTCTCGGTCATCTAGAATCTCATTCAGTCCATTAGGGGACATCATTATTTAGATATAAGTGCAACCTAACGCTTCTAAAGGGACTATTTCCATTTTTTGAAGAAACGGATAGAAATCATGCTCTGAAAATGATTCCAAATATGATCAGGTCCTATAAGAACCTCTGAAACCAACTCAAACCAGTCCATCTCCTTTTGTCCATTATGGAAACAATCATTGAAAAGCGCTTGGAAGGAAATGTCGATTACTTTGTCTATTCTAAGGCTTGGCAGAGGAGTTGGGACTAAAGAACTTATATGGTTATTGACCCCTAATCTGATGGTAACAAAAAGGGGAAGAAGGGCAGCAGAAGCAAAGATAATGAGGCTATGGAAGTAGATAAGTAGAGTAGTACAGTTCATAGAATAGCTATTTTTCATTACAAATCTTGTAATAGTTAGTTCTATAATTTTTCACTTATATATTTCTATACTTGTAATCTAGAACTTCATGAGGTTAACTATTGTTAACAACAGAAGTATATAAAGTGAAACATTTCTACTCAAAATTGATTCTAAGTACAATATATGATTGTACTTAAAAAACTTAGAAGCTAGAATACAAAAATATTGGAGGAGTTAGGATGCTAAAATTATAAGGGAGCAAATTTGTAAATGACTAAGTATCAAGAATCATACTTAGCTCATATAAGCCCTATGCTTATGCTCATATGTCTTAGGTTTTTGTTTCCATTAAATGGGGGAGATTGTTGGGAAATAATGATTCGGAAGAATAAATCCACAAACTGATCAGGATCAAGTTTGAAGAAAAAAAAACAGAAGTCAAAGACAAATCATCCAGACACACATTGAAGACTTTAAAACACCTAAGTCCATTTAGAGTTTGGAAAGGAAACAAACTTCTAACCTATCAAAGTCAGAATCTAGAAAAAGACTGATTGAAGAAGCATCCAGATATATCAACATTCGGAAGAATCAATTATCAAGACAAAGGGAAAATTTCAAAATCACCTTTTCCCTCCACATTTGGTCTAAAGTCAAAGATCCTTTTGCCTTAGAGATTGTAAAAGTAACAGCCAACATGCACTCCAGAAAAGGACAAAAAGACTGACACAGGAAAGATAAAAAGGTAACAACCTTTTTAACATAGACCAATTGGAATGGCGCGAGGAGCACACACCAAAGGCAAATAGCATAAAAGTTAGCAACTTGCTAAAATACAAACAAACGATCACTGATAACTTTTCAGCGTCAATCCCAAAAATTCAAACGAGAAATTTACTCACATTAATGGATTGATAAATGGCTCCAGATGGCCACATAATACCTAATCAAAGGTGAAGATTCAAGATCAACCTCAATAGTTCACAATGGCTACATTTACGATCAAAGCCTATAAAAGGGAAGCTTCACAAGTTGAGAAGGTGCTGGTTGATTTTACAAGGAGCTATTATAAGAGAATTCAAGCTAATGCAATCAATGAACAAAAATCCCTCCTAGAACTATAAAGATTCCAAATATGTTTTTGTAATAATTCTCAAGTGTGTTATAAACTTGAAGAATTCAAAAACCACATCCTTGAAACATCAAGTTGTAAGATCTAATACTTGGGTGAGTAATGAGATTGGGAACTAGCTTAGAGTTGGTGCTTTAAGTGAAATCTTCCTATAGGACTCAGCTTAGGTTTGGGTAGAATCTAAGTGGTATATCCTACTAAAGAAAAAGGGCCCAGCTAGAAGTTGGTGCTTCTAGTAGTATATCCTACTTTCAGAAGAGGGGTTACCATCCAGAGACAAGTTTTAAGGTTTAATTCCTACCAGTTGGAAAGGAATTACACTAGTGGATAAGCTCAAAGGAAGGAACCTCTGGGGACTGGATGTAGGCAGGGCCGAACCAGTATAAAATCTCTTATATTTGATTTTCTCTACCTTAGTCTTTGCTTTTATGCATTTCATTTTATATGTACATTATCCAAAACCTATAGATTCAGATAAAAAATCAAGCACGTACAAAAGACTTTTTAAAAGTCTGAAAATTCCATGAAAAGGGTCCTTCACCCCCCTTTGACCCGAAATAACTAAGCACAGGGACCAAAAATTTGTAGGCTTTGCTTCAAGTTCTAAAAGGCTTCTTATTAGAGCCTCACGGTGATGATCGGAGCTAAGGACAAGTTGCTAAATGCTATAGCAAGCTTGGGTATTCTTCAACTGAGTAATTAAAGGGTCAATATCAGGGCTTGTCTCAACTTGGGGTTGTGGAGATAGTGGCCTAGCAGTGGTACCGACCGACTTATGAATATGGTCATTCTTAAGATGAAGGTGGTTGTCTTTAGGTTGATACACTCAACCACTTCGAGTGACTTTTAGAATCGCATCAATCTTTGCACTTTTAGTAGCCGGAGTTTTAAACAAGTACGCTGGCTCAATATAAGCCAAAGCTAGATCTTTGAGGTCATACTCATCAACATTGAAAGCTTCTTCTTCTTCACATTCATCGTCTGAATATTCCCTCTTAAGCATATAATTATCGATATTGAATGGGTCATCTTTCACCATCTCAATACTTCTGATTTTGGCCCCGTCTTGCTATATTTCCTTAATCTCCGTAGAGCTTACCACAGGATTAGACTGTGAAATCATATCAAATATGAAGTTCAACAGAAGGCCAGAGTCAATAACCATAAAAAATTCTGTAGAAACCATCTTCAGAATAGATTCTTCACTAAGACTAGAGTTAATCATGGAGACCTTGCCATCAAACTTCGGTAAAGGGTGTTCTGTAGTGCTAGGCTTCCTAGCGGGTTCCCCAATCTTACCTTCTTTCACCATTCGAGAGATGGTTAAACATAGACTCCAACATTGATTAGTTGTATGCCCTTTCTGAATACAGTATTTGCAAAGGTTTCCCTTCTCATAAGGATTACGAGGCCGATACTCACGCAAGGGACTGATCTTGCCTGCCCCCTACATTCTAGCGAAGATAATTCCCACGGGCAATTTGCACAGAGACATAAGAATACCTTTGCGAGGAGCTATCTGAACTACTGAAACTTCCTCTTGAGTGACTGTTTGAACCGCATGAATCTTGCCTTTAGCAGGTGCGGGGGAACCTTCATTAGAATCATTCTTTTTCAACCAAGGTCGATTACCACTTGGCTTATATGCTCTCTCGTTCTCTTCACTTCGCTCGATCTTCTTAGCCTTCTCAAACACTTTTGTATATGACTTGTAAGAGTCTATTTCCATTTCTTTACAAAAAATCAGGAGAGATTCATCAAGAAGCTTAGGGATCAGCTCTTTCAAATTGAGCTTTTGTTTCATAAGGACTTGAGTGGCCATCGACCTATTGAAGTAGGACTTAAAGCTCTCACCTTGCCTTTGTTTTACTGCATCAAGATGTTGGATGGTCGTCTCCATGGTCGAGTTAAAACCATAGTGATCGATTAAAGCTTCGGATAGGAGTTTCCAATCGAAGATCATCAACTCATGGAGAGTATTATACCATTCAAGCGCAAGCCTGGCCAATGTACATGGAAATAACTTTGCAAGGACTTTATCACCAATCTTCAGAACTCTCATAATTCACTTGTACATCACGATATAGAATTTAGAGGGTCCTTCACCAGTGTAAGACTCCATTCTAGGCATCGAGAAGTTTTTCAGAACCCAATCCTTGTCCCTCTCTTCTTCTTTCTTATCATTCACTACCATCAACTGCCTCAATAACGCCTCCTCTTCTGATGTCACACTCGGAGATCATGTGACCTAGTCGAGAAATGTCACACCCGGAGATTGTGTGACCTGGTCCTTGGGAACTAAAGTGGATCCAAATTGAAAGGGCGCAGGAGGTGCCAGAATCTCAACCTAAGGACGGGCAAAAGGATTCTAAGGGTAAGTGGTTCCCCTCGGGGTGACCAAAAAATTAGGAGGAGATGGTGCAAAGGTTGACAATGGCGATGGAGGAATGACAAAACCACTAGAAGGTGCAATCATTTAAGGAGTAAAACCCCTTGAGAAAGAGGGGAAAATAGGATTTTATGCTATGGGTGTTGGGTTCAAAGGTGGAAAACCAAAGGTCGATGGAGTAAAGGACAGAAGCGATGGAACTAAAGTTTGTCTAAATTGAAACTGACTCAGCTGAATAGGTGGCAAAGGGGGAACCACGGGAATTGAAGTTTGAGTCGAAATTGGTAGAACATGGCCTGACCCATTATGAGCGAGCTTTGGCTGTCCCTGAGCTTGAACCACTAGCCCTAATAGCCTCTAATCAATCCTCTCTTCCTGTAACACTGAGCGGACTTGCTCTTCGATAGAAGTGCAAAACAAATTGGACTAAAGGAACATAGCTATAGCACAGGTTCTCTCATTACCCAACTGAGACTGACCTCGATTAGGGGGAGGAAGAGGTGGAGGAGTGCCCTCAGATGGAATCTCACTAATTGGTAGAATATCAGATATGACTGAAAAATTGAATTCTAGAGCCACTGAACTTAGACTTATGGGGCAACAGATCAAGCAACGATCGAGCCTAGACCAAACTGGACTGCAACGATGAGGACGTCTAGACCTAGCTGAGAAATTGGAAGCTGATCAGCCCAAATCGAACCGTGAATGAAATGAATGGTTGGTACATTTATTTGAATGATGAATGTCACATACATAGGGCGGCTTAGAGGGATAGAGAGCAGAAAGGCATATAATGCGAAGCTTATCCCCAAAATACATAAGAAGCATGAATCCCTCGCTATTCCTTAGCGAGTTAGGTACGGTTCCTTGGGACCCAAATGATCTTAGGAATTTTGTTAAATTCCCCTTTCAAGCGAGGGGAGAGTAGAGGTAAGCAAAAGAATAAAATAAAAGGTCGGCCAGAGATGACCTATGCATGGTTTTTTGCATGAATTAGCACAACACAAGTAGCGTGCAATAAGCGAAACTTCTTCCAACCTTATGACTCCCGCGCAACGCCGATAAAAAATATGGTGCTAAACTCTAACTCTAACAAACGATAAGAGAGTATGCAACCTAAATTTAACACATGCGTGTTTTAGTAATTCTTAAGGGGAAGTTGCTATGGCTTATCTAACATGGTTCATGGTCTCAAACTGCTTATATGGTAGAAGGCTCTCATTTACCTCTATTCCACATCACTCAACCACTCCTCAAATGAGTGCTACCGCGAGAGTTGACGTGTTGGTTGAAATGAGTTATCCACCCATAAATATCCCTAATTCCTAGCGGGCATGAGGCATACAAGTGAGCTTCATGGGGTGAAAAAATGGGCACCCTAACCTAGAGTCCTCTAATCTACACAATCGATAAAAAAGGCATAAGAATAAAATGTTTGATTTAGTAACGATTTCAATACCTCATCACATCCTTTTAACAAATTTGGAAAAGAAAAGGGTTTTTCAAATTTTAAGCTAAAAGGAAATCTCCAGCAGAGTGGCCATAATGAGCGGATGACTTTTTCCCGTATGAAAGACGAAAAAAATATGAAGCGCGATGAAGCGAGCCGAAGGATTGATCCTCATTTTAGAGTGTTTGGAAAATTATTTTAAATGATGTTGAAGTTGAATCTAAGTCCAATTTATAGGTTATAAAGATACGAGATTGGAATCCCGTACTTCAAGATAGAGTCACCACCCAGTTTAGCTCTACTGAGAATTCAGGTACGATATTCCCATCGGGTGGTTAGACCATTCCTTAAAACAGAGATTCCGAGTTCGGATGATGTTACCTACTCTGTTACAAAATCAAGTCATATTTATTTTAATAAAAACACCATTTTATTCTTATATGATTTAAATCCCCTAACTAGAGTTTTCAGTTTGTATTTAGCCATTCATCACACAGCGCAGCATGCAGAAAGCAGTAAATAAATAAAAAGCAGGAAATTAAATAATTATTATAGGGCTTTACAAATCCTATACATTTTTCTATGCGAGAAATTAAATAATACCCGAAGGCCTAACATTCATCTATCCTAAATCTACCTGCACGGAAAAGGTTAGCACAGATATGGCACATAAATCATTGCAAGACACCCATTAACCTGCATAATCAAGGCATAAACAATTTCCGACAATTTATTATATTTTTATAAACATTTATTTTAAATTTTTAGAGTTAAAACACATTCTTTAGGCATTTAATGGTCATTTAAGGAATTAAATAATTAATTAATTAAACTAAAAAAACCCTAAAATTAATTAATATATTTACAGAATATTTTTGGGATTTTATTTGGGACAAAAAGATTCATTAAGGATTTATTTGGTGAAAAAGTCATTTTTAAGCTAGTAAATAAAGGTTTAACCAATAAAATAATTAATAAATTAATAAAGACAAATTGAAAATTATTTTAATTAGTTCCAGATTATTTAGATTTTTAAGGAATTTTTCGGGTATTAAACGAGTTTGAAAACGCGATAAAACGACAAGAAATGGCCAAAAACGCAAAACAAAAGATATAAGGACCATTTAAGCAATTTTACTGGCAGGCCACTAGATCCATACTGCTGGCCGCTCGAGTGACATGGCCGGCCGCCCCATTGGAGCGGGCTGGATGTTACTTGGGCAGCAGACTGCCCACTGGAGTGGCCGAACGGAAAAATTATTCAAACGGGGGGTTTTGGCATTTTTACGCAGGAAAACTCAAAATTATTGACATTTTAAGTTGTTTCCCACACTAAATCAGTGGATTTGGACTTAAAACACCGAAATAATGTCAATTTTTTTACCCGGGGCGGAAAGAAACTCAAAAAATCCTGCGAAAAGGGGACTACCCGGAAAATCAAGAAAATGCAAAAAAAGGAGCCAAATGCCCCAAAAACAAGCAAAAATAATAGGAAGAGCAACCAAATAATATAAATGAACGAAATAAATAGATTAGAACTCAAAATGAACCTTTAGGCTGTGAATCAATCTTCGAGATTTGAGTCAACCATTCACGAGTTCTTTTTGATGATTTTGTGACGAAATAGTGATGCTTGGCGATGAAAAAAGTTTTCTAAGGAAAAGTCCCTAAATCCTATATAAATTTGATTTTAGTTGAACTTAATCCAATTTTAGTTGTTAAAAACTAAACGATTAAGCCTAAGAACGATTCGGAATCAGGATTAATGTGTATTAACTCAAATATCCTCCTCTTTCTTGAGCTTTCTCAATCTAGAACCCGAGAGAAATTATAATGTTGATGAAATTTTCAAAATGTCAAAAAATTCCTGAATCTAGTGATTTTTGGGATTTTTATAGACCCTAACAAGTGTAAATCTCCAAATTAATCCCTCAAAAAATTAATCACTCATTCATGGCATCTACAAAATTATTGCAAAGTTGCTTTCTATTCGTCTACAAGTTGTTCTGCCATCGCTTATTTCGAATAATCAATTTGCATTTATTAAGGAAAGAAGTATTCATGAATGTTCTTTCTTGGCATCTGAGGTTATCCATGGCCTTCATGCTAGAAGAAAATCTTGTGTGGTACTGAAATTAGACTTCCACAAGGCCTTTGACAGTATTTCTTGGACCTATATTAACTCGGTGCTTCAGAAGATCGGTTTTGACCGAAAATGGATTTCATGGCTATCTAATTGTAGAAAAAATTCCATTACTTCCGTTATGATTAACGGCTCGAAGTTCTCCTATTTATATTTGCAGAGGAGTCAAGCAGGGAGATCCTTTATCACCTTTCATTTTTCTGTTAGCCGTCTCTAAAACAACTTATTGACTGTAGCATTCGAGAAGGTGTGTTACCAGGTTTTCGCTTGGAAGATTCTCTCCCAAATATTTCGTTGCTATAGTTTGCAGATGATACTATTTGCTTTCTTCTGGCAGAAGGATTAATTATTCCCAGTTTTATACGCATTTTGAGGTGTTTCAAATTAATTTCTTGTCTGCGAATTAATTATCATAAGAGTTCAATTATGGGGGTTCACGTGAATGAAAACACCTTGGCTTCATATACATCACTATTACGCTGTCAAGTTGACAAATTCTCGATTAAACACTTGGGCGCTCCTTTGTGCATTAACTAGCCACAAGTTTCTGCTTGGGATCTTTTGATTGCAAAGTTTAAGTCTCGATTGGCTAATTGGAAGGGAAATTGTCTATCCTATTCGGACAAACCATCCTTATTAAAGCGGTACTTTCTTCCCTTCCCATTTATATACTGTCTATTTTTTGCATGCCATTTTCCGTGACTTCAACTTTAAATCAATTGATGCGTAATTTTTTGTGGTGAGGTGATTCACTGGTAAATGGCATATGCAAGGTAGGCTGGAACACAATCAATTTACCTTACCACCTTGGGGAATTGGCAATTCGCGACTTCAAGCTTCTCAACTCTAACCTGCTCCTTAAATGGATTTGGAAATTACGGGACCTCGATGACGATTCCTTGTGGTTTGCTTATTGCATCTGGTGTTATGGGGTGAGATCTTGGCATGAAATGATTCCACTCGATCCCAAATCCATTTCTCCATTATGGCGTGGGATTCTAAAATGCTGCTATAAAAATGAGAGGAATTGGGTTTTTTTCACATCATAGGTGATGGTCGGAGTCATTTGTTCTAGCGCGATAATTAGACCTCTAAAGCTCCACTCAAAATGCTTTTACCAGATTTGTTTGCCATTTGCAACAGAAAATTCTCGACCATTTTTATGGGGTGTAGCTATGTGTTTGCAAACCATTCACAAACCAGTCCCTTTTGGAAAAGAGGTCTTTGCATCACGGGCCAATAACACTGCAGGGACCTGAAAGCATGGATTTCGATTTCATGCCCCTTTCTTTTCCAAGATCCCTGAATCATTGGTAACCCAATTTTTATATCAAGAAGGGACAGCTATTTGTGGGAAATTGGAATCCATAAAGATTTTTTGGCAGCTTCTTATTGTCAAGGATATTATCAATCACCCCAATGGCCTATTCCTTCGAAGGACTTCAAACTCATTTGGGAATCTCACATGCTTCCTAAAATAAATTTTTTTGGCTGGATGGTCTTTCACAGAAAGTTACCGACTCGTGAGTTCTTATTTCAACGAGGATGTAGCATGGTCTCTAGCACTTGTTGCCCCTTTTGTCCTCTCTCTGAATTGTCGGATCATTTTCTTTTCCTATGTCAAGAAAGTTTTCAGATTTGGAGGGATGCATTTCATTGCCTTGGTATTTCGATAGTGATGCCGCAAGATGGATACAACTTTCTTCTTTTATGGCACTCATTTTTTAAACATGGGGTCTCTCGTGATTTTGGAACTTTGCTATGGTTTATTATAGCTTGGAATTTGTGGAAGCGACATAATAGGAAGATCTTTCAAGGTGAGACTAACAACGGGGACATTTTAATTGCTAGTATTAATTTTTTTTGGTTTCTTTTAAATTCTTACAAACATAGCTTCTGCCTTTCGTCCTCGGATCTATTTACCAATCCGAATTTGATACTAGCATATAATTGACTTGCTCACATTCGCTTCTCGTGAACTTAAGCGTGACTTTATTTTATTAATGAAAAGAGGGGTAGGTGTTTTGTAGGTAAGTGGATATGCCAACCTAGTTGGGTTGTCCGCCCCAAAATTTTCACCTGCCCCAAACTTTTTTCCTTTGGAGCGACACATTGCTCCTCCGGTGGTTTTTTCAAAAAATATCTCAATTTGGTGGAAAAATCCCAAAAATTATACTTGGAGAGCTGAAAAAAGCCCAGAAAATCGTGAGAACAGTAGCAGGCGTGCGAAGGCAGCACACGTTGGTGTTGCCATATCATGGGAGGCCACGCCAGCCGATCGATGGCCGCCTAAACCAGCGCGGCCACTGCGCAGCTGACACGACCAGCCGCATCGGCAGGGCAGCCAGGTCACCCCCACTACGCCGCTGTAGATGGCTGCACTGACAAAGCCAGAAGAAATTGGGGAAACACCAAATTTTATATATATATATATATATATATATATATATATATATATTTAATTAATTTATTATTCGGTGAATTTTTACAGTTAAAGCGGGTCCCAAAGTCCTCAAAAGGAAATCCCCAAACGTGACTCAAACCGGGCAAGATAGAATGACTAGTCTATTAAAGGTCAGAGCAATTTCCATCATCGTTCCGTGGGTCGACCGAAAAGCCCGTGCTCACAGCTTTCAAGTTTGATGATTTATCCAATAGAAGACTCTTTTGGAACTTCAAATCATAATCCATCTCTGCTTCTTGTCTTCAAAGAAACTCCTGATTTACATTAAGCTTTATTCCCTTTTGTCTTATTCCTTTTTTATCATTTAATTGTTTTAGGATTTTTTCATCTCCTAATTTAATGTTTGATTTTAATGAGGCGATTTATTTCTTTGTTAAGATAGATTTTCTTTTAGATTAATTGAGGAGAAAAATTTGCTAACATGAAGAAAAGGACCGCACTAATTCTAAACAATCCAAGATAGAAGTATGAGTTTGTATACACCCCGATTCTAAGAGAAACCAATATAATAGCATGTTAAGGCATTAAATAAGAAATTTGTTACCAACTTTTTCTATGACATTTGCAAGTCTGATATTCTTGAGCCACGATAAAGCCTCTCGAAAAAAAAAAGTTTGAGCTTCTAAGATAGAAGTATGAGTTTTTATACGCCCAATTTAGAGTAGACAAAACGCCCCTCCACATTGCGAACCATAAGTCTGAAACATGCCAATTTGCCATCTCCAAAAATTGCAACATGAGAGTTACATTTCACATATGGTATATGAGGTGGTTCCTAATTCATGTCCTGCAAACCTACATTGACAATTTTTGCCCCAACTAGAGCATCATCTTGCGGATCAATTTTGGCATGTTGCAAAAGTTGCAGTCGTGGTACCGAATTTCCAGCTCTAATTTGACAATCATGGTTCATAATGTATCATATTAGTTAGTCTTTATGTGTAACGCTACTCTTGCAACCAACTAGGTTTTGTATGTAATCCAAAAACATTCAACCACCCATATGGGAGCAGAAAAATGAAAACTCCCTATAAGTTTAAAGTTTTGTTTTGGATATAGAAAATAGAGGTAGAGATAAGTGAAACCAACTTCATCCACTGAAGTCCTGACTCCACCGCTAACCATCTCACATCAATTTTATATTTCATTTAACACATTTCCAAATAACTGTTAGAAATAAACTTAAACCAAATGGAAGTTGTGTGGTGTCGATGATGTGTGGGTCTCCCTTGGCACCTTTATTGGAGGCGGGGCCCACTGGGGGTTGGTTAGATTTCAGCGTGATGAAACCTTTTTAGTTCAAGTTTGCACATTTTAACAAATTTCATGAATAAAAGAATCAACACCCAAATCTTGATACAAATGATAGAGTCGCCACCCAAGTTGTCTACTTAAGAAAGATTTTTGGTACGGTTCCTATTAGGCGGGAGACTTATACCTTTTGGATCAGAGATTCGAGTATCGGATGAGTTACTTATTTCTCATTTAGTTAATGCAAAATTACATTCGCCGCATAAAACCATTTTATTTTCATCATTTGGGGCATTATTATGGAAATCCTATTTTTTACACTCTTTCACACTTGATTCATACATTCAACAGTTTATAGTGAAGTGCAAACAATAACTGGGGGAATAAAAATTACAACGAGGGGAAAATAAGGAAATTGTATAAGAACCTATACATTTGTTCTAAGTTATAAAACAAAATACAATAAATTCCCCTGCAACCACAAAGATTAGCACAGTTCATAGCACATCATAAGTCAACATTTTATTAAGAACAACGTGATTATGTTAGAGTGGCAGTTTTGCAATCGATAGTGCCCGGACGACTTCTAGGATCGGAGAGAAATAATGGATCTTTATTGTATTTTGTTGTGAAAAACACATTTTAACTTTTATGGGTTGATTTACCGGATTATTAGTGAAAATGATTGCATGGAAAATGGTGAGATTAGATTGATTTTACATATTAAAAGGTGAACTTTGGGTTCTACCTGGGGGCTAGCTCCCATACGGGTGTAGGGGACCCGTACGACTACTGGTGAGGACCCGTGCGGGTCCTGTTTGGTCCTGGATAGAAACTTAGTTCGATCAAAGATAGCAATTAGATAGAAAATTTATATAGATGGGGCAGAATATGATAAATTGCAATAAAATAAATGAGATGTGAGTTTCTTCGAAACTCAAGAGCGTGCCTTTATGACGTGAATCCACTTTGAAGTGATCCCTATGCTAAGAGAGTGTCTAGCCAAAGTAGTTAATGAAATGGTGATTTTAGGACTATTTAGATGAGTATTTGTGCAGATAGAACCTCCCTCAAATCCCAATAAACGAAGCTAGAAATGAATAAAATATGGACAAAACCTTAAGGAATGGGTTTTCTCCCTATTTTATACCTTCTATACCTCAAGTATATCCTTTCTATACTTAGGAAAACTACTAGAATTTCAGTACGAATTGTTTTGATTTTACTTCTTATCTTCCCCCCTTTGAAATGAGGCAAAAGCCTTATAAGGGAAATTGAGTCCGAACACAATAAATCGCATTCGTGACTTGATTTCTCCCTGAATGGGAATGATCTGCATACCTTAAAGCCTATTTAGGCAATTATAGGACCCATACGGGGTGGACTGGGACCCGTACGGCTCCAGAGGGACCCGTACGGGTCCCTCCCAAGCGTATGGGGGACTTTGACCCATATGGATCCACTGATGGATCTATACCACTGAGCTTGACCCGTAAGGGTCCCCAAGGGTAGGTTTTGGTCTCCAAACTCGGTTAGACTCAGCTCTGCAGTAGTAGGAAGACCTCTGATGGATAACACCTAAAAAAGATTACATTATCTAGCTCTCATCATTATTTCATGAGAAGGATAACTAAAATCCAGTGCTCACAGACTGCCTCTCATAGGATCACTATACATATGGATCTTTATAATCTCACAATGTGAGCAAGGGTTTAGAAATCATACCTGAGGTGATGACATGGGTGAGTTCCTTTCTTGAGGTAAACATCTTTCCTTAGTGCCCCTTTCTTGAGGAGACCAACTTTCCTTCGCTGATGTGTATCCCTTTGTTGATGCGTATCCCTTTCTTAAGGCAGATGACTTTCCTTTGCTGATGTATCCCTAATGACTCTACTGGGGAACATGTGACTTTTACTGTGTGCATCCTTTTCTTAAGGCGGATCAACTTCTCCCTATATCCCTTTCTTAAGGTGGATGACTCTCCTGGCTGATGTATCCCTTTCCTAAGGCGAATGACTTTCCTCGTATCCCTTTCTTAAGGTGGATCGACTTTCCTGGCTGATGGTGTATCCATTTCCTAAGGCTGATGACTTTCCTTATATCCCTTTCTTAAGGCGGATCGACTTTCCTAGATGTTGGTGTATCCCTTTCCTAAGGTGAATGGCTTTCCTTGTATCCCTTTCTTAAGGAGGATGGACTTTCCTAGTGGGGACTTTAAATAACCTGCTAAGAGACAATAAAAACATTGAGTTAGTTACTGCCTGAGATGACACATCTTGATTCTTGATTGACTTGGTGAAAAATAAAATTTTTTACCTCTCCACTCAAGAGTGAAGATGTGTTGGTAGGGATTGGTCCCTGAACAAACTATAAACTGAGTTTAGGAAATGTTGAATTTGGCCCAATTATTTAGGGATGAAACGCCCCTTGGAAGTTGCCTTTCGAAGGAATACCCCTTGGGGGTAGATGCCCCTTGATTGGCTCTATTACTTGGTACTAGATTGACTGATTATGCTGCTGGGGAATGGGGGAATGCCCCTAGTTTGACTGATTCTGCTACTGGGGAATGGGGGTATATCCCTTTAGTAAACTCCTTTCTGCTGGGGAATTGGCTCCTTACAGGACTCGCTTGAAGTCAAAAATTTCCTGTATCTAAGTGGACTTGTATATAAAAATTATACCTGTTACGGTCAGTTGAAAAATGGCTTACCTTGATTCTTGATTGACTTTATAAAAACAAAGATTTTTCCCCTTCAATCAAGGATCAAGGTAAGCATGGGGTTTGATTTAACTAAAGTATGAAGTTTAGGAGAAGTGGGGTTGGCCCCTAGTCTAGACTGGATGCGTCCTTGGGTACTTTCATGAAGTTTTGGCTCAAAAACTGTCCCCTAATGGCAAAAGGGACTTGTATGAGTGGGTAAGGACCCATACGGGTGGGCATTTGGCAAGATGGGATCCGTACGGGTGGGGTGGGACCCATGCGGGTCTTGGTCGGGGGGTTTTAAAACTGAAACAAACCCCTCATATCTCGCCTTACACCAAACTCTCCTACATTTAATTTCCCAACAATTTTCTCCCAAAATCGATAAAAAAATGGATCAAAAGATTAAAAAAACCGGTCACTTTTTTCTTAGGCGCAAGGATTTCCCTCAAGTAGGCGATTCGAAGCTTTGGGAAAGCCCGATTTTGGTCGGGTATACTTTTAGCAAGGGGGAATCATTTATCGGCCTCACTCCCACTTCTGAATTGCCCCTAGTTCCATCTCTTGCCACTCACGCCTCAAAACTCTTGGTATTTCATTTAATTCACCACTTTTCCATTTTTGAGGTTTTAGGAATTTCATGATTTTTGGCATCATTTTGGGTGTTTTAGAGCCTTCGATAGAGCCTAATGCATGTAACTTTAGTTTAGGATGCTTTTAGTATAGTTTTGGATGACCTTTAGTTGAATTTGGATGATTTAGGCTTGTTCGGGAAACTTGGGCGAAAGGGAACTATTCTTAGGGACCCGTGCAGGTCCCATTTTTGGCACGGGAGGGGGTGGACCCGTATGGGTCTCGCTTCCTTGGACAGAATGTCCAAAACTTTATCTTGGGAGATTTTCTTCTAATTTTTTACTGCTCTACTGTATGCTAACCCTGTTAAACTATCTTTTTGTTCTTGCAGTTCTAGTATAAGACCATAGAGGCCCTGAGCTTTTGCAGAAAGTGATATAAGAAGATCCGTGCTGCGGGGAATACCGAGCTACTAGCCCACATAGACTTGTTCAAGTTTAGTGACATCCCTCAAGCTCTGAAGACACTGGCCCCGAGTTCTATCTCAGCTCTAGCGGAGAGGTAGTCGGAGATGACCCTAACTTTCCATTTGCTGATTGGGGAGGTCACTGTCACTCCCTCGGATGTGTGTACCTTGATAGGATTAGATTAGAGCGAGGGTGTCAGTCACTTTGACGTCTACACTGACCGATGGCACTCCTAGCCTGTGGTAAAGGCCTATACAAAGAGATTACTTGGGCTTCATCCTGGAGGGACGGACAAGCTCAAGTATGGAGAGCTCCATAGTTACTGGGTGGTCGAGCCCTATTACTGCAGGGAGGAGTATGAATGGTCTTTCCTACTGACCTTCCTCACCACCATCTTCTTCCTAGTCTACTTGAGAAACCTCAGCTGCGGTTTGCTCTCAGCCGTCGAGGATCTTCCTATTATGCCAGGAAAGAATTGGTGTTAGGTCATCCTAGCATAGTTATACTATAGGCTGGATGTTGGAGTTTGGGGCCAACAGTTCGAGCTCAAGATCTGCCATATGATCTTATTCGTAATTCCCGAACTGACCTCTTATTCTTTAACCTTTTATTCAAATTATTTTGCAATTGACTTCATCTTGTTTTAGAGATTTGGGCCTATGAGCATCAATTTAACCCTAGGCAAAGTTTGGTATGAGCTTGAGACACCTCATATTATTTCTAGGTGGATTGGGCCTTAGCAAGATCAGGCCCTTACCATAGTGGAGTATAGGGAGTTCCTTCGCCAGCTGCGCTCTAATCGAGTAAACCTCTTTCATGCTGAACCTATATTTCACATTTTGAGAACCATTAGTAGAAACTATATTCACAAAGTAATGATACTTACAGTGCATTTACTTTGTGCAGGTCATTCGAGACCCATGGGAGAGGATGGTCATACATGGAGACATCGAGTGGATGTGGACTGGCGTGGATGATCGCGTTTTGTGTTGGAGTCTCAACTCTCCCTAGAGTGGTATTTGGGGGAAAGGGTCCGAGACTAGAGGACCAGTGCTATTGTGGAGAGATTGATCCCTGCCCCAATCTCAGTGGGGGGTCTTCTGGCTGTATCTGATGCCTGGGATAGACCAGGGGCTATACTTGTTGGGTGAGGGGGCCAGAGTGATGTTAGTGGGGGCTCCTATACTAAGTTCATCGACTCTTCGCTTATTCCTCTATAGGAGAGGATCAATTTCAGAGACATCCCCCTTGTATTCCACTAGAGCGATAGTGATGGTGATGACGATGATGATGATGATGATGATGATAATGATGATGATGATAAGGGTGGTCCGAGGGGCGACCATGGGGGTCCTTGCCTAGTTCAGAGTACTGAGGGCCCAGCTAGGTCTGCTACCCCTTCTTCTTAGGTATCCTCCTAACTTAGCCTTTATGAATACCTTATTCTTTCTCAAAATTGACTGTGACCCTGAGGGTAATTTATTCGTTATAGCCTTCCGCCTCTACACGGAAGAGGTCTGCTGCTGCTGCCCCCACTAACCTAGAGCCACTAACGAAGTGGTCTTATGCTTTAGGGAGTGGGAACAAGGGGGTCCTCCGAGCAAGGTTGGATACTTTCTTCCGACCTCTCGATCATTTGGGGAAGTGAGCTATCAAGGAGCTCGAGGAGTCAGTCCAGCCTATTCACTTTACCCTGTCTAGTTCTACTTACGTATGGAATTCTTATCATTTAGATCCTCTTTTATAATGGTTGCCTAAAATATTTTGGTGCTAACTTGATTTTCTTTTTAGGTGACCATGACTAAGGTGGAGAGGATTGCGAGGGGCTTCTTCTCAGTTCAAGACCTGCTACTAGCTCAGGAGCTCTAGCCTCGCTAAGTTTCTTTTACCTATAAATTTTATCAAATTATGCATGATGTATGCCATGATATTTATATATGTGTGTACTGATCTTATAATTGCCATTGTAGACTCTGCTAGCTATAGAGCGTAGTAGGTCTACTCAAGATATGGATGCTTTAGAGGAGCGAGCTAACTTCCTAGAGGAGTAGTTGCGAGCAGCCACTGCTGAGGCCGACAGGGTGAGAACGGAGACTGCTCGGGCGAGGTTCGAGATCGAGGTATTGTAGGACCAGTGGGCACAGATGATCGAGGATATGATGATAGCTTAACATATCGAGTGGCGCCGGTGGTTACTCAGGTGGCTAGGGCTAAGGAGCGAGCTAGGGCTAGGGCTGTTAGAAGTGTAGCAGGAACTTTGGAGGTCGGGGTTCCTAATCTACGTGCTATAGATGCCGGTGGGGTAGAGGAACATATGATGATAGACATGGATGACCTGCTGGCAAATGCAAAAGATGATACTCAGGGTGTGCCCCAGGGACAGGATCCCCCTGTAGCTTAAACTATACTATAGCTATTACTATTTGATACTTTTGGCCCTATGTGGCTTATTTTGATGTAAACTTGGATTTATACTTATGCCATTTGACTTTTATGCATGCTAAACTTTTCTTTTTCTTCACTGAAACCATTGAATACCGTTGTCTGTAAACCCTTGTTGCCCCTTTGACATAATTAACAATGAAGCCCATTTAGCGTGTACTACAAGCGAGTGAGTTAACCATTGAACATTCTAAGTTCCTGATTGCAATGAACTGGCCCAATGCAACTGACAAGAATCACCAAGGCTGGCTAGTTAGAATTAGCACTTATGGGGACATGTGCTATTCTGTTATTTCACAACAGTAGAACTAAGTTCAAGGAATCCTAGTCGTGAGACATAGCAATTATAAATGATGTTCTAATTATAACAATTGACAAAACTGGCGCTTTTCAAATGAGTTCTAATTTTTTCATAGGCCTCTAGGTGTGAGATGACCTATATAACAATTATCTTCATTTCTGTTTGTCCTGATTTTTGCCTGAATTTCCTTTGACGGTTTCATTCAATGGGCTTTTCTTTTCTTTACCTTAACTTTTGTCTGGACCTCCCTTTTGGATTTTCAATCCAGGAGGTTTTTTTCTTTCTTTTCTTTTTCTTTTGTCTTAACTTTTTCCTGGACCGCCCTTTCGGGTTTTCAATTTAGTAGACGTTTTCCAAATTTTGCATAGGTCTGATTTCTTTTGTGGCCTATCGGTATTTTTGTCTTTTGTTGAGTAATGTACGTGCAGTAAAGATAACAACAAAGGTGCATAAAATGTAGAGAAAAACTGATGTTCACTTACCTACAATTATTTCACTAAAGACAAGCATGCATTCATAAGACAAAGATTCTTAGCAAATCATAACACATTCATTGATAAGATTAATTTGAGTACATAGGCAATGGTAACATTTTCCAATGGTTAACTCCTACTACCTACTGGTCTTTTACAGATTTTCTAGAAAGCAACTTACATTTTTCTCCCAATGCCCTAACTTTTGCCAAGCCGCCCTTTTTAGGTTTTCAACTTAGCGGGTTTTATTTGCATTAGAGTACCCTAACTTTTGCCTGACCGATTTGAGGAATAATGATCAGTGGGTTTCACCCTAATTTTTGCTCTAGTAATAAAGGACCACTCGTTGGGTGATTTTTTCTTTTTTTTTTTATTTTTTGTGCTGCTTTTCTGTGATTTAATTCTTTTGACCTAGACGTCATAACGCTTAAGCCTGTATTGATTCACTAGATTTATGAACTCATTTCCATCCATATCCATCAGCTTAATTCCTCCCTTGCTAAAGACTTTCTTAACTACAAATGGTCCTTCCGAATTAGGCCTGAACTTGCCCCTAGCGTCGGTGTTGACTTGGCATAGCTGTTTGAGGAACAGATCATCCGCCTTGAGAGGTTGTTTTGGGTATGTGACTCTATTGTTGTAAGCTCAAGCCATGCGCTGCTGATACATCTATGGGTGGTCAAGTGCCTTGAGATGCTTCTCATCTCTTGCTTTCAACTGTTCATACCTAGCCCTTACCTAATCTAACTTTTTTAGTCGAGCTTTGGGTGCCACTCGTAGAGCTATTACTTCTATTTCGACAAGTTACATGGCTTCCATACTAAGGAGAAAGGTGTTTGATTAGTAGGTGTCCTTACACTGGTTTTATACCCCCAAACTGCAAATGAAAGTTATCAGCCCAATCTCTATAGGTAGCCACTGTCTTCAACAAAATCCTTTTGATTGACTTATTGACATTAATGATCAGCTTCCCTTTAGAGCTCCTGGGGGATTTGTAACCCAAGGTGTACTTTCCATTCTTCATCACTAGAGCCAGGTTGTTGTTGATGCTCTCTTGAGTCTTTTTGGTCTTCTTTCTTGATGATGAGATCCCCTGTTCCCCGCCATAAAGAAAGATGGACCAAGACTGATTGTTATCATGTTTACAAAGCACTTTTATCATCTCTCTTTTTATTGGTAAGTTTTAACCATTGGATTTTTATGCCATTGCGATATACTCAAAGTCAATTTCATAAATAAATATGGTGATATTTTTAAAAATATTGTTGTTATGAGTGTATGATGCCGATAAAGTGAAATACTCAAGCAAAAATGTGAATGGAAAAAGCCTCAATTTAACCATGATATGCCTCATAAGTGACATTGTTTGCATAAAAAATGTTTGCAACATTAAAAATTACATCATTTGAATCATCCTCCACAGGCAGAGGGTCTTAATGGTTAGCCTTGGCAACACTGGTAGCTAAACTGGTAGTCTCTATGCATAGGTTTGCATGAGTTTCTTCGGCCACTACTCTTGCTATGCTCTTGATAGCCGTTCTTATAGGGTTGCCCTTCTCATCCCCCTTCCAATTTTTCTTCATAAGTACGGCCAGGGCCTTGGTGATAGCTTCGACTGCTTCACTCATCCTATCCCCTTCAGCCTTCCTACATACTTCCACAAAAAATCGAGGTCTTAATCATGCAACCATTCTTGAAGTCGTACACATCATTGAAGATCTCAAAACCAGGGACCTTCTTTCCTCATATCTTGATAGGTTCCTCCTCACCTGTGAACACCTTCTTCTTGACCTCAGCCCCTATCATAAGGCAGAATTGGGGCTTGGATTTCTTAGCACCTAGGCGACTTCCCAAACCTAGTATGAACGGCTAGGACATAGGCATAATGGGCTCCAACATGCCCTGAAGATTCTTCCCAAGATCCTTTCCTTTCACGTAACCCTGCTTCATCATAATCTTTTCAATCGTAAGGGATATGTGTCCCCTAACTGAAAACTTCATATGCTGGTGAGCAACAGCTACCCTAGATTCCTTTTCTTTGGCTTCCATAGCTGCTATAACAAATGGTTCATCTGCCTTAATGGTCACAAGCTTGCCATTCTGGATGAGCTTGACTTTTTGGTGGACCATTGAAGGGAGGGTCCTAATGCATAGAGCCAAGGAGGACCCAATAACAACGAGTAAGTGACGGGGATGTCAAAGATGGTGAACAAGACTTTTGACTTCACTTCCGCAATTATAACTTCAGCTTCGAATACCCCAATGACACTCCTTTTTGTATCATCAACGCCCTGATAACAGTATTGGATTTCTCCTCTATAGATTCATCTAGCCCCAAATGAGGAAGGATCTTAGAGGGGCAGAGATTAAGGGCAGAACCATCATCCACCATAACACATGAGATAGAACGATCACAGATTTGTACCTGGATGAAAAGTGCCTTGTTATACTTGTTCCCTTCACCCGAAAGATCTGTCGGATAAAACATAATGGGTTCACCCTAATGGGAAGGAGATCCTCCAATAACTAAAAAACACCTCAACCAAGGTAGTGGAAGGTGTAGCCTCCTTGCTTAATAATTTTTTAATCAAACCCTTGCGATGATCCTCAAAGTCGATGATAAGCTACGAAACGATGTACTTGGCATAGGTAACTTGCAACTGTTGGATAAGAGGGGTGACCTTCGAATCTATCTTTCCTGTATTAAGCGGAGTTTGAGTCTCAATAGTAGGTGTAAAGGTTGGTCCCTTACTGACATTCGGGGTGACTTGAATGTCAACATCTCTACCTCTTCTTCTTTTTTTGGGGATATTAGGGGTGGCCCTCCCACTTCGAGTAACATTCAACACCCCATCTTTCATATAACTCCTCCCTTCAGAGGTTTCCACCAACAAGGTCGGTCCTTCGATGTCGTCATTCTCAAATACACAAGCATCAATATCAATTGGTTTAGGTTGAACCAACATAGTTTCCTCATCATAAGCACCTTCTAACTCATAAGCATTAATATTAATGGGGATAGTTTCATCAGGTAAAGCCACTTCTGAGTGAACCACATGATTAACTTGCGTGATCATATTGAAGACATGATGAGAGGGCAGTCCTAACTCAACATTCGCAACTTGTTTCTCAAAATTCAGCAGGGGGTTATTCAAGGTACTTGGTTTAAGTTTGGGTTCTTGAATCTTCTTCTCCCTAATTAGGCTACAAATAGCCTTAAGTAAATCCCTACAGGCACCGGTGAGATGACCCTTGCTAACCTGATAAGCACAAAATTGATCCCTATCCTTAGGCTTGGGCAGAACGCAGGGCTTGACACTCTAGAGAAGGCCAAGTGCCCTCAACTTACTAAAGATGGTAGGCAGTGCTGCCTTCCAAGGGGAAATTCCATCCTCAATGGTACGGACTACAATCACTTCTTCTTGCACTGCTGGGGTTTTAGGATTAGAACTAGACCTCAGCTTAGAAGCCTAGGCTGGTACGGATGGATCATTCTTCTTGAACCAAGGTTTGGCCGGCACACTCGCCTTCTCCAACTCCTAGATCCTTTCACATTTCTCGGCCTTCTCAAAGACCTCCACATAGCTAGAGAATTTATCCATACCAAGAACCTTACAGTTAGCGGGCAAGGCACCATCCATTAATGTTACGATCATCATGGGGAGACTCAGGAGATCTTTTAACAAGACTTGGGTGGCCATACACCTTTCAAAATAAGGCTTCAATTTACAATTAGGGCTTCCTTGATAGCCTCCAAATTCATTATGATAATCTTGATAGTGGCTTTGAAATCATACTGCTCAATGAAATCCTCGAATAAGGCCTTCCAATCTCTAGTCACCTCATCAGATAAAGTATTGTACCACTCGATAGTGGGACCTTCTAAAGGACAAGGGAACATCTTGGCGAGGACTTTATCACTTAGCTTCCTTATTCTCCTAACCCTCTGATAGGTGGTGATGTGAGATTGAGGCAGCCTAGTTCCTTTATACTTCATTATGCTAGGCATACTAAAGTTTTTGGGGATACAATCATCCTCCCTAGTGGCTTGAACTAACAGTGCTGATGGCTGAATGCTGGAATTGGTAGAAAACAACTTCTATAATAGATCATGCAATTCTATGGACAAGGGTGATCCATCTGATTAAGCAATCGCACCCAAGGGTGAACCTGTTGATTGAGGAAAGGTTGTCACCTTAGGTGTGACTACAAAATTAAGGGTTGGGCCAGATGCCCCAAACTGAAATGCTGGTGGTATAAACCCCTAGCTAGGCTGAGTAAACTAAGTGACAGCTGGTGGAACCACTATACCCACTGACTGTAATGGCTGGCTAACTAAACCAAATAGACCAACTGAACCCAATTAACCAAACTGACTGAAAGATTCTCCCTAAATCCAAAGAGGTGGTAACTAAGTCTGAGTGAATGGATTGTGAGAAACCTTTGAAAGCGTAGGTGGCTTACTAACCACTGCGTGCACTACCGGAGCCTTAATGACTCCACCTTGAGAGACATAGCCATTCTTTCTTCAGGTAAGATTGCCCTAATGGAGGCTAGCATCTTATCATTCATTTGGTCGAGGAATTTATCACTTCCTAGATACTGTAAGATGACATTTGCTATTTTTGGCCTAATATCAACCCTTGACGCATTTGACTCCTCACTAAGACCAACATCCTCAACCTCAACATCTATATGGCCATCATGAGTTAGAATATAAGACATCTCCTCAAGCTAAATGGTAGTATTGGAATCTAACAAACCAAACTGACTGCTGGATAAACTACTCTGGGACAGAGGTGGAGGCGGATCCTCAACCCTTATCTAAATCGGAGGTGGTGAAGGTAGAATTGGAATGCGAACCAAACGGACCTGAGATCGCCGCTAATCTTTTACTCTTTGAACTTTGGTTGAGGTAGTAACCAAAAGATCAGTACATGTATGGGATGTGATATGCATGCTCAAATTATAATGATGCATGGTGGGTTAATCACAAAAATATTACAACACAACAGATGTGAAACGAGTTGTGAGCAAGGGCTTTTTGGTGTCTAAGGAACAATAATGACTTTTCCCTGACATCTTTATGGGCCAGTTCTTCTATTCTTCCAGAGTTGAATCGCGTTTGGTAAGTACCTTTTTGATGATTTTGGACCTTTAACCATGCTTAAAAGCATTAAACTGCATTTAAAAATGAATTGTAATCTTTCTCTCGCATGCAATAATTTGTTTTACTGTTTTCTCTTAAACACTATCATTTTCAGTAGTCCCATTAATTTTAATAGATTCTAAACTCTCTAAAGTTTCTGAAATGTCAAGAATCTCTTAAATCGGATAACCGTGGTGAAAGTTATGCTCTTTTAAATTTTTTTCCCTGATCTCTTGTATTAGCCCCCTTTGCTGGGCTCCTTGCATGGTGCACCGCATCAAGGGGTGTGGTGAACTGTGCCAAGGAGCACAGTGTACTGCACCAGGGGACGCAGCGTGTTAGGCCCCTTTGCCGTGCTCCTTGGGCGGTGAACCACGATAAGGAGCGCGGTGCACCATTTCAGGGGGGTGCAGTGCGTCAGCCCCTGTGCCGCGCTCCTTGCACGGTGAACCGCGCCCAAGCCCCCTTTTCACCATTTTTCCAGTTTTGCCCATTTTTATAATAAAATCTAAGTATTTAAGGGACTGATTGGGTTATTTATACCTAATGGAGTCTATATGAACCCTTTAAATCATCTTTTAAAGGACTTTTGGCTAATTTTCATCAGATTAAAAAAATCTCAAATTTTTAGTGACATAAACATAAGAACTAGAGAGAGAAAGCTTTATAAAGGCTAAAGAATTTCTCCAAATCAGTTTCTTAGGTCTTTATCTCATTTAATCTCTTAGATTTAAACTAAAATCCGCTAGAAATAATAGCTTAAAAATTGATTAAATAGGTTTTTAGTGACTTTTCCTTAAAAACACTATCCAAATCTACAAAATCATCAAAAAGGATCTCACCAAGAGTGGATTCGAGTCTCAAAGTGTAGATTTATGGCCTAGAGGTAACAAATCTGAGTTCCAATCTCTTTTAATCTGAGTTCCAATCTCTTGGGTGTTTTTGGGTGGTTATTCCCTTTTCTTTCGGTATTTTTGCAAACATCCTTCCTGATATTTTTGGGTTCCTTTTTATCCCCGATTCAAAAAATCAAAGTTATTTCATCATTTTAAGTCCAGATCTACTGCAATATCATGGGAATCGGCTTAAAATTTTGGTAATCTTGGGTTTTTGGGTGTAAAAATGCCAATTTTTTGTCCGTTTAGCATTTTTCCGGCATGACCGCTCCAGTGGTCATCTGACCGCTGCCACAGAAGTAGTCATAGCTACAACTGTAATGGTTGAACTGCCATGGTAGTGCTCAGATGGATACTTTAGCGGTCAAACTAGCAAAAATTCCAAAGGGAACCCCTCTTCAGTGTTGACGGCTTTGTTTCGAAGGGCAATTATTCCAATGACGAGGATAGAATGGTCGAGGAGGCCAAGGCAGTGAGCGCCTAGTTATTTAAGGTCAATTATCCTTTTGCTAAGAAGCCGACTAAGTGTTGAAAGTCGATCGGGATGAGCCTTTTAGTGTGGACAAGTATGTACTACTAGACTCGGCCTCAGATTTCAATGAACCTCCCTATCTTTTCAAGACCTGAGCCACTCATAGTGACTTGCTTGATAATGTCCTCAACATCACTAAGAGTGGCCATGTGTACCAGCCTGAGGACCATTATCTCTACTTCAGTTAGGACCTAGTCCCTAAGAGGGTAGACACCTCTGCAAGGCCTCCTTCTTCGCCTTCGCCTGTTCCGACAAGCCTCGAGGTTGACCCCCCTTATCACCCAACTCAAGAACACCCAAGCCTGCTATTGTATCTAGCAGTTGGTCAATGATTTATATGGGCATCGCAGGGGCCTGATTAAGTGATTGCTTGATCTTGAAGCCACTCCGACCACCTCTATTATTGAAATGTGCCCCAGGGTTGGAGAGGCTATCCCTCCAAGGAAGGCAATGCAGATTGTGTTCGATGACTTTGATCTTCCAATCGATGGGAAGGACCACAACAGGGCTTTGTTTATCTATATTCAGATTCTCGATAAGACTATACCATGTGTCATGGTGGATGACGGCTCCGGCTTGAATCACTACAACTTGAAAGTCCTTCCTCACTTAGATTTGTTCGAGGAGATACTAGAAAAATCCAACACAATAATCTGGCTTATGATGACTCAAAGCGCAATGTGATTGGGGTATTTGAGCAGAAGTTACCACTGGAGGGGTTACAAGCAAAGGGCAGTTCACTGTTCTTGACATTACAGTCACTTACTCTCTATTGCTTGGTCTACCTTATCTCCATGTTCTCGGGGTGGTACCTTCCCCTCTCCATTAGAAGGTTAAGTTCATACACAAGAATAGGCTGGAAGTAATCGAGGCTAACGCCGCTTCTATTGTGACTGTCATGGAAGCCAAGGCTAAGTTAGATGAAGGCTTTGATGTTATTGTGGTTCACAGAGCCTAGAAATTGGCTCCTATTTGGCATAGTTATCTCCACCCTGGTGTGGGAAAGCTGATGAAGTGAGCTGGGTTTAAGCCAGGAAAGGGGTGTGGAATGTATGAGCAAGGGATCATTGAGGCCCTAGAACTGAAGGTGCTTGTCCGACTTGCTAGATTAGGGTATAAACCTAAGAAGTTCTACCGTCATGTCCCCTCCAACTACTATCGCACGATGACTATCTGTGAAATTCAAGGCAAGAGGCCTTAGAAGGGGGAACCTGAGCCTGTCGAGCATAATGGGAAGATGTGGCCTGGTTTTGAGATCTTTAAGGATGTCTACGATTTTAAAGCATGCTACATGGTTGTTTCTACTAAACCCAAACTCGATGAGCCTGTTGTTCCTATCAATGTAATTTCTGATAAGAACAAGGGAAAGGGGAAGATGTATCCTAAGGTTGAGGTCAGGGGAAGTGATGAAGAGCCCATGGATCAAAAAGTTAAAGACATCATGGCTGCTATGACCAAGGCTAAGGCATTTTTAATGAAGAAAGGCTGGAAGGGTAAGGGAATAGGGGAAGAGGACTCTATGACCGAGATTATGAATGACTTGACTTGAGAAGAAAAAAATGAGATAACAAAAGTGCTTAAAATACATGTTAATGCTTTTTCCTGGTCATAAGAAGCCATGCCTGGGGTTGATTGTCACATTGCCAAACACATAATCCCAACCGATCATAAGTTTAAACCTGTCAAGCAGAATCTCTATTGGTTAAGACCAGAATGGGAAGAACAAGTTAAGGCAGAGGTTTCGAGGTTAATTGAGGTTCATTTTGTTGAAGTTGTGGAGTACCCGACTTGGTTGTCCAACATCATTTCGGTTCTGAAAAAGGATGGTAGGGTCCGAGTTTGTGTTGACTTCTGATATCTCAATAAAGCTTTGCCTAAGGATGACTTCCCGCTTCCTTACATTGATGTCCTAATTGACAGTGCTCACAGGGGAGCTACATACTCGTTTATGGATGGGTTCTTAGGTTATAATCAGATTCTGGTGGATATCATTGAGAAGGTCAAAATAACCTTTATCACTGAATGAGGGGTTTATTGCTATAAAGTAATGTCATTTAGGTTGAAGAATGTCGGGGCTTCTTATCAGCGCACCGTAACTGCTCTCTTATATAATATGATCCATAAGGAAGTGGAGGTATATGTGGACAACATGATCGTGAAGTCTGCCACCCCGAGAAGAGCACCCTGCTATTATCGAGAGATTGATGACCTGTATTGAGAAGTACAATCTTCGCCTGAATCTGAAGGAAAGTTTGTTTGGAGTTACTTCAGGAAAGTTACTAGGACACGTAGTCAGTTAGAAAGGAATAGTAATGGATCCCAATAAGGCCAAAGCTATCAGGGAAATGCCTCCGCCGAAAAAAGAGAAAGAAGTCTAATCGTTTCTAAGCTCCTTATAGTATGTAAGTCAGTTCATTACCCATGTCACTACCTTGTGCGAGCCCATCTTCAAGCTACTAAGGAAGTAGCAAATAGTGGTAGGGAATGATCAGTACCAAGTGGCATTTGACAGAATCAAAGCTTACCTCATTGACCCACCCATTCTAAAACCGCCCACCCCAGGGAAACCTTTGACCTGTACTTGGCTATCAAAGAGTCTTCTGTAGAGGCAATGCTTGTCCAGGAACATGATGATAAGAGGGAGCATGCGATCTAATACTTGAGCAAGAAGTTATTGGATTATAAAACCCGGTACTTGATTATAGAGAAAACTTTCACCACCATGGTTTGGCTCACTAAAAAGCTGCACCACTATTTACATTCCTGCCGAGTCCAAGCCATGGCTTAAATTTACCCCATGAAGTATCTTTGTCAATCCCCCACTTTGGCTGATAAACTCTCTCATTGGTTATTACTTCTCTCTGAGTTCAAAATTTAGTATGTGATGGGCAAGGTTAACAAGGGGCGGGCCGTGGCAGAATTCTTGGCTAATCAACCTCTTGACTCCGATTATAGTGAGAACTTGGAGTTTCCAGATGAATAGCTCACATCCATTACTATCCTTGAGTGTGTATGGACTATGTACTTTGATGGTACTGTGAACAGAAAGGGAGCAGGCCTTGTAGTCATCACAGTCATAGAGAATAAAGAAATCATTTTGTTGTCTAATTTATTAGAATATGTTGTTACTAACAATTGCGCTGAATATGAGGCATATCTATTCAGTCTCGAAGCTCTCCTACAGGTTAGGGCCCAAATAGTTTCTATCATCAGAGATTCAGCTCTTGTAATTCATCAGGTTATCGGTGATTGGGAAATCAAGGAGAAATTTCTTCGTCCTTACGTTGAGGCGGTCTGAGGCCTATCCGAAAAGTTCAACTCCTGTTTGTATTGCCATGTACCTTGGGATGAGAATCAAATGGCAAACTCTCTTGCTACCCTGGCTTCCTTATGGGAAGGACCCCAATAGCAACTTATCCGTCCATTAGTTCTATTGTCAACTAAGATTCCCTACCATGCTCAGTCAGTTCAGCAGGTCCTCGCCATTTCAACCGAGCCATGTTGGTATTTTGACATCATCCTATTTCTCCAAATTGGACATTATCCTCCGGATTCCTCCAACTCGGACCATACCACTTTGCGACGGCTCGCTGTCCAATTTTGGATTATTGATAATGATCTATTCAAGCACACCAGTGATGGTTTACTACTTCTTTGCTTAACTAAAATAGAGGCTTAAAGAGTGATTGACTAGGTCCATGCCGGTGACTTTGGCCCTCATATGAATTGTCTCGCTCTAGCAAAGAAGATTCAACGATTGGATATTTCTGGCTCACTTTAACAATCAATTGCATCGCCTAAGTCAAACGCTGTTACCAATGCCAGATTACGGGGATATGCAGCATCTACCACCCACCGAGATCCATCACTTATCTACTCCTTGGACATTCTTGGTGTGGGGGATAGACATAATAGGTGAAATTTTCCCTTCATTGACAAATGGGCATAGATTCATTATGGTAGCAGTGGACTATTTCTCCAAATGGGTAAAGGCTGAATCCTACACAAATGTCACCGCCAAGAAGATGGCAAAATTAATAGAATATAGACTTCTGCACCACGTAGTCTTAGATAATGGGGTATAGTTTCATGGGGCAACTACTGAGCTAATTGAAAAATATGGGATTGAACACCACAGATCCTCTCTATACAGACCAAAAGCCAATGGTGCAGTTGAGGTAGCTAATAAATCGGTAAATAAGATCCTTTCTAAGATGATAGCCGGCTATAGGGATTGGGCTGACAAGCTACCTTTTGCCATTTGGAGATGTTGCATGAGTGTCCGCACCCCGACATGTCAAACTCTGTTCTCCCTAGTCTATGGAATGGAGGTAGTTTTGCCAATTGAAACTCAAGTAAGCTCATTGAGGGTTGCGCTAAAAGCTAAACTAAAAGAATCTGAATGGACTAAGGCAAGGTTTGAACAACTAAACATGATGGACGAGCAGAGGCTGAGGGCTGTAGATAATCTCTAGATATATAAGCAGCGCATGGCTTGAGCCTACAATAGTAGGGTTAGACGCCAGAAATTTCCACTAAAAGTCAAAAACCTTCCACCACCGCGCAAGCGGCAAATTCAGGCCTAACTGGGAAGGACCATACGTAATCAAGAAGATGCTCAGTAAAGGAGCAGTTAAGCTTATGGACATGGACGGAAATGAATTTGTGAACCCCGTCAACAAAGACATGTTTAAGCATTATCACATCTAATGAAAAGAAATAAATCAGAAAAGTGCCACAAAAAATATATATAATAAATCACCCACCTTTCGGTCTTTTACTAGTCGGGAAAAAATTAGGGTGACACCCGACGGTCGGTATTCTGCAAACTGGCCATGCAAAAATTAGATGATATGACAACCCACTAAATCGAAAACCCGAAAAGGGCAATCTAGGCAAAAATCAGGGTAAGTGAGAAAAGAGAGAGTGCTTTCTAGAAAACCAAACTAGGCTAGTTGGCACTGGAAATTAAATCAATGGGAATGGTTACCAACATCATGTACTTTGTTTTAACTTATCTTATAAAAGTATCTTTTTGCTGAATTCTGAATGCTTATGTTTATGCGAATGTTTGTATCCATACGGTCAAAACAACTCAAGTAAACAAAATACAGAGTCCACATTATTCTAAATGAATATGCAATAAAAAGAAAATAAACAATATATAAAAGACAAATAATTATGATAGACTAAAAAGAGCAAGGTCTATGCAAAAGTCAGAATAAGTTTGCTGGATTGAAAACCCAAAAAGGGCGATCCAGGCAAAAGTTAACACAAGTTTCGATAGATTGAATTCTGAATACTTATGTTTATGTGAATGTTTGTATCCATACGGTCAAAACAACTCAAGTAAACAGAATGCAGAGTCCACATTATTCTAAATCTATGCGCGATAAAAAGAAAATAAACAATAAATAAACGACAAATGATTCTGATAGACTGAAAAGAGCAAGGTCTATGTAAAAGTCAGAATAAGTCTGCTGAATTGAAAACCCAAAAAGGACGGTCCAGGAAAAAGTTAAGACAAGGTTCGATACATTGAAAACCCCTAGGGGTAGTCTATGCAAATGTTAGAACCAAATAAAAAAAATAAAAATAAAGTTTGATAGGTCCGTCACCACGACTAGCCTACGCAAAAGATAGAACTAATAAAAGTGCATCTCAAGCTGAACTCCCCACATCATCATCATAATATCTTGAGATCCTCCACAAGGTGGTCATAGGAAAAGGCTAGAATCCCTGTTTAGCTCCTTCTAAGTTGGTCCATGATCGCTCGAATCGAGTTGACAAGTGTCTGGTCTCAATAAACCATCCCCTGTAGTGCTCATCAGTTTCAGTGGTCTCCATATGATCATAATCCGGAACCTCATAGATAGCCTCCCTGGCCCACTTCTCATAAATGTGAGTCACCCAGTCAGCATTGAAGAAGCCATTGTGTTCCTCAAGAAGCTTGCATGGAACCCTCTATCGACGACCGTACTGACAGTGAAGCCGATATGGGGTATAGAAAGTAATCCTCTGTAAGCCCAATAACTGGACACAAGATCCCCAAGACTCGGCAACCATGTCCCAAATCCTCAACCATGGACTAACCCACTATATCTATGAGTCGTTATACCCTCTAAGAATGGACACCCAGTCCTTGGCTGTCAGTTAGTTAAAGTCTCCTGGAGTCGGTCCTCTCTCACTAAGGTGTATGGGCAAGTATTTCTTTGGGCTGACTGGTGGCGATAAAGTTAGCTTGGATTTCTCCATAAGCCACACCTGCAAGTTAGTTTTAAATAAGAGTGAGAAGAAGTGGATAGCAGAAGTTGTCAAGAAAAGGATACCTATAGTAGCGTAAGGTGATCACCAATAAGAGTCGAGTTGATAGAAGAGGCATCCGTATTCAGCAGGGTCTCTGCTAACCCCATGGTTATAAGGGAAGCCCTTGCTGACACATGCCTAATGAGCGAAACCAGCCGAAATAGAGCAACTGGACCCACTCCACACATAAACTCGAACATGATCAGTAAAGGGACCATGTATGGCCAAGAAACATGGGCCCTAGGGGTACCCCTGCACCAATCAAGTACCACACTAAGTTGAAACCCCGGTTGACCATGTGTTTGAGAAAGAAAGTGATTTGTTGAAGCCAAACTCCATAGGCCTATTAACTGGTCTTCCACACCGAATATGAGCTCTGGAATCGCTAGGGGAACGTATTTATGGTATGGGATCCCTAGAATGGCATGGAACTCCTCAAACAAGGGACACAGCTAGAATGAAGAAAAGCGGAATACAAGGTCCATTCGATCCCAAAAAGCAAATGCTCCTCGAATAAATGCCGGATTGACCCATCGCAAGGCAATATATCAAAAACCCCATAGCCTGAATTTCTGTAGCTTCTTCTAGTCTGCATTTCCTAAGGTTTCTAGTAAGCTACTTAGCTGTTGGTTATGGCTCTCCATGAATGAAATCTGGAAAATGGCAAAAATAAGTATTTCTGATGGTGAAGTCGCCGGCGGTATGGTTGAAGATCCGACGGTATGAGTGAAGTCGGTGGCGGTATGGATTGTTAAGCCGCTGGTGGTATGAGTTGCAGATGATAATGTCTATATTAGTTATCCTATCAGTTTTTTTCATATAGACAGTGGTATTAGTGAAGCCGCTTGCAGCATGACATTATTCTCTGCAAACTTTAGGCTTGCTTTGGCCAGTTCAGACCTATATATAACTTGTAAACATTCTATAATCTACTTCAAACACATAACAAGCCAAAAAATCCATTTTATTTCAAAGCAAAAGCCTGGAGGCACAAAAATCCAATCCTAAGCCTAAGAAAATTGAAGCAAAAATCCAAAAGCATCCAAACAAATCCGAACAAACCCAAATTATCCAAACCCCAATGTAATAGAGGTATAGATCAATGTAAGAAAGCAGAAAATGAAATTAAAATTTAAGGTAGCCCACTACCATCGGTCAGGTGGGATGTGAACTCTGACCCGTCCTCAAAGTAATGGCTGATTCCCTCCTCCTCATCTCTCCCCTTAGTCATTGAGACACTGTTAGACTCGACAGGATTAAAGGAAGGACGCCACCCAGCTGTCACCTTCTTCCCTTTGCCACTGGTCCTGGCTAGAGATGTGCGGTCCAGGTTGCACTTGTTTCTCCCCTCATGCACAGTAGCATCCAATTGCTTCTCTAGCTCACCAACCCGGCGTCTAAGCTCTAAGTTTGTAGCTACCTCCTCCTAGTATCTAGCCCGAGCCTAGTTGACATCAAAAAGCAACAGTGCAATGAATTCCTACAAAAGATGCAATAGTAGTCCATATCATTCATAACAATCATACATGCATTATTTTAAACTACAACATCATTTGAACATACACAGGTACCTTGGCAAATAAGGTTTAGAAGTTGAGAGTGTCTCTGAGAGTGAAAGCATTCCCTACCACCCGCTCTGCCTCTCTACAAGAAACCTGAAAAATCTAAAAAAAGAAGGGGCATTCAAAGTCCGGCCCCAAAAGGGAAACCACATGCATAAAGGGATCAGATTCAAATTTTCACAAGGCTTACATGTGTAGTATCTAGGTGCATGAAATCCATAGAGTAAGCACTAGAGGTTACGTTCCTTATGCTGAATTCGACCCTCGGGCCCAAAAGTAGGAAGGAATCCTCCAAGGTAGTCGAGAGGCATCCTTTCACTATGCCAATATCCTTAGGCATACCCCGGCCCTGCACTCCGCTGCTCTTGGGCCTATTCCTCTTCCTGGGAGGTACCTGAAACACATAAACACCAGCACAAAAGGCAAATATAAGTAAACCACTTTGGACCAAATAAGTTGAAATATGTGAATAAGCTCGGTCTTACATTAGAGTGATAATGCTCCTCGTGGGCCATCGGCACCTCTCCGTGGGCCATTAATACATTATCGCCCACCTCCTCGCCCCATCGGGGTTGCCCTCACTAGTACCCTATTCTTCCTCCTCCCTGTCACTACTCACGTAGCCACCAGGTATCCATTTTAGCTCCTCCTTCTCTTCTTGGCATGGTACTCAATTGTGTCATTATTATGGATATGCGGGCATAAAGGAAGTAAGTGCGACATGTAGCCATTATACGGGTCAGGAGTACTCTCTATGACATGACCATTCCTATCTAGATAATCAGATTTATTAGCCTGAGTAGTGATAGTCAAGTAAGGCCACCAAAGGCCCGTAGGAGATGCTAGAGGCACTGGTCTAGCAGAAGGGGCAACATCTCTCTAGCTACGCACCTGTTCCTCTAAATACCACTCTAAGGACAAGGGGCATTCCATCATGAATGCCCAGTCATCCACATCCTCTCAAACTGTAATCACCTTACCACAATTGGAAACCTCATCAAACGGGTCCCGGATAACCTAACCAAATAGTCAGACAAACAACCAAGTAACCATAATGTAAATTTATAAGTATATTTTGTTAACTAATGGTTTTTTTAGTGTGAAACATGGATAAGGGTCAATGTCTCATACTGCGCTAGTCTGCAAGCTCCTCAATGCCTCCTTGTAGCTGATGGAGTATTTACTAAATCCCCTGATGCTCCCGCACCATTGGGCGAGAAAATGTGAACCTGCTAGCACCTTGGTCTTGAACTTCACTGATGGAAGAATATGGTGCTCAAAGGCCCAAGCCTGTAAAATCAATAGTTAATCAGTCCAACACATCCAAAAAGAAATAAGGGGGCAAAAAATAGGTAAAGGCATAGAGGAAAATGATTAAGTGCTCATGAAAAGACATACATGTACGAGTAAGTGGCCCAGCCGAAGGGCCTTGCCTTTCTTCATAGCACCCGCATCCAGTCTATGATATATCTGTACGAGAATGGCCCAAGGCCAATTTTTTTCCTTAATCTTATTCACATCCTCAATGGAAGAGATCAGTCCATAATTGATCTTGCTACTGGAGAAGGGAAAGAATAGCACCCCAACCGCCATCCAGTGTGCTTACTGCTCTCCGTAAGATAAACATCCTGAGGTGGGCTTCAAGTTGAAGAGCTGGGTCACTCTCTTACTCATGGGCTTTTAAAGATAATATTTCTCTATATAAACATTGAAATGGATGACATGCTCAGTCTAGGAAAGCCCAGCCATTACCACCACATTAGAAGGAGTGATTGTCACCTCACCGATCGTAAGGAGTTTTAATTCATGTTAAACACCCATGCAAAAATCAAGGAGTTTAATTAAATCTGAAACTGTCACTCCATGCCACCGACGGTATTACCTCATGTCGCGGATGATATCATCCAAGCCGTCAATGGCTTCACCTCCACCAGGGGCAATTTTGAATTTCTTTGACCAGTCAAAGATGCCACGTGGCACTCCATACCGCTGGCGGTATCAACCAAGCTAGTGGCAGCATCAAATCCTCCAAGGTTACTTTAGAAGCCTTTTCAACAATTCAACAGGATCCTAGTACAAGCCCTCGACATTCCAGGACCCCTAACACGCTTTTACTATTGATCAAAGGGGTAAAAATATTTTTGTTTTATAAAATCGATCAAGCAGTAAAAATGCCGTTTAAAGGTGAAACTAATTTCATTTTACTTATCACTAGTTGTAGGTACAACCGCTAGGGGAAAACAAAATGTCACAACCTACCAAATCGAGGTACTGATGGAATCAAAATCATGTCATCCTTCAGGTCCTACCCACCATATATCATATCGAGATACTGACAGAGTCAAAATCCTGTCATTCTTTAGGTCCTGCCCACAACATACCAAATTAAGGTACTGATAGAGTCAGAATCATATAATCCTTCGGGTCCTGCCCACCACATATCAAATTGAGGTACTGACGGAATCAAAATCCTGTCATCCTTCGGGTCCTGCCCACCACCTATCAAATTGAGGTACTAACGGAATCAAAATCCTGTCATCCTTTGGGTCTTACCCACCACCTATCAAATCAAGGCACTGATGGAATCAGAATCCTGTCATCCTTTGGGTCTTGCTCACCGCTTTTTAAATTGAGGTACTAATGGAATCAGAATCCTGTCATCCTTCGGGTTCTGCCCACCATATATCAAATCATAGTACTGATGGAATCAGAATCCTATTATCCTTTGGGTCCTGCCCACCACATATCAAATCGAGGTACTGAGGAAATCAGAATCTTATCATCCTTCGGGTCTTTCCCACCGTACACCAAATCGAGTTACTGGCAAAATCATAATCTTTTCATCCTTTGGGCCAAGCCCACCATCCATCAGGTACAATTTACAAACCCTTGCTCTTTTTGTGAGATCATACTGACCTATGGCAGTAGTGATTCCCTGAGAGGCAGCCTATGAGCATGGGATTTTGCAGTCCCTGTCGTGAGATAATGATGACATATATTTGATTTTAATCCTCAATATAAAAATTCTTTTCAAATTTTCAGTACTGATAAAAAATTCTTTATGAGTTTTATTTTCGAAAAAATTCAGTTTGGCATGTCTGATAATGCCTCCGGTGGGAGCTCGAAAAGATGATTTGCACCTAAAAATTAATTTAGTCTTAAATACCCTTAAAAATTCAAAAATAACCCTGGTCATATAAAAAACCAGCTAAAATCACTTTTTTGGTGGATTGACCACCTTTTTCACCTTTTAGGCTAGGCCATGCCTTGCTTTTTAGACCTGATAAAGGCTGAAGCCGCCCGCGGCTTCAGTAATACCGCCAACGGTATCATTCATACCGCCAGCGGTCTGAGTTCTGCAGCCAGAAAGTTTTTTGCCATGCTTGCTCGATACCCACAGGATAATAACAAAAGTCAACTCTACCAGGTTTTTAGCCTATATAAGGACCCATTTTCAGCTAAAGAGGGGGTTGGCAACTCAAACTTGAATTTGAGAGGATTTTTTAGTGAGATACAGTAGTTCTAGTGGGATAAGGTAAAGAAAAGGTAAGAAAAGAGGAATTACTCCATCTTTTCTTGGTTTTTCTTTATTGAACTCTCTCATATTTAACTTTAAATCAGTAGACTTTAGGTTTAAAATCAATCTAATAGGTTTTAGAGAGTTAAACCCCTCATTCACTACCCAAATCATTATTTTGAGCACCTCGGAGGTGTAATTTGGACAACGAAAAGGTGGATTCATGGCCCCGAGGTAAAAATTCTAAGTCTTATAACTCTTTGGCATCTATTTTTTGCTACTGCAAGAAACTGATGCCGTTGGTGACAAGCAAAGCTGCCGGTGGTATCACTCATATCGCCAGCAATATCAGTGATACAACTAGAGGCTTTCTCTATCAACAATGGCTTTATTTTCTTATGGGACCCTTTCTTTATGGTACCCAGAATGTTACTCTATCTGTCAGTGTAAGTGAAATCGCCAGCGATATCAGCGATGCCGCCGGCAGCTTCACTCATACAGCCAGCGGTATGACATTCTGGTCTGTAGGTTTATTTTCTTTTTTATTTCTAGCCTAGTTTAATTTCCAAAGCTAGGATGTACAGTGCAATGATGGGAGTCCAGAACTCCTCAAAAATAGTCATCACCCCATAACATGTGGTATTTTCAGTAATAATTCGGTAAAATAACAAATAGAGTCTAAAAATGTAAATAAAACAATTATTTGCTATTTTGTGCTTAGTTTTGGGTTTTCAGTCATTTTTTCGACTGTTAAGTACTGCTACTGCAAGAAACTGATGCCGTTGGTGACAAGCGAAGCCGCCGGTGGTATCACTTATGTCGCTAGCAATATCAGTGATACCGCTAGAGGCTTTCTCTATCACCAACGGCTCTATTTTCTTATGGGACCCTTTCTTTATGGTACCCAGAATGTTACTCTATCTACCAGTGTAAGTGAAATTGCCAACGATATCAGCGATGCTACCGGCAGCTTCACTCATATAGCCAGCGGTATGACATTCTGGGCTGTAGGTTTATTTTCATTTTTATTTCTGACCTAGTATAATTTCCAAAGCTAGGATGTACAATGCAACGATGGGAGTCCAGAACTCCTCGAAAACAGTCCTCACCCCATAACATGGGATATTTTCACTAATAATTCAATTAAAATAACAAATGGAGTCTAAAAATGTAAATAAAACAAGATTTTCTCACAAACGCCTTATGAACACCATTTTCAGCCATCGAACCGGGCTCCATAAATTTTACAATAAATATGCCATGCTTATGCTAACTCGGGCCTTATTAGGTTCACTAATTATGCATGTTTTGTGATATAACTTGTACAATGTATCGTTTTTGTGCTAACCATTTTGTGTAAGTAGATTTAGGATAGATGTACATTAGGCCTTCGAGTATTTTATTTATTGTTTAGACAAATGTATAGGATTTGGAAAGCCATGCAATTATTCTTTAATTTCCGCATTTATTCGAGATGAATATAATACTTTATTTACCTCTTTTGAATGCTTGCTAAATAACACGCTCACGGAACATAATTGAATACACAATAAATATGGTGGATTAAAACTGATTAAGATAGAATCAAACCTTTAACTTGGTCAATGTAAAATAGATAACATCATCCGAACTCAAAATCTCTACTTAAGGTATGGCCTACCAACTGGTGGGAAAATTAAACCTGAATTTTCCAGTTGAGCTGAACTGGGTGGCGACTCTATTTTAAGTACGAGATTTCAATCTCATGTCTTTTGAACATTAAAATATGCAAAACCATTTATGACCATCACGTACATTATTTTCAAGAGTTCAGTCCTGCAGTCGGGCTTCACAGCCCATCCGAAATGTCATTCGCTCAAAAACATCATTGAAGATCTCAAAACCAGGGACCTTCTTTCCTCCTATCTCGACAAGTTCCTCCTCACCTGTAAACACCTTCTTGACCTCAACCCCTATCATAAGGCAAGATGGAGGCATGGATTTCTTAGCACCTGGGCGACTTCCCAAACCTAGTCTGAACGGCCATGACATAGGCATAATAGGCTCCAGCATTCCCTGAAGATTCTTCCCAAGCCCCTATCCTTTCATGTAACCCTGCTTCATCATAATCTTTTCAATCTTAAGGGACATTTATCCCTTAACTGAAAACTTCATACCCTAGTGAGCAACAGCCACCCCAGATTCCTTTTCTTCAGCTTTTATAGCTGCTATAACATATGGTTCATCCACCTCAATGGTTACTAGCTTCCCATTGTGGATGAGTTTGAATTTCGGGTGGACCGTGAAAGGGATGACCCCTAATGCATGGAGCCAAGGATGACCTAATAACAACGAGTAAGTGACAAGGATGTCAAGGATGGTGAACAAGACTTTGGAATTCACTTCCCCAATTATAACTTCAGCTTTAAGCACCCCAATGACACTCCTTTTTATATCATCATATGCCCTTATAATAATATTGGATTTCTCCTAAATGGAATCATCTAGCCCCAAGTGAGGAAGGATCTTAGCAAGGTAGAGATTAAGGGCACAACCATCATCCACCATAACACACAGGATGGAATGATCAAAGATTTGCACCTTGATGAAAAGTGCCTTGTTATGCTTGTTCCCTTCACCAGGAAATTCGAACAGTTAAAACACAATGGGTTCACCCTAATTGGAAGGAGATACTCCAATAACTGAAAATACCTCAACAAGGGTAGTGGAAGGTGTGGCTTCTACGCTTAATAATTTTTCTACCAAACCCCTACGATGATCCTCAAAGTCGATGAGAAGCTGCCAAATGTTGTACTTGGTAGGGTTAACCTACAACTGTTGGATAAAAGTGGTGACCTTCGAATCTATCTTTCTAGTATTAAGCGATATTTGAGTCTCGATAGCAGGTGTAAAGGTTGGTCCTAGACTGACATTTGGGATGACGTAATTATCAACATCTCTACCTCTTCTTCTTTTTGGGGGAACATCAGTGGCGACACTTCCATGTCGAGTAACATGCAAAACCCCATCTTTCATATAACTCCTCCCCTTAGAGGTTTCTGCCAACATGGTTGGTCCTTTGAGGTCATCATTCTTTAATACATAAGCATCAATATCAATTGGTTCAGGTTGAACCAACATAGTTTCCTCATCATAAGCACCTTCTAACTAGTACACATCAATATCAATAGGGACAGGTTCATTGCGTAAAGCCACTACCAAGGGAACCACAGGATTAGCTTGCGTGATCATATTGAAGACATGATGGGAGGGCAGTCCTAACTCAACAGCCATAACTTGTTTCTCAAAATTTGATAGGGGGTTATTCATGGTACTTGGTTTAAGTTTGGGTTCTTGGATCTTCTTCTCCCTAATCAAGCCACGAATAGACTTAAGTAAATCCCTACAGGAGATGGTGCGATGACCCTTACTAATATGATAAGCACAAAATTGATCCCTATCCTCAAGTTTGGGTGGAACGTAGGGCTTGACACTCTAGAGAAGGCCAAGTGCCCTCAACTTACTGAAAAAGGTAGGCATCAATGCCTTCTAAAGGGAAATGCCATCCTCAATGGTACAGACTGTAGTCACTTCTTCTTGCACTGCTGTGGTTTTAGGATCAAAACTAGACCTCGGCTTAGAAGCCTGGGCTGGGGCTGATGGGTCATTCTTCTTGAACCAAGGTTTGGCCAGCACACTCGCCTTCTCAAACTCCTCAATCCTTTCCCATTTCTAGGCCTTCTCAAATACCTCTATATAGCTATAGAATTTAACCTTACCAAGAACCTTAAGGTATGCGGGCAATGCACCATCAATTAACTTTACGATCATCTTAGGGAGACTCTGCCAAACTTTTAACAAGACTTGGGTGGTCATACACCTTTCAAAATAGGGCTTGAATTTCTAATTGGGGGCTTACTTGATAGCCTCCAAATTCTGTATAGTAGTCTTGATAGTGGTGTTAAAACCATACTACCCAATGAAAGCCTTGGATAAGGCCTTCCAATCTCTAGTCACCTCATCAGATAAAGTATTATACCACTCAATAGTGGGACCTTCTAAAGTGCAAGGGAACATCTCGACGAGGACTTTATCACTTAGCTTCCTTATTCTCATAACCCTCTGATAGGTGGTGATGTGAGATTGAGGTGGACCAGTTCCCTTATACTTCGCTATGTTAGGTGTGAGTGGGAGAGGTTTTTATCGAGATTATGCAGGCGGGGTTTGGTGCGCAGGGCGCGTTTGATCCGGTTTAAGAAAATTTGATTTTCTTAAATGCAGTGCCTCTTTCATAATAAAATGCTTGATTTAACTAAAGAGAAAATTATCTCATTATTTTTCACATAAACTTATTAAGTGTGAAAAACGTGGCTTTTTAAAAGCAAAAAAGTGATTAGATTGAGAAATATATTTACACATTTTAATAAGAAAAGATATTTTTAAAATAAAGAATTTTACTTTATTTAAAAATAAAAATTGAGTCGCAACCCGGTTTAGGTCCACATGGAATTGTGGAATACTGATCTAAAATGGAGTTTTTATACCGAAAAGAAAGTGAGATTCTGAGTTCGGACATGATAGGTACTCATATTGTTCAAATCAATTGGATCAATTTTGGAATTTGTTTAATTTCTGCATTACAATGGCTTTGTTTAAGAATAAATTCTAGAAATAAAACAGGCAATATAACGACATAATAAATTAGTATTTTCTATCAAAATTTTGGCAGAGCAACGATAGCACTCGGGTTTTGGCCTAGAAACTCAAATAAAATTCCTCTCATCCTAGATGTTTTATCCGTACCTGTGCGCTTGTTTACACATTCTAGCTTAAGTGGCCTCAGTGGCTCACTTAATCAGACAAAGGGGATGCAATTATGTAATAAAAATGATATAAATGGATTTGAATGAATTTCAAAGGTGGGCTTACAGCCAATTACCCTTAGTTTACCTTTTCGTCTGTCTAGGATGACTTGAGAGCCAGTGTAGGACCGAAGTTGTTAGAGATTATGATTTGATTGGAAACTAGGTTTAACCCAAGTTATGACTATAATCTTGGATTATTCCTAAAGGAAATGCAGGATTTTTGAGAGATTAAATCATTTTTAAACCGAAGATCACTGTGAGATCCTGATCTAAAAAGACAGGAACATTAGTTTATACTGAATGTTGGTGATAAAGCTCGGATTTGGAAGTGTTTTGATAGAGTTTCGGGGCTTTTAGGACTCCCAGAACAAAATGGCACAAATGGATTTTTTTGATTTTTGTCGTCTGTTGAAAAACGAGAGGGAAAGTCCTCTATTTATAGTAAAGTGGCAATTAGCCAGCGGGCTGATTACCTATCTGATAAGATCTTGCTTTGGATCTCGTAAATTCTTGCTAGATCTCGATAAGATTTGATTTTTTTAAGTATAGACAGGCAATTAGCCGGCAGGATGATTACCCATGTTTGACCAAATTTTGACTTTTTGATTTTTCAGTAGAACACGCTAAATCAAAGCTTCCCTGGAATGTGGATTTTTGAATTTCAGATTCTGGAGACAATTCATTCCTTTTTGGCCCTTTTGTCTGATCACTGAACGAAATAGGCACAGTTCCTCACGGGGCCAGAATGGACCTGTGCTAACAGTTTGCCCCTCGCATTCATAAATTTGGTGCTAGAAATTTTGTCATATGCAAAACAAACAATACAGTGTGTGTGTGGAATGCAATGAGTTAAAATATTTTTAATCGACAAATTTTGAAATAAAATATATTTTGGCCATTCGATTAAAAATTTATTAATGAATTGTATGAGATTTAAAAAGTTGACCGAGGGTCAAAATAAATATTTTTGGGTGCTTAATGCATGAATGATAGCGCTCAAATAGTTTTTAGGTCCGCTCGTTTTATGAACAATGCAGTAAATGGATGAAATATGCAAAAATGTGAAAAAGGTTAAAATATACATAATTAGCCGGTGGGATAATTACCTATATAACGGTAACTTTTATAGTCGCTACGCATTCAATGCTTAAACGCATGATAGCTAGCTAGGCGATTAGCCCGACAGCTAATTACGCATGTAATTTGTCGGGTGGCTAATTACCTGCGGGCTATATAAACAGCTCCTGGTTCTTCATTATCTTCACACCAAAAAAAATTCTCTCTTTCTCTTCTTGCGATTTTTGCTTCTTTATTTCAAAATTTTTTGCTTTTTAGCTATTTCCGGAAATGATTTCTTTCATTTTCTTCCCCTTTCTACCCCTTCTACTCCGATTTTATAGGGTCTATATGTGGTACAAGCGTTATAATGTCCGCCTTGATTTACAGGCCATTCTAGTGACCACCCATAACGTGGTTATCAATGGTGAGCAAGTGGAACTCTCTGAAGTTCCTACCGAGGCATTATATGGGCTTCCTCCGACTTGAAAGTATTATGGAATCACTCTTGGGGATTTTATTGTGCCTGCTTTGAAGCCCTCGATCATCTTTCTCAGATTTTGGTAAGCCTTACCACCATTATTGTATTTTTTCATTACCATGTTATTATTTCTTATTATTCATTTATTGTTATTTATCATTTTATTGATCATGGCATGAATTTATTAGAAATAATGACTTTCGATAATCATGTGATTTATCAAAGATTGGTGTATGATTAGCGTACATACATTATTTTTCCAGGTTACTAGCTATGAGGGTGGCAGCATTTCCCACTTTTACAAGTGCTACAAGGTACTACTCCCGATGATAAGGCCATCATTGACAGGATGTCCTCGGGGAGGATGGTGAGGAATTGCAAGTACGTGAAGTCCCACAGGTGTCCGTACATCCTGACTAGTACTTCTACCCATATCTTGACAGGTGGTCAGACACTACCCACACTTTTCATTTTCATTGCGGGGAGTACACTATCACTTCACTGGATTACTACGCCATCACAGATCTTCCCTTCTACAGTAATATAATTCGTTTTAACCCGTGTTTTACTTAAATAGCTTTAATGTGGAGACCATTGAGGCTTTGATTGTCGATTCTAGGGATAAGCTCGAGTGAGTTTCTTGCGAGAAACTCATGAATTTTTGGACTACTGAGGATAGAAGGCAATTATCTTCTACTTGCGAGGCCAAAGCCTTCATGGCCGCTACTTTGTCTTGGCTGTGTTTTCCCACTGGGGGTTTGACCGTGAATCTCCACATTCTACCTACTTTGATCAATCAGAATCGCTTTAATGAGTATGCCTAGGGTCGAGCTATGTTGGGTCATTTGTATTGGGCCCTTGATCAGTGCGTGAGGAATGGGTTGGGAAGTTCAAATCTTGTCTGCAGATTGTCTATGTAAGGGTTTAACTCCTCTTTTTTATGAGAATTTTACCTTCCTTTCCCTGATGTTCTGGCTTTTTTGGACTTTTATAGATCTGGTTCTTTGAGATGGGGATTCTTCCAAGGACTTTGCTAGTGCAGAATAGCAGCTATCCATTTTGTCCTCGTTTGCCACACTATTGGCACAGTTGGGAGATCAAGCCTCCTTCTTATCTTTCTATCCGTCTTCATACTCTGACTTCGGAGCAGGTATATCCCACAGTCTTTCTGACTTCTCCCTCTTGACTATATCTGCTACAATCAATTATATCAACACTTGGCTTCTATTCCTTTAAGATTAAAACTCAGCCCTGGGGGCACGAGCTTCATTGGTCGGATGTTGTGAGGTTGGCTAGGGAATTCGTGAATATCCAGTTGACTATAGAGACTCCCCTCTCCTTAGAGTGGTATCTCAGGGAGTATATCTAAGGTTGCATCTCCCTCCTAGGATGTATTCTATCCCTCCTGATGTGCCTCGATGGATCTTCTAGACACGTAGCTCCCCGGATTTTCATGATTGGCCTCTAATGGAATATCCAATGCTTTCTTGGAGTGACTTGGGGGTTATGAGGAGTTTTTCCATTCATAGCTACATAGAAGGCCAAAGACAGATCTTGTTCCTATCGAGGCCCAGCCAAATGTTCACAACCCCACTAAGGGTGATGTTGCTTCCACTTCTGCCCCTAGCGGGCGAGCTAGATCGGGTTCACCTGAGACTGTCCGAATAATGGTACCTCTTTCCATTCACTTGGATTCCCTCGCTGTTTTCCAATTTTTGTGCTTAATTGGACTAATTTGCCTCTGTTCTAACATTCCTACAGGATCACTAAGGTAGGAAGTGGCCTGTATCCGCTTACACCCATGTTAGAAGTTCTTCAGCTTCATCGGTTCCACCTCAAAGTTCGGTGATGATGGAGGGACATCGGTGATTCCAGTATCAGCCATCCATGTTCTTGATGTACCATCTTGACATGAGTACTTATAGGCCAGTGATCCAATCTTACCTGGACCCTGAGCATCTGGTGACTTTCCACCCGGCTAGCGCCACTCATGTGAGCTCTTCCTCCTTTTTATCTATTTTCTTAGATCATACCGGTTCTGACTCGTTTCAATCTCTTATTATTATTTTTTGCAAGTGCCCATTAACAATAGTGTCTTCGATTGGGGATATATCCAAGGACAGCAGCAGTTCATGACGAACCAAAATTCTTACATGGTAGTACATTTATTATATTATTGTTTTAATAATGATGCATGGCATGTTATGAAATGCATATGAATGATTTGTGTCAAAACTTTGCAGCTGGAGATCCGATGACTCCGAGCTCAGTTGGGAATGGTCCAAATGGATGACCAGTAGCAACAGCCTCAACAGGGACAGGGTGACCTTCTTGGATTCTTTCCATAGGTTGGCTATCCTCCTCTATCATCTTTTGATCCCAGCCATCCAAGTTCAAGCGTTAGATAGTAGATAGGCTCTCTTTTTGTCATTTTTTCCTTTAGGCCATTTGTAGAGCCTTTTCTTGTATGAACACATTTTTTATTCATGAAAGAACTTTGCATTATCCTTGTGCTTTGGGCTTTCTTCTTTTATCAATGATTGAGTTTACCAAGATAATCTACTAGATAATGACAGATTGCCCTATAAACTATATTAATCGAACTACTTCCCTTTGAAATTTTGTTATGGAGAACTAAATCCATTTTCGTGCAGATCTAAATGTTTATCTAAAGAACTACGATGGTTGGAATCATCTCGGGGTCTATGGTTTATTGCATATGAAGGAATATTGTCGCATTATTTGTCAAGGATAATGTGATCTAGGCTGCCGTCAGGTTCTCGGATCCTAATGACAACGTGTTCTAATTTAGAGATCACGAGTTGCGCCCCTTGTATGAGGAATTCTGTGGACTCCTGAGATCTTTAGTTGATATGCCTCTAGCCATTCCGATGCATCATCCTGAGTTTTCTGATCCATTGATTAACCGATTCCAATTGCAATGATTCGATAGATGTCGGTTGATTTGCAATGAGGGCTTAAGGTTGGACGTGGCTTTTGACATAGTTAGGAATCTTTCTCCAAATGATGTGAGCTGGCTTCTACTCATTTATTTACTTTTTTTGGGAGTCTTTCTTTGTGAGGCTCCAACTACGATTTGCAGCTTCACCTTTTTGACCATCGTTGATCAGATGTTAGATGGGAAATCTCCCATCGCAGTGAGTTTAGCCAAGACACTGATCTTTGTGTTCTCTTCTCGGAATGGGACCGAAGCTACTACTAGGGGTAGCAGACTCCTCCTTCAAGTAAATTTTATTTGAGCCTTTCTTTTTGCATGAACTGCCCTTTTGAGTTTTTAGTTCATCAGGCTTGCCTTAATTTTTGCCTGGATTGCCTTTTCAGGCTTTTAACCAAGTAGGCCATTTTTCTGTATTATTATTATTTCTTATTATTATTATTTCTTGTCATTTTGCTCTTTTTTTGTTTTTGTAGCTTTGGCTTTAGGACAAGCTCTCTATATTGTCCATTCAAATAAGCATGGATTATCAACAGAAGGCCTACTGGGCAAGGGGCTCCGTAGTTTGTATCGATGACCGTTCATAGAGACTTCATTATCAAGGAGTGGGTTGAGTTTATAGGGATTCAATCCACTGAGGATATCTGTTGGGTTTATTAAGGAGTGGGTTGATGTTGCTAGAGATGGTGTAGTCCTCATTGGTCTTTCCGAGATTATCACCTACTCTCTCGGCCGCTTGTGCATGCAGTATTGTCATCCTCAGGGGTTTCCAACATCCTTGTGCACCCTCCTTAGCTCTGATCTTTCCTATACTCGGGTTTATCATCATGACATGAGGTGGATCAATTGTTCTCTGGTGTAGGTGAACCATTCCATGCCTTTTGACATCCATCCTTCCGAGGCTTATCGTATCTGGGTTGTGAGTACTCGTGGGCTTGCCACCCTCAAGGAGAGGCTTATCGAGACCAAGAGACTTCGTAGTTTCCTTGGGGATCATTGAGATTGTCATTGTTTCTTTCATCTTTGTGGGAGAATAAAGGCTTCAGGCTTCGTTGTTTGCCATTGTCATTTCCATTTCATGTTTGTAATGCATTTTATGTGTAATAAAGATCAGAAATCCTATTTGAATGTGTGTTTTATTAAATAATTTGCAGTTTCCATTTAATGCACTCATGCAGTATTTTTAACATGAAAATGTTACTACAAAAGATATTATCTAAATAGGAAGGCTAAATGGTATTTATTTCCAAGAAATGCCCATCGTTGCCTAAGGTTCCGAATGGATTTCAGCTAAGGCCTCACGCTTTTATTTTGGGGTCCTTATTTTTGCTCAAGAGCCCTTACTAGCTCTTGATAGACATCAATTTTTTTCTTTTTCTTTTGTCATTATACGAGATAGCGCTTCAGCTTGTTGCGATTTCTGGGATTCATAAATTCGTTGCCATCCAGATCTTAGATTCTGACTGCCCCTTTACTAAGAGTCTTCTTACTACATATGGCCCTTCCTAGTTTGGTTGGAACTTCCCTCGAGCATCTGTGTGCATCCTACGAGACTATTTTAAGACTAAATCACCTATCCACAGGGGTTGATCTTACCATTTTGACTTTATGATTGTAAGCTCTAGCTATGTGATGTTGGTATAATTGTAGATTTTCCAACATATTTAATCATTTTTCGTCGATTAAAGTGAATTCATTGTGCCTCAGCTTTGCCCATTCATCTTCAGGAAGTCTTGCTTTTAGGGCTATGCACAAATATTTGATCTTCATTTCAAGAGGCAACACTGCCTCCATCCCGTAGACGAGAGAAAAAGGAGTTTGACCCATAGAAGTTTTGATACTAGTTCTGTACCCCCATAAGGCATAAGGCAAAGGGTCAGCCCAATCTCGGTAATTGGCAATCATTTTGGAGAGGATCTTCTTAATGGTCTTATTAGCTGCTTCTATAGCTCGATTAGGTTGAAGAGCGATGATGCTTAATTCCGTGCTTCTCAATAAGATCGGTTGTTTCTCCTTGAAATTAGACACCATTGTCACTTACTATATGATGAGGAATGTCATATTTGGCGAAGATATATCATTGGATAAATCGAGCCATTTTCTTGGTTGTGATGCTCGTATATCGTTCTGCTTCAACCCATTTGAAAAGTAATTGACCGCCACTATGATGAAGCAATGGCCGTTTGTCAAAGATGGTCTTATCTCACCGATGATATCGATGCCCCAGGCTGAGAACGGCCAAGGCGTCATCAAATTTTTTAATGTTGTTGGGGGCAAACGACTCACATCTCATATATCTGACAGGCATGGTAAGTCTTTGCTTCTTGAATACAGTAAGCTAGCATAGTTAGCCAAAAGTATCCCATTCTTTGAATTTTCTTTGCCATCATGGTGCCATTCATATGTGGACCACAGTCTCCTGAATGTACTTCTTTCATCACCTTCTCCGCTTCTTGTTGAGTCAGATATTTTAACAAAAAACCTTTAGATGACCTCTTAAATAGATCTCCCTTAATTAAGCAAAACTGCACAGCGAGCTTCCTTAGCGTATTCTTGTCTGAATCCGTAGCTTCAGCTGGGAATTCATCATTTTTAAGGCATTTGACAATGTTACAGTACCGGGTCTCTTCCTTATCCATGGCACCTTTTATTGCACAGATGAAGTACAGATATTGGGTTGTCTGCATAACAAGGGTTTGATTGGCTTTTTTTAGTCCCTTCCCACTTAGAGGCTAAAGTAGCCAACGCATCCGCAATCTGGTTCTCCTCTCGAGCTATATGACAAAATTCGCATTCACTAAACATTATGGCTTTCCGCCATATAGCCTATAAGTAAGGTCTGATGGATTCCTCATTTAGTTCCCAGTCTCTAATGACATGTTTGATGACCAAAGTTGAATCATCAATAATTTTTACCTTGTCTACTCGTGACCAAAGCAGACATTCTGAATAAGCAGGCTTTATATTTGGCCCCGTTATTTGAGGTGAGAAATTCTAATTATTTTGACAGAGGTATGAGTGCTCTATCTAGCATAATGATGATAATTCCCAACCCAGCACATCGCTTTTTAATGGCACCATCGAAGAACATGGTCCATTTATCGGAATTTTCTGTAGTTGTTGCAAAACATTCGTCAGGGAATTCCAGGTTCTCTGGTTCTCCTTCCTTGAGTGGTTGTTTTGCTAGGAATTCAGCCACTGCTCTTCCCTTGATGTTCTTCTTAATGACATACTCAATATCGAATTCTAACAGCAGTAAGAGCCACCTTGTTAGTTTTCTGATTAGCGAGGGAGCCTAGCATAAATACTTCATTGGATCCACCTTTGCAACAACTTGGATTCGATGAGATTGGAAGTAATGTCTGAGTTTCTTGGTGAGCCAGACCATGGTGATATAAATTTTCTCAATGATGGTGTATTGAGTCTCATATTCTAGCAATTTCTTACTAAGATAATAAACTGCGTATTCTTTCTTATCTTCATGGTCCTGAACTAACATAACTCCTATAGATGTTTCTTCTATAGCTAAATAGAGAATGAGTGGCTTTCCAAGAATCAATGGGTTTAGCATAGGAGGGTTCATTAGGTAGGCCTTGATCATGTTGAAGGCTTCCTGACATTGGTCATTCCATTCTATTGGTTACTGCTTCCTCAAGAGCTTGAAGATAGGCTCGCATGTGGTAGTCAATCATGCTATAAAGGGTTGACATATTGTATGGACCCCAAGAAACTCCTTTCTTCTTTCTCAGTTTTTGGTATAGGCATTTCCCTGATGGCGTTGGGTTTATCGGGATCCATCTCTATGCCTTTTTTGCTAACCACGTGCCCCATTAATTTGCCTGATGTGACACTGAATATGCACTTCTTCGGGTTGAGATAGAGATTGTATTTCTCAATTCTCGTAAGGAATTGCTCTAACACTGCTGGGTGCTCTTCTAGCGTAACGGATTTCATAACCATGTCATCCACATAGACCTCAACTTCTTTGTGGATCAAATCATGTAGTAATGTCATGAATGCTCGCTGTTAGGTTACCTTTGTGTTCTTGAGTTCAAAAGGCATTACTCTGAAATAATACATTCCTCATTCTGAGATAAATGCAGTTTTGAACTTATCTATTACATTCATGAGATTCTAGTGGTATCCTAGGAACCCATCCATGAAGGAATACATGGCAGCTCTTGCCGCGCTATCTACCAAAATTTCAATGTATGGCAATGGAAAATCGTCCTTAGTGGTAGCCTTATTCAAGTCCCTAAAGTCGACACAAACTCTGATGTCGCCATTTTTCTTGGGCACAAGAACTACATTGGATAGCCAGGTGGGATACTCGATAACTTCCATGAAATTAGCCTTGATCAATTTGGCTACTTTTGCTTTGACCTTTTCTGCCCATTCTGGATGTATCCTCCTCATCTTTTGCTTTATTGGACGTATCTTTGGGTCCATGGGAATCTTGTGCGCGGTGATGTACCGATCAAGTCCCAACATATCCTCGTGAGACCAAGTGAAGGCTAACACATGATTTTTTAGCACTTTTATCAATTCTCTCTCTGGCTCGATGGGCAATTGATTGGAAATGCATACCAATTTTAGATCATCTTCCTTATTTAAGTTAATTTCTTTTGTAATATCATTATTAATGTTAAAGATGTTAAATGAATAATAGAATGGATGCATGGAATCGCAATCAGAAACACAATCCAAATAAGCCAAGTTCTTCATCTTATTATCTTCATAAAATACATCATTCATTTCAAACATATTGGAAATGGAAACAAAAGACTCATCTTGATCAGTAGGGTCCGACTTTGTAGCAGATGCTTCTTCCATGGCAGCTGGCTTTAACAGGATGTCTTCATTGTCTTCCTCTTCTACCTTTGCCTTACCTTTTATGACCTTGACCATGTTTATGATGGCGTGGCGGGTCTCAAGCAACCTCCTTTGCTCCTTGCTTCCTCCACTATCTTGAGTTGTGCTTGGAAATGTTTGGTTAGAGTGTCGATGATTTCCTCTTCTTTGCTCAGCTTCTTGATCTTCTTTGGGTGTACTTGATCACCGAGTTTGGTTTGATTTGGGATTGCCCAAGCACCTAGCTGATGACTTGCTTCCTTTATCACACTAGCCATAGAGATTTTACCGTGCTTGCCATAGTAGACTATATCTAATAAAATTTCAAATCTCGCAATTTTCGTCCCCTAGTGAGTAACAGGTTCAGGGATTCTGTTGTAGGGTTGTTCTGACTTCTTCTGAAAGATCATCTTGTTGGTGATTCTTCTGGTGCCTTTATAGCCAAGTCCTGTAGGTTTCCATTCTCCTGCCCCTATATTGAAAGTCGGCATTCCCTACTCATGGTCACCTAGTCCTTTTCTGGGAGTATGGTGTTTTTGCATGTAACCTTGAATCCAAGGGCCCCAATGCACTTCTGGTTGCCTATTTGGTCCTTCATTGACTGTGGCTATGGTAAACCCTTTCATATGGCTTTCTTCTATTTTCAGCGCTGCCACCACTGATGCTTCGTCAGCCTCTAGAGTGACAATCTTTCCATAGAATGGGATTTTGATATTCTAGTGAAGAGTAGATGGCACCCCTCCCAAAGCATGGAACCATGGTCGTCTGAGCAGCATAGAGAAAGTTACCGGGACATCTATAACTATAAAAAGCATAACAGAAGAGATCTCTTTGATAGTGACTTCAGCTTCAAATGTACCGATGATGGTTCTCTTAGAATTATCATACACCTTAATGCCTATTGTGGTCTTCTTCAAGTTCATCTTGATTAGTCCTAGGGTCGGCAAAATATCTTCAGGGTAGACATTTAGAGATGAGCCGTCATCGACCATTACACACGGCATAATGTCCCCTAAAACACTCGCCTTCAAGTAGAGAGCCTTATTGTGGCGAATGCCCTCATCGAGCAAATCTGAGCTTGAGAAAATAATGGCAGGGATAACAGTGCTAGTCTCAGTGTTAAGTGGCTCACAAACTTGTTCCAGCAATGCCAGGGGAGATGTTTTGATCTCCATCAACTTTTTCACAATGGCAAGCCTATGATTTTGAGAACCAAGGAGAAGGTCCCAGATGCTCATCTTGGTGGGGGTGGCCTTAAACTTGTCCATAATCGGACTTTCTATCTTTTCTAAGGACTTAACAAAAGTATGAGGTGTGAGAGGCTCCGTTCTTGGCACAGTGGGGGTCATTGACCTAGTGAGTTTCCCTCCTCTGGTGACAGGACAGACAACATGGGTAGGCGAGTTTGTCATTTTGAAGACTTTGAACTCATCAAAATCTTCATCAAGTGGAATTTCTCCCAAGTCAATTGGTTTATCCACGGAAGATGGTGCTTTGGTGGTAAAGGGCCATTTCTCCCAAGCTATTTTTCAGGGACCATGGGGTTTTCCCGTAGGATTTGGCACAGAATGGGGTTGGAGACTTGCCCAATCATATGACTGGATAAGGAAGCTCCATCAGTTGGATCCTGATCATTATCATATATGACCGACTCTTCTAGTTCATTTGGGTACCTATTCATGTACCAAGGATATTCCCTAGCAGACTTCATCGACGTCGGGCAGACGGCATTAGTTACTTTCCATTCTAATATAGCAGCCGGTTTCCATGTTTATCTAGTTCGGGAGTTGTATTCTCTTGCGGGTCTACCCATGTGAAGTAATCGATGAATTTCCAAGCCAAAGTGTTCTAAAATGACTTTTGGTAAAATATCAACCCTTCATACCAAATAATTGCTTTCTCTCGGAGAGTCAAGCAGAACCTTTTGGGCCAATGGGCATAGTGAATGTACCCATCACTCATCATTTGTATAAATTCACGGATGTAACGGCATGGCCTTGTGTTTCCATTGTGGAATGTGGGATAAACTTCTCTCAAGTCTAGACTTCATATTCGATAACTGGCCCAAGCTAATTCATTTTTTGCACGTATTCTCTCCACGATGTACTCTCGAGAAGGTTCTTGCCCCTTGTCTTGGATCATATTAATGAAGTGCTCACTATTTGAGTCAAAGTCTGTGAAGTCTCCAAAATCTTCGCTCCCTACAGACCATAAGGCACCCGAGGAGTCTTGCTCTAAAGACAAGGCATAGCTATCAACACCACCATAGTTAACAATCATGCCATTAGGAAAGGGAGCCTCATGCTTGAAATCCCCTAGCAAGTGGTTTAGTTTATCATCTATAAAGGTCTCAGGTTCGTACCCCAGATTATCCACTTCGCTTCATCTTCATGAACAAACTTGTCAGAGTCCTCGAACTCTTCTACTTCTTCATCTAAATCATCGAAAGGTTATAGCTCATTCATTGGTTCAAAGACCCAATTTGGCGCGTGCTAAATTGGCATAACGTTATCAGAATCTTCCTCTGGATCTTCCTCGGGATCTTTCTCAAGATCTTTCTTAGGATATTCCTTACAGTCTTCCTTAGGATCCTCCTCAGGGTCTTCCTCTATTATGTTCCCCACTGCATTTACTCTAGACTCAACTCCTGCGATAGCTATAAAAAACGTTAGAGATCATGCCTTGCATACTGGCAAATGTCCACTCTACACAGGCACCATATGCTGTAATGTTCACACGGATTTCTTCAAATGGTTCACGCAGCTCGTTGCTTACTTAGTTCCTTCAGTTCATTTTTTATGCCACATCTGCAAGAAGTTTGATAAATAGGTCTTGTATTACCTCATATAGGTTCATACTGAGATACCTTTACCGGTCTTCGTAATTACTCTAGGCTTGTTCAGGATCATATAGCTCTTGATTTCTAAAGGGAGTTGTACCGGAAGGACTTCCAAATTCGAATAGATTCATCCTACCGTAGTTAGGACTCATGTAATCTGGCAGAGTATACATGGGGGGCTGAGGAGGAGGAACATCCTACCAACCAGTATTGCGTTGATCTACTTGAGGTGCCAACTACCAGCAAAGTGCATCCGAGTGCAACTGAGAAGCCATGAAGTAATGGAGGAAGGATCTCTCTATATAGTACCAGTTCAAGCGGCCTACCATTGGCATTACATTGTACGAATCTATAGTTGGACCATCCAAGAAGCGGGGGAATTAAGGTGCAAAACCCATCATAGCAATCATATGTTCATGCATAAATCAAAGGAATTCTTCTACATGCACATTCAGGTCAGAATTTCCTCAGAATATGACGTGTAGCGGTACTTGGTACTGGTCCAACACTTCTCTCCTCATTCTCAAGACATATTGATCGACCATGTAGATGACATCCATATTAAAAAAATCGTATTATCCCCCCCTCCTGGGTCATGTCAAAAATTATTCGTCACGTCAATACCGTGCTCGTCAACCTCTACATGAACATTGATGGCGTTTACCGTGGCCTCAAAGTTTGGCAGGGGTTTAGTCTACGTGCTCAGTTTCTTCTCGGGCTCCTTATTCTCCCGTCGGCTATTATCTACTGTAAATCTTTCAGTAGCCGGGTGCATTCATTAGTGCGATGCCCCTTGGTCACATGATAGGCATAAAAGTTATCTTGGTCTGCCGCAGTAGGTAGAATAAACAGTTTGATGCTCTAAAGCTGGTCGGACTTCCTTAATTCTGTGAATATCTATAATAGTGACTCCACCCATGGTGAGTTGAATTGATGAGTTTGCACCTGAGTGGCTGCTACAACTTTAGACGGAGTTTTTGAGGACTCAGAGATTCCTTGTTTGTAAGACCCACCTTTTTCCCAATATCTGGGCTAAGTGTAAGCCTACTGTTCTTGCTTTTTCATCTGGTCTTCTTCATCATACTTCTCTAGTCTTTTAGCATAGTCCACCATGTTATTAAAGGTATTGAACCTTTTCATCTTCATGTTGTCCAGGTACCTCTGGTTGGATCCTTCCACTAGCTTTACTATTAAGGCCTCTTGGTTGGGTGCCCCAGTCACCGGTACGCGAACAACCATCCACCTCAAGTAATATTTTTCAAAGGATTCGTTCGGGCATTTTTTTAACCATTTTGATATCTTCCAAAGTAGTTTTGACCTTTAGATTGAAAGCGTAGTTCTCTAAAATTGCAGAACATAGCTTCTTCCAGTCAGATTTCACGCCCATTAGCATCCTTATGCACTATTCAGAAGTCGGTCCACATAGAGTGGCTTAAAATAGGTTGACTATATGAACCTTAGGGATGTTCATGGTAGTCATAATCCAAAGATAACTCTCAACATGTACGTGAGGAGACCTAGTGCCAGTATATGGAGCTATATAAGTCTTCACAAAGTTGGCTTGGAGGGCTTCAAATTCTTTAGGCGAGAACCAGTGAATGTCTACATATTGCTCGATAAAGGCAGCTATGGACTTGTCTTTCACTGGTGATGCCTTTTCCATGTCTGCCATCTTTGCCTTCAATGCTGCTATCTCTACCTCTTGTTCTTGGGCTTTCTGAGAATTTAAAGTGCTCAGCCTTTCCCAAATATCACGAAATTTTAGAGCATCTAGAATCCTTCTAAAGGACTGTCCAACCACATCATCATCTACCATTGTGGTTTTAGGATCTAGATCGTACAAAAATCTAGATAGAGATTCAATTAGTGGCGGGGGTCTGACTTTTGGGCTACCTGTAATACATGTTAACCTCCTCCTTTCTCGCTTCCAACCTAAAAATGCAAGAGATCAAGTGTTAATGAGTGTATTGGGTATGGCTCTTAGCCTTTCTTACCTTTGTTTGCCAAAATGAATGAGTGAATGAATGAACGGATGGATATATTCAAATTGCAAGGAGTTGGGTGTATATTAACTGTTTAGGGAATAATTGGCAACAGTAGCCTATAATATTCATGGAATACTATGGACACTCGGTCTGAAGACCAGGGTTTTGGATCAAATCTAGTTTGACTCGATGATCGGTGTGAGTTGACTCGCTGGTCACTCAGGGGCTGACTCGGTGGTCAAAGGTGAGTTGACTCACTAGTCTCTCAGTTTTTGACTCAGTGGTAAAAGGTGAGTTGACTTATTGGTCACTCGGGGGTTGACTCGGTGGTTAAAGGTAAGTTGACTCATTGGTCACTCGAGGGTTGACTCAGTAGTCAAAGGTGAGTTGACTCTTTGGTGAAAGGTGAGTTGACTTGCAGGTCACTCGGGGATCGACTCAATGGTCAAAGGTGAGTTGACTGATTGGTCACTCTGGGGTTGACTCGGTGGTCAAAGGTGAGTTGATTCACTGGTCACTTAAGGGTTGACTTGGTGGTCAAAGGCGAGTTGACTCACTTGTCACTCGGGGTTTGACTTGGTGGTCAAAGGTAAGTTGACTCGAGGGTTGACTCGATGGTTAAAGGTGAGTTGACTTGCTGGTCACTCGGTTTATTCTGGCTCACGGGCTGAGCCTGGGTGGACTCACTGGTCTTGATTATTTTGGCTCATAGGTTGAGCTTGGTTGGACTCACTAGTCTTGATGATTTTGGGCTCCTATAGCAAGGGATATAACATGAGATGCCACATAGAAATGTTATGGCTCCATAAAGATGTGGTTAGTTTACACACAACCATGATGCATATGATGTCCGTTTTTAGTTTATTTATATTTAATAAACCTGCACATGTAGCAAATGGTTAGATTGTGCCTACCACCTTTTTAACACCACTTGGTTACTTCGCTTTAAAGCCAACGGGGAGTATAGCAAAGTCTGCTAGCATGGTATAAAGGTTTTTGGGTAAACCTATGGGGAATTGTCTATGGTTAATCTATATGCGGGTTTCGGTCTCAGGATTAGGTGCGATTTGGGTACCCTGTGCCTTTATGTACCGAGTCCCAGTGGCCCTAAGCAAACCAAAGGAAACTTTTTGACATATTATATACTCAACTAGTCTTGCCCTTAAGGGAGCAAGGCCCTTGTACGTTACGCAAGGGGTGTGATTAGATCCGTACTCCTCAAGCCCTAAGCGAACTTGGAGATACTTCACTAAAAGACATCTAAATTGGTTTTCGGTTAAAGAATGCAAATGCTATACAACCCTAAAACTTGTGCAATGCTAAAATTACCACATATCCCGTAATTCCAAAATTTAATTTGAACAATATTTTAATTATCATGTCAAAAAAGATTTTTTTATAAAAATCGGGTTTTTATGAAAATAATTTGTCCCCAGCGGATTCGCCACAGTGAGTTGGCGAGGTTTTCATCAGGATTGTGCACGCGGGGTGCAGTACGCGTGGCGCATTTGATCCGGTTTGAGAAAATCCGATTTTCTTAAATGCACTCCATCTTTCATAAGAAATTGCTTGATTTTATTAAAGAGAAAATCATCTCATTATTCTTCACGTGAACTTATTGAGTGTGAAAAACGTGGATTTTTATAAGCAAAAAAATGTGATTATATTGAGAAATATATTGACACATTTTATTAAGAAAAGATATTTTTAAAATAAGGCATTTTACTTTATTTAAAAATAGAAACAGAGTCGCCATCCGGTTCAGCTTCACTGGGAATTGTGGTATACTGATCCAAAATGGAGTTTTTATACCAAAAAGAAAGTGAGATTCTGAGTTGGGACATGATAGGTACTCATTGTTCAAATCAATTAGATCAATTTTGGAATTTTGGAATTTGTTTATTTTCTGCATTACAATGGCTTTATTTAAAAAATAAATTCTAGAAATAAAACAGGCATTATAACGGCATCATAAATTTATATTTTCTACCAAAATTTCGGCAGAACAACGGCAGTATTCAGGTTTTGGCATGAAAACTCAAATAGAATTTCCTCACATCCTGGATGTTTTATCCGTACTTGCGCGCTTGTTTACACATATTATAGCTTAAGTGGCCTCAGTGGCTCACTTAACTAGACAAATGGGATGCAAATATGTAATAAAAATGATATAAATTGATTCAAATGAATTTCAAAGGTGGGCTTAGAGCTAATTACCCTCAGTTTACCTTTTCATCTGTCCAGGATGACTTGAGAACCGGTACAGGACCGGAGTTGTCAAAGATTGTGATTTGATTGGAAAATAGGTTTAACCTAAGTTATGGCTATAATCTTGGATTATTCCTAAAGGAAATGCGGGATTTTTGAAAGATTAAGTCATTTTTAGACCGAAGATCACTGTGAGATCCTGATCTAAAAAGACAGAAACATGAGTTTATACCAATGTCGGTGATAAAGCTCGGATTTGGAAGTGTTTTGACGGAGTTTCGGGGCTTTTAGGACTCCCGGAACAAAATGGCACGAATGGATTTTTTTGGTTTTTGCCGTCTATTGAAAAATTAGAGGGGAAGTACTCTATTTATAGTGGAGTGGTAATTAGCCTGCGGGCTAATTACCTATCTAACAATATCTTGCTTTGGATCCCGTAAATTCTTGCCAGATCTCGGTAAGATTCGATTTTTTACTGTATACAGGCGATTAGCCTGTGGGATGATTACCCATATTTGACCAAATTTTGACTTTTTGATTTTTCCGTAGAAAATGCTAAATTGAAGCTTCCCTGGAATTTGAATTTTTGAATTTCGAATTCTGGATGATAAATCGGACCTTTTTGGCTCTTCTATCAGATCACTAAACAAAATAGGCATAATTCCTCATCAGGCTAGAAAGGACATGCGCTAACACTAGGCATACTAAAGTTTTCGGGGACCCAATTGTCCTCCCTTGTGGCTTTAAATGGCAGTGCTGATGGCTGAATGTTGGAATTAGTAGCAAGCAACTTCTGTAATTGATCATGCAATTTAATGGACAAGGGTGATCCATAGTAAACCTATTGATTGAGGAAAGGTTTTCCCCTTAGGCATGACTATAAAATTTAGGGTTGGGCCAGATCTCCCAAACTGAAATACTGGTGGTATGAACCCCTGGCTAGGCTAAGCAAACTGACTGACAGCTGGTGGAACGACTATACCCACTGACTGTAATGGCTACCTAACTGAACCAAATGGACCGCCTAACCCAACTAACCAAACTGACTGGAAGATTCTCCCTAAATCCAAAGAGGTGGTAACTGAGTCTGAGTGAATGGACTATGAGCAACCTATAAAAGGGGAGGCTGCTCACTAACCACTGCGTGCATTGTCGAAGCCCTAGTGACTCCACCTTGAAAGACATTAGCCATTCTTACTTCGTCCAAGATTGCCCTGATGGAGGCTAGCATCTTATCATTCATTCGGTCGAGGAATTGATCACTTCCCAGATACTGTGAGATGACATTTGCTATCTCTGGCCTAATATCGGCCCTTGACGCATTTTCCTCCTCACTAAGACCAACATCCTCAACCTCAACATCTATCTGGCCTTCATGATTTAGAATACGAGAAACCTCCTCAAGCTGATGGGTAGTATCGGAATCGAATGGACCAAACTGACTACTGGATGAACTACTTGGGGATTAAGGTGGAGGCAGATCCTCAACCCTTATTAGAATCGGAGGCGGTGAAGGTAGAATCAGAATGCGAACTAAACAAACTTGAGATCGCCGCTAAGCTTTTACTTTATTGAACTTTGGCTGAGGTAGTAACCAAAAGATCAGTACATGCATAGTATGGGATATGCATGCTCCAATTACAACAATGCATGGTGGGTTGATCAAGAGGAAATTACAACACAACACATGTGAAACATGTTGTGAGCATGACCTTTTTGGTGCCCCGCAAAACAATGATGACTTATTGCTCTGACCTCTTTACGGGCCTGTTGTTCTACTCTTTTGGAGTTGAATCGCATTTGGCAAGTACCTTTTTGATGATTTTGGACCTTTGACCGCGCTTAAAAATAATTAAAATGCATTTAAAAATGAACCGTAATCTTTCTCTCGCGTGCAGTAATTTGTTTCTTAGTTTTCTCTTAAACGCGGTCATTTTCATCAAGTCCCGTTAATTTTTTTAGACTTTAGACTCTCTGAGTTTCCAAAATATTAAGAATCTCTTAAATAGGATAACCTTGGTGAAAGTTATGCTCTTTTAAAGTTTTCAGCCTCGATCCTTTGTATCAACCCCCTTTCCCGCGCTCCTTGTGTGATGCACCATGCAAGGGTCATGGTGTGTCAGCCCCCTTTTTTGCACTGCACCAAGGAGCTAGGTGAACGCTCTAGGGGGCGCGACATGTCAACCCCCTTTGTCGCGCTCCTTGCGCTGTGAACCGTGCTAAGGAGCATGGTGCACCGTGCTAGGGGACGCGGCGTGTCAGCCCCCTTTGCCACACTCCTTGCTCGATGAACCGCGCCAAGGGTGCGGTCAAGCCCTTTTTTGCCATTTTTCTGGTTTTACCCATTTTTATGATAAAATCTGAGTATTTGAGTGATTGATTGGGTTATTTACACCTAATGGAGTCTATATAACCCTTAAAACCATATTTTAAAGGACTTTTGGCTATTTTTCATCAGATTAAAAAACTCAAATTTTTAGTGAGATAAACTTAAAAACTAGAGAGAGAAAGCTTGATAAAGACTAAAGAATTTCTCTAAATCAGTTTCTTAGGTCTTTATCTCGTTTAATCTCTTAGATTTAAACTAAAATCCATTAGAAATCATAGCTTAAAAATTGATTAAATAGGTTTTTAGTGACTTTTCCTAAAAGACACTACCCAAATCTTCAAAATCTTCAAAAATGATCTCATCAAGGGTTGATTCGAGTCTCAAAGAGAAGATTCACGGCCTAGAGGTAATAAATCTGAGTTCCAATATCTTTTAATTAATTTGTTTAATCATTTTGCTACTATCTTAGGTCTTTTTAGGTGGTTATTCCCTTTTCTTTCGGTATTTTTGCAAATATCATTCCTGGTGTTTTTGGGTTCCTTTAAGTCCCCGATCCAAAAAAATTAAAGTTATTTCATCATTTTGAGTCCAGATCTACTGCAATATCATGGAAATCGGCTTAAAATTTCGATAATCTTGGGTTTTCAGGTGTAAAAATACCAATTTTTGTCCACTTGGCTTTTTCCGACATGATTGCTCTGGCGGTCATCTGACCACTGCCACAGCAGTAGTCACCACTGCAATGGAAGCGGTTGAGCTGCCAGGGAAGCGGTCAGATGCCCACAGTAGTGGTCAAACCCTCAAAAATGCCAAAAGGTCCTTGTTATGTGTTTTTGGCCTTATTTTGTCGTTTTCTTACGTTTTTTACCCTGTTTTTTACCCGAAAATTTTCCAAAAAATTCTAAATGATCTGGAATTAACTAATATATTTTTTTAATATGCTGGAATTATTTTATTAATTGGTTAATTGGTTAAATGTCTATTTAATAGCTTAAAATGGCTTTTTCACCAAATAAATCCTTAATAAATCTTTTTATCTTAAATAAAAATCCAAAAATATTTTGTAAATATCTTAATTAATTTAGGGTTGTTTAGTTTATTTAATTAATTATTAGGTTGCTTAGATAATTATTAAATACCCAAAAAGATGTGTTTTTACTTTTCTCCATTGTTTTAATTTAATTTTCTCCACCATAATTATTTGTGTGTTATTTGTGATTATTTGTGTGGGGTTTATCATTTTCGTAGCTGGCTCAGTATTGGTAAGTTCGGTTGAGGCCGGTTTTGGTCTTTCGTTATTTATTCGTTTTATTTCCCGCATTAGAAAAATGTATAGGAATTTGTAAATCCATGTAATAATTAATTTATCTGCTTTATTTACTGCTTTCAGCATGTTGCGCGGTGTGATGTACGGATATTATAACCAAAAACTCTAATCAGGGGGATTTAAATCGCGTAAGAACTGAAGTCACCTGTATTAAAACGTAAATAGCTTGATTAAATGATTGAAACGTAGGCAACATCATCCGAACTCGAAATCTCTATTTTAAGGTAAGGTCTAACCACCTGGTGGGAATATCATACCCGAATTCCCGATAGAGCAAAACCGGGTAGCGACTCTATCTTAAAATACGGGATTTTAGGTTTCTTATCTTTTATCATTTAAATTGGAGTAAAATTCAACTTCAACTTCACTTTTATCAGTCTTTTTTTCATCACGCCTCTAAAACGAGGATCCATCCTTCGGCTTGCTTCGTCGTGCTTTGCCTTCCCACATCCCCGCATCTCACACAAGTCCGCACGAAAAAGGGCACCCGCTCACATGTGTACTCTGACCTTATTCCTCCCGCCAATTCTGAAGGTATTTTCCTTTGATTACCACAAGGATAATAAAGGACGACCTAGTCTAATCTCACAAAAAAAGGGTACCTAGAAGGGTAAAATTCAATGGCTTTCGATAAGAATGTATAGGGACATAGTAGAAGTTGATGTAGTAGGTTCCAATCGTATCAAGCCTCTTTTGGAGGGAGATGACAATGAGTGCTTCACACACTCAAGTGTCCCCTATTCCTAGCGGGAATGGGTAACACCTTCATAAGTTTCGCGGAAGAATAGGGCACCTTAACCTAGTGCTAGAAAAAGAGTGCATCTAGCTAGAGAGAGAAGGAGACGAGAAGATAGAGTGCTATAATTTTCCTAAATGATGAAGAAGAAAATGGGTTGAATTAAGTAAATGATTTTCGGTGCTCATCTTAATCTTTTGAACTTTTGAAAACAAACCAACATTTTACAAGTTAAAAGATTATATCCCCAGCAGAGTCGCCACTATGAGGTGTCGATGATGTATGGGTCTCCCTAAGCACCTTTATTAGAGGTGGCCCACAGGGGGTTGGTTAGATTTAAGCGTGATGAAACCTTTTTAGTTCAAGTTTGCACATTTTAACCAATTTCATGAATAAAAGAATCGAGACTCAAATATCGATATAAATGATAGAGTCGCCACCCAAGTTGTCTACTTGGAAAAGAGTTTTGGTACGGTTTCCATTGGGCGGGAGACTCATACCTTTTCGATCACAGATTCGGGTATCAGATGAGTCACTTATTTCTTATCTAGTTAATTATGACCCTTGGAATGATGATGACTTGTTGCTTTGACCTTGTATGGTCTAGTTATTCTATTCTTTGAAGGTCGAATCATGTTTAGCAAGCCCCCTTTGATGATTTTTTTACCTTTGGCCGTGCTTAGATATCATTCACATGCCTTTAGGATTAGCCATTTTCTTTCGCTCCAATGTAGTAACTTGTTTCACAATTTTCTATAACATTCGAACATTTCCAATGAGTCTCATTTATGTCGTTGGATTTTAGACTCTCTGAGCTTTTCAGAATGTCAAGAATCACCTTAATCAAATGACCAAAGTAAATGTTATAAGCATCGGGAGTAGAAACCCTAATCTGCCCTAATTAATCCAAAACCCTAATTAACCTTATGAACATAGAAACCCTAAACCCTAATCAGAAACCCTAGCCTAAAACCTATTCAGAAACCCTAGGCTTTTCCCATTGTCCTCCTCCGCCGGCGAGAGCCATAGTCGCCACCGCCATCCGCGGTGGTGAACCACTCTACGGACGGCGGTGACCGCCATCCTTATGGCGGCCACCACCGTCCGTGTGGCGGTCACAGCCATTACAATGGTGATGATCACCGCACAGGGAGGCCACCACCATTGTGGCCACCCCCACTATCATAGTTGCGGTCTTTGCTACCGTGGCGATGGTGGCCACCGCTATGGCTATGGCCGTGGTTGTGGTACGGCCAAAGCCAGGACGTGCCACTCATTTTCTCCCTCTTCTATAGATTGGGCCACGTATTTTCACCCGATTTCTCACCCAAGGTCGGTGAATTTCGAGTGTGAGACTATTTAAACCCATGAAGAGAGAGATTTAAGGGACTTTGGCTGAAATTCAAAGATTTTAGATCAAAAAATGTAGAAATTAAGAGCTTAGAGAGAAAAAGCTTAAGAAAGGCAAAAATCCAGGTTTAATCACACCTAATCTGGGATTTTTAGTTGTTCTTGGGCTTGATTTCTTAGTTAAAACACTAAAACTGATTAGAAATCTTGGGGAAAATGGATTAAATAGGTTTAGAGACTTGTTTTCCAAATACTACCTAAATTTCGTCTCTATTTCTATCGAGTTCTGTCACTGATCCTTCTGAAAATCATCAAGGGGCACCTCCCAAAGGTTGATTCGAGTCTCCAAAGATAGATTCATAGCTTAGAGGTAACAAAACTAAGTTCCCTTATCTATTTCCTTACTTTTATCACGTTTTAGCTAGTGTTGTTCTTGTTTTTGGTTGTTTTTTCCCTTGGTGTTCTTGAGTAATCTCGGAGAAGGGGACGACCTCTATAAGGATAGCCTTCACCGCTATCCCTGTAGCCTTGGTCGCCATCCCTATAGTAGTGAAGGCTATAGATACAGCGGTGAAAGCTATCCTCATAGAGGTCTCACCATTTCTCTGATTTTTGGGTCTTTTCTATCCTAAACCTGTAAAATCAATTTTATTTGTGCGTTTTAAGTCTAGATCTTTCTCATTGGCGATTGATTACGACTAAAAATTCCAATAATTTCGATTTTATAGGCCAAAAACACTGGGAAACCTCCTTGGAACTGAAATCTGGCAACAAGTCTGTAGTCATAGCCTTGACCGCCGCTGTTATAACGGCCCCCGCTATACCTATAGCGGCCCCCGCTATACCTATAGCGGCCCCCGCTATACCTATAGCGGCCCCCGCTATAGCGACGGCGGTCAAGGCTATCACTACAGCCTTGGCCGTCAGATCTTAGTTTCACCTTGTTTTCTTTCTTTTTTGTTCTCGTTTCGTGTTTTCCATTATGATTTTAATCTGTAGACTATGTTGTTGGATCTTGAATTTGATTTTGTTGGTCTTAAGATGATAAATTGATCGTTTAACCGGTTAAATTGTGTAAACTTGGCTTAAATCGGGGTTTTCTCACCTAAAAACCACATTAATCATTTTTCAATTTTTTAAACCCGTTTTTGTGTGTTTATTTTGTGCCCTTTACTTATTCATGTTTTATTTGTGATTATTGGTATATGTTTTGTCTCGCTTGGAGTCAGGTCTGAGTTAGTAAGCTCAGTTAAAACCCGATTTCACCCATTTATTTATTTACCGCTTTATTTATTTTTCCGCATTAAAAAAATGTATAGGTATTTGTAAAGCCTAGAAATAATTATTTATTTGCTTTATTTACCGCTTTCTTGTGATGTATGGCATATAAACCGAAAACTCAAAACAACAACTGGATTTAAATCGCATAAGAACTGAAGTTGAGTTTATTAAAATGTGGACATTTGATTTAATAAAATGAAAAATAGGCAACATCATCCGAACTTGGAATCTCATGTTTTAAGGTACGGTCTAACCACCCGGTGGCAATATCATACCCGAATTCCCAGTAGAGCTAAACCGGGTGGCGACTCTGTCTTAAAATACGGGATTTTAAGTCTCGTATCTTTTAACACCTAAATTGGATCTAAATATCAACTTCAACATCATTTCTTCAATCAGTATTTTCCTCACACCTAAAATAAGGACTCTCCCGGCAGCTACGCCTCACGGTGCTATTCATTTCCTGCCCCCCGTCCTATGCATCTCACCCGGTCCTCGCGAGCGGGGAAAAATGTCATCCACTCACAGTGGTGACTCTGCTAGGGATTTCCTTTTAACTTAAAATTTGGAAAAATCTTTCATTTCAACATTTTGGTTAAAGGATTTTGATGATGTCCTAAAACCATTTTTTAAATCAAAGCTTTATTTCTTATGCATTTTGAATCCAGCGCTTTAGTTGAGACCAAAATTACGGTGTCATTTTTATTACCCCGTGAAGCTTACTTGTATACCTCATGCCCGCTAGGAATTGGGGATATTTGTGGGTAGAACACTCATTTCAACCAATGTGTAATTCCAGCGGCCGCACTCATTTGAGGAGGGGTTAAGTTACACGGAATCAAGGTAAACGAGACCCTTCTATAGTGTCGTTCCACGACACCAGCATTTTAAGACTATGAACCGCGATAAATCTAACCATAGCAACTTCCCCATAGGTCACAGAAATAATTTAGATCTAGGTTACATAATCTCTTGCCTTTCCCTGGCAGTAGAGTTAACCCCAGATTCCAAATTGGCATTGAGCGGGAGTCATAAGGTTGGAAGAAGTTTATCTGCTTTTGTGTGCTACTTATGTTGTGCTCATGCATATGCACTTCTTGCATAGTCTGCCTGTTGCTGACCTTAATTTTTTGATTTTTACTGTCCTCTACACTCCCCTCGCTTGAAGGGGGAATTTAACAAAATGCCTTAGAACATTCAAGTCCCAAAGACCCGTACCTAGTTTGCTAGGCATAGTGAGGAAGTCGTACGTGTCACGTATTTTGGGGTTAAGCTTCGCATCATAGCTCTTCTACTCTCTACCTCTCTAAACCACCCCCATATATATGGCATTCATCACTTGAGTTATTATGTAATCATTCACTTTATTAATGGTTCGATTTGGGCTGATCATCTTCCAGTTTCTCAGTTAGACCCAGACGTCCTAGTCGCTACAGTCCTCTTTGGTTGCATCTTAATCACCGTTTGATTTACCGGCCAGTGAGTTTAGTGTTAGAACCCGTTCTCCCTACCATGTCTAATCCATGGTTGAGTGAGGCACCTCATACGAGCACTCCTTCCCCTTCCCCCTCCCTACCTCATCAGAGTCAGAATTGGGGTTAGTCTTAGATGGGTGTAGAGTTAGCCAATGCTATGGCTCAGTTTCTTCAATCTGATCTCTTTAGAAATGCCATCCAAGATTAGGTTTGATCGGCTCTTACAGAAGAAAGCAGTGTTCAGGGACCATCTGGGTCATTTTCTTAAGATCAGGGACAGTTTGGGATTATTCGGAATGGGGCAATTCAGAACGATTCAGGTTAGAACAGTTTGGGTTAGGTTTTGTTAGTCCAAGCTCCGCCCGTCTTTCACCCGATTCTACCTATACGACCTATCCAATAGAGCCAGTTTCAGTTTGGTTAGAGTTCCTCTCAGCCTCCCCCATCCTTTGTTCCACAAACCTTTGGCTTCCCTCCTTTGAACCTAAGCCCTACCCCCCTCAAGTTCTTGCTTTCCCTGCTTTCTCAGGGGGATTTATTCCTTAGATAACTGTACCTTCAAGTGGTTTTACCCTTCCTCCAACACCCCTGGCATCGTTTACGCCCTCTCCTACTAGTTTTATGATCACCCTAGGAGGAGCTGTTTATCCCCCAAATCCTTTCACTCCTAACTTTCAAATTCATCCTCAAGTTGAGGTTCCAGCTCCTCCTCTGCCATTTCAATTCAGGGCCCCTTCTGTGTACAATAACCAGGTCACGTAGGCTCCGGGCGTGACATCCGAAATGGGGGCCTTTCTTAGATAGCTTCTCAGTAAGAATGTGGAAAAGGAAGAAGTAAAGGGCTAGGATTGGGTACCTAAGAACATCTCGATGCCTCGAATGAAGCCGTACTCCGGTGAGCGACCTATCAAATCCCACATCGTGATGTATGAGCGGATTATGCACGTCCAAAAGATCGAGGACAAGGTGCTTGCTAAGTTATTTCTATGTACCTTATCAAGGCCTGCTCTCGAGTGGTACAATACTCTCCTAGAGTCAACAATCCTAGATTGGAAGCTCCTATCTGAAGCCTTAATTACCCATTATGGTTTCAATTCCACAATGGTAACCACGATTTAGCCCTTGAGGTAGTCAAGCAAAAACGAGGCGAGTCCTTTAAGTCATACTTCAATAGGTAGATGGCCACTAGGTTCTATTGAAACAGAAGCTCAGTTTAAAGGAAATGATTCCAAAGTTTCTCAATAGGGCTCTCCCGCTCCTCTGGAAAGAAATGGAAACTGAATCTTTTAAATCTTATTAGAAAGTCTTCTAAAAGGCTGAGAAAATTGAGCGTCATATGGAGAAAGAGAAAGGTAGCAAGCCAACTGGCGGCAAACCCTGGTTTAATAAAAACAGCAATTCTCAGTCTTTCAAAGTTGCTCCAGTTCCAACCAAGGAGAAAGTAGTTGCAGTTCAAGTCATCACTCAGGAGAATGTTTCCACAGTCCAAGCTGCACTTGCTCGGGCTCCTGCTCAGAGAGCATTCGAATCTCCTTGGAAGCTCCCTCTTAGTGTTCTGTTTGCTAAGTTGCTAGAGAAAGTCATGTTTACCTCTCTTCGTAAGTATCATACTCCGACGCTCGAAGAAAGAGGAAACTTTTATCACTATCATGTTCAGGTAAGGCATACAACAGATCAATGCAAACCTCTGGGCAGGGCCATTTGGCGCTTAGTGAGAGAAGAGAAAATGGTTTAGTCAGCTAGAAAAATCGATACTGAGTAGAAACCATCACCGAGCTCAAGCGATGAAGTAGGTGTGATCAATTTTGGTCTCCCTAAAGATATTGTGTTGGCCATAGTCTTCTCCAGTTCAGCCGACACTATTGATAAAGCCAATCCAATCACTAAAGCTAGCAAGAGTCTCGCAAATGAAGGAGACAAGTCATCTGCCAAGTAAGTGAATGTTCTTGATCTCGTCCTGGACGACGCACCAATGAAAGCTACCGAGGATGCTTAATTTACCAGCTCTATCAATGAAGACCCTCCGCCTGTGGAGGACAACTATCTATTATGTAATTTTCTTTTCTCTAGTATTTGGATGTGAACAATTCTGCCTTTAAGGCATTTTAATTCAATGAAGACTCTCTTTTTGCTTATCCACTTGATGTTTCACCCGATGGGTCCATTCATTCATTTTTGTCTTAAGCATAACATGTTCAGTATTCATGACATTTCCGTAAATTAAATAAGTTTAAGTACGTAAAGTGGTAACCATTTTCTAATGACATAACCTCTGAAAGAAAAAAGAGAGATAACAAGTGCTTAACAATCTTGATGACGCTTCCGCCTAGTCATACCTAGCCATACCCATCGTCGTCAGGTTGCCAAGCATCCCATCTACACATCTAAGATAGAATAAAAAGAAGCTCAGTCCTTCCTTGGATAGATCCAATATGTCAACGGGTTCATCGCCAGCCTATCGGCTATGTGAATAGCTATTTTCGTACTCCCAAAGAAGCGTCATCCGATTTTGGAAAAAGAGCATCGCCAGATTACCTTCGATAAAATCAAGGCTTACCTTTTTCTTCTTCGCCCACCCATTCTCAAATTTCCCACCCCCGATACGCCATTGATTCTTACTCATATCCTATCCCTTCTAATTCCCAAACCTTCACGATTTCCCTCCTCATTGCCCATTTTGGGAAAGAGGGACACATGATCAGCGAGACTCGGGCCTCATCAGTAAATGAACAATGCTTCATCACCGTGGGGGCAGGTTACTTCTCAAAATAGGGGGGAGTCGAGTCTTTCACTCTTAGTACCGCCGAGAAGATGGCTAAGTTCATCGAGAAATGCATCTTAGCTTGGTATGACCTGCTTCACCACTTAGTCTCAGAAAATGAAGTTCAGTCTTGAGGGGCAACCGCCCGATTAATCAAGAAATATAGAGCCAAGCACCGCAGATCCTCACCGCACTGACCACGAGCTAGTAGGCCAGCGAAAACCAAGACGAAGTCCTTAAGAGTTGGAGTTAAAGGGACCCCATGGACTAAAGCGTGGTATGAATACCTTAAACAAACTTTAGATGTACCAGCAGTGCAGAGCAAAAGTGTACAACAACCGTGTCAAGCATCAGAAGCTTTCGTCAAAGGCCAATGATCTGATTTTAAAACAAGTAAAGAATTCTAACATCGATCTAAAGGGGAAGTTCCAACCAGGTTAGGAAATACCTCAGCAACTAGAAAGGTACTTAGCACAAGGGGCATGAAGATTTTGGATAGTAGCGAATTCATAAACCCTTTATATTAAAACAGGTTGAAGCATTATCATATCTAACCAAAAAGAATCAAATCCAGAAAAGCGGCACATAAAAAAACACAAAATGAATCAACCGTCGAGTGGTCCCTACTACTCGAGAAAAAGTTAGGGTGTATCCCGCTGATTGATATTCTAGAAACCGGTCAGGCAAAAGTTAGGGTGCAAGAATAGCCGCTAGATTGAAAACCCGAAAAGGGTGGTCTAGGCAAAAGTTAGGGTAAGGCGAGTCGAGAGTATGTTGGCTAGAAAACCTTCATAGGCTAGTTAACACCAGAGTTTGGGTCAGTAGGAATGGTTATCATCATTATGTACTCAAACTTAATTCATTTAATAGAAATGTCATTTTACTGAACTCTTTATGTTTGTGCTTGAATGAATATATTGGGCCTAAAAGGCAAAATGTTGTAAGTCAGTCAAACGTAGGGTTCCATGCAGTCAACCCAATTCCTGAAAAGAAATGAAAATAATGACAAAAGGCAAAAATCCTGATAGACTGAAAAGAAACGGGATCTATGCAATAGCAGGGATAGTCCACTAGATTGAAAACCCGAAAAGGGCCGTCCAGGCAAAAATTAGGACATAAAAGTAAAATGATCAAAGTCTGATGGGCCTAACATAATGTTTGGGTCTATGCAAAAATTAAGACAATCAAAACAAAGATAAATGACTCCCATCGATTACATCAAAATACTCGCATTATCGTTGTCATCATCAGAGTGCCTGAATTCTTTCTCCGGTTAAGTGGATTCAAAGGGCTCAAACCCGTCCTCTACGCGTGTCCACTCCAATCTCAACCGCGGCCAAGCATTTTGAATCCGTAATCTCCTAAAACCATCCTTTGTAGAGTTCATTGGTAGTGATAGAGTCCAGTCGTTCGTTATCCAGAATCTTGAACTTTGCTTTGTGCCTCCCCCCCTTGTCTTTGACATGCTCGATCTAGCAATCAATTTGCAGTCATCTCACCGTAGCTTCCCTAATTCTCCACCTAGGGTATTTCCACCGAATCTGTATGACATCTTTAATCCTCTCCTAGGGCATTCTTATCTTGTCTGTACGGTGATGCAATTCCATATATTCTCTATCCGAGCAAGCAACCGAATTAATCAAAATCAATTAAGAAAGTCAACCAGTCATCTTGAAGATGATCAGCCCCAGCAGCTCATGCATTCATGCATAATATTCATAAATGTCATATCTATTATTCTATGCTTAATTCTATAGGAAACAAAGCACAGAAAAGTATCCTTGAGCTATACACTCGACCTTCAAGCAAGCACCCATATCAAGTGGCGTCTCAGAATTGTTTCCTATCCTACATTCAAAGATTGAGTATCCAAGGGGCACATCAACTTATCTCAATGTTGAACCTTGACAACTTCTTTGGACTCCCGGAAATCCTAACTCAGTTCTTATATTTCATTCTTCCATTTTTATTGCTTAATTGAAGGGGTAAAAATATTTTTGTTCCACAAAATCAATTAAGCAATAAAAACACAATTCATATCGTTCACTAATGCTTCAAAACTTCCTTGAAAGGTACACCATATGGCGATCCCGATGCACGACCGACCCAAGGATCCAAAATTCAAAACTCAGAAACCATCTAGGGGCACCGCTATGCAGCTTTCAATCCTTTTGAGGCACCGCTATACAGATTTCAACCATTCATGGGCACCTCGATGTAGCTTTCAATTCTTTTGGGGCACCGCTATGCAGCTTTCAATCCTTTTGAGGCACTACTAATGCAGCTATCAATCCTCTCAGGGGCACCTTGATGCAGTTCTCAATCCTTTCAGGGCACCGCGATGCAGCTTTCAATCCTTTAGGGGAAGCTCAATGTAGCCTTCACCCCTTTAGGGGAACCTCGATGCAATTTCAAAAGACCGACCGAGCAACGATCTTCTTCAGATACCCGAGAATTCCCACCTCCATTTATATTTCCTACTTCTATTTCTATTGCTTAATTGAAGGGGCAAAAATTTTTGTTTCCATAAAATCAATTAAGCAATAGAAACAGAACTCATAATGACTACTAATGGTTCAAAATTTTCTTGATAGGTCCATTGATGATGTGTCCCTAAACCATCCATAGACAATTAACTTAAGGATTTCCTTCTCCTCTTTTCCCATAGACAACCGGCTCAACCTCTACCTCCGAAAGGTTTGAGGTGACCACTGAAATCTCAAGTCCATTTTTGAAGCATCCGAGGTGACCGTAAAGATGTTCGAAGGTCCGAGGTGACAGTTGAAATCTCAAGTCCATTTTTGAAGTGTTTAATGTTACTACAAAGATATTTGAAGGTTCGAGGTGACCGCAAAAATCTCAAGTCCATTTTTGAAGTGTCCGAGGTGACCTCAAAGCTGTTCGAACGTCCGAGGTGATCGTAAAAATCTCAAGTCCATTTTTGAAGTGTCCGAGGTGACCACAAAGATGTTTAAAGGTCCGAGGTGACCGCAAAAAGCTCAAGTCCATTTTTGAAGTGCCCGAGGAGACCACAAGAATCTCAAGTCCATTTTTGAAGTGTCCAAGGTGATCGCAAAGATGACCAAAAGGTATGAGGTGACCGCCGAAATCTCAAGTCCATTTTTGGAGTGTCCGTGGTGACCACAAAGATGTTTGAAGGGTCTGAGGTGACTGCTGAAGTTTAAGTCCATTTTTTAAGGATCCAGGGTGACCTAAAAAATGCCAAAATACTACAAGCAATCGGCAATCCATCTCAAATCTATTAGGGGCAATGAAGGAAATACCGAATAAAGTTTTTTTAGTCAACCTATTTCTTGATAGGTCTGTTTATGGCAATCCTAGAAGACAACTGATTTGAGAATCTGCCCCTCAGGTATAACCTTCTATCCCTTGCTCTTTCATGAGATCATACTGGGCTCGCTAAGTGGCAATCTCCTGAGGGGCAACTTGTGAGCACGAGCTTTTCAGTGACCCTTGGAATGATGATGACTTGTTGCTCTATCCTTATATGGTCTAGTTTTTCTATTCTTTGAAGGTTGAATCATATTTGGAAAGTCCCCTTTGATGATTTTTTGACCTTTGGCCGCACTTAGATATCATTCATATGCATTTAGGGTTAGCCATTTTTTTTCACTCGCGCGCAGTAACTTGTTTCACAATTTTCTACAAGATCTAAACATTTCTAGCAAGTCTCGTTTATGCTGTTAGATTCTAGACTCTCCGAACTTTTGGGAATGTTAAGAATCTCTTTAATTGGATGACCGTAGTGAAAGTTATACGCATCGAGAGTAGAAACCCTAATCTACCCTGATTAATCCAAAACCCTAATTAACATAATTAACCTAGAAACCCTAAACCCTAATAAAAAAAACCCTAACCTAAATCATAATCAGAAACCCTAGGATTTCTCATTATCCTCCCCCACCGATTAGAGCCGTCATCATCGTCGCCGTTCGCAGAGGCAAACCGCACGGGCGACAGCGGTCATCACCATTGCAACAATAATGACTATTGCACGGGGTGGCCATAGAGGTGATGTCTATCGTCATAATGGCCGTAATCACCATAGTTATGGCGGTGACCATTGTGGCGGTGGCGGCCACTGCTATGGCTATATGGCGGTGGCTGTGGCACGGCTAAAACCAGGATGTGCCACTCATTTTCTCCCTCTTCTCTAGATTGGGCCACGTATTTTCACCCGATTTCTCACCCAAGGTCGGTGAATTTTGAGTGTGAGACTATTTAAACCCTTGAAAAGAGAGATTTAACGGACTTTGGCTGAAATTCAAAGATTTTAAATCAAAAAACCTAGAAACTAAGAGCTTAGAGAGAGAAAGCTTAAGAAAGGCAAAAATCCAGGTTTAATCACCCCTAATCTGGGATTTTTAGTTGTTCTTGGGCTTGATTTCTTAGTTAAAACACTAAAACTGATTAGAAATCTTAAGGAAAATGGATTAAATTGGTTTCCAGACCTGTTTTCCAAATACTACCTAAATTTTATCACTATTTTGGTTGATTCCTGTATCTAATCCATCTGAAAATCATCAAAGGGCACCTCCCAAGGGTTAATTCGAGTCTCCAAAGATAGATTCACATCCTAGAGTTACCAAACTGAGTTCCCTTTTCTATTTCCTTACTTTTATCGCATTTTAGCTGTTGTTGTTCTTATTTTTCATTGTTTTTTCCCTTGGTGAGTTTGAGTAATCTCAGAGAAGGGGACGACCTCTATAAGGATAGCCTTCACCGCTATCCCTATAGCCTTGGCCGTTATCCCTATAGCGGTGAAGGATATAGATACAGTGGTGAAAGCTATCCTCGTATAAGTCTCGCCATTTCTCGGATTTTTGGGTGTTTTCTATCCTAAACCCATAAAATCAACATTATTTGCGCGCTTTAAGTCCAGATCTATCTCATTAATGACTGATTACAACTTAAAATCCCAATAATTCAAAGTTGATAAGCCAAAAACACCCGGGAACCTCCTTGGAACTGAAATCTGGTGTCAAGGCTGTAGTCACAGCCTTGACTGCCGCTACTATAGCTGCGGCCGCTATACCTATAGCAGCCACCACTATAGCGGCGGCAGCGGCCAAGGCTGTCACTACGGCCTTAGCCGCCGGATCTTAGTTTCAGCTTGTTTTCTTTCATTTTTTGCCCATTTTTCAAGTTTTCCATTATGATTTTAATCTATAAACTATGTTGTTGGATCTGGAATTTGATTTTGATAGTCTTAAGACGATAAATTGATCGTTTAACCGGTTAAATCGTGTAAACTTGGCATAAATCGGGGTTTTCTAACCTAGAAACCACATTAATCATTTCTCGATGTTTTAAATCCATTTTTGTGTGTTTATTTTCTACCCTTTACTTATTCATGTTTTATTTGTGATTATTGGTATATGTTTTGTCTCACTTGGAGTTGGGTCTGAGTTGGTAAGCTCGGTTAAAACCCAATTTTGCCCATTTATTTATTTACCACTTTATTTATTTTTCTGCATTAGAAAAATGTATAGGTATTTGTAAAGCCTTTGTAATAATTATTTATTTACTTTATTTACTGCTTTTCGTCTGATTTATGGCATATAAACCGAAAACTCTAAACAACAACCGGATTTAAATCGCATAAGAACTGAAGTTGAGTCTATTAAAATATGGACATTTGATTTAATAATTTGAAAAATAGGCAACATCATCCGAACTTGGAATCTCACATTTTAAGGTACGGTTCAACCACCGAGTGGGAATATCGCACCCAAATTTGTGGTAGAGCTAAACCGGCTGATGACTTTGTCTTAAAATATAGGATTTCAAGTCTCGTATCTTTTAACACCTAAATTGGATCTAAATATCAATTTCAACATCATTTCTTCAATCTGTATTTTCCTCACGCCTAAAATAAGGACTCTCCCTCCAGCAACACCTCTCAGCACTATTCGTTTCCCACCCCCATGCTATACATCTCACGCGGTCCTCGCGGGCGGGGAAAAAGGTCGTCTGCTCACATTAATTCAAAATTACATTCATCGTGTAAAACCGTTTTATTTTCATCATTTAGGGAAATATTATGGAAATGCTATTTTTGACACTCTTTCATACTTGATTCATGCATTCAACAGTTCATAATAAAGTGCAAACAATAATTGGGGGAATAAAAATTACAGGGGGAAAATGCAGAAATTGCATAGGAACCTATACATTTGTTCTAAGTTATAAAACAAAATACAATAACTTCCCCTGCAACCACAAAGATTAGCACAGTTCATAACACATCATAAGTCAGCATTTTATGAAGAAAAATGTGATTATGTTAGCGTGGCGGTTTTGCGATCTATAGTGCCCGGACGGCTTCTAGCATCAGAGAGAAATAACGGGTCTTCAGCGTATTTTGTAGTGAAAAACACATTTTAACTTTTATGGCTTGATTTACTAGATTATTAGTGAAAATGATCGCATGGCAAATGGTGAGATTAGATTGATTTTACATATTAAAAGGTGAACTTTGGGCTCTGCCTGAGGGCCAGTAACCGTACGGGTGTGGGGGACCCGTACGATTGCTGGTGAGGACCCATACAGATATTGGGGACCCGTATGGGTCCTATTTGGTCCCAGACCGAAACTTAGTTCGATCAAAGATAGCAACAAATAGAAACTTTATATAGATGGGGCAGAATATGAAAAATAGCGATAAAATAAATGAGATGAGAGTCTCTTTAAAACTCAGGAGTGTACCTTAACAACGTGAATCCACTTCAAAGCTATCCCTATGCTGAGAGAGAGTCTAGCCAAAGTAGATAGTGGAATGGTGATTTTTGTACTATTTAGGTGAGTATTTATATGGACAGAACCTCCCCAAAATCCTAATAAATGAAGCTATAAATGAATAACATGTGGATAAAACCTCAAGGAATGGGTTTTCTCCCTATTTTATACCTACTATACCTCAACTATACCCTTTCTAAACCTAGGAAAACTGCTGGAATTTCAGTATGAATTGTTTGATTTTACTTCTTATTCCCCCCTTTTGAAATAGGGTAAAAAGGCAATTACAAGGCTCGTACGGGTCCTCTAGGACCCGTATAGGTCCCCACCAGGTGTATGGGGGACTTTGACCCATACGGGGTCCATCGGTGGATCTGTACCATTGAGCATGACCCATACGGGTCCCTAAGGGTAGGTTTAGGTCTCCAAATGCGGCTAGACTCAGCTCTGTAGTAGTAGGAACACCTTTGATGGATAATACCTGTAAAAGATTGCATTATCTATCTCTCATCATCGTTTCATGAGAAGGATCGTTAAAATCCAATGCTCACATAAGTTATACTAATATTAAAGCAAATAAGAGAGTAAATGGGAGGATGTAAATATATCATAATTAATGGTGGTGTAATTAATTGCAAACATTTGATGAATGATTCTACTAAACCATTTTGAGTATGAACATATGCAATAGGATGTTCAACTCTTATTCCTATCGACATGCAAAAATCATTAAAAGTTTGGGATATAAATTCTCCATGATTGTCTACACGGATTGACTTAATTGTGTAATCAGGAAACTATGCTCGGAATCTAATTATTTGAGCAAGAAATCTGGCAAAAGCTAAATTTCGTGATGACAGTAAGCATACATGTGACCACCTAGTTGAAGCATCAATTAAAACCATAAAATACCTAAAAGTTCCACATGATGGATGAATCAATCCACATATATCTCATCGTATGCGCCCTAACAATGCTGGAGATTCAATGATGGTTTTATTATTAATTTACCTTGTAAACAAGCAGCACAAAGGGTGTTATGAGGTGTCGATGACGTGTGGGTCTCCCTTGGCACCTATCGGCGGGGCCCACTGGGGTTTTTTTTGATTTATTTAGGCATGATGAAACCATTTAGTTCAAGTTTGCACATTTTAGCAAATTTTATGAATAAAAGAATCGAGACCCAAATCTCAATACAAATGATAGAGTTGCCACCCAGGTTGTCTACTTGGGAAAGAGTTTTGGTACGATTCCCATTCGGCGGGAGACTCATACCTTATGGATCAGAGATTTGGGTATCGGATGAGTCACTTATTTCTCATTTAGTTAATTCAAAATTACATTCACTGAGTAAAACCATTTTGTTTTCATCATTTGGGAAATTATTAAGGAAATCCTATTTTTCTACACTATTTCACACTCATTTCATGCTTTTACAAATTACAATAAAGCATAAATAATAAATGGGGGAATAAAAATTACAACCGGGGGAGATTGGGGGAATCACAAGAGAACCTATACATTTGTTCTATATTATAAAACAAAATAAAAATAAATTCCCCTGCATCCATATAGCACAGTTTATAGCATATCATAAGTCAGCATTTCATTAGGAAAAATGTGATTATGTTAACATGGCGGTTTTACGATTGATAGTGCCGGGGCAGCTTCTAGGATTGGTGAGAAATAACGGGTGTTCAACGTATTTTGTTATGAAAACACATTTTAACTTTTGTGGGTTGATTTACCAGATTATTAGTGAAAGTGATCACATGGTATATGGTGAGTAGGATTGATTTTTAACCGATTCAAAATGAGTTCAAGATTCTGCCTGGGGCTACTACCCGCACGGGTAGGTGGGCCTATACGGCTACCAGAGAGGACTGGTATGGGTATGGTGTACCTGTATGGGTCCTGTCTAGTCCAAGCAAAAACTTTGTTCAGATTAATTTGCATATTAACAGATTGATGGTATAAGAATAAAATAAAAAAGAATTTCCCACTGTTTGAGTATGGTGCACCGATCTTAATATCTCGACGATAAACGGTGCCAACAAGGCTCATAACGGTTAGGACCAGACCCAAAGCAAGAAATGAAAAGAGAAAAAATAATAGAAGAGACAAAAATTAATAATAAAGAATTAACTGAAATGCGAGTCTCTATGAAACTCAGGAGCGTTACCTTTGCGGCGTGAATCAACTTTGAGGTGATCCCTTTACTGTTGAGAGAGTCCAGATAAAGTAGATGGTGGAATAGGACTATTTAGGTGAGTTTTTGTGTGGACAGAACCTCCCCTAAATCCTAATAAACGAAGTTAGGAATGAATAAAATGTGGACGAAACCTCAACAAATGGGTTTTCTCCCAATTTTATACCTCCTATACCTCCACTATACCTTTTCTATACCAATAGAAATTGCTAGAACTTTACTATAATTTTCGTATAGTTTTCTTTTTTTCTTTTGTTGTGTGTTATGAAATAAGGGGAAAAGGCCTTATTTATAGGGTGAGAGTCAGGTCTAAATGCAACAACCCGCATCCAAAACCTGCCTTTTCCTAAAAAGGGCAAGAGATTACTTACAAAAGAGGCTGATTAGGCAATTAGAGGACCCTTACGCTTGGGGCCCCACCCATATGGGTACAAGGGGACCCATGCAGGTCTCCTCCATATGTATTCAAGGAATCAACCCGTATAGGTTTACCAGTTGATCTGTACCACTAGGCAGCACCTGTACGGGTCCCTAAGGGCAGACTTAGTCTCCGAACTACGGCCAAACTCAACTCTATAGTAGTAGGAACAGTTCTTATAGACAAGACCTTTAAGACATTGCATCTTATAGCTCTCATAATCATTTCGTGAGAAGGATCGTTAAAATTCATTCCTCACAAACTGCCCCTCATAGGATCATTGTAGTTATGGATCTGTATGATCTCACAATGTAAGGAAGGGTTAAGAAGTCATACCTGAGGTGATGACATGGGCGAGTTCCTTTCTTGAGGATAAGTCCTGCCCTGGGTGCTCCCTTTCTTGAGGCGGACGACTATCCTTTGCGTATTCGTATCCCTTTCCTGAGGCGGATGACTTTCCTTTGCTGATGTGTATCCCTTTCCTGAGGCAGATGACTTTCCTTTGCTACTGTGCATCCCTAGTGACTCTACTGGCAAAGGCATGTGCATCCCTTTCTTAAGGTGGATCAACTCTCCTGATTGATGATGTATCCATTTCTTAAGGCGGGTTGGCTTTCCTGGCTAATGGTGTATCCCTTTCTTAAGGCGGATTGACTTTCTTGGCTGGTGGTGTATCCCTTTCTTAAGGAGGATTGACTTTCCTTTGCTAATGGTGTATCCCTTTCTTAAGGCGGATCGGCTTTCCTTTGCCAATGTGTACCCCTTTCTTGAGGCGGATGACTTTCCTTTGCTGATGCATGTACCTTTCTTGTGGTGGATGACTTTCCTTTGCTGATGCATATCCCTTTCTTGAAGCGGATGACTTTCCTTTACTAATGTGTATCCCTTTCTTGAGGTGGATGACTTTCCTTTGCTACTGTGCATCCCTAGTGACTCTACTGGGGAAGGTATGTGTATCCCTTTCTTAAGGTGAATCGACTTTCCTGCTACTGTATCCCTTTCCTAATGCGGATGACTCTCTTACTGGTGGTGTATCCATTTTCTAAGGCAGATGACTCTCCTGCTTGTGGTGTATCCTTTTCCTAAGGGGGATGACTCTCCTGCTGGGGAATTTGAATAACCTTAAAAGAGACAACAATTAAACACTGAGTTAGTCATTGTCTAAGCAGACACATCTTTATTCTTAATTGACTTTTGTGCAAACAAAAATGTTTTTGCCCCTTCAATTAATAGTAAAGATGTGTGGATGGGGGTTAGCCCCTAAAATAAACTAAAAACTAAGTGCAAGAACTATTGGGTTTGGCTCAATCGCTTTGGAATAAAATGCCCTTTGGAAGGGCACCTCTCAAAGAATGCCCCTTGGAGGGCTCAAAGATGAGGGGGATACCCCTAGATTTACTAGTTCCACTATTAGGGAATGGAGGAATGCCCCTGGTATCGAATTCCACTGCTAGGAAATAGGGGGGAGCCCCTAGATTGGTGGGGAGATGCCCTTTGGTTGACTCCACTACTGGGAGATGGGGGGATGCCCCTAGATTGGTGGGGAGATGCCCCTTGTTGACTCCGTTGCTGGGGAGTAAAGTTATATCCTTTGGTAAAACCTCTTTTGTTGGGGAAGAATTCCTGTGCTAGGATGGACCTGTACACAGAAATCATCCTTATTAGTGATCAATTTGAAAATGGCTTACCTTGATTCTTGATTGACTTTTGTAAAAACAAAAATATTTTTACCCCTTCAATCAAGGAGCAAGGTGAGCAAGGGGGCTTGGCCCGAATATAACTAAAATACAGAGTTTAGGATAAGTGGGGTTAGCCCCGATTCTTGACTGGATGTGCCCCTGTTGAGGTCTTTATAATGTTGTTATATGGGTGGGTTCCTTTCTTGAGGCGAACTCCTTTCCTTGGTGTTCTTTTCTTAAGGCAAACATCTCTCCATTTCTGTGTGTATCCCTTTCTTAAGGCGGATGACTTTCCTTTAACTGATGCTAGTGTATCCCTTTCCTAAGGCGGATGACTTCTCCTTGTATCCCTTTCTTAAGGCGGATCGAATTTCTTGGTTAATATGGCATCCCTTTCCTAAGGCAGATGATTCTCCTGCTGATGGTCTATCCCTTTCTTAAGGCAGACGACTCTCAAGTTGCTGGTGTATCCCTTCCCTAAGGCAGATGACTCTTCTGATGCTGATGTATCCCTTTCCTAAGGCGGATGACTCTCCGACTACTGGTGTTGAGCTACCTACTAGAAAGATAATAAAAAATGTTGCATTAGTCACTATCTGAAATGATACATCTTAATTCTTGATTGACTTTTTGGTGAAAAAAATATTTTTGCCCCTTTAATCAAGAATGAAGATCTGTGGTCGGGAGTTAGCCTCTAAACAACTCTAAACTGTATTTAGAAATGTTAGGTTTGGCCGAATACGAATCGGGGTACCCCTGGGGAGCTGACTACTGAGGAGATTGCTTTTGAATGGCTAGTCCACTTGAACTGCTGGGGAGAAACTACTCGGGGGGGAGGGGGGATTTCAAATGTTTAGAGGAAGGTGTTCCTGGGACATCCTAGCTGCTGGGGGAGTATCCTTGGAAACCATCTCAAGAAAGTCGGACTAGTTGGGGGTGCCCCTTGGATACTCCTCTAACTAGGGGAATGGTTTCTTTAACCATCCAGTCATCAAGGGATAGAAATTGGCTTCTTGTGGGGATATAGGGGATGCCCCTTGAATGTTCTGTCTGCTGGGGAACCAGCTATCTTGATGTGGATGCTCTATTAGAGAAAATCGCACCTTCGGTTAACATTCAGGTTTTGCCTTGTCTGGCCTACAGGGGAAAAACAAGACTTATCAGAATATGACCTAAAAAGGTACATCTTAATTCTTGATTAACTTTGTGATGAACAAAGAGTTTTGTCCCTTCAATCAAGTATTAAGACATACTGGGGTTCTGCCCCTAATTAACTATAAATAGTGACTGTAGAGATGTTGGGTTAGTCCCAATCCTAATTTGGTATGCCCCTGGTGTAGCCTGACTACTGGGGATAAATAGCATGTGAGTGGTTTAACTGCTTGGGAGCAAGTCGTCTAGATGACTTAGATGTTAGTGGGGCCCCTTAAAAAGAGAAACTTAGCTAGGTCCCCTAGAAATTTCCTTGGGTGGCTTGACTAGTTGGGGGGATGCCCCTCGGGTAGTTCGCTTGTTGGGGACATGAGTCCTCTAACGGTATAGTTGCTAGGAATGTTTCTTGAGAAGATGCCTTTTGGTTGGTGCCCCTCGGACGATTCCTTTGTTGGATATGTCCTTTGAATGATGCCCCTTGGATGGCAGTGTGGCTGGGGGAATTCCTTCTTTTCCTACAGATACCTCTCCCCGGGTTAGGACTTGCCCTAATTAAAAGAAAATACCAAGTTTAGTGATGTTGGGTTGGTCCCAACTTGAACCGGGGTGCCCCTAGTATGCCCCTTCTACTGGCTGGCGCTGGTGTGAAGTGCCCCTAAGGTGCTTGATGATGGGGGGGATGTCCCTTGATGGTATCCACTATTGGGGAATGGAGGGATGCCCCCCAATTGACTTCTTTACTGGGGAGGTGTATTCCTAGCTGATTAGTCTGTTGGGGATTTCTTCTAGGATAACATTTCCTTGGTTTAGGCAAAAATCTCTTATCTTATGGGGATTGCTTCCCCATGATGTTTTGACTGTTTGGGGATCCTTCCCTTGAATGAACTTGTACATGAAAAATTGTTCACATTAGTAGTTCTAAAATGGCTTACCATGATTCTTGATTAACTTTATGAAAACAAAAATTTTTGTCCCTTCAATCAAAGATCAAGTTGAGCCAGGGGTTTAGCCCCTAATTAGCTAAAGAAAGGGATTTAAGAAGTGGGGTTTGCCCTAATTTGGATCTGATGTGTCCTTGCTGCTGAGGAGTTCTAGTTTTACTAGGAAAATTATTCTAAAAAAGGAGGGAGGAACCGTACGGCTAGGTAGGAGCCGTACACCTGATGTTGACTCGTATGGCTAAAGAAGCTATTAGATGGGATGCCTATGCCTGCTGGGGACCCATATAGCTGAGGAAGGGTTTAAGAGGAACTCGAGTTTGACTAGTGTGCCCTTGTAATGGCATTTGTGAATTTGTTGTGCTTCACCCTTGTGAGAACTTTTTCTTAAATCTGAAAAGAGGACTTGTACGCCTTTTGTGAACTCGCACAAGTATGGATGGACAGTGTATGCCCAAATGAGGCTTATGCTTCTTCCTAGTGTTGTATCTGATGTTGGTACAGGATACCCTCATGGTAAGTTCAAACCTGCAAAACTCAAAACTAAACTACGCTTAATGCATGATGTATGAACATTTAAATATGTGTACTGGTCCCCTGGTTTTCGTTAGAGACTATGTTCGCTATGGAGAGTGGTAAGTCCGCTCAGGATCTGAATGCCTCTGAGGAGTGAGCTAGTTTCCTGTAGGAGCAGTTGTGAGTAGCCACTGCTGAGGCTGGTCAGGTTAGGCCACTGGAGGAGTAGTTAAAGATTCTCGGGGCGAGGGCCGAGGTCAAGGTGTTTCGGGGCCAGTTGGTCCAGATGATTGAGGACAAACAGAAATTGGAGCCATCTGATTCTATGTCTGAGGATGATCTTTCTGCCTACCAAGTTGCGATGATAGTAGCCTAGAGGGGCAGAGCTGAGCAGGAGGTAGATCAGCATTTAGGGGAATCGATATTGTTACTGAGGGTGTCGCAAGGACTGAGGACCATGTAATGAGTAATATGGACGACTTGTTGGTGGATATATAGGACCGAACTTCAGAGGATTACATGATCCCTCAGTAGCTTAGATTGAGATGTACTTTTACTTTTTGGATGTTTGATACTTTTTGGCCCTGCGTGGCTTACTTTGGTGTAAACTTGGATTGGTACTTTCGGTATTTAACTTTTTATGCATGATGATTTTTCTATAGCTTACTGAGATTATTGAGTATTGTTGCTTTGTGAACCCATATTACCTTCATCCAGTGATTTTGTAACGAGGGGACTAAGTGACATCCTAACTTTTGCATAGGCCATTCGATGTGAGATAACCTATTGAACATTTATCTTTTTTCTTTTTGTCCTAATTTTTGCCTGAACTATCCTTGACGGCTCAGTCTAGTGGACTTTTCCTTTTACCTTTAACTTTTGCCTAAACCGCCCTTTCGGGTTTTCAATCTAGCAAGCTTTTTCTTTACTTTTTCACCTTAATTTTAGCCCGGGCCACCCTTTTGGGTTTTCAATCCAGTAGGCTTTTTCTTTCTTTGGAGGAGGATACTTTGACTTGTCAGTGGCGTCGTTGGCCACTCAGGTGGTGGGATCTGAGCAGAAGGTAGAGCAGCGAGTGGAGGAGATCAGTATTGCCGCTGGGAGTATAGCAGAAGCTTTAAAGACCAGGGTTCCTAATCTACCTGCTGCAAATGCTGGTGGGGCAGAGGATCATGTGATTATAGATAGGGATGACCTGCTGACGGATGCAAAGGACCAGACTTAGGATTAGCACTAGGGACAGGACCCCCTAGTAGCTTAGATTAGGTTGTGCTTTTCTTACTTGTCTGAGTCCTTGATTGATCCTTTGCCTCAAGGATATTGTTGTCTTGTCCTTCTTTGATAAAGGCTTAAATTGCTGGTGAATTGACTAGTAACCAAACTTTCGAAGCTCTACATTACTGAAAGACTGGCTCGATTAAGACCGTTGAGTACTACCAAGATTTGGATGAGATCTGTACGCCTGTTGTAGACTTGTATAGGCTTATATTGATGCATGTATTGCTATGGTGATTTTATCAGATGAGATTCATTCTTTACACATTATGGGGGGTGCATCTTTGAGGTGTAGAAACTGTAACATGGTAAGCTAGATGATGCTAGTGGGAGCACTTGGCGCTTTGGATGACGAGTAGCTTCATAGTGGTAAACTAAACTTGAGGGATCCTAACTATGAAACATTGCTATTACAAGTAATGCTTGAAAAAGTAAGTACAAAATACTGGCATTTTTTTTAGTTCTAACTTTTGCATAGACCGCTTGATGTGATGCGATCTATCAAACTGTACTTGTCCTAACTTTTTCCTGAATTGTCCTTGGCGGCTCAACCCAGTGGACTTTCTCTTTCTTTTCTTTTGTCTAAACTTTTGGCTGAACTGTCCTTGTTGGCTCAGTTCTGTAGACTTTTCCCAACTTTTGCATAGGCCTTATTTTTTTTGGTGACCTGTTGGTATTTTTGTCTTTTGTTGAATGATATGGGCAGTATAGATAATAACAAAGAGCATAAAATGTACAGAAGAAACTAATGTTCATATACTTGCGATTATTTCACCTAAAGACATGAATGCATTCATAAGACCAGGGTTCTTAGCAAATTATAACATGTTCATCGATAAAATTAAATTTGAGTGCATAGGCAATGGTAATATTTTTCAATGGTTAACCCCTTACCTGCTTTTTGGTCTTTTTACATATTTTCCAAAAAGTGACTGACGTTTTTTTCTCTCGATGCCCTAACTTTTGCCTAAGCCGCCTTTTTCAGGTTTTCAACTTAGCAGGCTTTATTTTTGTTGGAGTACCCTAACTTTTATCTGACCGGTTTATGGAATACCGATCAGCAGGTTGTACCCTAATTTTTGCCTGAGCAGTAGAGGACCACTCGCTGGGTGATTTATTCTTTATTTTTTTGGCATGCTACTTTTTTGTGATTTATTTCTTTTAACCTAGACATGATAGCGCTTAAGCCTGTCTTGATTCACTGGATTCACCATCTATATCCCTGAGCTTAATTCCTTCCTTACCCAAGATTTTCTCAACCATAAACGGCCCTTCCCAATTAGGCCTGAACTTGCCCCTAGCATCAGTGTTAACTTGGTGTAGCTGTTTAAGAATTAGATCACCTACCTTGAGGGGTTCTATTGCTGTAAGCTTGGGCCATTTAGTGTTGGAATGGACAAGTTTTTCTCTTTTATGAAAGAAGGAGTTCATGCCATTGTGGGGAAGGTTTGGGATTATTATGTTAGGTGAGGGATCTTCTTTCTTTTGAATAAATAGAGAAAGCATTTTTGGAGCGATATTTTGATGGGTATATAGGTCAAAGGGAGGTACCTACGTTGTTAAGAAATGCCATTTGTTGGATGTGATTGGTTTACCCTTTTGAAGGTTTTGGAAGAGCGTTGGATTTAAGCTTGCATTGATTTTAGACTTTTGTTGTAAGATCTTTTCCGTCAATAGTACTTTTGATGTGGAGTATGTCTTCCCCCCTTTTTTCTTTCTTTTTAGGCTCTTAGTTTTCTTTCTTAGTGATGTGTATTTTCCTCCCCCCTTATGGAAAAAGATGAGCTAAGACCTAAGGCCATCATGTTTACTAAGAACTTTTTATCTCTCTTTTTTTGTGGTAAGTTTTAACCATTGGAACCTTATACCATTGCGATGTACTCAAATTCAATTTCCTTAATAATCATGATGAAATTTTTAAGAATATTGATTTTATGAGTGCACAATATCTTTAAGAATGAAATGCTCAAACATAATGTGAATGCATCAATTTATTTGTGATATGCTTTATAAGTGGCATTGTTTGCATCAAAATACCAGCAACGTCAAAAGGTTACCTCATCCTTGAAATCACCCTCCTGATGTGGAGGGTATTCATCTTTAATCTAGGTAGGATCCATAGGTAAATCGGTACTCTCCCAATACTGTGTTTCTACTTGTATTGGCACTAGTCCTCTTTCTGGTTCATCAATGTATTCCAATTCCCCTTTTCAACCTTTTTGGGGATCCAAACTTGTTGAGCATTTGTAGTCATGCCAAAGGGTAGACCTATTGGAAGATGGAAGGTCATCCCCTTAGGTGTGGCTACGCAGTTGAGACCTTGGCTAGATCCCCCAAACTAAAACACTAGCGGCACAAATCCATGGCTAGGATTAATAAAATGACTGACGGCTGGCAAAACTTCCGTACCCCTTGAATCATATGGACTAACTGAACCTAACTGTCTGACCTGACTGGACGACGGATTGCTAGGGGATGGAGGCAAAGATTCAACCCTTAATTGAACTGAATTTGGTTGAGTAGAAACTCGAATGCTGACCAAATGAACTTGAGATGGTTACCAAGCTTTGATTCTTTCTCAAATGAGAACCAAATGATCAATACATGCATGGGTTCGATTATGTATGAGGCATGTATAATGATGCATGGTGAGGTTAATTATAAGGGAACGCAACACAACACAAGCGAACCGATTGATTCAATCCTTATTTCTCTCGCTAGTTCTGAGGGTATTCTTCCTTAGTCTAATCTCACAAGGGGTACCTAGAAGGTAAAACTTTAAGGCTTTCGATAAGAATGGCATAGGGACATATCTGAAGTTTAATGTAGTAGGTTCCCATCGCATCAAGCCTCTTTTAAAGGGAGATAGCAATGAGTCCTCCACCGACTAGAGTGTCCCTAACTCCTGGTGAGCATGGGTGACACTTTCGCAAGTGATGCGGAGATAATAGGCCACCTTAACCTAGCGCTAGAAGAAGAGCGCATCTAACTAAAGAGAGAAGGAGATGAGAAGATAGAGTGTGATAATTTTCCCAAATGATGAAAAAGAAAATGGGTTGAACCAAGTAAATGATTTTTAGTGCTCATCTTAATCATTTAAGCTTTTAAAATAAACCAAAGTTTTGCAAGTTAAAAGATTATGACCCCAGCAGAGTCACAACTATAAGGTGTCGATGACGTATGGGTCTCCCTTGGCGTCGGTGTGAGAGGCAGGGCCCACTGGGGGTTGGTTGGATTTAGGCGTGATAAAACATTTTTCGTTCAAGCTTGCACAATAAGCTAATTTTAAGGAATAAAAGAATCAAAACCCAAATCTTGATACAAATGATAGAGTCACCACCCAAGTTGTCTACTTGGGAAAAAGTTTTGGTACAGTTCCCTCTGGACGGGAGACTCATACCTTTTGGATCAAAGATTCGGGGATCGGATGAGTCACTCATTTCTTATTTAGTTGATTCAAAATTACATTCACCGTGTAAAATCATTTTGTTTTCATCATTTGTGGAATTGTCACTGATATCCTATTTTTCTACACTCCTTGACACTCATTACATGCATTTACATATTACAATAAAGCACAAGTAAAAATTACAACTAGGGAAAAATGGGAATTGCAAGAGAACCTATTCGTTTGTTCTAAGTTATAAAACAAGTTAAAAATAAATTGCCATGCATCCACAAAGATTAGCACAATTTATAACATATCATAAGTCAGCATTTCATTAGGAAAAATGTGATTATCTTAGTGTGGCGGTTTTACGATCGATAGTGCCCGGGCAGCTTCAAGGATCATTGAGAAATTATGGGTCTTCAACGTATTTTGTTATGAAAACACATTTTAACTTTTGAGGGTTGGTTTACCGGATTATTAGTGAAAGTGATCGCATGGCATATGGTGAGTTTGATTGATTATAACCGATTCAAAATGAGTTCTGGATTCTGCCTAGGGCTGGTACCCGTATGGGTAGGTGGGACCTGTACGGCTACCAGGGAGGACCGATATGGGTATGGTGTACCTGTACGGGGTCCTTTCTGGTCCAGGCTGAAACTTTGTTCAGATTAATTTACAGATTAAAAGATTGATGGTAGAAGAATAAAATAAAAAGGGAGTTCCCTCTGTATCAGTACCGCGCATCGATCTTAATATCTCGACTATGCCAACAAGGCTCATACGGGTTAGGACCAGAGCCAAAGCAAGAAATGAAAAGAGCAGAAATAATAGAAGAGACAGAAAATAACAGTAGTGAAATAACTAAAATGTGATTATCTTTGAAACTCAGGAGCATTACCTTTTTGGCGTGAATCCACTTTGAGGTGATCCCTTTACTGTTGAGAGAGTTCGGCCAAAGTAGATGGTGGAATAGGACTATTTAGGTGAGTATTTTTGTGGACAGAACCTCCCCTAAATCCTAATAAATAGAGTTAGGAATGAATAAAATGTGGACAAAGCCTAAAGGAATGGGTTTTCTCCCTATTTTATACCTCTTATACCTCCACTATACCTTTTCTATACCTATAGAAATTGCTAGAACTTTACTATAATTTTCCTATAGTTTTCTTCTATTCTTTTGTTGTGTGTTATGAAATGAGGGGAAAAGGCCTTATTTATAGGGTGAGAGTCAGGTCTGAATGCAATAACCTGCATTCAAAACCTACCTTTTCTTGAAAAAGGCAAGAGATTACTTCCGAAAGAGGTTGATTAGGCAATCAGAGGACCCGTACTGGTGGGGCCCCACTAGTATGGGTACAAGGGGACCCGTACGGGTACCTTCCACATGTATAGAAGGAATCAACCTATATGGAAGTGCTAGTGGATCTGTACCACCAAGCAGCACCCGTACGGGGTCCCTAAAGGCAGACTAGGTCTCTGGACTTCGGCCAAACTCAACTCTACAGTAGTAGGAACACCTTTGATGGTAAACACATGTAAGACATTGCATTATATAGCTCTCATCATCGTTTCGTGAGAAACATCACTAAAATCCAGTGCTCACATCAGCGCATTTTATTGTGAAAACACATTTTAACTTTTATGTGTTGATTTACCGGATTATTAGTGAAACTGATCGCATGGCAAATGGTAATGCTCGATATATTTTACTGATTAAAAGGGGAACTTTGGGTTCCGCGTAAGGGCCAGTACCCGTATGGATGGGATAGGACCCATTCGGCTACTGCTACTAGGGAGGACTAGTTTGGGTATAGAGGACTCGTACGGGTCCTATCTAGTCCCGAGCATAAAACCAGTTCAGTTAACAAGCAGATTTATATAGGATAAATGAAATAAAAATGGGATTTCCTTTTGTATGAGTATGGCGCACCAGTTTAATATCCCTAAGGACATAAGGTGCCAACAAGGCTCATATGGGTTAGGACTACTGGAAACAATGATTTGGAACAACAAATAATCCGGATCAGATTTGAAGTAAACAAATACCTAAGTACAAAAAGACCTAGGTCATTGCATTCGGACAAATAAATAAGACATCCAAAGTCCAAGAAAAGTGAAGACAATTACCTAAGCATAAATGGAAGCATCTGGTTAAAGTTTGGAAAGAAATCAAACTTTAAACTACCTAAACTAGCATCTAAAAGAATTGATTGAAAAGCATCCAGAAGAAGATAGATCCGAAGATATTAAGTCTGAAGACATCCGTAAGACTTAATATATCAAGACAAAGGAAATAATTCGAAAATTACATTCCCTCCATTCCTTTGGTCTACAATTCAAAGATCCTTTTCCCAAAAGCAAGACAAAAATGACAGCTAGCACTTTTCAGAGAAAGGACTAAGGACTGACATAGGAAAGAGAAAAAGGTAACAATCTTTTTCACCTAGACCAATAAGAAAGGCCCGTGGAACTCACTAAAAAGGTACTGGCATAAAAGTTGGTGAGTCACTAAAATACAAGGAAAACGATCACTGACAACTTTTCAGCCTCAATCCTAAGGATTCAAATGGGTCAAAATCTATGTCTAACGGATTGATCAACAGTTCTGATAGCGCCATATATTCTTGATCAATGGTAAAGGTTTTATTACAGTTCAATAACCTACAACGACTACATTTATGATGGAAGCCTATAAAAGGGAAGCTTCACAAGTTGAGAAGGTGCTAGTTGATTTCAAGAAAGCATACACAAGAGAATTTGTCAGAAAGCAATCAGATTACAAACCCCTCCAAGAACCAAACCATTTAAAATCTATTTGTAAGGATTCCCAAGTGAAGTTATAAACTTGAGGAAATCCAAAACCAAAACCTTTGAGAAAATAAAGTGTAAAGATCTCGTACTTGAGAGAGTAGTGAGATTTGGATATAGCTTGAAGTAGGTGCTTTGACTGGGATCTCCCTGTAGGACTCAGCTTAGGTTTGGGTAGAAATCTAAGTGGTATATCCTACTAAAGACTAAAGGACTCAGCTAGGAGTTGGTGCTTCCAGTGGTATATCCTATATCCGAAAGGGGTAACCATCCAGAGACAAATTGTAAGGCTTAATTCCTGCCAGTTGGAAAGGAATCCACTAGTGAAAAGCTTGGAGGAAGCAAACTCTGGGGACTGGAGTAGGCGGGGCTAAACCAAGATAAAATCTTTGTGTTTGATTCTCTAACTCTTTACTTATTGCACTATATTATATATATTTGCATCATCCGGATCAATCCCCCGGATCATAATCAAACATGCTACACTAAGACTTTTTAAAGTCTGTTTATTCCGTGAAAAAGGATCATTCACGCCTCTCTAACCAAACTTAGACCCTCACTGGGACCAACAAGTGGTATCAGAGCCAGTACTCAAACTAGAGATCTAACAATCTCGAGCTAAAGGTCCAAATTTTAATCCAAGTATCAAAATGAGTTTCCAAAACTCACAACTCCATCCTGAGGGTATATCCAATACCCATCCTCCACTCTTCACCGGTGAACACTACACATTTTGGAAAAACTGGATGAAGAATTTCATTCAAGCACAAAGCATGCAAGCATGGTTGGTCATTAAAGATGGCCCATATGAGCCTACTCACGAAGTAAAGGGTCTTACAACCCGAAAGCCCTCAAGTTTATGGGCTGAGAATGATTTTAAAAAGTTGCATAAAAACACAAATGCTATTAACATGCTTCATTATGCTCTTAGTGCAGTAGAATTTAACAGGATATCCGGATGCAAAACTGCAGAAGAAATATGGCAGAAGCTAGAAGTGACCTATGAAGGAATATAAGGTCAAAGAAGCCAAAATCGACCTACTACAACGGAAGCTTGAATCCTTCAAGATGGAGCCCAAAGAATCCATTAGCATCATGAAAACTAGATACACAAATCTAGTAAATGAATTGAAGTGGTTGGGGAAGGAAATCTCAGAAGTTGACATGGTCAAGAAAATACTCCAGTCTCACAAAGGAATGGGACAACAAGAAGACTGCCTTTGAAGAATCTCATGACTTAAACTTCTACAGCTATGACGAGCTCATTGGTAATCTCTTCACCCAAGAGCTATCCCTCGAAAGATATAGCAAATAAGAGAAGAAGCCTAAAGAAAGAAAGCTATTGCTCTCAAGGCAGAATCCACTGGATTAGCTTCATCCGAAGAGGAAAATCAACTCGTAAAATTTGAAAGCAACAAGGAGTAAATGGCTATGTTAGCCAGATAGTTCAACAGATTCTTGAAAAAGAAAGGGAGGAATTCCAGAAAGTATGAATCTAAAAGATCAAGGGAAGGAACCTCCCAAAGAGACAAGCCCAAAAAGAATCTGGAAGAAAAGAAGGATCCGGAGAAAGAAGCTGCATGTTTCAAATGTGGAGAGAAAGGCCACTTTAGAACCAAATGCCCTAAGCTTAAAAGAAGTAAGAAACACAAAAAGAAGGCAATGGTGGATACTTGAAGTAACAGTGAGGAAAGTAGCTATTCATCTTCAACAGAAGAAGAAGAGACAGCCAATTGTGCATTCACGGAACTGATTGATCCGAAAGCAAAGTAATCCAGAAGAAATCCATCCAAACAAGAAACTGTGCAAATCAAAGAATCAAAATAAGAAACATCCAACACTAAGGTAAACTCTCATTAAAATTCTGTTTCTAACTTTGCACTTGCTAGAGCTTTAGGGATTGTGATCAAGAATGTGAGAAAGAACACAAAGGCTACCAAATCCCTACGAAGACAAGTGATAGAGCTTGCTGAAGTAAATGAAGCATTGGCACAAGATGTGAACCTGATAAGAGCCACCAAGAACATTGATATGGTTAAAGAATACTTCCTGAGAAATCAAGTGCAAATCTTAAGGGCCAACCTAATAGGGTTAGATAGGGAGCTAAGTCTGATAAAGGAACCATCTGGAAGGAAACCAGGTCCTTCTCAACCAAGAAGGAATCAAAGATAGGGAACACAAAGAAATCAAAACTCTGGTGCTAAAAGGGATCTAGGACCCTCAAATCAAAAAGAAAAGAAACCTAGAGGCAACCTCAAGCACAGAGATACATAGCGGCCCAAAAAGGAAAAGCTAAGGCTATATCAAATGAGCAACCTGCCAAACAAAGAAGAAATCATGGAACAGAAGTTGCATAGGGTGCAGGTTTTGTGGGAAGAACAATCATACTACTAAATTATGTAGATTAAAAAATGGTTATTATGATGTTTATCCCTGGCCTGAAATGGTTGATAACCCAAGAGGACCCAAATCTAATTGGGTACCCAAACCCACTTGATCTGTTTTGCAGGTATGCCTTAGATCCACAAAAGATCAACACACATGGTACATTAATAGTGGATGCTCAAGGCACATGATAGGTGATGAGAAGGCCGTCATCACTTTAATCTGGAAGAGAGAAGGCAGAGTAAGCTTTGGAGACAATCAAAAGGGACAGACCATTGGACATGGAACCATTGGATCTGAAATAAAAGTAGAAGATGTCTCTCTAGTTAATGGACTGAAGTTCAACTTACTTAGTGTAGCACAACTCTGTGATAAACGAAGAAAAGTTACCTTTGACTCCGGAGGCTGCTCAATCTATGATAGTAAGTCTAGTCTACTCATTCTTTATGGACCTAGAGTAAATAATGTTTACTGTGTTAACATTAAAAATGATAAAAAGAATATATGCTTGTTGTCTAAAGAAGAAGAATCATGGCTGTGGCCCTAGAGGTTGGGATGCCTCCTGTCCAAATTAGCCAAAAAGGAATTGGTTTTGGGTTTGCCTAAGGTAGCCTTTGATAAAGATCATATATGCACTGCATGTCAACTAGGTAAATAGCATAAGAAAAGATTCCCTTCTATCTCATACATACCTTCTAAGAGAGTTCTCGAACTCTTGCATATTGATCTCTTTGGTCCAATCAAACTATTGAGTCTAAGTAGAAGAGAATACACCATGGTCAGTATGGATGATTATTCTCGCTATACCTGGGTAGCTTTGCTAGCTAGAAAAGATGAGGCCTTTGACCAATTCTTAAAAATATTCATCCGGGTAGAAGTAGAACAGGGCATAAGCATTACACGCATCCGGAGTGATAATGTGGTGAGTTAAAAAATAAGCACTTTGTTGAATTTTATGACTCTAAGGGGATTGAACATAACTTCTCTGTCCCTCATACCCCTCAATGGAATGGATTTGTTAAGAGAAAAAATAGGACCATAGTTGAGATGGCTAGAATAATGCTAAGTGAGAATTGTTTGCCAAAGTATTTCTGGGGTGAGGCCGTAAACACAGCATGCTACATTTTAAATAGAGATCTCATTTGAAAGACCTTAGAATAGACCCTTTATGAAATCTAGAAGGGAAGGAAACCTAAAATTTGGTACTTTAAAGCCTTTGGATGTAAATGCTACATCCTAATTGATAGAGAACAATTGGGAAAATTTGATCCTAAATCTGATGAAGCGATTTTCCTTGGCTACTCAAAACATAGTAAAGCTTACAGAGTCTATAACCAATGAACTCAAACTATGGTAGAGTCAATACATATAGATTTTGATGAGACTAACCATGTAGGCAAAAGAAGTTCCACTCTGAAAGATCTAATTTCGAAAGCTGAAAACTCTGGAGAAAAGATGGAAGTCAAGACTCCATATTCCTTCCAAATCAAGAAATATAAAGAAGAAGATGAGGGGATATCCTTTGATCCAGAAGTACCACAAGCTGATCTCAACCCACATGAGATAAACTTCAATAATGACCATGGAGAAGCAGTTGAGGCAGAAGTGGGACAACCCCCAATCCAGCATGAAGACCTACCAAGAGAAGTCCGGACTCACAGGGATTATTGGGTTGGAGCCATTTTAGATAATGTCTAAAATCCAGTTAGAACAAGTGGACAACTCAATAAAATGATTAGCCATGATGCGTTTATCTCTCTTATTAAGCTAATGAAATTTCAAGATGCTAAAGGAAATGAAAGCTGGATGATGGCAATGCAAGAAGAACTAGATCAATTCACCAGGAATGATGTGTGGGATCTAGTAGCACCTACAAAAGGAAAGTCAAATGGGTATTCCAGAACAAGCTAGGTGATTCCAGAGTAATGGTGAGAAATAAGGCAAGATTGGTTGCCCAATGCTACAATCAACAGGAAGGGATTGACTTTGAAGAAACATGTGCCCCTATAGCAAGATTGGAGGAAATCCGGATTCTATGTGCTTTTGCATCATTTATGGGATTCATATTGTTCCAAATGGATGTCAAAATTACATTCCTTAATGGAGTTATCCAGGAAGAAGTCTATGTAAAGTAGCCACCTAGATTTTAAGATCCAAAGCATCCAGATCATGTATACAAACTGAAAAGGGTCTCTATGGATTGAAACAAGCACCAAGAGCTTGGTATGAGAGACTCACTACATTTCTCATATCCAAGGGATATATTCGGGGCAAGGCAGATATAACTCTTTTCATCAAGAAGAAGAAGAATGATATCATTCTTGTCCAAATTTATGTTGATGACATCATTTTTAGAGCAGCAGATGAAAGGATGTGTGAAGAATTCAACTCTCAAATGCAGAAGGAATTTGAGATGTCCATCATGGGAGAATTTAACTTCTTCCTTGGTTTAAAAATCAAGCAAAGTCCGGATGGGATTTTTATCAACCAATCTAAGTACACCAAGGAAATTCTCAAGAAGTTTGAAATGGACAAGAGCAAGCCTATGTCCACTCTAATGGGTTCATATACAGTCCTATCCAAGGATTGTGAAGGATAAAAGGTTGATCAGAAGCTATAAAGAGGAATAATTGATCACTCCTATACTTGATAGCTAGCGGACTTGACATACACTATGCAGTTTGCTACTATGCTAGATATCAAGCCAATCCTAAGGATTCACATCTAAAGGTAGTAAAGAGGATCCTTAGATACCTCCTAGGAACCACTGAAGTTGGGATATGGTATCCTAGTAATGGAGAATTCACACTCCAAGGCTTCATTGATGCCGATTATGGCAGAGATACTCTTGAGAGAAAGAGTACATCTAGAGGCTGTCACTGTCTTGGCGATTTCCTGGTGTCATGGTATAGCAAGAAGCAAGCATTAGTTGCCTTATCAACCACAGAAGCAGAATATATAGTAGCACGAAGTTGTGTAGCTCAACTCCTTTGGATCAAGAAATAATTGGAAGACTATGGAGTCCAATCCGGATGTGTGGATGTAATGTATGACAACAATAGTGCCATTGATGTGTCAAAAAATCTAGTGCTCCATAGCAGAATAAAAAATGTCAACATCAGGCATCATTTCATCCGGGATCATGTGATGAAGAAGGAGGTTACATTGGTATACATTCCAACCAATGAACAAAGGCCAACATCTTTACTAAGCCATTAAGTAAAGATCAATTTGGTAAGCTAAAGGAGTCAATTAAAATGTCTAATCTAATTTGAAGAAAATACGGAAGACAAAACTTGGATTTTTGGCAAGACAAGGAATCCGGAAGTAAAGAAGAAATGAAGTTAACTATGATCCGGAGAGAATATTGCCACATCAGCAGAAAATAATGACGTGTGGCAGAAAAAGCGCGTAAAGGTAACTATTCCTTTTTAAATTTCAAAAGTCTATTGGGAGTTACCCGCGCGGTAAATTCAATAGTTGGTTTTAAAAATAAACCTTTCCAATTCTTCGGTTAAACGGAATTTACCTCTCTCCTAAAATTTAACCTACCATGTCATCAATCCAGCCAAAGTTAATGGTGTCCGAATTACCATTATACATTTGCTTTGGAAATTCTATATAAACAACTCAAATTTCCCCTTCTTCCTCACGCGAGCAACTTACTACTGTTACTCTGCAAAAATCAAAACTCAAAACCCTAAAATTCCTAGCTTCTTTCAACATCTTAAATGGCAACCATTATATTGAACAACAAAGTTCACATGCTTCCTCAAAAGAACATCTTTGAAGAATCTGCTCTCAAAGATGTAGATTTCGCACCCATCAACCTAAAACCCTCAAACTCAGTAGTTCCCACTGACTACTTGGGAGATAACTTCCTGTTCAAAACTGACCCCTACCCGAAACTCATTGAAGATCAACATCTGAATGATTTCCTCAAGATCAATTGCCCTACTTATCCGGCGTTGGTGCGTGAATTTTATGGCAATCTGATGGTTCATTCCTATCATTATGCTCTCAGAACCCAGGTTCAAGGAAAGGTAATCACCATTACACCAGAATTTTTTGGAAAATTCCTAAATATGAAGAATGATGGTGTCCAAATTAGAATCGATGGGGATGAACTGCAAGAGAAGTATGACCCAAAGATGTGGTTGCATCCAAACTACTTTGGCGATAAATTCTCAACTTACTTTCTAAAAGTGCCAAGATTTCTCTAGCACGCACTTGCCAAGCTGATCCTGATCTGGAAGGGCTCTCTAACCACGGCCTCCTCCTTCCAACACTATATGCTTTAACACTGGGTGGAGATCAAGGTGATAAACATGTCAGTGTTGATCATCCATTATCTCAGGCAACACAAAAAGTCTTGTGGTGCCCTGATAACAAGAATCCCTATAGCCAATAAAGTTAATGTGTCTGAATTCCAAGCTTCTAATGGAAAGGAATTTTAAGAAGCTGCCCTTTGGTGAAAAATGGAATAAGGAAAAGGTTAATTAGAAGCGAGACAAGAAGAAGAGCAAGGAAAGAAAGGCAACAAATCCGGCTGAAGATGCCCCTGTTCTGAAGAGGGCTAGAACCACGAAGCCAAATGCACAACCGGATCTTGCCTTAGTTCCGATGGAAGAAGTTGATAAGGATACTCAAACCCTCACTCAACTGCTAAAAAATAGCCTGGAGAAACCTAAGCCGAGGGGAAGATTTATGAAAGTGGCAGATAAGAAAAGAAAAGTTGCAAAAATCCCAGAAGTAGTAGTAGAAGATGCAAAAACAGCGGATGAGGCTCCTGTACCCAAAAGGAGACAATTCACAAAGAAGGGATGCACATTTGATAAGGTAGTGGCAGCCAAGAAAAGCCAAGCAAAGAAGCCTGCAGGCATTGTAATTGATGAAGGAGCAACTAAGAGGGCTGAAGAGGCAGAAATGGCTAAGGCTAGGAGAACTAAGGGCGAGCATGTGCCCGGATCTATTGAGAAAGTCACTCTCGATGACCCTTAATATGACATAATAAAGGAAGCCATGAAGGACAATGACAGAATTAATAAACTCAAAACCGAAGGACCCAGAGATTCTTCCGTCCCCCAGGCTATCCATATTGATCCAATAGATATGGCAACTCTAGCCTAGGATCTGAAAACTGAACATTTTCCATTTATGCCCAGAACTAGACCTTTGCCAGAAAACTTACTCAATCCAGAAGCTGAGACCATAAATGAAGAAAGGCCTAACAAGGCACGTGGAGAGGGTGTTGAGGACATTACCAACACACCTGAGGGAGCAATTAAAAGTCCTAAAAAGGCAAATGTAGGGATGACTGAGGACATTTCTAGTCATTCGGAGGTTGTAAAGGTTGAAGAAGAAAGAGAAGTTGGGAATGTTTTAGAAGCAATAGCAAATGAGGTAATTCCTGACATAGTATCATTTAATGTTAATGCTGACACTTATACTGCTGGTATTGAAACAGCAGATGATAAAGAGGACAACTTAGATACATATACTCCATGTGTATCTAAGGAATAAGAGTCCATCCCAAAATCAATCATTCTAGAGGAGGGACTTTGTTTAGGTTCCCAAGGGCACACTCCTAGAGTGGACACAAGGGGCGAGGCCAGTCCAGGGGAACGATTGGAAATAGAGAAAGAGGAATCCTCTGAAGAAGAAGAAACCAGCAACAAAGATTCATCCGGATCCAATGAGATAGGAAGCAGTAGCTCTGGATCTGAATCCCCCTATGTTAGTCCAATCAGAATACCAATGACTAGTATAAATCAAGCCAGGGCCAAAAAGATAATAACAGCGTTAAAAATCCTACAAAAGGCTACCCATGAGAAACAAGAGGAGAGCTATATCAATCAGAGTCTCTGGAACATCTGTAAGCATCTCAAATCCATGGAGAAAGTCCTAATTCAACAATTCTCACCTCAGGATTTGAAGGACGAAATTGGGGAGCTAAAAGGGAGTGTGTAGAGGATAGAAAAGAAAGTGGAGGAATTTTTAACTGCTAATCTAGTGGCAAAGGTTTCTCTTGCTAAAATAAATCCAGTGTTGGAACATATCAATGCTAACCTAGCAGGAGCTAATCATTCTACAGATCAGGCTAATACAGTGGCCACAAATAACTATGCTACCCTCATGGATAAAATCACATCTTCCTCAACTGATTTATCCATAAAATTTAAGGAGTATATAGATTCCAAGTTTGAAAACTTGTCAAAATTCATTTCTAAAAAAGAAGAGAAGGTCGCTCTCCCCAGCCTAAATGAACAACGATAGGCAATATTGAATAAGCTCACCAAGTTCATGGAGGAAGATTTTCCCAAGCTATTTGCCAAACAAATGGAAAATATCATACAAGAGGTTGCGGGCCAAATGAATAGGCAAGATATAGTCATCAATAATGCTAAGGAAGAGCTTCATAAGGACACCACGACTGTCAATGATAGTGTCCATAACTACAGAAGGGGAATGGGAAAATAAATTGAGAAAGTGTAGTCTAATCTGTCCAACCTATCAATATCGGGATCTTCCTCACCTTCTATTCTGGAGAGCCAACTCCTTCTATTCCTACAAGATCTTGTACAGCATATAGGAGATACTGGCATCTTCCGAAAAAATTGTATTGCTACCCTCCTCAAGGCTCTCTTCCCCTATTTTGATGAAAAGGATCACGATTTTGTACACCAAATGTATCCTTACATCACTAAATCCTATACCCATCTTTGGAAGGTCTTCCGACCCCTGTATCTAGCTTCAGCCACTGTGGATACAATTATTGACCGCAGAAGAAAAGGAAATATGGATTCTTCCATCTACTCAAAGGCTTTGCAGCAAAGTTAGGATGGTAAAACCTACATGGTGATAGACCCCCAAGTAGATATAGATAAAAAGGGGAAGCATATAGAAGGGGAAAATAAAAATACTGAAGCTAACAAGGGGGAGCAGTAAAGGAAAGGAAAGGAAAAGGGAGAAGCTTTCGGGAAGAAATAATTTTTGTAATTGATTAGCTATTTTGCTCAAATGTAAAATCTGTAATAGCTAGTTTCATTTTTCACTTATATATTTCAGTATCTGTAATCCAGAACTTTAAGAGGTTAACTATTGTTAACAACAGAAGTATATATAGTGAAAATTTGTTACAAAAAAATTGCTTTTAAAGTACAATATGCAATTGTACTAGAAAAACATTAGAAGCCAGAATTGAAATATATTTTGGGGGAGCAAGGGATGCTAAAATTATAGGGAGTAAAAATCTATAAATGACTAAGTATCAAGAATCATACTTAGATCATAAAAACCACTTTCCTTGTGCTTAGATGTCTTAGGTTTTTATTTCCATCAAATGGGGGAGATTGCTAGAAACAATGATCCGGAACAACAAGTAATTTGGATTAGGTTTGAAGTAAACAAAACACCTAAGTATAAAAAGACCTAGGTCATTGCATCTGGACATAAAACTAAGACATCCAAAGAAGACAATTACCTAAGCATAAGTGGAAGCATCCGGTTAAATTTGGAAAGGAAACAAACTTTGAACCACACAAATCAGCATCCGAAAGAACTGATTGCACAAGCATCTAGAAGAAGACAAATCCGAAGATATTAAGTCTGAAGATATCTTAAAGACTTAATATATCAAGATAAAGGGAATAATTCAAAAATTGCATTTCCTTTGGTCTACAAGTTAAAGATCCTTTTCCCAAAAGCAAGACAAAAATGACAGTTCGCACTTTTCAGAGAAAGGACAAAGGACTGACACAGGATAGAGAAAAAGGTAATGAGAAAGGCGCGTGGAACTCACACCAAAAAGGTATTGGCATAAAAGTTGGTGAGTCACTAAAATACAAGGAAAACGATCACTGACAACTTTTTAGCCTCAATCTAAAGGATTCAAACGGGTCAAAATCTTTGTCTAATGGATTGATCAACGGTTTTAAGAGTGCCATATATTCCTGATAAATGGTGAAGATTTGATTACAGCTCAACAACCCACAACGGCTACATTTATGATGGAAGCCTATAAAAGGAAAGCTTCATGAGTTGAGAAGGTGCTGGTTGATTTTAAGAAAGCATATACAAGAGAATTCGCTAGAAAGCAATCGTATTACAAATCCCTCCAAGAACCAAACCATTTAAAATCTATTTGTAAGGATTCCCAAGTGAAGTTATAAACTTGAGGAAATCCAAAACCAAAACCTTTGAGAAAAAAGTGTAAAGATCTCCTACTTGGGTGTGTAGTGAGATTGGGATATAGCTTAAAGTAGGTGCTTTGAGTGGGATCTCCCTGTAGGACTCAGCTTAGGTTTGGGTAGAAATCTAAGTGATATATCCTGCTAAAGACTAAAGGACTCAGCTAGGAGTTGGTGCTTCTAGTGGTATATCCTACATCCAAAAGGGGTTACTATCCAGAGAAAAATTATGAGGCTTGATTCCTACCAGTTGGAAAGGAATCCACTAGTGAAAATCTCGGAGGAAGGAAACTCCAGGTACTGGAGTAGGTGGGGCTAAACCAGGATAAAATCCTTGTGTTTGATTCCCTAACTCTTTACTTATTGCACTATATTATATATATTTGCTTCATCTAGATCCATCCCCCGGATCATAATCAAACACGCAACACTAAGGTCTTTTTAAACCCTGTTTATTCTGCGAAAAAGGGTCATTCACCCCCTCCCCCTATGACCAAACTTAGACCCTCACATGGACCAACAATGACTGGACCCAAAAAACGAACAAAAGAACAGACATAATTGAATAGATGGAGAGCGACAAATAAATAATTGTCATGTGAGTCTCTTTGAAACTTAGGAGCGTTACCTTTACGATGTGAATCCACTTTAAGGTGATCCCTTTACTATGAGAGAGTCTAGCCAAAGTAGATGATGAAATTGTGATTTTAGGACTACTTAGGTGAGTATTTGTGTGGATAGAACCTCCCCCAAATCCAAATAAACGAAGCTAGAAAAGAATAAAATGTGGACAAAACCTCAAGGAATGGGTTTTCTCCCTATTTTATACCTTCTATACCTCAACTATACCTTTTCTATACCTATAAAATCTACTTGAATTTCATAGATTATTTCTCTATAATTTCTTGTATGTTGTATATAATGTGTGTGTTAAAATGAGGTGAAAAGGCCTCTATTTATAGGGGGGAAAGTAGGTCTGAACGCAATAAATTGCATTCGTGACCTGATTTCTCCGGAAAATAGCTGATATTACTTGCCATAAAACCTAAATAGGCAAGTATAAGACCCGTACGGGTCCCCTCTAAGCGTATAGGGGATTTGACCTATATGGGGTTCTTAAGGGCCGACTAGGTCTCCAAACTTAGCAAAACTCAACTCTACAGCAGTAGGAACACCTCTAATGGATAACACCTATAAAAGATTGCATTATCTAGCTCTTATCATTATTTGGTAAGAAGTATTATTAAAACCCAGTGCTCACAGACTACCCCTCATGGGATCACTACAGATATGGATCTGTATGATCTCACGATGTGAGTGAGGGTTTAGAAATCACACCTGAGGTGATGACATGGATGAGTTCCTTTCTTGAGGTGAACTTCTTTCATTGGTGATGTGTATCAATTTCATGAGGTGGATGACTTTCCTTTGTTGATTCTTATCCCTAGTGACTCTGTTGGGGAAGGTGTTTGTATCCCTTTCCTAAGGCGGATTGACTTTCCTGGCGGATGTATCCATTTTTTAAGGCAGATTGACTTTCCTAGCTGATATATCCCTTTCCAAAAGCAGATCGACTTTCTTGGTTGATGCATCGCTTTCTTAAGGCAGATCGACTTTCCTGGCGGATGCATCCCTTTCTTAAGGCGGATCGACTTTCCTAGCAGATGTATCTCTTTCCTAAGGCAGATGACTCTCCCATCTGATGTATCCCTTTCTTAAGGCAGATCGACTCTCCTAGCTAATGTATCCGTTTTATAAGGCAGATGACCCTCCTTGTTGATGTATCCCTTCCCTAAGGCAGATGACTCTCTTGGTTGATGTATCCCTTTCCTAAGGCAGATGACTCTTCTTACTGATGTATCCCTTTCCTAAGGCAGATGACTCTCCTTGTTGATGTATCTCTTTCCTAAGGCGGATAACTCTCCTCATATCCCTTTCTTGAGGCAGATGACTTTCCTGGCTGATGTATCCCTTTCCTAAAGGGGATTGACTTTCGTGACTGATGTATCCCTTTCTTAAGGTAGATCAACTTTCCTGATTGATGGTGTATCCCTTTCCTAAGGCAGTAGACTTTCCTCATCTCCCTTTCTTAAGGCAAATCGACTTTCCTGAGTGATGGTGTATCCGCGGATGACTCTCTTGCTGGGGATTTATAGTGACCTATAAAGAGACAACAATTAAACACTAAGTTAGTTATTGTCTAACCAAACACATCTTAATTCTTGATTGATTTTATGATGAACAAAAATTTTACCCCTTCAATCAAGAATAAATATGTGTGGACGTTGGGTTAGCCCCTGAATAAGAGGTAAACTGAGTAGGAGAAATGTCGGGTTTGGCCCGATTACTTTAGGGATGGAATGCCCCGTGATTGATTCTACTACTAAGGATGCCTTTAGGGTGTTTGATGATGGGGGGTGTCCCCTACTGGTTCCGCTGTTAGGGAATGCCCCTAGGGTTTTTTATGATGGGGATATACCCTTTGACTGATTCCACTACTGGGGAATGTGGGGGTGCCCCTCAATTGACTTCTTTTTAGTGGCTCAACTGGTGGAGGGATGTCCCTTGAAATTGCCCTTGAGTGGCTTGACTTGTGTGGGGATGCCCTTTGAATTTTCTCTTGAGAAGCTTAACTGGTGGGGGGATGCCCCTTGGATGATTTGATTGCTAGGGATAATGCTACTTTGTTCGATTAGGCTTCTAAGGATACTTCTTGAAGTGATGCCCCTAGAATGGTATTATTATCATGCAGGCTCTCTTTCTTGATAAGCTTGACTTGGTGTTCCCCTACTGTGCCCCTTTCACTGGCTGGCACTCCCTCTTGGTAAGAAATCCAGCTTGAAAATGGAAGTGAGTGCTCATACACTTGCTGGGGTTGGGCTTGAGTTGAGCCTGAGTCTAACTAGTTTGCCCCTGTAAATGCCTTTGTAATGTTGTGGTACAGGTGACTTTCTTTCTTGAGGTGAGCTCCTTTCCTTGGTGTTCTTTTCTTAAGGCAAACATCTCTCCTTTGTTGTGCGTATCCCTTTCCTAAGGCGGATGACTTTCGTTTAACTGATGTTGATGTATCCCTTTCCTAAGGAGGATGACATCTCCTTGTACCCCTTTCTTAAGGTAGATTGACTTTCCTGTTGATATTGTATCCCTTTCCTAAGGCGGATGATTCTCATGTTGATGATGTGCCCCTTTCCTAAGGCGGATGACTTTTCCTCATATCCCTTTCTTAAGGCGGACTGACTCCTCTACTGATGATGATGTATCCCTTTCCTAAGGTGGATGACTCCCCTGCTGGTGATGATGTATCCCTTTCCTAAGGCGGATGACTCTCCTGTTGGTGTATTTGAATAATCTGTTAAGAGACAACAAAAACGTTGAGTTAGTTATTGCCTGAGATGACACGTCTTAATTCTTGATTGACTTTGCGATGAACAAAAAATTTTTGCCCTTCAATCAAGAATGAAGATGTGTGGATTGGGATTGTTCCCTGATAAAATGTAAACTGAGTTTAGATATCTGGGTTTGGTCCAAGAGTTTTGAGATGGAATGCCCCTTGGGGGGTGCCCCTGGGGGAGCTGACAGCTGAGGAGATAGCCTTTGAATTGCTAATCCATTTGGACTATTGGGGAGAAACTGCCCGAGGGCAATTTTAACTTTTTAGAGGAAGGTGTTCCTTGGACATCCTAGCTGCTGGGGAGTATCCTTGGAAACCATCTCGAGAAAGCCTGACTAGTTAGGCGGTGCCCCTAGAAATTTTCCCTCGGAAGGCTTTAGGGTTAATGCCCCTCAGGTATTCTGGGGGAATGGCTTCTCTAACCGCCTAGCCATCGAGGATAGGGATTGATTCTTCGTGGAGATATGGGAATGCCCTTTAAATGTTTGTTTGTTAGGGAATGAACTATTCTGATGTGGTTGCTCTGCTGGAGAAAAGTGCCCCATTGCTTGGCATTTAGGTTACATCTTGTCTGACCTACTGGGGAAAAATAAGTTTTATTAGAATATGACCTGAAATGGTACATCTTAATTCTTGATTGACTTTGTGATAAGCAAAAATATTTGCCCCTTCAATCAAGTATTAAGACATATCGGGGTTTTGCCCCTAATTAACCATAAAGATTTAGTGAAAAGATGTTGGATTAGTCCTAATCCTATTTTGGCATGTCCCTGGAGCAGCCTAACTGTTGGGGAAAATAGCCTATGAGTGGCTTAACTGCTTGGGAGCAAGTCTCCTTAGATGACTTGGATTGCTAGGGAGTGCCCCTTGGAAAGAGAAACTTAGCTACCAAGAGGGCCCTTGAAAATTGCCTTGGGTGGCTTGACCGGTTGGGGGGATGCCCCTCATATGGTTTGTTTGCTGGGGAAATGATCCCTCTAACGGTCTAGTTGCTGGAAATGCTTCATGTCCCTCAGCTGGTGCCCCTCATATGGAACCTTTTTTGGGTATGTCTTTTGAACGATGCCCCTTGGGGGGCAGTGTGGTTGGGCAAATTCATTCTTTTCCTACGAATATCTCTACTTGCCCCGATTAGAAGAAAAGACTGAGTTTAGTGACGTTGGATTGGTCCCAACTCAAACTGGGGTGCCCCTAGTATGCCCTATCTACTGGCTGCCACAGCTAGGGAGTGACCCTAAGGTGTTTGATTATGGGAGTATTCCCCTCGATGGTGCCCCTTTTGGGAGTGCTCCTAGGGTGGGTGCCCCTAAGGTGTTTGATGATGAGGGATGCCCCTCGACTATATCCAATGCTGGGGAATGGAGGGATGCCCCTATATTGACTTCTTTATTGGGGAGGTGACTTCCTAGATGATTTTTCTAGTGGGTATTTCTTCTAGGAAACATTCCATTGGCTCAGGCAAGAATCTCTTGTCTTGTGGGGATTGTTTCCCCTTGTTGTTTTAACCTTCTGGGGATCCTCCCCTTTTGAATGAACCTGCACATGAAAAGCATTCACTTTAGCAATTGTTTTAACATGGCTTATCTTGATTCTTGATTAACTTTCTGAAAACAAAAATTTTTTGCCCCTTCAATCAAGGATCAAGGTGAGCTAGTGGTCTAGCCCTTACTTAGCTGAAAGAATGGGATTTGAGAAGTTGGTTTTGCCCCATTTTAGATCTAATGTGCCCCTGCTGCTGAGGGTTTCTGGTTTTGCTTAGAAAACTATTCTACCCTAGAGTTAGGACTCGTACGATAGGGGATCTACTGGGGAGGACCTATATGGGTGATGAATCTGATAGGAAGGGACTCGTACGCCTGATATTTACCCTTGAAGAAGCTATTGGATGGGATGCATACGCCTGCTGGGGACCTGTATGCCCGAGGATGGGTTTAAGTGGAACCCGAGTGTTAGTCCCTATGCGTACACTCAATGAGTCAAAGGGGGGGTGAATAACTGACTCAATAACTTATAAAACTTTTTCGCAATAATTTCTTGGACTGCTAAGTAAGGTCAGCTGGCTGAGTGAAATGGCTGGAAATTGCGAATAAGTAAAGAACACAAAGATTTTTATTCTGGTTCTGCAACCTGTGCTTACATCCAGTCCCGAGGGAGTATCTCGGCTTTAATCCACTAATCTCAATTCCTTTACCCTAGGCGGAGAAGCCTTTTGCAAAATCCCCAATTATAGAAAGTACCCTCCAATCTGCAATCGCTCACCCGCTGACTAAAATACCCTCTTCTATCAGCAACTCAAAAGAGTTTAAAACAAGAGCTGGATTTAACTTATAAAAATGTTGATCCAGTTACAAGTGGTCTAATATTATAATCGATTGATCTAAACTATTCTCTCTCATTGTAAGCAGATTCTTGCTGAGTGGTGCTTTTCTTGCTATAATTCCTTAAAGCTTGCAATTTTGACAGAGTTTTAGCTTCTAAGAAATTCAGGTGTAATCACCAAGTTCTAACGCTTGCCTTCTTGCTCCTTTTATAGTTGGATTGAGAAAGTACCCGTTGAACTTGCCTAAGTATCTTCTGAAATTGACATCTCAGTAATTCACACATTGCTTCTTCAAATCAACATGTTAAGAGATAGAATTGCACCGTTGTGAAATACATTTCAATCTGTTAGATTAAAATTCGAGCTCCAATTTGAATCCTTTATCGTTTGATGCCAGTCTTCTGTTAAAGAGAACTCACGCTGACTTGCCACGTGTCTTCATCCCATTCCCTCTGGCTTTCTAACATGTTGCACAGTGCGCGATACAAGGTTGGTAGATCTGTAAAATTGCTCAAAATAGCAATTGACTTGTTGCAGCTTTGCTTTGGCAGACTTTATGATTTTCCTCATAATTCTGAGTCTTGTCAAGGCATTAATTCTTTTTTTTGTCTCATTAATGTTCCTGCAAAAAGCAATACTAAAAGCAAAGATGCCATATTACCTTAAAATGTAATGTCAGTACCTTTAATAGACCTAAGATAACTCAGCCAAACATATCATCGAAAAACACAGCTGATACTGAGTCTAAATATCAAGTGCTGAGTGAATAAAACTAAGTCAGCAACTTCATAAGTACTCAGCCCAGAAACCACTCAGAGTTCAACTAAATAGCTTGGTCAGCGGAGACTTGAAATTCTACCCTTGAATTTACTAACTCCCTTGAAACCATAGACTATTTATTTTAACATCATTATTGATTTAATTACCTCAAACTGAACTTAATTGTTATGATTAAAACTTAAGCACTACTGAGTCATCCACTGAGTCAGTCCAAACTTGTGCTTGGTTCAACAATCTCCTGCATTTTGATCAATATTTAGATCAGAGTTACCTTATACTCATGCTTGATATGCCTTTTGTTCAGCATCTCTAATCTGCTCAGAGTGAAAGCTAACTCCCCCATAATTATTGAATCTTTTGAGTTCAGCATCCCTCACAACTTCTGATATATTTCTGCAAATGATTAGAGCATATGTATATGGCAGAATAATATATTAAGAAGTTCTTAACTTAGAATAGAACATGTAATCTTTCATTGATAATAACTGAGTACAGATTACAAAAAGTTATTCTATACTAAGTTTTACATTTTAGAACTACAAATTACAAAACAAATCTATTCTAATCTTTTGGCATTGGCGGGACTCCCAAAATGACTCTTCTATCCTCAAAAAGTTGTTGATCCTACCTGCTCTTCTTCTACTTAGGCAAAGCAACCTCCTTGCCTTTCCTCTTTCTTATCTCCCAATATTCTCTTTGTAAGCACTCCATATCCTTAAACAGGTTGTAGGAAAAATCAGCAATCCTCTGATCTCTCTCCTTCTCTTCCTTTTCACGCTTCTCGTGATCCTTCTCCCCCATTTCCATTGCATCTAAAATGGCTTGAGTTTGACAATCAAACGATCTCAAAGACTCTTCAAAAGATTCAAGTTGTCCGTACACATTAGAAGAAAAATTCTGGACCAGCAGCTCATAAATTTCTTGAGATATAGCTTCTTGTTCTCTGAGAAAGGCAAAAAGTCCAACAAGAGCACAAGATTGAGACAAGTTGACCTGATACTGAGCATTCAAACCTTCTTTGGACACCTGCGTAAGATATGCTAGTGCCTTTGCTTGATTATTTTCTCTGAGAATGCGCTCTAGCATACGAGTGCTCCTGATATGAGTAGAAATTTCACTGTGAATCCTATCTAGGGCTTCTCCATCATTAAGGACACGAGCTTGAACTTGCTTGACTTGGTCCCTGATGTGACCAAGTTTTTTATGTAGACTAGGCTCGAGTTTAGCATCAGTCATTACAATATCACTACTCATAGCATCTGAAATGTTGAGCCTCTTTAAGGCATTTAGCACAGCCCCTTCTGAGTTCTTTACTCCTTCAAGTACTTCCTCCTTCGCTTTTCTCAACTCAGTGTGGATCCCCTGATTTTTGGCTACCACTATGATCAGAGCATCTAAACCATCTACAACTGTATTTAAGCAAGTTGTGTTTCCATCATTTACCTTGCTCAGAATGCTATAGCCATCTAGCACCTTCAACATGGCTTCAAGTAAGGGATTGAATTTATCTATCACGAATTTCGAAAATCCCTTTCATCATTTAGCACCTTGCAGTTGATCTCATAAATTTTCATCATCATCTTCTTCAGCTCTTCAACCTCCAACTTCAGACTAGCTGCCTGCCTACCTGTAGTAGATAATAAAGGCAAAGTATGGGACACAATGGCCTTCACAAGAGAGAACTAAGGAGGTATAGACTTAACATGCTCCTTCATTTCCTCAATTACTTCCTTAAATCCTTTCACTAGCTCAATAGCCTTAGCAATTCTCCTCAGGACATCCTCAGACAGTAAGGATTTGGCTATTTCAGCATCAATTTCAGCATCTATCCCCAGTCCTAGAAATCTCTCTCTTCCTAACCTCGTTATATCTCCCAATATAGCAGCATTTGGATTAAACTGGGGTTGTGGTTGAGGTTGTGGTGGTGGTGGTGGTGGTGGTGGTTGTTGTTTAGGAATCTCTTCAATAATTGGAGGGCCTCTGACTGGAGGAGGGCCTTCCAAGTATAGAATTTCTTGTACTGGAGATCCTGTTGGGGAAAGATGGGGGATAATGGCTGATTGGTCAGAGGCTTGATTGGATTGGCTTGAGGATGGTGGTTGGTTATCTGGTAAGGGTACGGCAGAGATAGGGGTAGGTAAGATTGGTGATTGGTCAGATGTGTTTGGGAAAGTAAAGAAATCTTCATCTTCAATCTCCTTCTCCTTTTCTACACCTTCAACAGTGGACTTGCTGACTTGAGTTTGAGAGTCCTCAGTCAGCTGAGCTCCGTTCTCAATTACAGCATCTGCTTCCTCTCTGTCTTCCAATTCTCCCTCATCTTCATCAATAACTACCTTTATTCTCTTCAGCAACCCTCTCTTTCTTTCCTTCCTAGCCTCCTTAACTTCCCAAGCAGTCAATGTGACCTGTTGGTCAAAGATCAGCGCACTAGCTTCTACTTTAACTACCTCATCTTCATCCTCCTGTTCCTCTTGTATATCAATCCCATCCAGCGCACCTATCACTTCATCCACGGCTTTTGGCGTCTCCTTCTCAGCCAGGCTAGCTATAGCTTTTTCAAAAAGTTGTTCAGTAGTAGCCTTAGCCTTTGCTATTGTTGTTGCTTCCTCAGCCTTTCTTCTTATTGTTGCTTCAATCTCCTCCTGCTTCTTAACAATTCTCTCTTTCTCGGCAACTTTAAATCTCTCAGCTTCTTCAACATCTTGCATAACTCCTATGCCTCTCTTTACCATGAGCTTTTTCTTTGGTTGTCCTACTTGAGGAATATAAACTGATGTAGCTTCCTTTCCCTTCGTAGTCACTTCATCTAGCTGAGTTGAATCTGCTTTCCTTTTCTTTTCTCTCTTCAAAGGTGCTTCTTCCCTTAGCTCAGCCTCAGTTTTCTTTTCTTCCTCAATCTCCTTTGGAGTCAGTTCCCTTCTCTTATCATCCTTAACTTCCTTAGAGAATCTAGGTTTTCTTGGAATAGCCACTAGAACTGAGCTCGCTGAGCTTCCCCTCTTCTCTTTCTTGTAGTCTTTCTTGGCCTTCTTCTTAACATCTTTCTTTCCTCCTTCTCCTTTCTCTACTCTAAGCTTGGTTATTCTTTCTAACTCTCTTTCCACAAAAGCTTCTAGGGTTTGATCTTCCTTATCAGGTCCGATTCTCCTCATAGGCACAATAGCCCTTGGATCCTTTACTTTGACTTCGCCCGGCTTCAGTTTGATATACTTGGTATTTCTAGGTCTTTCTCCACTTCTTAACCCAAGAAAATGAGCATTGCTCAGAATCCTTGATTCTATTATCTTCAGAGTGATTCTATTATTTTATGCCCAACCTTCCATATCCAGCTCATATTCCCTACATATATCCATAATTAGATGATCATAAACCATGTGCTTGGACACTTTAAGAAACCTGTGCAATATAGCCAAAGGCCAGTTGATGTGCATCTCATTGGTCAAAGCATAAACAAATACTCTCTTAAACTTTGAGCAGCTTTCAGTAGAGCCAGTCTTGGGTAAAAGTACTTTGGTCACAAGCTCATGAGGCTGCTTCCCCTCCTTCGAGAATATAGAAGCGATTAGTTCTCCTTCTTTGTAGTCATGTGGAACCTCATAATCAATTGGGATGTCCATATTGTCTTCCTCCATGTCCTTCATAGAGCATAGTTTAAGTCTTTTTTCTCGCATTCCAAGTAACCCAGTGAGAAGCTTTGGAGTTACATACACCTTTCTTCCCATCATTGTAGTAACAAACATATCTGAAAATCCTTCCACCATGTGGATTCCTCGATAAAAGCGCTCTACAATTTGTTCATAACAGCCGCTAGGAAGTTTAAAGAATCCCCGAAGATGATGTTGGCGCATCTATCTCCCAAATAATTCGTCACTTGAAAAACTGAGCATATCAACTGTAGTTGGGTCATCTAATACAGTTCCTTCTAGGGTTTCCCACTCAGTAGGAGTATATCTAGTTCCTGCTGGAATGAATAAATCTTCTGTATCCTTGATGCTAATGGCAGCTTGTGCCCAATGGTCTACTATTGTAAACCAGCATGCCTCATCTTTATCCCAGACAAACAATGGATTCTTAGAACTAGGTTCTGAAGCTCTTCTAGATGTACTCGCCATAGAGATTACTTTGAGAAAAATGGAGAATTTAGGGATTTTAGGATGAGAATTTCAGAGAAGGAAATTTGATAAAGTAACCTTTCCTCTTTCTCAATCTCTCCTTAAATAGATAAAGATTCTCCTCATAGACCTGCAAAGCTACGTGTACGACTCATAATCCATGGTCTTAAGATTCAATGGTTAGATTCCATAACGTATACCATAGGATTAATGAGGGGGAAAATATGGGATAACTACTCTGAATATGGATTGTTTCATAACTTGCTACCGTTTCTATCAAGTTTAAATTTGAAAGATAACCAGTGACAGTTTAACGATGTGTCTAAAATTCAAGCTGTAAAAGAAATACTTAACCTTATTTACTGAAGCTCAGAGTGTGCCCTAATTTGGTCAGCTCCAGAATAGGTCAGAGTGAAATGTATTTCTACAAATTGGATTGGACATTTCGATCAGCTGTCTTAGAATGTTGAATTGATCCTTTCCAATAGGCTTTGTAAATATGTCAGCTTGCTGTTCTTCAGTTGGAATGTATGTGAGCTTGACTTCTCCTTTTAGCATATGATCCCTTATGAAATAATGTCTAATGTTAACATGCTTCATCCTACCATGTTGAACTGGATTCTTGGATAGGTCAATTGCACTCTTGTTGTCATACATGACTTCAAGACAATTTAACTTTATACCATAATCCTCCAGTTGCTACTTTATCCATAGCAGTTGTTCTACATAACTTCCTACATCCATGTACTCAGCCTCAGCTGTACTCAGAGCTACAGAAGTCTGCTTCTTGTTATACCATGTTACTAGACAATCACCAAGGAAAGGACAACCTCCTCTGGTGCTTTTCCTTTCAAGTTTGTCTCTTCCTTAGTCAGCATCTATATATCCTCTCAGACTGAATTCTGCATTACTTGGATACCATAAACTTGCATCAATAGAGCCTAGCAAATACTTAAGAATTCTCTTAACAGCAGCTAAGTGAGATTCTCTAGGGTCAGCTTGATATCTTGCGCAATAACATACAGCATATTGAATGTTAGACCTACTAACAGTCAAGTAAAGTAAAGAACCAATAATACCTCTGTAGAGCTTACTATCTACAGGTTTACCTTCCTCATCTTTACTCAGAATTGTATCAGTGGCCATGGGTGTTGACATTGGCTTGGCTTTATCGATGTCAAACTTCTTGAGTACTCCCTTGGCATACTTAGCTTGGCTGATGAAGATTCCATCATCACCTTACTTGATTCACAAGCCAAGAAAGAAACTAAGCTCTTCCATCATTGACATTTCAAATTCTTTCATCATCTGCTGACTGAATTCTTTGTATAGCTTTTCATCAGTTGCTCTAAAAATGTTATCATCTACATAGATTTGTACTAACAACACATCTTGATGCCTCTTCTTGATAAATAGAGTCATATTTGCTTTCCCTCTGACATAACCTTTGTTGATTAGAAAGTTAGTCAGTCTCTCGTGCCAAGCTCTTGGAGCCTGTTTCAGTCCATATAGAGCTTTCTTCAGCTTGAAGACATGATTTGGATATAGCCATAGACTTCCTCTTGAATATAGCCATTGAGAAATGCACTTTTCACATCCATTTGAAACAATTTGAAGTTCATATGAGATTCAAAGGCACAAAGGATTCTTATGGCTTCAAGTCTAGCTACTGGTGCGAAGGTTCCTCTATAGTCAATGTCTTCTTATTGATTGTAACCTTGAGCAACTAGTCTGGCCTTGTTTCTGACAACATTACTAGCTTTATCTAACTTGTTCTTGAAAACCCATTTGGTGCCAATGATTGATTTGCCCTTGGGTTTCTCCACCAAATCCCAAACTTCATTTCTTCTGAATTGGTCTAGCTCTTCTTGCATTGCAACCATCCAGTTTTCATCAAATTCAGCATCTTTAAACTTCTTTGGTTCAATCAAGGATACAAATGCTGAGTGGCTTATCATTCTGTTCAGTTGACCTCTAGTCAGCACTGGAATTTGCACACTGTCAAGAATCTTGTCAACTGGTGACCTCTTCTTGCTCTAACTTCTTTTAGTAGATCAGGATCAGCTCGCTGAGCTACAGTCATTAGTTGAGCATCTACATCATTACCAAAGTTGATTGTTTGGTCTAGGTTAGCTTTAACTTCTTCTTTTTCTTGCACTAGACCATGTATAATTACGGGCTGACTAACTGATCTGCTGACTGGATCCTTTTCTCTTTCATCATTACTGGCTTGTCTACCTGGATTGTTAGTTTCATCAAAATCTACATGCATAGACTCCTCTAAGATGCCAGCTCTCTTGACATACACTCTGGATGCCCTACTGTATGTTGAGTAACCCAGAAAGATTCCTTCATCAGCCTTGGGGTCAAATTTAGCCAATTGCTCTTTAGTATTTAATATGAACCATCTACAACCAAAGTCCGTGAGATGACCAACCTTGGGCTTGCGCCCCTTCCAATGTTTATAAGGAGTTTTGTTCAAAATTGGGCGAATTAAAACCCTATTTAGAATGTAACAAGCTATGTTAACAGCCTCTCCCCAGAATACTTTGGTAGATTGTTATCACTCAACATAGAATGACCCATCTCCACAATATGGTGATTCTTTTTCTCAATAACCCCATTCTGCTGAGGTGTATGAGGGGAAGAAAAATTGTGGTCAATACCATGCTTAGAACAGAATTCCTCAAACTGCCTGTTTTCAAATTCCCTTCCATGGTCACTACGAATTCTATTAATTTTAAGGTCCTTTTCATGCACGATCCGGGTAGCCAACCTAGAGAATGATTCAAATGTTTCATCTTTGCTAGCTAGCAAGACAATCCAAGTGAACATGGTTAGATCATCTACAACCATAAGGGTGTATTTCATTCCACCTAGACTTGTTGGCACAACAGGCCTAAACAAATCCATGAGTAGAAGATCAAGGGGACGAGAAGAGGTTATATCAGCTATGGATTTAAAGGTCTTCCTAAATTGTTTCCCAAGTTGGCATACTGAGCAGAGCCTATCTTTATCAAAGGCTAGATTGGGTAAACCCTCAACAAGTTCTTTTCTGGCTAATTTGGATAGATTGGTCATATTGACATGTCCTAACCTTCTGTGCTATAGCAATTAATTTTCCTCCTTGGAAACTAAGCATATATCATTGGAGATAGGGGATAAATCAAACATATAAATATTATTAATTCTAGGAGTATAAAGAATAGTTTGGTTAGAGTTACCGTCAATGAATGAGCAGCCCGCTGAGTCAAATATCACTTTTTTGCATTTGTCACACAGCTGAGCAATGCTTAGCAAGTTGAACTTTTGGCCTTTCACTATAGAAACATTGTCAATTGGAGGCTTTACATCTACAGTGCCTTTGCCAACAATCTTTCCTTTCTTGTTATCTCCAAAACTGACACTTCCATTTCTTCTTCATTCTAATGTGATGAATTACTTATCATATGCCTCGAGCATCCACTATCCAAATACCACATTCTGCTATCATCAGTGGATCTTAGGCTCACCTGTAAAACAGTTAAGTTTTCTTAGGTACCTATGCCTTTTTCCGGCTGGGTCCTCCCTTGTTAGTGGTGGTCATCCTTGACCAGTCATACTCATCATAGTAACCATTTTTGTGCCTATACATGACTGGTGCATGTCCTGGTTTACCACAAACACTACATGCGGCCTTAGGATTAGGCCTGCTCACTTTACTCTTTTGAGAAACCTTCTCAGAGTGGTGAGTGCGGTTACTCTGAGTATTCCTGCTAGGTTGAGGGGGGACCCGCACCTTTTTCAAAGCTGTTATTTTAGTAGCTAGCTCATCCAATCTCTTAGTAAGTTTGCTGTTATATCCATTTTGGTACTCAACTTTTTCCATTAGGTATAGGATGTCAAGTGATGTAGAAGAGTTCACATCTTCTATATCATCACACCTCTTCTGAAGTACTTTGATGTATTTGGTTGACTTCTTAGTCACATTAATAACATCATTAAGTATTGCGGCAAGCTCATTAGAAGACAAAGGGGGTTCAGCATTTACCTCAGAGTGTGTTCCTTTATCTTTACTTTAATCAGCTGACTGTCTGGTAGCAGAAGTTATTGGTTGGTCAGCTGACTCAGAGTGAACTCAATCATCCTTAGCCATAAGACACACATTAGTAAAATTATGCACCTCTTCATCTGAGGATGATGACTCTTGTTCAGAGTCACTCTAGGTAACAGCAAGGGCTTTCTTACTCTTCTTCTTCTTGAACTTGTCCTTTTTAGCTTTAGAACAGCTCGATTGAATATGCCCCTTTCCACCACATTCAAAGCATTTGATATCTTTGTTATGCTCCTTATTGAATTCCTTTTATGGTCTATCAACTGCTCCCTTCTTATACTTGCCTGTCTTTCTGAACTTTTGAAAGTTCTTCTCTTTACCTAGATATCTCCTAAAATTCTTGGTCATTAGAGCTATCTCCTCTTTTCTGTCCTCTGGATAACCTTCCTCAGAGGAATCTTCTTCTTCTTCTTCTTCATCAACTTTTAGGACTATAGCTCTGCTTGAGTTTTCTTTCTCTTTGGACCTGTGCTTCTTGGACTCATCTTCATATTGCTTCAAAGACATCTCATGAGTCAGCAGAGTTCCAATTAGCTCATCAAACTTGTAGGTCTTCAAATCATAAGCCTCTTCAATAGCACTCTTCTTGGCTTCCCAATCTTGAGTTAAACTCCTCAAGATCTTTTTAATAGTTTCTTTTTCAGTGAAGGTCTTGCCAAGTCTTTTCAGCTCATTTACAATATTCATGAACCTGGGGTTCATGTTAGAAATATCCTCCTTGGGCTTCATATGAAACCACTCATAATCCCTCATAAGGATATTGATCTTGGACTCTTTCACCTTGTCAGTACCTTTATAAGTCACTTCCAACTTCTTCCATATCTCCTTAGCTATCTCGCATACAGAAATGCGACTAAACTCAGTCGCATTAAGAGCACAGTGAAGATAGTTGATAGCAGCTGCATTCTCCTTTAGTCTGATCAAGTCCTGACTATCCCATTCATTAGAATACTTATCTACTTTTACTCCATTCTTCATGATGGTGGGAACATAAGGCCCTTCAACAATAGCCATCCAAGCATGCATAATCTGGGACTAAATGAAATTCTTCATTATGTTCTTCCAGTAAGTATAATGCTCTCTATTCAATATAGGAGGCCTGGTAACTAACATTCCTTCTGGCAAAATATAAGCTTGAGCCCTTCCACTGGATTCTCCTTTGTACCTCATGGTCTTTGTCTAAAAGATTGTGAAATCTATGAATTGAGAACTGCTTTAATACCACTTGTTGGTCCCTATGCATACACTCAATGAGTTAGAGGGGAGGTTAATGACTCACTCAATAACTTATAAAACTTTTTCATGATAATTGCTTGGACCGTTGAGTGAGGTTAGTTGGCTGAGTGAAATGGCTAGAAATTGCGAATAAGTAAAGAGCATAGAGATTTACCTGTGCTTACATCCAGTCCCGAGAGGGTGTCTCGGCTTTAATCCACTAATCTCAACTCCTTTACCCTAGGCGAAGAAGCCTTTCACTAAATCCCCAATTACAGAAAGTACTCTCTAATCTGCAATCGCTCACCCACTGACTAGAATACCCTCTTCTATCAGCAACTCAAAAGAGTTTAAAACAAGAGCTGGACTCAACTTATAGAAACATTGATCCAGTTATAAGTGATCTAATATTACAATTAGTTGATCTAAACTATTCTCTCTTATTGTAAGCAGATTCTCGCTGAGTTGTGCTTTTCTTGCTAGAATTCCTTCAAGCTTGTAATTTTAACAGAGTTTTAGCTTTTGGGAAATTCAAGTGTAATCACCAAGTTCTAATGCTTGCCTTCTTGCTCCTTTTATAGTTGGATTAAGAGAGTAGAAGTTGAACTTGCCTTGGCATCTTCTGAAGTTGACAGCTCAGTAATTCACCTGTTGCTTCTTCAAATCAATCCGTTAAGAGATAGAATTGCACCGTTGTGAAATACATTTCAATCCGTTAGATTGAAATTCGAGCTCTAATTTGAATCCTTTGTCATTTGATGCCAGTCTTCCGATTAGAGAGAACTCACGCTGACTTGCCACGTGTCTTCATCCCATTCCCTCTGGTTTTCTGACATGTTGCACAGTGCGCGATACAAGGTTGGTAGATTTGCAGAATTGCTCAAAATAACAATTGACTTGTTGCAGCTTTGATTTGGCAGACTTTGTCATTTTCCTTATAATTCTGAGTCTTGTCAAGACATTAATTCTTTTTGTCTTTGTCTCATTAATGTTCCTGTAAAAAGCAACACTAAAAGCAAAGATGCCATATTACCTTAAAAGGTAATGTCAGTACCTTTAACAGACCTAAGATAAATCAGCCAAATATATCATCAAAAAACACAGCTGATACTAAGTCTAAATATCAAGTGCAGAGTGAATAAAACTAAGTCAGCGATTTTGTAAGTACTCAGCCCAAAAACCACTCAGAGTTAAACTAAATAGCTAGGTCAGTAGAAACTTGAAATTCTAACCTTGAATTTACTAACTCCCTTGAAACCATAGACTATTTATTTTAACATCATTATTGATTTAATTACCTTAAACTGAACTTAATTGTTATGATCAAATCTTAAGCACTATTGGGTCATCCACTGAGTCAGTCCAAAATTGTTCTTGGTTCAACACCGATTTTGACAAGTGTGCCCCTATAATGGCATTTGTGACATTGTTGAATCTGAAAAGAGGTATGTACACCTTTCGTGGACTTGTACAAGTATGAAGGGACAATGTATGCCCAAATGAGACTTATACATCTTCCTGGTGTTGGATCTGATGTTGGTTTAGGATACCCTCATGGTAAGTTCAAACCTACAAAACTTAAAACTTAAACTATACATGATGCATGATGTATGAACAATTACATATATGTACTGATCCCTTGGTTTTTGTTGTAGACTCTACTAGCCATGTAGCGTGATAGGTCTGCCTAAGATCTGGATGCCTCTGAGAAGGGAGCTAAGTTCCTAGAAGAGCATCTACAAGCAGCCACTACTGAGGCTGACCGGGTTGGGCCATTAGAGGAGGGTTAGGAGAGGGCCAGAGCAGAGATCGGTCGGGCTAAAGCTGAGTCAGCTGAGCTGACCTAGATGACTGAAGGTAGGTGGATACCTGAGCCATCTAATTCTTCTTCCGATAATGACCATTCTATGTATTTGGTGGCACCGATAGTGACCCAAGTGACTAGAGCTGAGCAGGAGGTAGAGTAGCAGGTTGAGGTGACTAGTGATGTTGTCTAGGGTGGTCTAGGGGGTTTGGAGATCGGGGTGCCTGACTTTCCTAACGCAGATGCTGCCAGGGAGGAGGATCATTTAATGCTCGATGTTATCGATCTGCTTGAATATGGTTGACACCTTGAGCTTTCTTATATAGAAACAGCTCCTTGAAGACCTATTATACTAACAAGCATTAATTATATTGATTTTCTAGACCAATATCATTGCTTTAGACTCGTACATCTCTTCTTTGATTAAATCCCCACATTCAAAGGATTGTATGGTCTGCTCGGTACCCTTTGACTCAAGGATATTCACATTGGTGCCTTGTCCATCTTTAGTTAGGATAAAGACTTGAACTGCTTGTAAATTGACTAATAACCAAACTTTTGAAGCTCGAGATTACTGAAAGATTGGTCCGACTCAGACCGACGAGTACTACCGAGATTTGTTAGTTGAGATTCACACTTTGCACATTAGGGGAGTTCATTTTTTAAGTGTCAAACCTATAACGTGGTATAAGCTAGATGACGCTAGGTTAAGCGCTAGGCACTTCAGATGATATGTGCTATCGAGTTAGGTTCACAGAGGGAAAACTAAACTTGAGGGATCCCAACTGTGAAACATTGTAATTATAAATGATGCTTGAAGAATAAAAGCAAGTGCAAAATATTAGCGTTTTTGAATTGAGTTCAAACTTTTGTATAGACCGCTTGGTATGACGTGATCTATTGAACTTTTTTTTGTATTTTCTCTTTCTTCTTTTTTTCTCCCTTTTTTGTCTTAACTTTTGCCTGAACGGTCCTTGGCGGCTCAGTTCAACAGACTTCCTTTCTTTTCTTTTCTTTTCTTTTCTTTTTCTTGTCTTGACTTTTGCCTGAACTGTCCTTGGTGGCTCAGTTCAGTATACTTCCTTTCTTTTCTCTTTTTTGTTGTCCTAATTTATGCCTGAATTACCCTTTCAGGTTTTCAATCCAGCAGACTTTTTCTAATTTTTGCATAAACCTTCTTTTTTTGTAGCCTATCGGTGCTTTTGTCTTTTGTTGAATAATACATGCATAGTAAAGATAACAACAAAGAGCACAAAATGTAGAAAAAAACTAATGGTCACATACTTGCGATTATTTCCTCTAAAGACATGCATGCATTCATAAGACCTGGATTCTTAGCAAATTATAACATGTTCATCGATGAAATTAAATTTGAGTGCATAGGCAATGGTAATAGTTTCCAATGGTTAACACCTACCTGCTTTCTTGTCCTTTACAGATTTTTCAGAAAGCAACTGACGTATTTCTCTCGATGCCATAACTTTTGCCTAAGCCACCCTTTTTGGGTTTTCAACTTAGCGAGCTTTATTTGCGTTAGAGTACCCTAACTTTTGCCTAACCGATTTGCGGAATACCGATCAGTGGGTTGCACCCTAATTTTTACCCGAGCAGTAGAGGACCACTCGTCGGGTGATTTATTCTTTTTTTTTGTTTCATGATGCTTTTTTGTGATTTATTTCTTTTAACCTTGACATGATAGGGCTTAAGCCGATCTTAATTCACTGGATTCACAAACTTATTTCCATCCATATCCCTGAGCTTAATTCCTCCCTTGCCAAGGACTTTCTTAGCCACGAATGGTCCTTCCCAATTAGTCCTGGACTTGCCCCTAGCATTAGTGTTGACTTGGTGTAGCATTTTAAGAACCAAGTCACCCGCCTTGAGGGGTTGCTTTGGGTATCTGACTCTATTTTTATAAGCTTGGGCCATTTAGTGTTGGAATGAACAGGTTCTTCTCTTTTGTGAAAGAAAGATGTCATGTTATTATGGGGAAGGTTCTCCTTCTTGTGAAAGAATGAGATCATGTTATTATGGAAGTTTGGGATCATTATGTAGGGTTGAGGGTCTTCTTTCTTTTGAACAAATGGAGAACACATTTTTGGAAGGATATTTTGATGGGAATATAGGTCCAAGGGAGGCAATTACATTGATAAGAATTGCGCTTTTTTGGATGTGATGGTTTATCCTTTTGAAGGTTTTGAAAGAGCATTGGATTTGTGTTGTAAGATCTTTTCTTTCAATGGTGCTTTTATGTGAAGTATGTCTTCCTTTATTTTTTTTTGGGGCTCTTGGTTTTCTTTCTTAGTGATGTGTATCTTCCTCCCCCTCATGGAAAAAGATGAGCAAAGACCTAAGACTATCATGTTTGCTAAGCACTATTCATCTCTCTCTTTTTTGTGATAAGTTTTAACCATTGGAACCTTATACCATTGCGATGTACTCAAATTCAATTTCTTGAATAAACATGATGAAATTTTTAAAAATGTTGATTTTATGAGTGCATGACATCTTCAAGAATAAAATACTCAAACAAGATGTGAATACATCAATTTATTCATGATGTTCTCTATAAGTCGCATTGTTTGCATCAAAACACTAGCAACATTAAAAGGTTACCTCATTCTGGAAATCCTCCTCCATATGGGGAGGTTCTTTATCTTTAATCTCGGTAGGATCCATCAGTGAATTGGTAGTCTCCCAATCCTAAGCTTCTACTTGTATTAGCACTAGTCCTCTTCGTGCTTCATCAAGGCCTTTAAATTCCCACTTTACAGCCCTTTGATAAGTGGTATATGTGATTAAGAAGGATCGGTTCCCTTATTCTTCTCTATGCTAGGCATACTAAAGTCATCGGAGACCCGATCCTCTTCCCTTAAAACTTGAATAGGACTGGAAGGTTTTTGAGCAACTATGATGACAGCAAGTAACTTTAGAAGCAACTCCTACAGTTCTAAGGACAAAGATGAAGCTCCTTGGTAGGTAGCTGTATCGAAGGGTAAACCTGTTGATTGAGGAAAGGTCGTCCCCCTAAGTGTGGCTACAAAATTTGGACCTTAGCTAGATCCCCCAAATTGGAATACTGGCAGCACAAATCCTTGGCCAAGATGACCAAACTGATCATCGGCTGGTGGAATTGTCGGAGCTACTAACTAAAATGGATGGCTAAACTGACCAAATGGACCAATTGAACCCAACTCACCAAACTGACTGAACAATCCTTCTTGAACTTGTATAGGCGATAAGTGAGAATGAGTGAACTGAGCTTGGAATAATGGGTTAGGAGCAACCCTAGATGGGGTAGGCTGCCCATTAACCACTACTTGAACTGATGGAACCAGAGTAGTCACCACTTGAGAAGTATTTCCCACCCTCTCTTCGGCCAAGATTGTCCTTATCGAAGCCAACATCTTGTCATTCACGAGGTCGTGAAACTGATTACTTCCTAAGAACTGTGAGATGGCATTCGCAATCTCCACCTAATATCGGCCCTCGATGCATTTGCCTCCTCCTCAAAACTAGAATTCTCAACATCGGCACCCATGAGTCTCTCATGGGTCAAAATATGAGACATATCCTCAAGCTGATGAGTAGTATTAAGATCAAACTAACTGCTAGCTGAACTACTCGGAGATGGGACCCCAACCCTTAACTAAACCGGAGAAGGTGGAGGGAGCGCTGGAATGCGGACCAAATGGACTTGAGAATGTTGCCAAGCTATGACACTCTCTCATCAGAGTAGGAACCCAAATATCAGTACATGCATGGGTTTGGTTATGCATGAGCAATATACAACAATGCATGACGAGGTTAATAACAAGGGAAAATACAACACAATACATGTGAAGCGTGTCCACCAACCTTATTCCTCCCACCGATTCTAAAGGTATTTTCCTTTGATTACCATGAGGATAACAAAGGGTGGCCTAGTCTAATCTCACTAGAAAAAGGTACCTAAAGAGTAAGATTTTATGGCTCTCGATAAGAATGGCTTAGGGACATATCAGAAGTTGATATAGTAGGTTCCCATTGCATTAAGCCTCTTTTGGAGGGAGAGGACAATGAGTGCTCCACCCACTAGAGTGTCCCCAATTCCAAGCAGGGCATGAGTGACACTTTCATGAGTTTCATGGAAAAATAGGGCACCTTAACCTAGCGCTAGAAGAAGAGCGCATCTAGCTAAAGAGAGAAGGAGATGAGAAGATAGAGTGTAATAATTTTCCCAAATGATGAAAAATAAAACAGGTCGAATTAAGTAAATTATTTTCAATGCTCATCTTAATCTTTTAAGATTTTAAAATGAACCAAAATTTTGCAATTTAAAAGAGTATGTCCCTAGTAGAATCGCCACTGTGAGGTGTCGATTAAGTGAGGGTCTCCCCTGGCGCCTACCGGCGGGGCCCACTAGGGTTTTTTTATTTATTTAGGCATGATGAAACCATTTAGTTCAATTTTACATATTTTAGCCAATTTTATGAATAACAAAATCGAGACCCAAATCTCGATACAAATGATAGAGTCGCCACCCAAGTTGTCTACTTGGGAAAGAGTTTTGGCATGGTTCCCATTAGGTGGGAGACTCATACCTTTTGAATCAGAGATTCAAGTATTAGATGAGTCCCTTATTTCTTATTTTGTTAATTCAAAATTACATTCGCCACGTAAGACCGTTTTGTTTTTATCATTTGGGGAATTATTACGGAAATCCTATTTTTTTGCACTCTCACACTCATTTCATGCGTTTACAAATTACAATAAAGCCCAAATAATAAATGGGGTGATAAAAATCACAATAAGGTGAGATAGGGGGAATTTCAAGAGAACTTATACATTTGTTCTAAGTTATAAAACAAAATAAAAATAAATTCTCCTGCATCCACAAAGACTAGCACAACTTATAGCATATCATAAGTCAGCATTTTGTCAAGAAAAATGTGATTATGTTAGCGTGGCAGTTTTGCGATCGATAGTGCACGGGCAGCTTCTAGGATCGGAGAGAAATAATAGGTCTTCAGCACATTTTGTTGTGAAAACACATTTTAACTTTTGTGGGTTGATTTACCAGATTATTAGTGAAATTGATCGCATGGAAAATGGTGATGTTTGATTGAAGTTACTGATTAGAAGGGGAACTTTGGGTTCTACCTGGGGGCCAGTACCCATACGAGTGGGATAGGACTCGTGCAACTACTAGGGAGGACCGGTAAGGGTGTAGGGGACCCGTACGGGTCCTGTCTAGTCCCGGACAGAAACTCAGTCCAATTAAAAAGCAAATTTATGTAGGAGAAACGAAATAAAAATGGGATTTCCTTCCGTACCAGTATGGCGCACCAGTTTAATATCCCTAAGGACATAAGATGCCAATAAGGCTCATATGGGTTAGGAATAGACCCAAAATAGGAATAAAATAATAGACAGAATTGAATAGATGGATAGCGACAAACAAATAATTGAGATGTGAGTATCTTTGAAACTTAAGAGCGTTACCTTTACGACGTGAATCCACTTTGAGGCGATCCCTTTGCTGTGAGAGAGTCTAGCCAAAGTAGATGATGAAATTGTGATTTTAGGGCTATTTAGACGAGTATTTGTGTGGACACAACCTCCCCCAAATCCTAATAAATGAAGCTAAAAATGAATAAAATGTGGACAAAACCTCAAGGAATGGGTTTTCTCCCTATTTTATACCTTCTATACCTCAACTATACCCTTTCTATACCTATAAAATCTGCTAGGATTTCATACATTATGTTTCTATAATTTCTTGTATGTGTGTGTGTTAAAAATATAAGGTGAAAAAGCCTCTATTTATAGGGGGAAATTACGTCTCAACGCAATAATACGCATTCATGACCTGATTTCTCCCAAAAATAGCCGAGATTACTTGCCATAAAACTTGAATAGGCAAGTACGGGACCTGTACAGGTCCCCTCCAGGCGTATGGTGGATTTGACTCGTATGGGTCCACCTGTGGATCCGTACCACCAGGCATGACCCGTACGGACCCCTAAGGGTAGACTAGGTCCCCAAACTTGGCCAAACTCACTTTACAGCAGTAGGAACACCTGTAAAAGATTGCATTATCTAGCTCTCATCATCATTTCGTGAGAAGGATCGTTAAAATCCAGTGCTCACAGGTGCCCATGTGCATTTTCTACAATATTTGTCATTATAATCGAACCACGATGACCCAGTCGATCGTGCCAAATTTTATATGTGTTTGAATCTATAAACTTCTGGTTTATAGTTAAGTTGGCTTCAATCACATCTATAAATGTATAATACAAACCAGAGGGAAGAATGTAAAACTTTTCAAATAAATGCTTCTTCTCTGAAACGGTGTTTGTAATATAAAGGCATTCTTTAATTCATTCCCTCACAGTTTTAATATGATATCCATTTCTGCAGATATCTTTAAAACTTTAATAAATTTCTGTGAGAATTTGGGAATATAGTGCATTTTCTATAATAATTTTCGTTCCCTTGGGTAAAGTAATATTTTCTCTTCCAGAGCCTTTAACAATTTTTGAGTTGTTACCCGATATCGTAGTAACAAATGTTTCACCCATATTTAATATATAAAAATATTTGGTCTCTCTAAGGATAGTATGAGTGATAGCACTATCCACAATGCATAAGTTTGTTTCATTAGCCTTGTTATCAATAAACACCGAGGAATGATTCATTTTCTTCATTAAAATAAAGATAAAAATATTACTATTGATTAAAATGAAAATAAAAAAAAATTACATATTGTAAAATATAAAACATATACATAATACCTAAAGTAATACTTAGTTATTATTTGAAGGGTAAACTTCAAAAAAGTACCTTGTGGTTGCACTCATTTGTAAAACGGGGTCTGAGGAATTTTTTTTGCCAAAACGGGGTCTGTGGTTACAAAAACTTTACAAATGAAGGATCCTCACTATTAAATTATGTCACGAAAATGAGTTATCTTGTTTGTTTTTATATGAATTTTTGCGTGATGATTACTAAAAATATAATACACATCAGAGAAAAATTTTGAATTTTTTTATTTTTTAATTAAATTATGGTAACAAACTTTAAAAAATCATAAAAAAATAAAAAAAAATTCGAAAATTACTCAAACCCTGACATATAATTTTTAAATAATAAGGTTAAATTATTAGAATGTTAAATTGTTTAAAATATTCAATGTAACATCACTATTTTGAAGCCATAGGCCCTCTTTTGCAAAATTTTTGAAACCACAGACCTCATTTTGCAAAAATAATTCCTCAGACCCCGTTTTGAAAATGAGTGAAACCACAAAGTACTTTTTTTAAGTTTACCCTTATTTGTAACATCATTTCCACTGGTGCTTAGTGCAAATAGATTCACCATATCTAAATGGGAAATATCAATGGTCCATCGCTCGATTGTTTCTATATCAGAGTTCTTTTGTGATGCCTTATAAACATCAACCAAATGTTATGCGGTTCGACAGGTTCATGACCAGTGGCCAGTTATACCACAACGGTAACATGTACTTTCATTACTTTTAACATTTTCATTTTTAGCAAAATTTTCATCTTGATTTTTCCACTTCTGGTGATTTTTGTTACTATTCCACTACGGGTGGAAATTATTACCACGCTCATACTTATGACCACGACCACAACCGTTTCCGCGACCACGTCCACGACCACAACCACGTCCACAGCTAAAACTTTTGTATGATGTTGCGTTCACTTCAGGAAATGCATTGGGTCCTCTGGGACGTGATTCATCATTTTTCGACAAGAGCTCATTATTTTGTTCTTCCGAAAGAAGGTAAGAAATCAAGTCACTCTATTTTTTAAAACCCATATTTTTGTATTGTTGCTGCAAAATCATATTAGTTGAATGAAAAATAGTATAAGTTTTTTCTAATAAATCATTATCAATGACTTTGTCTCCACATAATTCTAATGTAGATGTGATCCTAAAAACAACAGAATTGTACTCAGTAACAGATTTATAATCTTGTAAGCGCAAGCTTATCCAATCTGAATGTGCTTTGGGTAATGATATCATCTTTAGGTGATCATACCTTTCTTTTAATCTTTTCCAAAGATCTGCAGGATCTTTGATGGTCAGGTACTCTGTTTTTAGGCTCTGTTATTTTCAACTTATAATTCATTCAGTTCAGTACTTACTAGTACTGCATACATATAAAATTACACTGAAATAAGTACTTATCAGTTCAGTTCAGTATTCTCTGAATAAGTTGAAAAGAATAGAGCCTTAGTCCCTCATCAATATGATGGCGGAGAAAAATCATAGCTTTTGCCTTTGCTTGAAGTGTAGCATCACTATATTCATTTATAGTTTTACCAAGACACATTGAATCCAAATGAATCTCTTCATCCAGCACCCATGAAAGATAATTATTTCTAGTAACATTTAGAGCTACAAACTCGATATTAGCAAGTTTCGACATATTTATAATTTATAAAGAAAAATAACTTAATATTCTGACTGAAACGAATTTACCTTAGATTTTCTCGACGATCCAACGGCGCAAAACAAAGGAACGAACCCAAATTTCACAACGATCCAACGGTTAAAACTCCGGGAACGTTGAAAAACGTCCTGCTGGCCAGATTCCCGAAAACCCGAAAAACCAAATTCCCTTACTATTCGAAATAGAGCAAGCTCGTGCTGATAACGTGTTAGAAATAAACTTAAACCAGATGGAAGTTTTACTGATATCAAAGCAAATAAGAGAGTAGTGGGAGGATGTAAATATTGCAATAAAACTTCTATATACAATACAGAAACTTCATCTCATTATATAGAGATGAATTACCAATGCAAACCCACCAGTATTACAAATATCAATCCAAGAACTAACCATTGCACGTCAACAACGACCAATACAGTTAACCACACAATCACCTCAAGCTTACATCTATCAAGATAATTTACCATTGCAAAACCAACCCCAATGTCAACTCAGGGATTGGACATCAACCCATTTCTAACAATAACTACTAATTTTTTACGCACATAATTTTTTACGCATATATATCCCCAGAGGAACAATAAATAGGAAAATCCTTTAACCTTTAGAAGGTGGAAATGGGGCAGCCAGGCAGTACAAAGGGGTTATTGGCTCTAGTCAACTGTGTGCCACTGCACAATACACTTCTGTTGCAAAGCTCACAACACCTTTCCCCTGTGCTATTACTACTCGTGACTCAATCGTTGCTTTGACAACATTAAGAGTTTGAGGCACTATTTTTTTCATCTTACAAGTGTACTAAACTGAATTGAAATGTATTTATCCCAGAGTAAATTTAAATGTATTAAATACATATATAATAACCGAGTTGAATAGATTATAAGTTGAAAAGAAAACAACATTCCATACACTTCCCAAATCCCTAAAAACCAACAAATCCTTCAATTTCATACTTTTGGCCTTAGGGTTGCTTTTTAGGTACGAATATTTAAATAAATGCAAGTAAAGTCAATTGTACTCTCTCAATTAGCTTTTTTTACTTTCTTTAGGTTTCCTTTCCTGAATCATGTATACATTTATTAACATATTTATAGTGGGAATTTGTATTCCTTTTAAGGCAAACCATATTTGAAGTTCGTCATATTTCATTAGTTTGTGTTGCAGACCGCAGAATTTCGAGGACACCACGTACTTCCATGATTGTTCATTTTGAGCTTAAACTCTGAAGTATATTTGTTCTTGAGTTTTACCTCAAATGGTCTCATTACAATAGAGATATTGCCAATGTTTCTATATCGAGAGCTTTCAAACTTTCTAACCAATGTGAGATTTTTATTCGCCCACCACTTTATACTTAATGTGACTCAATATCTAGTTTGCTTCATTGAGTCTTTACACTTTCCATTACTTTATGCATGAGCTCGTCTATTTTTTTTACCATATTTCTCACAATTTTGTACAAGATTTTTCATCGATTATTTTCAGTAATAACTGTCCGTTTTCTGACAATTTTGTAGTGTAGCAATTGTTTTTCAGTATTTTTTAGACGAATGAAAGGTATTATACTTTGTAAATGTGAGTTTTAACAAAGTCTGAAGTATGACTGGAATAAAATTTGTGATAATAATCCATAAAATAATGTGATAAATTATTTTTATGCTCCAACATGTCAACAAAAATCATAGTTCCTTTTTCTATATTTTTTTTTGAATGAATCCTTTCTCTATATAATATACAGTATAATCGGAACTAGAAGCAATAAGTTTGTTATGCATAAAAACAATTACTTTGATCAAAGACCTCTCACAAATATAGAACATCAAAAGTTAAAACAATCAAACCAATTGAATTTAGCTCAACTGTTCTACAAGGAGTACTGGATGAGGATGACCAGAGATTAATTATTCACTCTATCAAATCTCCTTTCAATTGAAACATAAACAATTTTCCAGATGTCATCATGCACAAACTATCAAAATGTGTTTTGAAAATTTTTTAAATCCATATGAATGAAGCACTTGATTTATGTAAATCTATCAAATAAGAAACTAGAGTTAAAGGATATGCGTATCTCTTTTCCCCTACTTCCCTTTCATCTAACATGCCATTTTCTTTGACTCATGAGATTGAACTCATGTTCTTTTGGAATAAAATTATTTTAATTGAATTGAATTTCATATAAATGTAAAATATATGAATTTGAGATGGAATGAACTAAATTGAATATATTGGCCATCCTACCATTTTTATATAATGGATTTACTGTATTACAGTAAGTCTGTCTGTTAGATATCCTACATTGATTGTGACTTGAGCAATATTGCTCCTTATAAGTGTGAGGCAGCCATTACCTTTTGAAATACCTTTTAGGGTGAGTTAGACCATTATTCCACGGTTTATAAAGTTTTATCAAACCCATAAGTTTTGAGACAAAGCATCCTTGCTTAATATTTTTATATTTAGAGCACAACTTAATTAGAACAATACGCCAATACCAAAACCAATCACTTTAATTGGGAGTTTGCACATATACCTATAGTACTGTCGGTGGAGCCGTTACGGACATTCAAACCACGTGATACTCAAACCACGTGATATGCACGTGCTAATGGAACCCACAATCCACGTTAGATCGGGACATGGCCGAGTTTGGATCGAACTTAATTACGTCTAACTAAAAAACTAGCAACCCAAATTTAGTCCAACTTATAATTTAATTTACTTGGGGTCGGGCCGGGTCAAGCCTTTATAAAAATTTTAAAACCTAAGCGCATCCTATTCATTAATTATTTTATTTTCAAAATTTAGAAAAATCTAATTATTCAACTGTGGTACAAATTGGGAGAAATTATTTATGTATGGAAGTAACAAGTAATTAAAAACCCGAAAATGAGAAGATGAAAGGATAGCATTGAGATAATTTATCTTTTTCATTTATTAAATACAGTTGGGTGAATACATGTATGGTTATTTCATTGGTGATTGATTACTAATTAATTGCTTTCTAAAGGTTTTTTTTATTCTCTCAACTTTATTCTTAGTATTAATTATATTTTAATTAAAAAATTAAAGTATTAATTTGAGATATAAGGGTAAATTAATATTTTTCATATCATTAATAAATGAATTTATTAAGAAGCATGAAACTTGTAGGAAGACAAGAAAAAAAATATGGAGGAAGTATATATTATTCATTTCTTATTAATTTATATCGGATCGGGGCGGGCCGGATTTAGGTTTTAGTACTAAAATCAACCCAACTCATATATTAATCGGGCTACTACGGATTTGAGCCGGGTCGGGCCTATGGTATACATCACTTGTCCAAGCCATCTCATGAAGAACGAGGAATGGACGGGTCTTGCGGGCCTGTGGGCCCGTGCCCAGGTCTAATCCACACTAATCAAATGAACTACTCTCTCCATAAAAAGTAGACTTGTTCGCGTATTGGGCTTTCCATTGGGTCTGACCCGAGTCCGCTCTCTTATGCAGAGCTTGGACACTTATTTTTTTGACTAAGCCTGACATGAGTTTGGGCCCGTTAAAGCGCGATGTTTTTGACTAAGCCTGACCCGAGCACGGCCTGATAAATAATAATTTTATTTATTAGACATATTATATATTATATTAAATAATTATTGTCAACTTTTACTATACGTCGCCCAATTTTACTTTGTATCGCTCACGCGAAAAGACAAAGTCGCCCTTCAATACATTTTCAATTTGAATTTCAGATTTTACTTTTCTCCTCTAACCCTAACCTTAAACTAATTTAAATTTTAAAATTAATTTTCTTTTAAAATTGTAATTTTTCGGGACTGCCCGGCTGAATTTTCCAGCCGACCTGTCCCAATATATTTCGGGGCGAACGTTCATGGTGGACAGCCACCGTGAAATGCCAGGCGTCCACCGTGGACGCCCACCATTTCTTGGCAGGCATCCCACCGTGGACTGCCACCGTAAAATTGCAGACGTCCCAGTAGGACGCCCACATGTATTTTCAAATTTTTTTTTTAAAAAACCGAAAATTAGTTACCCTAATTGATAATTTGTCACGCCGTCCGTCCATTGAGCTCGATTGAGTCAAAAAGTGAAATTATAATATGTTATGTAGAGAATTTGGAATTTAGAAGTTAAAAATTTTGAATTATTGTGTTTGTTGATGAGTTAATAAGATGAGTTGGAATCATTTAAAATTAAAAGTTAAATTTTGAAATGAGTTAATGAGATCGGTTAGGATGATTTGAAATAATAATGTTGGGGATTTAATGGGGTTGTTTGATGGTTTTTAATGAGAAGGGTAAAAAGGTAAAATTTGGGGCAGCGATGAGAAGTAAAATAGGGCTATGCTGCTACGCATAGCAATTCAGTTTTTTTTTCAAACAATGTCATGTTTAATGCAGACACATGTGATTGTAAAAGCCATGCCAATATTAAAAGAAAGCATAGCACAAGGGTGAAAGAAGCAAGACTTCTTATAATTGCAGATACAGGCTTCTCTTCAGGACCAAATACCCTATTGCCACTTTGGCAAATGATTGAAACAATTGGTTCAATTTGTGATCAATTGCACACGAAGCCACCCATTTTGCAGTTTTTTTTTGAATGATCTTCCCGCTACTGATTTTGTATGGGACTCGTATATCAATTCGATAGCAATGTGATATGTATTAACTAAAATAGATGTAGCAACAACGAGTATAAAAATAAATAGAGCAATAAAAGAGACACAAAGATTTACGTTGAAAACCCTTTAAAGGGAAAAGTCACGGGGCACCAAAATAACTCCACTAATAAATAATAGGAATACAGTAAGCTCTCTCAAGTATACACAAGCTTGAGGTATAAAATGAATTTAGGAGAAAAATTGGAACACTCAAATTAACCTTACACCCAATAGTGTAGTATTTCCCAAAGTACTCAATTTACTCCCCTAACTTCTCTTAAATTCTTTTGTAGGAAATATAACTCTCTACAAAAGAAAAATCTCAAATTTTGGTTGATGAATTTGGATTATGGGAAATGCTTGTTTATAGGCAAAAAAAGTTGCATCAACTTTTCAATTGGCAATTAATACGCCAATTACTAACTACCTCTTCCCACCTTATTTGTTGGCAGGTAATTAGCCTCCAAATTGGTTGAATTAATTAGCCTCCAAATTGGTTAAACTAATTAGCCTCCAAATTGGTTTGGAATTAACAATTCTCCCCCTCCAAACCAATGGGGTATGAAATAAGCTCTTACCTGGAGCTCATGCCGATCAGCTCATTGCATAGCTCAAACTTATCCCGAGGAATAACTTTTGTCAACATATCTGAGGGGTTCTCTTTTATTGGAATTTTCTCAAGATGAAAAATCCCCTTTTCCAGTTGCTCGCATATCCAGTGATAGCGGATATCAATGTGCTTTGTTCGAGAACGATACATAGTATTCTTGCTTAAGTCCATAGCACTTTGACTATCGCAATATACTATGCAGCTAGCTTGTTTTTGACCCAACTCTACAAAGAATCTCTTTAACCAAATCATCTTTTTTCCTACTTCAGCAGCTAGAATGAACTCCGCTTCGGTCGTAGAAAGTGCAACACATTTCTGTAATTTAGATTGCCAAGAAATTGCTCCCCCGGTAAATGTAAATACGTATCTTGAAGTTGACTTTCTATGATCGAGATCTCCTGCCATGTCAGAATCAATGGAGACTTCTAGGATTGGTTTAGATCCCCTATAACATAAGCACTTCTTTGAACTTCCCTTCAAATATCTGAGAATCCATTTTACAGCTTCCCAGTGTTGTCTTCCCGAATTGTCTAAGAATCTGCTTATAACTCCAACAACATGTGCAATGTCTGGCCTTGTGCAAACCATCGCATACATCAAACTCCCCACTGCAAAGGGATATGGAATCTTTCTCATGTCTTCCTTCTCTTCTTTAGTTGTAGGACAAGATTCCTTGCTCGGCTTCAGATGTCCGGCAAGAGGAATGCTAACCGGTTTAGCATTCAACATGTTGAAACGTTGTAGCACACGTTCAACATATTTTTCTTGTGACAGCCACAACCTGTTGTTGCTTCAATCACGAACAATCCTCATGCCCAAAATCTGTTGTGATGGACCCAAGCCCTTCATGTCAAAAGACTTTGCTAATTGCTCTTTCAATTTACGAATTGAAGAAACATCTTGTCCCACGATCAACATGTCATCAACGTATAACAACAATATGATGAAGTTGTTATTAGAGAATCTCTTGAAGTAGACACATGGATCTGCCTGGGTCTTCTTGTAGCCATGACTACTCATGAAAGAGTCAAACTTCTTGTACCATTGCTTGGGTGCTTGTTTCAACCCATACAGACTCTTTTGCAGCTTACAAACCATGTGCTCTTTCCCTTTTACTTTGAAGCCTTCTGGTTGCACCATGTAGATTTCTTCCTCTAGGTCACCATGAAGGAAGGTTGTTTTCACATCTAACTGCTCAAGCTCAAGATTCAAACTTGCTACCAAGCTTAGAACTGCTCGAATAGAAGTCATTTTAACCATCAGAGAAAAGATTTCATCAAAATCAATTCCTTTTTGTTGTTGGAATCCTTTCACTACTAGATGAGCTTTATACTTCACTAGCTTTCCATTGCCATCTCTGTTGAGCTTGAAAGCCCATTTGTTCTTGAAGGCTTTTCTTCCTGTAGGAAGTTCGACTAACTCATATGTGTTGTTTTTCTGCAAGGAATTCATCCCATCTTGCATTACCTCCAGCCAAGATTCTTTATCTGCATAAGTTAGAACTTCCTAAAAATTCTCTAGCTCCCCCTCATCAGTAAAGAGAATATACTCAGAACTAGGATACTTTGATATTGGTTGGCGATCCCTGGTAGATCTTCTAAGTTATTGTTCAGCTTCAGCTTGCTGGGTGGGTTGCTCCCTCTGCTCATCAACATCTTCTTACTCGTGATCCTCCATTAGCTCTAGAATTTCATCATTATTCTAATTGGTCCCCATCTCCACCAATGGTACTATTTAGCGATGAAGGAACAAGGCTGTGAATGATGTCATTGACAAGTCTTGACTTTCCATTCTTCTTAAAGTTTTCTATAGTCTCATTTTCTCAAAAGACTACATCTCTGCTTCTGATGGTCTTCTTCTTCTCTGGGTCCCACAGTTTGTACCCGAACTCTTCATCTCCATATCCAAGGAAGATATATTGACTTGATTTGTCATCAAGCTTTGACTGTTGCTCATTAGGCCCATGTGCAAATGCCTTACAGCCGAACACTTTCAGATAAGAGTATTGAACATCTTTTCCAATCCATACTCTTTCTAGAGTATCAAAATCTAGAGCAGTAGATGGTGACCTATTGATGAGATAGCAGGCTGTGTGTATTGCTTCTCCCCAGAATGACTTTGGCAAGTTAGCCATTTTGAGCATACATCTGACCTTCTCCATAATAGTGTGATTCATCCTTTCTGCTACACCATTGTGCTATGGGGTTCCAGGTACCGTCTTTTCATGTTGAATTCCATGTCTAGAACAATAGCTCTCAAATTTGTGTGATGTGTATTCACCTCCATTGTCAGATCATAGACATTTTAATTTCTTGTATGTCTTTCTTTCCACCATAACATGAAATTTCTGGAATGACTGGAATACTTGATCTTTTGTTCTCGAGAAATACATCCACAGCTTCCGTGATGCATCGTCGATAAAAGTAACAAAATACTTGTTACCTCCCAAGGTCTCATATTCAAAGGGGCCACATACATCTGAGTGCACTAAGTCAAGAACACATAAATTTCTACTTGATGACTTATTGAATGACACTCTATGTTGCTTGTCGAATAAGCAGTAATCATATGGAGATAGTGGTGTATCATTAGCGGAAGGTACAAGTGCCTTCTTTGCTAGAATCTGCAACCCTTTCTCACTGATGTGAGCCAATCTTCTATGCCATAAATCTGGTGAAGACTCTTCTTCAACAGCATTCAATCCATCTTTACAAATGACTGCATTTGTTTTGTACAGCGTACAACACATGGCACCTTTTGCAATCACCAAGGAATTCCTGGTAAGCTTCAATTTCCTACTACCGAAGAAATTCTCGAAGCCTTCATGATTTAGGATACCACAAGATATTAAGTTGAGCCTCAAATCAGGAACATGTCTAAATTCTTTGAGGATGTGTGTGCAGCCAGTGTTCGTCTTAATACGAATGCCACTAATTCCAATAATTTTGGAATGGCCATTATTTCCCATCTTCACTATACCAAAATTTCATGCTCTGTATGTGGTGAAGAACTCCTTATTGGGAGTGGCATGATAAGATGTTGCAGTGTCAATCACCCATTCCGTATCATCTTGACTTGAGACTTGCAGACATTGTTCTTCATGGCTGAAGGAAAGAATAACAATCTCCTTGGTTGCTGCAGTGGTGTTCTTGTCTTCCTCCTGGTTATTGCCATCCTTCTATTCTCTCTTCAGCTTTTGACAGTTCCTCTTCAGATGGCCTTCTAGTCCATAGTGGTAGCATTTGACTCTACCCTTGGACTTAGATCTGCCTATAAACTTGTCTCCTCCTTTGGATTTTTCAGGATTGTTAGGACCTCTAATTTTACTTCGGCCTCTGTGTTCTGTGACAAGAGCTTGACTGCTTTTAGTAATTAAAACTTTCCTCCTTGTTTCCTTGTTAAGCAGAGTGCTAATAGCCTGGTTCAAGGAAACTTTTCCATCAGGAGCGGAATCGGTCACAGATACCACCAAGATATCCCAACCTTCCTGTAGAGAGCTGAGCAATAATAAGGATTGGACTTCATCTTCTAGTGTTGTTTGTATAGAAGATAATTGATTAATAGCACTTTGAAATTCATTCAAAATTCGGCAACAGGAGTCCCCTCCTTGTATTTCATGTTGACAAGCTTCCTTATTAGGACCAACTTCTTTCTAGCAGTTTTCTAATCATAAAGATCTTGCAGCTTCTTCTATAGTTCATGGGCAGACGTTTCTTCCGAGACATGGTCAAACACGCTGAAATCTAGCCATTGGTAAATAGTTCCAATAGCCTTTCTATTCAGCTTGCTCCAATCTGGATCTTTCATGTCTTTCGACTTTGCGGTGACACCTTCGATTGCTTCATGCATATCTTTACAGTACAATATATCCTCCATCATGGGCTTCCAAATTGACCAGTTCAAACCGTTCAATTTGATCATGGATGTTGAAGAACCTTCCATTTTAATTAACACAACCACCTTTATAGAACCAACAGCTCTGATACCACTTGTTAGGACCCGTATATCAATTCGGTAGCAAGGTCATATGTATTAACTAAAATAGATGTAGCAACAACGAGTATAAAAATAAATAGAGCAATAAAAGAGACATAAAGATTTACGTGGAAAACCTTTAAAAGGAAAAACCACGGGGCACCAAAACAACTCCACTAATAAATAATGGGAATACAATAAGCTCTCTCAAGTATGTTGGATATGATGTATGCCCACAAGGTAATTAGGGCGATATATCTTAATTGTGTAATCGAACGAATAATTTGTTTAATCAATAAAGGCATTTGTTCTTTTGCTTATATCAATGTGTTTCTATGTATATATATTATAGCTGGTTAAATATATTCATTGATGTATGTATACAAAAGTCCTTGACATATCATTGCATGAAGTTAGAGAAATTATAGTTGGACTATCTGGTGGAACCTGCTTCATGTGCAATTATGATTATATCTAAACTATCCCTAGTCATAGTTTCATCAAGAAAGGATATTGATGAAGTGGAAGGACTAGCATATGGTCAACTTTCTTGCAAAGGGTCCAAGCAGTCGATTTCCTAAGGACTGAAGGTGGTGCCTTAAGTTTGACACATGGATATATCTGGGAGATATATTGGAGATCGCAGTAAGTCAAACACTTGGTATATATATCAATGTGTTAGTGTTTATCTTCATGAAATAAGCTTTGTGAATGTCCTCGTACTTGAGATGCTAGTTACCTTGTGGAGTACTATTGCGATACTTTGGGTCATTAATGTACACTCATTAATTTAGGGTGTTACGGGTGATTACGGGTGTGGTGATGACAGTATGTTGGTAAGCTAAGTAGTCGAAAAGAATCCATCACTCCGGATATATTAAGGAGTTGTACTTGGCCACTTGTTGAAGTGATGATTGCCATAAACCTCTGATCAGAGTATGTGTTTGATAGAAATGGTTTCTAGTCAAACACACTATGGTAAAATGCAATATACTTCGGTAATAAGTAAACTACTGGGATAGCTTGGAGTAACCTTGCTATTAGTGGGTTAGCACTTTAACTGAACCCTATAAACCAGATGGTACTAATAAAGAATGGAAGGAATTTATCGCACTAGATAACTATTGCATTAACCGGGATTAAGTCATAAGCATAAATGACGTTCCGAGTAATGGGGGACGATAGACCCTTGCTAGAGGCATACTACAGTCATTTAAGGTAATCGAGTTCTATCCATGGTCTAGAGCATCGACCCAATGGTTCCATTAGAACAAGGGTTGGTTAAGCCTTAACAGCTCAATACTTCGGGATCCTATAAGGTCACACACATTGGACCTTCATCGAACTAAGTAAAGGACTAATAGATTTATTCTATTACAAAAATATAACTTAAATAATAATTAGATTATTATTTGATTGGTTAAAATTGATTAGATCAATTTTGGATAAACCAAAGTATTTATTTTGACCGGTAACTAATTAATTAGAGTCATAAATAAATTATAATTGATTAGGCCAATTTGGTTGGACCAAGAAATTTATTTTGACTGGTAACTAATTTATTAGGGTCGGAAAATAAATATTTATTTGAAAAGGATTAAAAGGGGAATTTTGCATTTGCGAGTTAAATTGGACCGAGAGTACAAAAGTATTTTGTACAGGCTCGCGTGCACGGGAGTACACCGAAAGGCGGCAGCCCATGAAAATGGGCTGGACATGCGCAGCCCATGATGAGGGCATCGCGAGTTGGGCTCACAAGCAAGGCAAAGCCCGCAAGGGCTTTGCCTGCTATGTGCATGGGTCAACACGCGGATCCCTTGGATCCACCTGTATAACCCGTATGAGGATGGGGGTTTTACTCCCATCCCACATTGCTAATGGGGAGCAAAGTTTTGCTCCCCAAGTCTATATATAGGTTGTCCCCTCTCCTTTCAAAGTACACAGTGTGCACAACAGCTCATAGTATAAATCCTAAGCGAGATTCGAAAAGAATAATCTCTCGGGTAATTGAGAAAGTTATTTTTGACGAGCCTGAATTTATTCGGGCACCTCTAGTTTATATTTTCGGGTGAGTCTTCTGGAGTGGTCTAGCAACTACTCGAGGCTTCTTAGTTCTTCCTCCCGGGGAGGTTTTGGTTGGTGGGGTTCGTGTGGATACTGATAGAGGCTATCCTACGATTGGAGGCTTGTGCAAGAAGGTTCTACAAAAGCATGCTTCGACTGGTAAGTTCTTTTTCTTTCACTTTTAATTATTAGGTCTTTTTCTTTAAGCGTTTTTAGACTTAATGATTATGCTTAGGTTGTTTTGCATGCTTAGTTTATTTTATGCTTAGGTTATAGTTAAGAGTTATAACTTGCTTAGTATAAAATAAATATGCTAGGATATAATTTGGAATTATGGTATGCCTAGTCCTTTTGCATGCTAACCTAGGTAGGGAATTATCTAGTTAAGGTTTTATTTAATTTATATGCAACTAATAGGAGTTCCTGGGGACATGGATAAAATTTTGAATTTCCGCCATGCCTGTTATGCATGTTCAATCTGACTATCAGTTCCCAACAGTGGTATCAGAGCCTGCCTATTTAGTGCATAATTAAGTTAGAAGCGAACTAAATATTATTTTCTATATGAAATGATTTGTTTATTTGATTGTTTGGAACAATATATATGAACTTGTGCCGTTCATTTCAAGATTAGAAAATGGTTAAGAATAATTTTGGATAAGCTTGCAATTTATTTAAATTACATGGGTTATAGATGCTTCCAATTTACATGAATTGGAAGAACGAAATTTATTAGTTCGAGAAAATCCATTGGTCTTCAGGTTTGTGCCCGTATTTGTTCTGGCTAAGGATTGGACTTGGTGTCTACTCCTTATAGGGCACCTCTCCTACCTGGGAACCTATATCGGTGAAATTTGAATTGACCAACGGGGATTAATATGAACTAATTTATTTTTAGTATATAAGATGGTGCTTATATATGTTTCTGTAACAAAGTAAAAAAATTAAATTTATCAAATAAAAGCTTAAAGGAAATGCAATATAAATATAACAAATAAAAGTGTTAATTATTTTGCGTATAATCTAGGTTGATGGAATAATTATAATAAAGAGCTGAACCCACCTAAGGTTAGACCTTATAAATTAATTCTAAAATTCCCTGAATTAATACAAGTTATTATAATTTTGTCCATCTGATAAAATCCTAGATTGGGTGAGACGTTTAACACCAATAAAATCCCAAAGTATATATATTAAGGCAAGTTATAGTCTTCCTTACTCAAATTTATAATACGGTCTCTTTGGGCTATCAAAGTGCTACGCAAAGCATTCCTTCTAGTCCACATTGATTGGTTGTAAAGTTTGGGATAGGGTCTCCCTTAACAGAGCTACGGTAGTCCACCATAAAATTGGGTGCTAGGCCCAGATCTGAAACATATTCAAGGAGATGCTAATATAAGAGCACACGTCCCTTGGGATTAGGGAACTTGAATGAATTAGCAATTGCATGCGATGCAAATGGAATGGGATTCCAACTATGACTTACTATTATGACTTGACTCATAAAATTGGGGGTTGTAATAAACTAGTTATAGATGCTACCTACTAGGAAATTTAGCTGGGCTAAAATTCCCGAATTCAATAGAATGGGCTATTGTAAATTTCGAAGAAAATAGTAGGAAAATGTATTTAATTAAAAGTCCTTATATTAAATGCATGTACTTAAACTAATATCTAAACTCTTTTCTTTTCTTATATCTTAGGTTGAATATGAACTCCATTTTAAAAATCCGTTTTAAATACATCCAAACTTTAACAGCAATTAACTACCATGAATGGATCAAAGACATAAGGGATATCCTTAAGGATTATGAATTAGCATACGTTCTTGAGGATCCATTCGCAGGAATTCCTAGCATTGATGCACCGGCTATTATTAAGGATGTATGGTTGAAATATATTAAGGATTCGGTTTATATCTTATGCTTGCTGTTAGATACTATGAATCCTGAGATACGTTCACTGTGCAATCACATGAGTCTGCAAACCATGTTGATCCATCTAAAGAGTTTGCCTGAAAAGGCAAGTTATGAAAGGCTCAAATTAACCAGTGAACTTTCAAACTCTAAGATGAAGGAAGGGACAAGTGTTGTAGCACACATCAACAAGATTAGAGATTTCTTGGAGAAATTGGAATCGTTGGGATCTTTGATCGGACAATCCTTAGGATTGGATATCCTATTGGATTCTTTACCCATTAGCTACGCTGATTTTGTAAAGGAACATTGCTTCAAACTTCACGACTGTACTTTCCCAAAAATTATTGATGCATTAAGAAAATTCGATGCCAAAAGCAAAGAAGTTTCAAGAGAGTCTACAAACAAACATTCTCCAGAAAATGGCTCAGAGGATTCTGTCACCAAAGGAGTAGTTAAAGGGTTTAAAAGGAAGAAGAGGACATGTAAGTATGTCTATGACCAATGTAACGTGCCATTGGAACAAGAATTACAAAGCCCCTACTTCTAAGCATTTGAAGAAGAAGCCTGCAGAGGCATCTACTTTAGGTATGTTTGTAATTGACAATTTTTCTACTTTTCCCCGTGAATCCACTTGGGTATTAGATACTGGTTGTGGTTCTTATATCTATACTTTTGTGTGGGGACTAAGGAATAGTAGAAGACTTGCAAAAGGGGAGATGGACCTACGCGTGGGAAATGGAGCCAAAGTTACTGCATTAGCCGAAGGAAGCTTTAGTCTTGTTTTGCCAAGTGGACTTGTTTTAATTTTGAGTAATTGTTGCTACATTCCAAGTGTTACTAAGAATATTGTATCTGTTGCGTGTTTAGCAGCAGAGGGATTTGAAATTTTATTTTCGAATAATAATTGTCAGATTCGTTTGAATAATATTCTTTATGGTTATGGAATGTTAAAAGGTGGCATTTATGTTCTTGATACTAAAACAGAAGTTTTCAATATAAACAATGTGAAGAAAGTTAAATTAGATAATGAGAATACCTTATACTTATGGCATTGTCGTTTAGGCCACATAAAACAAAGATCGCTTAACCAAGTTGCATAAGCATGGAGACTTGGGCCCAATAGACTTGGAGTCTTATGGTGATTGCAAACCTTGTTTAAGCGGAAAAATGACAAAGTTACCCTTTCAAAGAAAGGGTAAGGGGGCCACGAGTAAATTGGAACTTATACATACTAATGTATATGGTCCAATGAGTGTTTAGGAACTAGGAGGATACTCCTACTTCATAACCTTTATTGATGATTACTCACGATACAGTTATTTATACTTGATGAAGCACAAGTCTGAAAGTTTTGAAAAGTTTAAACTATTTAAAGCTAAAGTAGAGAAACAGCTTGAGGAAAGTATTAAAACACTTCAATCGGATCGAGGTGGAGAATACTTAAGTCAGGAGTTTCAGGATTATCTAAAGGAAAAAGGGATAGTTCCCCAGTGGACCCCTCTTTATACACCCCAACACAATAGAGTGTCAGAAAGGAGGAATCAAACTTTATTAGATATGGTCAGGTCCATGATGAGCCATGCAGATCTTAGTAAATCCTTTTGGGGATATGCACAGGAGAGCGCGGTTTATATTTTAAATAGAGTGCCCTCTAAATCAGTTGATTTTACACCTTATGAAAGATGGTATAACAAAAAGCCATCTCTAACTCACTTAAGAGTATGGGGATGTCCTGCTATGGTAAAGAGGATAGCATCAGATAAGCTGAATGCCAAGGCTGTAAATGTCTGTTCATTGGATATCCAAAGGAAACAATTGGATATCTGTTTTACCAACCCAAAGCACAAAAGGTATTTGTGTCTCAAAATGCTCACTTTTTGGAAAAGGAAGACTTACTTGCAAAAGTCAGTGGGAGCAATATTGAACTGGAAGTTCAAGAGGAAGAAATAGACAATCAACTGATTGACCCCGTTCTAGATACACAAGAGAGTGTGATCCAAGAACAACCTGTCGAAACACAATCATTGTGAAGATCGGGTTGGGTTTATAAGGGTCTCGATAGATATGGGTTTATCATCACTGATGATAAGGAACTATATCTTATGGAGGACGATGAATCAAGGACATATGATGTGGCAATAAAAAGCTCAAATTCTGATAAATGGCTGAAAGCCATGAAATCAGAAATGGATTCCATGTACGAGAACCAAGTTTGGAATTTGGTTGATGCATCGCAAGAGGTTAGACCAATTGGGTGCAAATGGGTCTTCAAGAAGAAGACAGACATGGATGGTAATGTAATTACCTATAAAGCAAGGTTGGTTGTGAAAGGTTATAGTCAATGGGAAGGTATTGACTATGATGAAACCTTCACATCGGTAGCCATGCTTAAATCCATAAGGATACTCCTCATCATTGCTACTCATTACAATTATGAGATCTGGTAGATGGATGTAAAAACAGCATTCCTGAATAGGGATTTAGACCAGGATGTGTATATGACATAACTTGAGGGTTTTACATCTCAGAATGGCTCGAAGGTATGCAAGCTACAAAGTCCATTTATGGACTAAAGCAGGCATCTAGGAGTTGGAATATAAGGTTTGATTAGACAATCAGGGAACTGGATTTTCTGCCCAAATGCAAATGAGCCTTATGTTTACAAGAAGGTTAGTGGGAGTGCAGCCGTTTTTCTAGTATTGTATGTTGATGACATTCTGCTAATATGAAACGACATTTCTCTTCTTTAAAACGTTAAAGTGTGGTTGTCAAGAAAGTTCTCCATGAAAGACCTTGGTGAAGCAGCATTTATACTAGGTATAAAGATCTACAAGGATAGATCCAAGAGGCTGTTAGGTCTTTCTTAAAGTACATATATAGACAAGGTATTGAATAGGTTCAACCACTAAGAAAGGTTATCTCCCGAGGACAAAAGGGATAAACCTATCTAAGGCTGAGTGTCCAAAGACAGCTCAGGAGAGAATGCACATGAAGAATATACCCTCTGCATCCGTGATAGGATCTATCATGTATGCTATAATGTGTACTAGGCCAGGATGTCTCTCAGGCTTTGAGCTTTACGAGCAGATATCAGTTAGATCCAGGTGAAAAGCACTGAATGGCCGTCAAGGCAATCCTTAAGTATTTGAGAAGGACTAAGGATGAGTTCTTGATTTATGGAGAGGCTGACCTCACAATTAGAGGCTACACTGATGCGAGTCTTCAATCTGACAAGGATGATTTTAAGTCTCAGTCAGGTTTTGTGTATGTGTTAAATAGAGGAACGGTATGCTGGTGGAGTTCCAAGCAAGAAACTACTGCTGATTCAACCACGAAATCTAAAAACATTGCAACATGCGAAGCAGTAAAAGAAGTTGTCTGGTTAAAGGGATTTATTGGTGATCTCGGTATGGTGTCTGAGGTTGTTGTTCCAATTACTTTGTATTGTGATAACAATGGTGCCATAGTCAGGCAAAGGAACGAGGGTCTCATCAGAAAAATAGACATGTATCCAGAAAGTACCATATAATCAGGGAGAACATTGATGCTAAGATAATAAGATTAGAATATGTACCCACTAATCCAAACATCGCAGATGGTCTTACAAAGCCATTGACTCAAGTCAAACATGACCAGCATGTTAAAGCGTATGGATTAAGACATATGGCTAGTTGGCCTTAGTTCAAGTGGGAGTTTGTTGGATATGATGTATGCCCTTAAGGCAATCAGGGCGATATATCTTAATTATGTAATAGTATGAATAATTTGTTTAATCAATAAAGGCATTTGTTCTTTTGTTTATATCAATGTGTTTCTATGTATATATATTATAGCTGGTTAAATATATTCATTGATGTATGTATACAAAAGTCCTTGACATATCATAGCATGAAGTCAGAGAAATTATAGTTGGACTATATCTCGTGGAACCTGCTTCATGTGCAATTATGATTATGTCTAAACTATCCCTAGTCATAGTTTCATCAAGAAAGGATATTGATGAAGATGAAAGACTAGCATGTTGTCAACTTTCTTGGAAAGGGTCCAACCAGTCAATCTCCTAAGGACTGAAGGTGGTGCCTTAAGTTTGACACATGGATATATCTGGGAGATATGTTGGAGACCGCAGTAAGATAAACACTTGGTATATATATCAATGTGTTAGTGTTTATCTTCATGCAATAAGCTTTGCGAACGTCCACGTTCCTGAGATACTAGTTACCTTGTGGGGTACTGTTGCTATACTTTGGGTCATTACTATGCACTCATTAATTTAGGGTGTTACGGGTGATTACAGGTATGGTGATGATAGCACGTTGGTAAGCTGAGTAGTCGAAAAGAATCCATCGCTCCGGAAATATTAAGGAGTTGTACCTGGCCCCTTGTTGAAGTGATGATTGCCATAAACCTCTGATCAGAGTATGTGTTTGATAGAAATAATTTTTAGTCATACACACTATGGTAAAAGGCAATATACTTTGGTAACAAGTTAACTACTGGGATAGCTTGGAGCAACCTTGCTATTAGTGGGTTAACACTTTAACCAAACCTTATAAACCAGATGGTACTAATATTAAAGAATGGAAGGAATTTATCGCACTGGATAACTATTGCATTAACCGGGATTAAGTCATACGCAAAAATGAAGTTCCGAGTAATGGGGGATGGTAGACCCTTGCTAGAGGCGTACTACAGTTGTTTAAGGTAATCGAGTTCTATTCACGGTCTAGAGCATCGAGCCAATGGATTATTATTTGATTAGTTAAAATTTATTAGATCAATTTTGGATAAACCAAAGTATTTATTTAAACGTAACTGATTAATTGGAGTCATGAATAAATTATAATTGATTAGATCAATTTTGGTTGGACCAAGAAATTTATTTTGACTGGTAACTAATTTATTAGGGTCGAAAAATAAATATTTATTTAAAAAGGATTAAAAGGGGAATTTTGCATTGGCGAGTTAAATTGGACCGAGAGTACAAAAGTATTTTGTACAAGCTCGAGTGCGCGGGAGTACACCGAAAGGTGCGCAAGTAATGCTGGGCATTACTCGCGGCAGCCCATGTTAATGGACTGGACATGCGCAGCCCATGATGGGCGCGCAGCGAGCTGGGCTAGCGTCATGGGTCGCGAGGCCCAGCTCGCAAGCAAGGGCTTTGCCTTGCAACACACAGCGTGCATAGTGTGCACGGGTCAACACGCGGATCCCTTGGATCCTCGTGTATGACCCGTATAGGGATGGGAGTTTTACTCCCATCCCACATTGCTAATGGGGAGCAAAATTTTGCTCCCCAAGCCTATATATAGGTTGTCCTCTCTCCTTTCAAAGTACACAGTGTGCACCACAGCTCATAGTATAAATCCTAAGCGAGATTCGAAAAGAATAATCTCTCAGGTAATTGAGGAAGTTATTTTTTAGGAGCATGAATTTATTCAGGCACCTCTAGTTTATATTTTCGGGTGAGGCTTCTGGACTGGTCTAGCAACTACTCGAGGCTTCTTAGTTCTTCCTCCCGGGGAGGTTTTGGTTGGTGGGGTTTTTGTGGATACTGATAGAGGCTATCCTACGATTGGAGGCTTATGCAAGAAGGTTCTGCAAAAGCATGCTTCAACTGGTAAGTTCTTTTTCTTTCTCTTTCAATTATTAGGTTATTTTCTTTAAGCGTTTTTAGACTTAATAATTATAATTAGGTTGTTTTGCATGCTTAGTTTATTTTATGCTTAGGCTATAGCTTATAGTTATAACATGCTTAGTATAAAATAAATATGCTAGGATATAATTTGGAATTATGGTATGCCTAGTCCTATTGCATGCTAACCTAGGTAGAGAATTATTTAGTTAAAGCTTTATTTAATTTATATGCAACTAATAGGAGTTCCTGGGGACATGGATAAAATTTTGAATTTCCGCCATGCCTGTTATGTATGTTCAATCTGACTGTCAGTTTCCAACAAAGTATACCCAAGCTTGAGGTATAAAATGATTTTAGGAGAAAAATTAGAGCACTCAAATTAACCCTTATACCCAATAGTGTAGTATTTCCCAAAGTACTCAATTTACTCCCCTAGCTTCTCTTAAGCTCTTTTGTAGGAAATTTAACTCTCTACAAAAGGAAAATCTCAAATTTTGTTTGATGAATTTGGATTATGGGAAATGCCTATTTTATAGGCAAAAAAAGTTACATCAACTTTTCAATTGGCAATTAATATGTCAATTACTAACTACCATATTCCTACCTTATTTATTGGCAATTAATTAGCCTCCAAATTGATTGAATTAATTAGCCTCCAAATTGATTTGGACTTAACAATTTCAACACGATTTTGGGTTCATTGGTACCTGATCTGAGCTTATATATTTTATACTAATGAATTCTTGCATTTAATTTTAATAAGTTTTATGATATATTAAGGACTTTAGATAAATAATATAATTATACGTAATTTTGTCATTTTATTTTTTAAAATCTATAAAAAAATATTTACAGGTAATGGGCAAGCTTGAGAATGACCTCGTAAGTCTGGCTCATGTCCGAAGTTTTAAAGTGTGGGCCAGACTGGATTTGGGTTGATACTTTTAGTCAAAATTTCAACGAAGCATGGCCCGACCGATAAACATGCTTGATAAAAAGTGTGATTTTGGCAAATTTCCTTATACCGAGACTGGAGCAATTGGTCTTAATACTTAAATAGACTCTTCATGCTTTTTACTTTTCACAATGAAAAGTGCAGATAGACCTGGGCATGAGTTGAACTGGGTCGGGTTTAGGTCGGGCCCAATCGAGCCTAACTAAAAAATTAGTGGTCCAAGCCCTGCCCAATCGATAGAAAATAAAAGTCGAGCTCCGGCCGGGTCAGGCCTTTATAAAATAATCAAAATCCAAATCCAGACACGGGCCTACTAATTAATATATATAATTAAAATTTAAAAATTTTTTAATAAAAAACAATTATAATAAAATATTGTAACCAAATTATTAATATAACTCACAAAATTGAGTTTTTGTAAAAAAAAAAATTCACCACATACGGGCTTACAATAATAATAAAGGAAAATCTTATCCCACCCTATCCGAGTGTGGACTCAAACTTGCGACCTCTAGGATCACAATTTCAAGACTCAACTATTGGACCAAGATTTTGCCGCAAATTAAATTTAAATGCTAAACTTTTAAAAAAAAATTGAATTTTTCAACAATTATTGGTATTATATATATGTTTATTATAAGTCTAGGTCAAGTTTGAGTTTTTGGACTAAAACTAAACTTATCCCTACCTTTATTCACTTCGGGACGATTCTTCAATTAGTATGTCAAAACTTATCGAGGGAAAGGCGGGCCTTATAAGCCGACGAGATAGTATCCAAATCTAAGTTTAGATAAGGATATTGCGAAAAAAAAAAATAGACGCAAATGTATCGTAATTCTAAAATTAAATATTTAAAAAAAAGGAGGAATAACTGCCAATGCCGCTTCTATCTAATCCATTCAATAATTTAAACATTAAACTTGAGCATTTAAACCACGCTTCTAATTAATCTCATTTTTTAATTAAGTAGCTACAACTACAAGAACACAAAAAAACTTAGGAAAAAGACAACATTATCCTAACAAGTAACAACTACTGCCAAATAATTCAGCGAAACATCCCATCTCTTACTGCATTCGAAACCCACTCAAAACCCTACCTTTCCAAACACACATTACTCTACTCTCTTTTTCAAGTCAAACCCATTTTTTGAAACATAAAAAAGATTACTTTTTTACATAATTGAACAGCTGCTGCCACTTTCTTCATCACTGAACATTATTGCAGAGTTATGGCCATTGAAATTAGGCAGTTGGTCAGTGTAATAGCCAGTGTTAGGTGGAACAAAAGGTGATCTATGATACATTAATTGAGGTGGTTGTTGTTGTTGATTTTGCATATTCATCATCATTGCTTGAATCCCATTACTGGATTGGACTGGATTTGAACCATTGAAACCAACAAGATTCATCAGTCTTCCAATTTCACTATTTCCCCTTTTTCCCTCCTCATCTCCAAGATAATTCATTTTTAGACCTGTCATTGTTTTTTGATTCATTTCACCAACTGAGTTAATTTTTAACCCCAAATTCTGATTTGGGTTCCCTTTCTTTTGATCAATCGGGTTAATTTTTAGACCCAATTGACTTGACTTCATAAAACTTAGTTCATCCTCTTCATCATCATCTTCATCATTGAAATAGTCATCATCTTCTTCTTCTGAGCTAAAAGCTGGGAACTTTGGATGATTCTTGAGAGCTTCTAGGCCTTTAATGGCACTACTGCTGCTTTTGTTTGGGCCTTTGTTGCTGTTGTTGTCATATAGGCCTTTAAGGTGTTGGTTATTGGGTTTTTGAGACCAAATTTCAGCATGTTTACCAGCTTTGCCCAGTTTCTTCATCAAAGTTGCAGAATCTATACTACCTAATACTGTTACCTTTTGTTGATCTGCATCTATGTTCACTTGGTATACACCTGCTATAAAAGAAGCAGAAAAATAAGAAAAAGAACTGATTTTTTTTGTTTTGCTTGATTGAATATTCTGACTTTTTAGAGAGCTATAATATGACATTTTTCTTCCAAATTTTGAGCAACAAAGACAAAAAAAATGAAACATAACAACACATAGTAATTACTACATAACAAAATGGAAAGAATGTAAAGAAGCAAAGCACCTTCAGTTCTCTGTAATAGTTTTTTAACCTTCTGCTTACAACCATCACAATGTATGTTCACTTTGAGAACACAAGTCTGCAAATTAAAGAAAGAAAAAACAATGGCAAAAACATTAAAAAAAAAACAAACATTGCTATTGATACCATAAAAGAAATAAAAGAACAGAAAGAATGTGATCAAGAGAGAAAGAGAAAGAAACCTGGATCTTGAAAAGCTTATAGTCTTCATCTTTAGTCATTTCTCTAACAGTTGTATAAAATTTGGAGGAAAAGTGAAGACTTTAACACTAGTTAACTAATAATAGTTGAAAGACAGTGAGATGAACTGAAAGGGGTTTTACTTGAACAAATAAACAAGTAGGCTTTTGTTTTGTATTGTTTGAGTTATATAAAGCCTGGTCTCTTAATGTTTGAGTTCTCAAAAGAAACCAAAACAAAAGCACATGGGTGGGTTTGTTTTGATGGGAGACTTCAAATTTGTGCTCCTTTTAAATCTAAAGAGCATACAATAAACTAATGTAAACATTAAAAAAAGACCCAATTCCAAGATTAAAAAAATAGGACAGAAAAGAGGGAATGAAATTGTCAGAATATTTAATAGGGGAGAGAGTAGAAAGAGAACACAAAAAGGCAAGGGAGAGAAATATTTGTGTTGCTTGTGTCATTAAATTCCATTAAGTTCACCAAAGATTAGAGGTTCAATTCAAATCCAATCAATTTAATTTAAAGTATGTTCTTTTTTAATTTATAAAAATTGAATTGAACTGAAATAATTTTAATATTTAATTATATCATAAAAATTAGTAATTTTGTTTATTTATATCTAAATTTTTGTCGGATGGATATTAAAAATATAATATACATCAGTGAAAAATTATGAAATTTTTTAAACAGTGCAGATATTTTTTTCAATAAATTATGATAACAAACTTTAAAAAATTATAAAAAATAAAAAAAAGTCTCTAAAAATTACTCAAATCCTCACAAATATTTTTTAAATAATAGGGTTAAATTATTAGAATATTGAATTGTTTAAAATATTCAATGCAACACCGTTATTATGAAATCATAGGCCCCTTTTGCAAATTTTTTGGAACTATAGACCCCATTTTGCAAAACAAATTTCACAGACCCTGTTTTGCAAATGAGTGAAGCCACATGGTACTTTTATTAAATTTACTCTTCAATTTATGTCCATCAAATTCAGTTCAATTGAAAAAAAGTCAATCTTAATACCGGAAAAATAATATGATCGAACCTATATTGGGGAACTTAACTAATATTATCAGAGGCAATGGACTCTTAGAATTCATTGCCAAAGCTAGCTCATTCAGCCCACTCACAACAGGGTTCACACCATTCTCCAATCCCCTCGTGCTACGTTACGAGGCAGTTATCACACCCATCTTACGTACTTTATAAAGGAACAAAACACATTCACTATGAGGTAACAAATTCTCTCGCTCTCATTTTCATACTGCTGGGTTATATTTTCAGTATGTTTTTGTGTTTATTTCCATATCATTGAAGCCATGTTTTTAGTCTTTATGGCCGCTATTACTTTCTTTTCTGTCTCTTTCAGGTTTTAAGGCAATTCGGAGAAAACATGCAATATTTGGAGAAAAAGAGCCTCTCACCGATACCTGAAGCAGGCAGCAGGAGCGATAGCTGGTCCCGGTGACTCCAGAACACTTCAGAACGAACAAGATGACATCAATACCGGTGCACAGCGCATCCAGATCTGGAAGTTACCCAATTCGGGCAAATCCTATTCAGGAAGAGCCATCTCAAAAGGAAGTTCGATCTCTTTCCTAATCTCATAAAAGGAAGGATTTTACTGTCATTTGTAGACCAAGACTAAAAGGAAATGAATCCGTCAAAATAAATACAAAGAGTCCTATTTTGTCACTAAAGAGGAAGCATAAGGAGGAACACTCAGCTATAAATACCAAGGTCGGCGAGTCTCAAATGATCCATTCATTCATACACAATTGGTACAAAATTCCAATCCAATCTATCATTCAGGCATTCTAGTCTAGCTTTAGTCTTTGTGTTCTTTAATTTTTGAGTACTTTGATTTACAGTTTTGGTTTTGAACATTTCTAAGTTTAATTTACAATTTCATTTCAGTTTTAATCCTTTGTTTTGATTTAAGTCTTTATATTCTCAGTATGATTCATTTTCAGTCTCTTTACATTTATACATATTTAAATTCAGCCATGTTTAACTAGAGCTCTCATGGCTTGACCAATTAATGGTCAAGACTGAGTTTAGATGTGTGAGGACCGTAATTGAATACAGAAATTTGCAAGGCGACCTATTTACCAATCTTGGTTCTTGAAGGGTTTTATGGTAAGAATATCACTTGGTCTTGTTGTTTGGACTGATCACCCATTTGGTAAGTCTTTGTGATTATTGTTAATCTGTATTCTTGCATCCGTAATTGTGCCGGATGAGGGATGAAGAAACAACGGTCTCCACCGAGACTGGAGAAAGGTAATCTTATGCCTGTTGGGAGTGCTTCACTACCGGTCTGTAAGGATTTAGGTTTTTCTTATTTCTATTGCTATTTACTGTCGAGCTCTCAGTGCGAAGTCGAGAGATACAATGAGTAAGAGTGAGGTTATGGCGCGAAGTCAGATCTCCATACACAGTAAGGAAAAGTTGCTAGTACTGTACTGTGCATGAGTATTAGTATAACTAAATCTAGGTCTCGTTGCAATTAATTTCTTATCCTATGATCACCATAATATTCAGTTTTGTCCTATATTAGTTGAGCCATTATTTCCTATTACTTGCTTTATTTAGTTTTTATCCACGAATTCCCATCAACAATGCTTTTAGGTCACATTGTCTACCATCTTCTTAGAATAACGTTGTCAAATATCATTCCTTGTGGATTCTACCCCCGCTCACTGCTAACTCCAAGTTCATTTTGCGTAGGGATTTATTTTTGGTGGTCTCGACACCCATCAAATTTTGGCGTTATTACCGGGGAATGGTTACTTTTGACTAGTTTTTCAACATAGATAACCAGAACCACAGGTTATAGCAGTGAATTCCTCTACGATCGAGAAATGGAAAGATCCAATAGAGCTCGTGCTAAGCAAGCCCAAGAGCGTAAAGACTCAAAACATCAGGCAGAGACTTCAAATGAACCCCACGATGATCAAATCACTATAGAAGGACTGTCTGACTATTCGACTAACTCAGAATCAGAGCCTGAAACAGCCATCGTGGCCATGGTTAGTCAAGAGCAGTCAATCTGAGACCTTACACGGGTCCTGGTGAACCAACAACCTTTCTGCATCACTTATCCAGACGAAACTGAAGATAACAATTTCGAGATGAGATTTGGGTTTGTCCATAGCTTACCCAAATTCGCCGAAAGAGCCACTGATGACCCTTACAAACACTTGCAGAAATTGCATTTGACGGTGTGTTCCATAAATTCACCTAAGGTCGATCTAAACCTTGTGAAATTGAAGTCCTTTACTTTCTCTCTTAAGGACTCAGCCAACGACTGGTTTTGTCATTTGAAACCAGGATCAATCACATTATGGGAACAGATGTCGAGAGTCTTCCTTGATAAATACTTTCCAGCATCGAGAGTTACCACTTTAAAAAGGCAGATCTGTTCAGCCAAGATGAAAGACACAGAGAATCTCCATGAGTATTACGAAAGGTTCCAACACCTTTTGGCAGCCTGCCCATCTCATTGATTCATTGATCAAGCCTTAGTCCAGACTTTCTATGAGGGACTGTCGTTCTCCATGCGGTCCATGTTAGATGCTGCTAGTGGGGGTACTCTCATCAACAAGACCCCAACTTAGGGTTGGGAAATCATCAAGACTATGGCAGAAACCGCTCAACAGTTTGGCAATCATGAAGGAAAATCTACATCGAGACCTGTCAACGAGGTTAACTCTTACGATCTCAATGATAAAATAGAAAGACTCGCCAAACTTGTGCATAAAATAGTTGTCCAGACCGAGGTCACGAAGGAGTGCAAATTGTATAAAAAGACTACTCATGCTACTTATGAATGTCCTCACATAGGAGGCCTTAAGTTTAAGCAAGTCCATGCCATGGGGAACTATAGCAATTATAGCAATTATGGTAACTATTGGAACTACGGTAACCATAGTAACTATGTTAACTAGGGGAACAAACAACCATAAATCCCGCCACCACAGAGAAATCAAATAGGATGGCAAGATCGTCTAGCACTCGCTTGGAGAAATAACGACCGCCAATAACCACAAGGACCACAAAATCAGCTCGTGGTGAGAAATTAGCAGAACGCGATAGTATCGAGACCTCCTCAACAAGTCCAGCCCAACCTACCTTAGCAGCCATAATATAATCCTTATGTGCTTTTCACTACTCTCATTGAGAGCTCCAATATGCGATTTGAACTCGTAGGCGATCGGATACAAGGACTACAAGGTAATTTCTCAAAACTGGAAAAACAGATGGCCAAGATAGCTAGCACCCTCTTTAAGATCGAGAATATGGGAAGACTTCAATCCCAAATAGAGGACAATCCAAGAGATAATGTCAGCGTGATCTCGCTAAGGGAAACGGAAGAGACTCAATCGGAACCACCTAGAGCAGAAATAGAGGATGAAGTCATAATGATTCCCGATGAACCAGAGGAACCGGTGATTTCTACCGAGACTAGACCTCCTTTTCGAGAAAGACTAGAAAATACCAAAAAGCCAAAGGAAGAGAAAGAGATCTTCGAGACCTTGAGGAAAGTCGAGATCAACATCCTGTTGCTCAATGTGATTAGACAGATACCTAAATATGCGAAATTCCTCAAAGGGTTGTGTACTAAAAGGAAGAATCAGCATGGCCTGGATAAGGTCGTATTGGGGAAAATGTGTCTACCGTGATCCAACGCAAATTACCCATTAAGCTGAAGGACCAAGGAATGTTTGCTATCAATTACACCATAGGTCAGGTTAGAATTCAGAAAGCTATGTGTGATCTCGGTGCATCTATAAATGTCATGCCTTCCTCTATCTACCAGTAAATATCAGCCAACCACAATATGCCTCTCAAGGAGACCAAGACTGTCTTGCAGCTCGCAGATTGCTCTTTCGTCTACCCTAAGGGAATTTTGGAAGACGTATTGGTGAAGGTAAATGATTTTTTTTTCCCATTGACTTTTATGTTCTTGATATGTGTGATGTAGATAGAAATGGGGAACTTATATTTGCTGCTAGGGAGACCATTCCTGAGTACTGCCAAGACTAAAATCAACGTACACAATGGTTCTCTCACTATGAAGTTCAATGGGGAAGTAGCCACTTTCAATGTTTATGATGCTACGAAGACCCCAGAAGAAGATTCGAGCTTATGCAGTATTGATAGCCTTGATCCCATCATACAAAAAAATTTTGAGCTCAATCTTTCAAACAAGTACTTGGTCACTTTGAATGAAGCACTTGACATCGAGAGCCTTAATGATATTAATCTAGATGAAAAGGTGAAAGAGGCTATTCATGATCTTGATTCACCTCAACCTACATCGAGACCTAAACCAAAACTTGCTCTGCGACCTTTCAAGAAACTCACCCCTTGCATCATCCAACTACAGGAACTTGAACTCAAAAGCCTGCCAAGTCACCTCAAGTATGCTTTCTTGGGGGATAATGACACGCTCCCGGTGATCTTCTCAAGTAAATTAAGTCCTGTTAAGAGAAACAATTGGTCTCCTTGCTCTAGCAATATAAGGAGGCGATTGGATGGACTATAGCTGATATAAAAGGGATTAGTCCTTCCACTTGCATGCACAAAATCAAGTTGGAGGAGAACACCAACCTCAAAGGTGACTCAATCCTCCTATGATGGAAGTAGTGAAGAAAGAATTGATCAAGCTCATGGAGGCTAACCTCATTTACCCTATCTCTGAACGATGCAGGAGAACCAGTCCAGACGAGAATACAGTATGGATGGATAGTTTGTATTGACTACTGCAAGCTCAACGCCTCAACCAAGAAAGACCATTTTCCACTACCATTCATTGATCAGATGCTGGAGAGTCTAGTAGTAAAGTCTCATTTCTGCTGTCTTGATGGAATGTCAAGCTTCTATTGGATCTCGGTAGCACCTGAAGACCAGGAAAAGACAACATTTACATGTCCCTTTGGCACCTTTGCTTACAGACAACTGCCTTTTAGTCTCTACAATGCTCCTGCCACATTCCAGAGGTGCATGATTAGTATCTTTTCTAATTACGTGGAAAACATCATTGAGGTATTCATGGATGACTTTATTATGTATGGTGATTCTTTTGATATATGTCTCAATAACCTTGCTAAGATTCTTAAACGTTGCATTGAATCTGATTTAGTGCTTAGCTATGAAAAATGCCACTTCATGGTAGACCAGGGTATGATATTAGGACATGTTGTATCTAAGAAGGGTATTGAAGTAGATAAAGATAAAATTGATGTTATTTAGTCCTTACCTTACCCCACTTCTGTAAAAGAAGTTAGGTCTTTTTTTAGGCATGCAGGTTTTTATCGTAGGTTCATCAAGAATGTTTCAAAGATCATCGAGCCCCTATGCAAATTACTTCAGAAAGATGCTAACTTTGAGTTTGGAGATCCTTGTAAAGAAGCCTTTGACACTATCAAGAAGAAGTTAGTCTTTGCACCCATTATCCAAGCACCCAATTAGGACCAGCCCTTCGAGATCATATGCGGCGCAAGCTATAAGGCAGTCGGAGCAGTATTGGGACAACGGGTTGGTTGAGAGCCTCATGTCATTTATTATTCCTCCCGGACTCTCGATGTAGCTCAGCAGAACTACACCATGACTGAGAAAGAGCTCCTTACTATCATTTTTGCATTCAGAAAATTCCTTCTTACCTTCTCTATTCCAAGGTCATTGTATACTCAGACCATGCTACTCTGAGGTACCTTATGACCAAGAAAGATGCCAAGCTAAGACTGATTCGATGGATCCTTTTGCTTTAACAATTTGACATCGAGATCAGAGATAAAAAGGGGACAGAGAACCTGGTGGCCGATCATCTCAGCAGACTGTCCAACGTAGAAAAGCCAAAAGAAGTACAGGACAAATATCTTAGGGAAAGTCTCTTTGCTATCACTGAGACTCTATGGTATACAGACCTTGTCAATTTCCTTACCACCAGAAGGTTCCTAGAGGATTTCACGTACAATGACAAGGACAAAACAAAGATGGAAGCTGATAGGTACTTCTGGCATAATCCTTATCTATGGAGACAAGGGAAAGATCTAATTTTGAGGAGGTGTGTTTATGGGGAAGAGATATCAAGACTTTTGCAAGCATGACACTCTGAAGTCTATGGAGGTCACGATGGACCAAGGAGAATGGCGCAACGCATTCTTGAGTGCTGATTTTATTAGCCCCACATCTTTCGGGACTCCTATATATTTTGTAAGGCATGTGACAATTGTCAACACATTGGTAATCTTGGACGTCCAGATCAGCTCCCGATGACTCCTATTTTGGTCGTCGAGATCTTTGATGTCTGGGGTATAGACTTTATGGGCCCTTTTCCTTCTTCTTATGGGTTCAAATATATCCTTCTAGCAGTTGATTATGTCTCCAAGTTGATAGAAGCCAAGATAACCAGAAATGATGACGGAAAGACCGTAGCAGACTTCATCCAGTATAATATCATCTACAGATACGGGACACCGAGACTACTCATTAGTGATCGTGGTACACATTTTTGCAACAAGATGATCTTGGCTTTACTAACTAAATGGCGAGTCAAGCACATAACTTCCACAGCATACCATCCACAGATAAATAGACAGGCTGAGGTGAGCAACAGAGAGGTCAAGCTCATCTTGGAGAAAACAGTCAATCCCAATAGGAAAGACTAGAGTCTTTGTCTCTTTGAAGCTCTCTAGGCAGTCCGCACAGCATTGAAAGCCTTTATTGAGATGTCATCTTACAGAGTTGTCTATAGGAAAGCATTTCATCTACCTGTCAAGATCGAGCATAAGGCGTATTGGGCGATCAAAGAGACCAATTTAGGCCTGATGCAGCCAAGGAGTATAGGAGGTTGCAACTACATGAACTCGAGGAGATCCACTATGATGTTTATGAAAGGAACAAGGCCTACAAAGAGACCACTAAGCGCCACTATGATCTTTTTGCTTCCTGGAAAGTCTTCATCGTAGGACAGAGAGTCCTTCTATTCCAATCTCATCTCAAGCTTTTCCTTCGAAAGTTGAGGTCCCGATGGGTCGGACCTTACCCAGTGACCAAAATGTTTCCATATGGAGCAATCATTGTTCAAAGTGTCGATACTGGAAAAGTTCTGACAGTCAATGGGCATCGTCTTAAGCCCTGCTATGAAGGATTTAAATCTCACTCTGAGGAAATAACTCTCATAGAGACCGCTGATACCACTCCATGATCTCGATGTGGTACATCGAGCTCACTGACATTAAACAAAGTGCTCTTGAGAGGCATCCCAAGCCTTTCTGACTCTTCATCTATCTCGTTTAGTTAGCTTTTTATATCTGGACTAGGACTAATTTCTATTGCTGTTTTATTGCAGGATTAGGTCTCCGTACACTCTCTATGGAAGTTGAACCATTACACACTAAGAGACGTGATTGAGAAGATAAGGATGTGAAGGGACTCACATAGACTGATGCATGCACAGTGGGTGACATGGCAGTCATCCGAAGATCATAGATATTTTTCACGGTTCGGTACCTAAACAGACCATGATTACTACTGCTCCCATTAATGCCCCTTAAGCCATCTTTACATGCCTACAAGCTATCAAGAGGAGGGGGTGATCATATTCCATCTCCTTGGGAAGAATGTGATTTGGAGTCTCGACGACTTCAACAAAGCTTTAGTGGTGACTGACTCCTCTAATTACATGTGCAATGCTTTTCCTTCCGATTTCAATGTCGCCGAGACCTACTTTTCACTCTGCAACAATGATCCCCGAGTCACCACTTGGAAGTCCGGTGACTCCCAAGACTTCTACATTCATAAGTCCCACCTAAGGTATGCCCATAAAATCCTTGCATTTAACTTTTCTAGTCGCCATAGAAGTTTTGGGACCCTAAATGAGAAAGAATTGCACATTCTATGGTGCATGAAGAACAACAAGAAGCTCCACCTAGGAACCTAGCTAGCAAAGCAGTTTTAGTATGTCCTTACCCACCCCAAGAGCCCTTCAATTCTAGGCGTTGTGATCTCAATCATTGCGCACGACATAGAGCATTTCAAGTCTGTCCTTTACATTAGGACCCCTGAAACTCCGCCCCTAGACTTGGAGACTCTTGGGATAATGATGCTCACTGAAACAATCAACGGGACCGTCATTATGCATCTTCCAAGTCCTCCTAAAGAAAACCCTACTCTACGTGCTCCCGAGGACCCCCAGTCAGGCCAGCTTGCTTGTGATGACTCTGTTCCTCCCGTCGTCTACACCGAGCTCCTCTAGAAAGTTACAAGTCTGGAGAACCAGTACAAAGACCTCTTCAAAAGCCTCATTGAGCTAGGAGTTAAGAACCATGACCTCCGGACCCGCTGCGATGTCCTGGAACTGAATGTGAACCTCGTCATCCAGCAGTTCAGGATCCGACGGATATAGCGAGACCAGCCAAGTCTCTTTTGCCTCCTTCCTCCGCCACCAGGACAGTAATGTTTTTATTTGCCCTTTCTCATATTTCTTTCTCTTTTTTCTTTTTCTTTTTTTTTCTTTTTCTTATTTTTATTTTTCTTATTTTGCATTGAGGGCAATGCTTAATTTACGTGTGGGGAGGGGATTTCTGTGTTTTTCCTTCTTCTGTTGAAATCTTTTTCTTATATTTTGCTCAAGAAAGAGATTTCACAAGGACTCATGTTTCATATTTTTGCCCCTGAAATGACCTTATTTGCTCTCTAACCTATCATTGAGACGTGATGATAACCAAGATAAGGAATGTTATGTAAATAACTAACTAAATAACTAACAAGTCTATCCCGATTAATTGAAACTTATACCGAAAACTGAGTTGAACTTTGATATTCCAATCTAAGATTTCTGATAATCACCTTGTGAATTCCTTAATCCCGGAAAGTGCAGAAAAGTGTAACATGATTTTGTTTAAAGTGCTTTAATCTGACCTTGATTTGATTTAAGTTAGTCCTTGTGTATTATACGAAGCTCCTTCGAGACCTTGCAAAACCAGTATCAAAACTTGGTGGTTATTTTCTGCTTTCGCAATTAGTCGAAATGAGGCTTCCTTGGCTCGCAACCTTGTTTGTCTGTTTCATAGGGCCGATAGAAGAAAGAGCTATCCATGGCTAGAAATCAGGTGAAGACTCTTCCATAGGACTGATAGAAGAAAGAGCTATCCACGACTAAAAACCGGGTGAAGACTCTTTCATAGGGAATAATTGTTGGAAAATGCAGTGGTACCTAAAAAAATGGCAAAGCGCGTAATGAAATAAATTGGGTTGAAAAATCTAAAAGGAGCTAGCAAAGCTAGCAAGGTTATTAAAATCTCAAAACTCAAACTTTGGCTAGATGTATCTTAGGGACCCCACCAAGTAAAAATGTGCTTCAATTAAATAAAAGGTTTAGAAGGAGTCATCTTATAATCACCGGAACACGCTTAAATCTAAATCTAGGTATTTATGAACTATAACAATATTTTATATACTTGTGCTTTAATTTGGTAAATGCTCTCGGCTAAAGTTTTGAACAAGGTCTTCTTGATGATAATCTTACATTGGAATACTCAGTGGTCAATCAAAGGCCTCGATATAAGTCTCGGTGAAATATTTTTGTCTCTGTTTAGTTATTCAAAGGTTGTTTGCGTGGATTTCCCTTCTTCCTAATCTTTAATGCATACTTGAGGGCAAGTATGGAATAAGTGTGGGGAGATTTGATGGCTTGTATTTTCAGCATGTTTTTGTGTTTATTTCCTTATCATTGAGACCATGTTTTTAGTCTTTATGGCTGGTATCACTTCCTTTTCTGTCTCTTTCAGGTTTTAAGGCAATTCGAAGAAAACACACGATATTTGGAGAAAAAGAGCCTCTCACCGATACCTGAAGCAGGCAGCAGGAGCGATAGCTGGTCCCGGTGACTCCAGAACACTTCAGAACGACCAAGATGACATCAATATCGGTGCACGCCGCATCCAAATCTGGAAGTTACCTAATTCGGGCAAATCCTATTCAGGAAGAGCCATCTCAAAAGGAAGTTCGATCTCTTTCCTAATCTTATAAAACGAAGGATTTTACTGCCATTTGTAGACCAAGACTAAAAGGAAATGAATCCATCAAAATAAATACAAAGAGTCCTATTTTGTCACTAAAGATGAAGCATAAGGAGGAACACTCAGTTATAAATACCAAGGCCGACGGGTCTCAACTGATCCATTCATTCATACACAATTGATACAAAATTCTGATCCAATCTATAATTCAGTCTTTCTAGTCTAGCTTTAGTCTTTGTGTTCTTTAGGTTTTGAGTACTTTGATTTACAGTTTTGGTTTTGAACATTTCTAAGTTTAATTTACAGTTTCATTTCAGTTTTAATCCTTTGTTTTGATTTCAGTCTTTATATTCTCAGCATGATTCATTTTCGGTCTCTTTACATTTATGCATATTTAAATTCAGCCATGTTTAGCTAGAACTCTCATGGCTTGACCAATTAATGGTCAAGACTGAGTTTAGATGGTGTGAGGACCGCAATTGAATACAGAAATTCGCAAGGCGACCTATTTACCAATCTCGGTACTTGAAGGGTTTTATGGTAAGAATATCACTTGGTCTCGCTGTTTGGACTGATCACCCATTTGGTAAGTCTTTGTGATTATTGTTAATTTCTATTCTTGGATCCGTAATTGTGCCTAAAGAGGGATGAAGTAACAACAGTCTTCACAAAGATTGGAGAAAGGTAATCTTAGGCCTGTTGGGAGTGCTTCACTACCCGTCAGTAAGGATTTAGGTTTTTCTTATTTCTATTGCTATTTACTGTCGAGCTAAGAGACATAGTGAGTAAGAGTGAGGCCGTGGCGTGAAGTCCGGTCTCCATACATAGTAAGAAAAAGTTGCTAGTACTGTACGGTGCATAAGTATTAGTATAACTAAATCTAGGTCTCGTTGCAATTAATTTCTTTTCCTATGATCACCATAACATTCAGTTTTGTCCTATATTGGTTGAGCCATTATTTCCTATTGTTTCATTACTTGCTTTATTTAGTTTTAATCCACGAATTCCCATCAAGAGCGCTTTTAGGTCACGCTGTTTGCCATCTTCTTAGAATAACGATGTCAAATACAGTTTCTTGTGGATTCGACCCCTGCTCACTGCTAACTACAAGTTTGTTTCGCGCATGGATTTATTTTTGGTGGTCCCGACACCCATCACATACTCATTTCATCTCTTATCGGTCACTGACTTAGGCATAGGAGAGGCTTGGACGAACTCCAGCCAGACCTATCTAAGGTTTATCTTACAGATTACCCCTCAGTGACCCCAAGAACATCATTCACTATTCGAAAGTAGAAGATGTGCTTTGGACTTCACAAAAGCAAACCAGATGAGAAAATAACAAAGACGAATTAAGCATTCTTAAGCCGCTTGTTTGAGACCACAAAAAGATTTGCGAAACAAATATTCATGGTTTAGTTAAGTAGAATCAACAAAACTAGGATGTTGCATATAAATTGTTTTCGTCAAACTATCGTCTAAAATGCATTAACTGATGAATTGACTAGTTGAAATTGTGCGTTTGGAAGTATTCTGAAAAGAATGAGAGGTCAAGTAGACCTAATCATGGCCCAAGGTAAGTAACCACCCTACCAGCTTGAGTTTTAAATCAGTTAAACTTGGACACTCAATTTTTTACAACTTCCTTTCCAAGGTCACACTAAAGCCCGCAATTTTATGTGCAACACTTGGTCTTTATACTACTAGTACTCACGTCTAGTCGTCACCTGTTCGTCGGGTGAGGCTAGATTAGGTTCGGGTCGGATTTAATCGGACTTTTAACTAAAAATATTAATCAAGTTCGGGCCGGTCTACAATTTAAAATTTTGGCCCTAGGCTAGACCTAGCCCAGGCTTTAGAGGTCATTCATTTCTTTTAATTTTTAGTATACTAAAAGAGTAAAAAAATACAAAATTTTATACAAATTTGTTCAAAACTTACATATAATTACATTCTCTACTTGAATAATTTAATAAATAGATGACATTATTGTAAAAATTCAATAGTTAAAATATGAAAATCCAAAACAATTATTAGATATATTATATAAATATTTAATAAATATAATAATTATTTATCGGGCCAGGCTCGGGTATTTACATAAAAATCAAGCCTGGCATATAAAACATCGAGCTTTAGCAGGCTCAAGCTCGGGCCAGGCTTAAGAGAAAAATGAGAGCCCAATTTCGGCCCATTTAAGCGAACTCAGGCCAGCCCGAGCAGATACTTGAGCCCGTGAACAGGTCTAATCTAGTCCGACGAATAACAATTTTTTTTTATTTTATATATAATTGTTATATTTAGTAAGGATTTTGTATTTCATTATTTTAATCTCTTAGTCTTTTAAACTTAATAATATTGTAAATAAAATTTAAGAAGTGTGAGGTTGTTCAATACCCACAATCTATAATATGGGTGAAAAATGCTTTATATGTCTAAAATAATACTTCATTGCGGTATGTCTTACTTTTTTTATTAAATAATATAAGTAAAGAATGCAATACCACCCCAAAATTTTACCCAGCAATATGTAATATTATAAAATTCATAAGAAATACATGTTGATGTGGTAGTAGTTTACTTGATCTGGTTTATTGTGTGTATTTAGTATTGATTTGTCATATTTTATTACATTGATATGTCATATAAACTGATTACAAAAGTTACAAATTCAAACCACAAAAATAATAAAAATAAAGTTCGAATTTTCAGTTAACTTTTATAATCCTTTCCTTCCCGTAATTTTTACATTAGTTTTAGTAATTATAATATTTTATTAGTTTACTAAAACTAGATTGATCAGTTATAAGCCAGCAGTCCCTGGTCAGGGACAATAGGGATGATAGTCGGGGCCTAGTTAAATAAGGGGCCTATTTTTAATGATTATTAAGCTATTTTTATTTAATTGGAGTTTAAATTAACTACATCCTTTTATGTAAAAAATATTAAAAATAAAATACTATTAAATCTAAAGTGATTAGTTAGTTACAAATGTGGATTGATTTTGTTTGAATCATTAAATAAAAATAAATATTAATTATTGAATAAAACTCTTTTCCTATTAACTTTTCCGATCTCGATAATCACCATCATTATCTCTTAATGTATCTTTTGTCTTAAATTTTCTTTAATCTGTTCAACTTCCAAAATTAAAAATAAAAAACTAAGGGCTTAATCTTCCTTACTGTTGCTATTATTCTCCAAATTTTATAATCCAATCCCTTTATTTTCAGCTTATAATTTTCTACTTATAATTTAAATTTTAATATTTTTATTTAATATTTTATTAAATATTAATAAAAGTACAATATCATATATTCATTTAAAAAATTTTATTTATTAATAAAGCTTCAATTTTTATGTCAGTTATAAATCCTCAAAAAGGTGGGAAGAGGCCTATAATGTGAAAAGATTTTGGCAATCACTTGTTCAAAATTTATAAACGCCCAATAGTTTAGTTTAGTAAAACAATATCAATTGATCTTTTTTTTTCACTTTTCATGTATAAAAAAACAGAATTAAAATGATTTGGGAAATGTGAAATGATGTGATTCAAAAAAAAAAGGTTAAAATAAAAGTTTATACTTTAATAAGTTTAAATTTTAAAAAATTTATTTTATAATACATATTTCATTTCATTAGAGTAGATACTGACAGTATTATTCAATATGTTAAGTAGTAATATTATAGATATATTCCTATAAAACTAAAATAAAGCACAAAAGTTCAAAATCAACATATATTTAAATTAAAAGTATAATTATATTTTATAATTTTTGTATTGATTCGTTTCAACTTTAAAGTATGTAAAATACGTATTTTGTATGTAGTCAAAAAAAGACTATCATGTATGAATTCATAACGATAAATATTAAAGTATAAACTTTTATCTTGATAGCTTCCGTGCTTATCAATCTCGTGTAGTTTTTCATTTTTACTATATGTGCTTTGATACAATTGTTTATATTGATTGCAAAAATTGGTTTTCTAACAATAACTATAATTCACCATAATTAATTATTTTCTTATAAAAAGTAGCTATTACTATTAATCATTATCATTTTTCTAAATCAAACCTATTCGGAAAATATATTAAAATCAATTTCCTAAAATTTCGATTGAAGAGGCAATGATTTAATATTAATTTAAATTCATAAAAAAATATCCAATTTAATAATTATTATAGACGGCAATAAAATCTGCTCATATATAGTGTAAAATCAATTAAAGTAAAGAAAACACTTATATGTCAATAAATAATTGAAAAAGTTAACAATAACATATCAAATATTCACATTGGTAAAACAAATAAGAATCAACTTGTAAAAAAAATTCCAAACAATTGGACATTATGAACAACAAGTCAAAATTTAAAAAATATGACTCTATCGATTATAATCTAATCTAAGAACTAATATGACTCTTTTTTCTTAATCAAATATTTTATTATTATTATTATTGTTGTTATTATTATTTTAATTTTATTTCAATTTTATATTTTGGTATTGTTATGCTTATCATGAACATAACTGAAATATAATATTTTTTGTTTTAAGGCCTAATACATGAAAACCATCTTATACTTGACTCAAATAGCCTATTGCTCTTTTAACTTTCAAAAAGTCTTATTACCTCCGTAAACTTGGTAATTATGCACCTATTTATCGCCTCATTGAAACAAAATCACTCACACTTTCAGAGAGTGTACAGCATACTTTCAGAGAGTCAAATTTTAAAAAGTCAAATCAATTGTGTATCCATATATAGCATGTGTTGTAAAAGTTTTAAAATATCCTTAGAATAAATTTAATTGAAGGTAAATTTTATTTAAGTTTACTAGATGAGATAAATGGTTTGATGGTGATAATAAGGGGGATTGAACCGAAATATTTATACAATCAATTCATTTAATTGAAAGCACCCATGAATAAAATATCCAGAACTTGAGCAACAACATCAGTAGAAATGGTAAATTAAAATCCAATGTTATCTTGATCAAAAAAAAAAATTTCAATGTTATCAATACCGTACCGTACCAGCTGGTTCAACTGATTTCACCGTGAACCGGTCATTATTACGGTACGGTATACGTAAAACCTGTTTTAGTAGAAAATTGGATTGAACAAAAAAAATTAGTAAACTGGTGTACCAGTTCAAATCCGGTTTTTACAAAATCTTTCTGGTACAAGAAAATGAGTTGCTAAAAATTCAAAAAGTTCTTCTCCGAGAGAACATTAGATTCTCTTTATTTAAGCCCTACCCTAATATGGATATGGATGGATCCTATTGCCTTAACTCCTACTTCGCTCAGGGATCCCACTTTATTCTCAAACCTGGTGGCTCGGTTGATTGGCACTCCTGTAGGCTCATCTTGCATACAAATTCTGGGGTCCCCATTCCTGCCAAAGATTCCAAAGCGTTGCTAAAGATATAAAAGCGTTGCTATATACCCAGAAAAGAGTCGCTAGAGAATTAAACACGTTGCTAAAGACTCAAAAGCGTTGCTAAAAACATAAAAACGTTGCTATATATTCGAAAAAAAGTTACAATAACTACTGAAAACCCTATAATATATATTTATTTTCTAAATCCCTCTAGTTGCAAAAGACTAAAAAGGTGTTACAATAGCCATTAAAAATTATAAATAATATTTATTTTTTAAAAATAAAAAATCAGTAAAACCACTGATAATATCGGTTATACGGTGTATCATTAACTTCGTCGGTTTGAGGTCCAGTCGGGTATCGATAACATTGTTAAAATCTAGCAATAAACTAAATATCAAATTGTAGCCTGCAACTAAAATGAACAAAAAAAATTTAAGAAGCTAATCCTCGTATTTCAGGATGCAAATTTTAGACTGAATCGCATATGGAAAAACCATGGAATGTCTCGAATTTCTTCCGGGAAAACCATGGAAAAACCTTGTTCATCACTAAATTAAAGTAGCAGCTGCATCAACACCAATCCCACTCTTAATTTCCGCCAGAACCCTAGCACCCACACCGGGTATTTATCTCTACGTGGCTCCGAACAGGCAACTGCGTTCATGCCGCCGCTTCTGCACACCAGAGCATGCTCCGATAATCGCCCAAACTGCCTAGAATTTCTTACCAGAAAGTCCATTGATTTCGCCCAAACTGCTTTCGTTCGTCGCCGGCGAATCCACCACTTCAATTGACCGGCCCATCGTCGATTTCATTTTCCAAAGATAACAATTTAGATATGAACGAAAATGAAGAACATGAGGTAAAAAAAATTAAAAGAAAAAATCAAGACAGACGAAATTAAATGGATTCAGAAATATAACTGAAACTGAGAAGTGAAGAAAGCTCGGTGAAGAAGTGGTAAGTGAATCATGAACAGAGTTGGAATTAATTGGATTCATCCTTTTTAATTCTCGAGGATCAGGTATTTAATACCCTTCCCGTTGAATGTTTGACACATATACAATTTATATATTATAATAACAAAAACTACATATGTATCAAACATCCAATAGAAAGGGCATTAAATATCTTTGCCCTTGTATTTTCTTTATCAAAACAAGTATACGTGCTAAAATTTTGACCATTTGCCACATAATTTGACACATTAGCATAAAGGGGTTATATGATGAACTTTTGTCAAATTCAAGAAGGTAATAGGCCTTTTAAAATTTGGAAGAAGCAGTAGGTTATTTGAGCCAATTACAGGATGATATTTATGTATTAGGCCTTGTTTTAATATATAGATTTGTTATTTTGATTTTATTCATTAAAAATTAATTAATAATTTATTTGTTATTAATACTGTTTGTAGTTAGTTTCATCATTTATTATTTATGGTAAATAACATTAATTAGTAATCTATATATGTAAAATGTATAAGGATAAACTTTTTTAGAAGATATAAGGGTAAAAGAGTTTTTTAGAACTTCATTGTTTAGAATTAATGTGACTCTATAAGAATTAATATGAGTTATTTTTTTCATCAAATATTTTATTATTATTATTGTTGTTGATGTTATTATTATTTTAATTTATAATCAACATAATTATATTTTTGTTATTGTTATTGTTATGATTAGTATGAATATTAACCATTTTAAATATTCATCAAATATTTTATTATTACTACTGTTGTTGTTGTTATTATTTTAATTTTATATTTTAGTATTGTTATGATCAATATGTATATTAATCAATTGTAAATACCATTATTATAGTAATATAAATTGGAATAATATGATAATAAAATAAAATAAATTTAATAATAAAATGTTAATATTTCTTTTGAAAGGTATAGGGCTAAAAAGGTATTATAAGTCTTCTTTGCTTTTATATATATAATAATAATAATAATATAATATAGATTATATAGATTATTATAGTAATATAAATTGGAATAACATGGTAATAAAATAAAACAAATTTAATAATAAAATATTAATATATTTTTTGAAAGGAACGAGTGTAAAAAGGTATTTTAGGTTTTCTTTGCTTTTATTTATCATTATATTATTATTATTATTATTATAGTAATATAAATTGTAATAATATAGTAATAAAATAAAATAAATTTAATAATAAAATATTAATATTTCTTTTAAAAGGTACATAGATAAAAAGGTATTTTAAAACATATTTACTTTTATATATATATATATATATATATATATATATATATATATATATATATATTATTTTTTATTCTAATGAATCAATAAAATATACAAGCAGGACCGGACCATGCCTAAAGGACTATCTAACTTATTTAAAATACTTAGCCTAACAAGATAAATTTCAAAAGTTAATTTTATTAACACAATCTTATACTAGGCATATAGACACAAATTTAAATATTGGAACAATTTTACAAAATTACTAGAATTGTCAATAAACTTTAGTTTCAGCATAGTCAACATAAAATGCCAAAACGCCCTCCCGGCTAAGCGGCTGGATGCGACAAGAGCCTACTAGTAAAGTTCTGACTGTCCTAATAATTTTAACCTAACTTATCATTGTGTCTATTTCCTAACATAAAATTATCTTAATAAATTAGTTCTTGATAAATTCTTGCTATCTAAGTACAATAATTAAATTAAATGTTCCATTAGGCATATTCAGTCACACAAATAATAATATAAAACATAATATTTTCTAGAGGCATTTATGGCATTATTTAACACAACAGATTAGCCTACCATATTATGGTGGCACTAACACAAAATATTATTAATAATAAAAATTTACAAACAAAATGAAAGGTTATACCTTCCGAGCACACGGTGGAGTTGATCAGAGACCTCCTCCTTAATGGTTATAAACTAAATACACACTAATCATTATAATGCTCACTGTTTTTCGCTATCTATATTGCGTTCTGCTTTTTTACAAGAGAAAGAGGCTGATTATATAATCAGCGGAATCCAAAAATAATACAATACAACCTATTAACAGGAAAAAGAAAAAGAAGGCAGCTGGCAGGAATCTCGCTCGTGTGGCCGACAAAGAGAAGAGGGGCGGCTGACAAGAAGATAAGGCAGCTGGCGAAGAGACAGGTGGCCGGCAATATTATTGCGCCTGTCAGAAAAAGAAGAAAAGGGCAAAGCAATATGCTTTGTCTGCCATACATGCATTATTAATGCATCTCCCGCAAAATCCAAAAATAACTGTTCATTCCTTTATAAAAGGTAACAGTGACCCTTAATTATTTTTCTTTGCTTTTATCTTTATTACCGGCTTCCTTAGTATTACCAAGCAATAGGTCCAAGGGGATTTCATTCTCATATGGGTCCTGGGAATCCTGAAACATGGCTTCATTAGCAGCATTATTAGCTTCCATAACAATGTCTTCTCCTATTGAGGAGGCTGTTAGAGAGAAATCAGGTTGGATGTCAATTCCAAAATTTTTCTTCATGTCTGATTTCATGGCTTCCATATAAGCCGAGACCATTTATTCCCTGGTCAATTGTCCTTTTTGCAATTTGAGTTTTCTAGAAAGGATTTCAAAAGGACTTGGATGCTCCATTTGAAGAGCAGCTTCAATACCAGTTTTGTATTGAGAGATTCTGACCTTGATTTGATCAATAGTTTCTTGAGCCTCTAAAATACCATGCTCATTATTCCTCATCATCTTTTTCCAAAATTTTGAGAAAAATCTTCTGTAGATGCAAGGAATATTTTGCTTGGTATAACCAAACTCAACGTCCCATTTAAAAATATAGGGAATACCAAATTCAATGAAAAAATTGGCTATGGGCATACCCTCAATCCATTTATTATCATTAAGGGATTCAATTAACTTGGGAGATATTTCAACCCATTCTGTATAAAAATCTTTGAATATCCCTGGTAATATATCTATACCGGGACCAAAAGTTTGCCACCATTGATATAACCAATGCGGAAAATCTTTTTTAAAAATACTTTGGCAAAATTTCAAAAACCAAGTATGTTTTTTGGAAGGGTTTTGATATAACAAAACTTTATTAAAAGCTTCCACATAATCCCAGTAATTGAATTTTATTACTGCTTTGTTTTCGGGTTGGAGATATTCTCTTTCCCTGAAGGTACTAAGACCCCACTCTTCGGCAGTTATAATATTTTTTACAATTGCCTTACTAAAACTGTAAATTTTAGCAGTTTTACTACCTACTGAGAAATGGGTTATTTCCCACGAATCAGTGGCTTTCAAAATATTTTCAAAATGAATTCTGGTCTTATAAGATCCAGCTGTAAAAGAGGCTCCAGTATCCAAATATTTTTGCATAAGGCCCCAGACATCATCTTTACGTCTGACGTCATTTTCTCCTAAAAGAAGTATGACTTCTTTTTCAGCATGCTTAAAATAAGGGAAGTCATCAGATTCCTCTTCTTCCACTATTTTAGCATAGGAAGGATTTGTAGTCTTTTGTATTTGACTACTGGATTCTGCCTGAGTATTACTCTGGCTTTGTTGGGCAGCTTTAAAAAGTAGGAATTCCTTATAAAGAGTTTCCTGTTCCGAACCTGTTGCTGCAATATTCTGGGCTATAAGCCTAGAATTCCCATGTTGGGCCAAAACATTTCTTCCCCTATTAGAGGAATGTTGCCCATGTCCTTGAGAGGATTGTCCTCTATAAGAGGAATTCCCCTTTCCTTTGTTGCTTTTGGTGCTCATCCTGCAACATTTAAATTGAAACTATTAGTTTCTGATAAATATTCTCTGGTTAAGAAATCAGGCAAACTATTATCAGTGCCCTTTTTATATTCAATAATAAAATCAAAAGGGGCTAATTGAGCTTGCCATCTTGCAAACATTTGTTTGCTGACATCATGTTTAAAGTCTTTGTCAAACATATATTTGGCTGCTTGACAGTCAGTTTTTATTAAAAAATTTTGATTATATAAATCATCTTGAAATTTTAGTACACATTTTAATATGGCTAAAATTTCTTTTGCTATTGTAGCATAGTTTTTCTGGCTGTCATTCCATTTACCAGAATAGAATCTAACAAGATATTCTTGTTTGTCAATTGGTGATATCTGTTTTAAAATACCACTATAACCTATATCTGAGGCATCTGTCTCAATGATTTTTTCCCATTTGGGATTGGCTAGCATAAGACAGGGTAAGTTATTAACCTTCTGTTTTATTAACCTAACAGCTTCTGTATGACTATCAGTCCAAGGTTTAGGTTCTTTCTTAAGCCTATCATATAAGATAGCAATATATTTAGACAAGTCTTTTAGGTAAGGCGAAACATAATTTAGACTTCCTAAAAATCTTTGGAGTTGAGTTTTATCCTTAATTTCATCAGGAAATTTAGATGCAAACTCAATGCTTCTGTCAATAGGAATTATTTTTCCTTTGTCAATATTATGACCTAAAAATCTTATATTAGATTTAAATAATTGCATTTTAGGTTTAGATATAACTAAACCATTTTGTACAACAACCTTTTTAAATATTTCAAGGTGTTTAAAATGTATATCAATATTTTTTGAATATACAAGGATATCATCTATGTAGACTATTATAAAGTCTGAGAAGGGATTAAAAATATCATTCATTATATTTTGAAATTCCGAAGGGGTATTTTTGAGCCCAAAAGGCATAACCTTCCACTCATATTGACCGAAAGGTACATTGAAAGCAGTCTTATAAACATCGCTTTCATTAATTTGTATTTGCCAATATCCTGATTTTAAATCAAATTTGGAAAATACTAAGGCATTATGAAGCCTATCAAGAAGATCTTTCTTGTTAGGAATAGGATACCTAATCCATTTTAACACTTTATTTAGTGGTTTATAATTAATGACTAGTCTTGGTATACCTCTTTCTTTCTCAGCATGTTTATTAACATAGAAAGCGGTACAAGACCAAGGCGATTTAGAAGGTCTTATTAAACCTTTACGTTGAAGATTATTAATCTCTTTCTTACATAAATTCAGGTATTCTGAATTCATTTGACAAGGTCTTGCCTTAGTGGGAATTAATTTTTCATTAAATTCCTCTTCATAAGGTAAGGAAACAATATGCCTTTTTCTATTCCAAAAAGCATTAGGATGGTCACTACAAATTTCTGAAGTGAATTGATTATTAACCAATTTAATTTTATCCTGTAATTTAGGATTTTCTAACATATTATCAATATTAATAAAATTAATTTCTTCTTTTAGAAAAGAAATTTGATTTTGTTTACTCTTTATTAAAGAGTCTTTTATTTGATTTAAAAACCTAGTAACTGGTTTTGTTTCAAATTGGAAGTAAATATTACTACCTTGAAAAGTTCCTGTAAAACCATTTGAGTCAATGTTTTTTAAAGGAAACAGACTTCTCATAAAAGGAGTTCCAAGTATAACTTGGTTAGTTATATCTTTAACTAAAATAAAATTGGTAGGAATACAAATTTTATTTTTACATATATATGCAGTAGGAATTTTAAAACTTATATTAAGTTTTTGTCCATTAGCAGACCTTAAAGATTGTGAGGTCTTGTGGAAATAATTGGTAGGTATTATTCCTTCCTGTATGCAATTTAGATCTGCACCACTATCAACTAGTGCAATAAGATCTTTAAAGATTTTGCCTTCTATAAGAAGGGAAATCTTTATGTACCATTTTTGTGAAGTCATTACTTCTATGGTTGAAAGGAAATCATCATGATCATGTTCTGAATTATTTTCAGAGGATGACGATGATGAATAAACTATAGGGGTTTTTCCTTTCATGTTCTCTAATTTAGAGACCCTATTATTCAGACTTTCATTATTTAATTTTAAGTCTTTTATTTCTTTTTTAAGGTTATTAACCTCAATAAATAAATCACTAGTGCTAGTAGTCTCACTAGTTTGTTTTTGTTTAAGCATCTTTTTGACTTCAGCCATAGAATACGGTTCAGAAGTCTTAAGAGTAAATTGCTCTTCTCTGGATGCTTGATTTTGCTTATTATTATTAGCAAATTCTTCTAAGATTTTTAATCTTAGTTCTGGATCTTTAATCCATTGTAATATATCTAGGATATTATCACTAGTTATTACATTAATTTTCATGTCTTGAAATTGTGACATAATTTGATAAATATTATCATTATCACTATCACTAGAATCTCTAGCTATTTGTTTACATTTACAATCTGTTTCAGATGAAATTATTTTTTCATCTTTTAACTTGGTCAGATTATTTTCTGATTCAGATGAAGAACTGTATTCAGTACTATAAGTACTTTCAGAATCTGAGGAATTAATCATGATTTTGCTTAAAGCAGTTTTTAAGTCCTCACTAATATTAAGATTATTAATCTTTTTCTTTAGTTTACATTTGGTGGCATAATGACCTTTTCTACCGCATTTATAACAAGTTATGGTAGATTTATCTGGACGTGGATTATTTTCCAGTCTCTTTTTCTTTCTAAGTTCTCTTTTAGCTTTTCGTTTAGTGAACTTATTACTAGTATAATAATTTTCCTTCTTAGGATGCCTATGAGGCTTGTGAGGTTTACTAGTAGAGGGATTATCAATCCCAAATTGACCACAAAATTGGCCAAGTTGCATCTTTTCATTTAAATGATGCTTTTTAATTTGTTGATTTAACTTTATTTCATTACATAAAGCTAAACCTTCTTGGATACATGTACCAATTAATTTTCCGTAAGTATAACTTGCGTAATTAATTTGTACATTACCTTTTCTAAGGTTTTTTCTAACCCTTTCAGCAAATAATTGAGGTAATCCATCTATAAATTTGGATTTCCAGTGGTCACTATTTGACTCGGGTAATTCCATGACTCTACTTAAAAAGGTGTCTTTATACCACCTAAAAGAGGTCAAGGTGGGACATCTAAGATTTTGTAATAGTGTCCTAATATTTTCACTATTATCAGACCATCTGCCTGTAAAGTGTTCAATGATATTTAAAATGAGTGTATAAACTGCATTTTCAGATGTGACATTATTTTCAACTTTAACTGTTGACAAAATTTTTGTCCTATCATCTTGGGATAAATAATTATCCCACCAGCCTTTAAGTTGGCCAGTAAATCCTGCTACTATCATATTAGCAATGACCTTATCAGTATTACTGTTATTCTTACATATAGTAGAATACATAAGCATTCTATGGACAACACTATAAATCTGTCTTTCGGTAAAACCATCTATATTCCATTCATAGATTTGTTTACCACTATATGAATTATTCATTATAAGGTCTTGTTCCTCAAAAAGAACATCCTGTGGTGTAGGCCTAGGATAATAAAACAAATTTTGTTTTGGCCTATCTGCATATTTATGCAATTTATTAATTTCGTCTATGAGAACGTTTTTATAATTTTTAGTGTTACTTGTTGTATCACTAAATTCTTCTTCCAGAGTATTAATTCGGAGATTCTCAAATTTTTCATTTAGAATTTTTTCCAAATCAGTTAAAGATTTTAATTTAAAACCTTTTATATCTGGAGGGGGCTGTATACTAGGGGTAGCACTACTGCTAGCTTCGGACCTAGTATTTCTAATAGAATTGTTATGAACAATATTTGTTAACTCATGAATTTGGGAATAAATTCTTTCAACCCTATTATGAATATCCACAAGTTTTTCTCCTAATATTATTAGGTAAATATTTGTGAAATTTTTCTGTTTAACCAGAGCATTAATGTGCTGTGTGGTAGACTGAATAATTTCATTTTCAAATATTTTTTGGAAAGCATTATAATGCCTAACTTCATTATCTCTTTCTATTGAGAAAGGATAACTTGGGGGAAATATTTGTGTAATAGTTTCCCCATTAGGATTTTTAAAATCTCTTTCAATTACAGAAATAAATTTTTCTACATGATTGGCTATAAACCAATATACAAATGATATCTTGATATTTTTATGAGATAATTCATCATAAAATTCTTGCTGAAAGTTATTTCTTTCATCTTTAGAAAAACTATTAAAAAACCATGTTCTAAATGGTTTCCAATGGTCTTTCTGAAAATCCATTTGGATTTCTTTTCTGGCTTGTGAGCCAGGACTAAAATCAATTTTGGTTTTACTAGTCATAAGGTAAAATTCATTTCACTGGCAGTCATTTCTGCCGGAATTTCATAAACTCCAGATGCTATGTTGTTTTTATCAACATGAATCTTGTTAACTCTATCATGGTTAAGTTCTGATTCTCTATCTGACTCATTTGATGAGTTGTCAAAATTATTAATATCATTTTTAGAATTATTAATTCTATTTATATCTGACATTGAATGTCTCAAATTCTTCTTTCTAGTATTATTAATACTATTATTAAAATTATTGGAATTATGAATCCCTTCAATATTTGACATTGAATGACGTGGAAATTCAATATTATGAATACTGTTTGAACTGCTAGCGTTATGAACAGGAGATATATGAAAACGATTAAAACTAGATCTAGAGGATCTAGAGCGAGGAATATGTGTCAAAAAATTTTGCTTTTCAAAATTTATGAGGATATTTCCATCTTGAGTTTGAATAATCCTAGTTGGATTATTTTGGGTAATAGGCTTGGCTGGAACAGCTTTTTCTATAACCCAATTTTCAGGAAATATAATTTCCTCCCACTTAATAGGCCTACGTGTAGTAATTTCTGACCTATGGTAATTTGACTCTATTAGAATCGTTTCATTTAAAGGTTTGTCCATTATTTGACAATGTGGATTTAAAGTCATTAAAGGCTTAAAATATATCCTATAGCATACACAAATGACTTCTGATCCAGGGGCATAATTATACCCATTAGTTTTAACATTTAATGTTAAAGCTTCTAATATATTAACATCTGACAATGATAATTGCAGATTCGGGTATACATTAAAGTATACAGGGCCTTGGGCCAAACTGGACTGTATTAAGCCCATAATCGACTGTTTCCAGTCTAAATTTCTAGCGTCTCTTAAGGCTGCTATAAAACTTTCAGGTAAGCCTTCTAAAGTTAAAGGCTTAAAAGCAACCTGCACTAATCCTATATGTAGGAATTTATAATTTCTGCGATAATTATTAATATCGGAGTTATTTAATAACCTAATTGTCATTTCGTCCTTATTAAGGGAAATGGTTTCTTCAGTAGTTTTAACTATCTGTCTTAATCCTATTTTTTCAAAAGTACCATATTTATAAATGGTCTTAGGATTAATTTTAGGAATAGTCCACTTATTAAGTAGATCTAGATTTTGAGGAATATCAAATTCCTCAGCCATACTGTTTTTAACAGCATCTCTATTGGTCCTAATCATATCCATTAGGAAAAATGTGTTAAATAATACCAGAATGCATAAAAAATACCAGGCTCTGATACCATACAAGCAGGACCGGACCATGCCTAAAGGACTATCTAACTTATTTAAAATACTTAGCCTAACAAGATAAATTTCAAAAGTTAATTTTATTAACACAATCTTATACTAGGCATATAGACACAAATTTAAATATTGGAATAATTTTACAAAATTACTAGAACTGTCAATAAACTTTAGTTTCAGCATAGTCAACATAAAATGTCAAAACGCCCTCCCGGCTAAGCGGCTGGATGCGACAAGAGCCTACTAGTAAAGTTCTGATTGTCCTAATAATTTTAACCTAACTTATCATTGTGTCTATTTCCTAACATAAAATTATCTTAATAAATTAGTTCTTAATATTAATTCTATAAAATAGGTAGGAAATGGTTGGATTCAATTGGAGGTCTTATATACCTTGATTCAAACAACATTTCGAACCCAAACAAACCTCAGCAGAATCCCTTACAATACAACTCGTCCCCATTCCGTTTTTCGTTGCGAAAATGCTAGCATCAACATTGCATTTCAATCAACCAAATTATGGTGGTTTCTATATTCCAAAAAAAGTTGGTAAAATTAGTCGAGAATCGAGATACTATTTTTAATTACATTTTTTATTTATTTAAGATTGGACTTGTGATCTTTAAAAGTCTCAAGTTCGAGAACAATTTTGAGTGAGTGATGATTTTCTCAAGTGCAATGGCGCAAATCTTTTAACATAATAAATTTTTATTTATTATTTTATATCATTAATTATTACTATAGTAAATATAATTCTCATTTTTAAAAAAAATTATGTATTATTATTAATATTAATTAATAATTAAAATTTATAATTCTTTCAAATTGAAACTAAAGTTATACTAAAATTTAAACTGAAACTTAAATGAAGCTGTTATAAGTTGGCAAAATACTAGTTGCATTAGAACTTTTGCTTTTTCTTTCCCAAATCAATAAAATCGTGGAATTTTGGTTCACGGATCAACGAATGATTAGCTAATCAAATAAGGCACCAGCTGGAAAAAGCATTCTAGCATCTTTAGTAGATAATGGATTTTATAATTACATAATGGTGTCTATAAAAAAGAGCTACACTAGATTATTTGGTGATTAAGTAACACTGAGCAGGTTTTCAAATTATATATTTCATTTGTGATTAAATAATAAAAAAATACTCAATTACAAGATTATTTCAATGTTCAATATTAAAATATTACTCCCTCCATCTTTTTTTACTTGTCATCTAACATATTTCACACTTTTTAAAGAATCAATTAATTAAGGCAGAAAAATACTATTTTACCCTCTAATTAATGTTTAGTTTTTCACTCCATTGCAATTAATGATAATGGGACAAATGAGCAGGGGCGGTGACAAGGGGGGTCGTGGAGGGTCAGTTGACCCTCGGACGCCGGAGCAAAATGGAAAACCCCCCGATGATAGTCGAGCTTTTGTCCATTCACTGATTTTGGGGGTTGATTTTGCCCTAAACTGAGGAAGACGAATTTTGATATGTTTTGTTTTATTTTTAATTCTAAGAAGAAAACGACGTCGGTTTCACTCAATTTATAAACATAGCAAAACGACGCGTTTTGGCTTTGAATTTTTAAATATATTTATCAGATCTTTCTTTATCCTCTTTCGACTCGTTCTTCCCCAATTTCAATATCTATTCTCCCTTGCGTGAGCAGCCCGCCAATCAGTCGCCGCCTCCAGTTAATTTTCTGCTGCTACCTCCTCTTGTGTTCAATTTAGATTAGTTTTGTAAATCTTAAACCTAAATTATTTATGTTGGATTATTATTAAGGTTTACGTGCCGATTAGAAGCTGAGTTTTTAATTGAGACATCATATCATCCTCCTTCAATTAATAACAGGAGATGATTGTTGAGTTCTTGAATGAAATGTACTTATATGGCTTCCAATTCGACAACTTCTGCTGTGATCCCTTCATTTCATTTTCCACAGTAGTTCAAACTATTTAGTTCACGCCATCCTCTTCAATTAATAAAAAAAGTATATGTTGATTTATGTATAAATACATTTGTATAACAAATGAATTTTTTAGTCAAATTTTATGTCGTATCAAGCACCGTATTGTAACTTTTAGTTGGATTTATTTACCGTTGCATAAAATTTTTAGGGGTAATTTTGACCCCTCGAACATGGGTCCTAGCACCGCCATTATAAATAAGGGTATAATTAAAAAAAAATTTAAAAAGTGTCTAGATATTTAAAAATATTAAGTAAAAAAAATTTGAAAAAGTGGCTAGAATGCCTATTTTAAAAAGATTAAGGGAGTAATTAATTTGATGAGTTGATAGTCCATTTGATTATCTACGTATAGAAGATCAAATAGTCAATTTTCAACATTTATTATACTATAGGAAAAAAAAAATAAATAAGTTAATATAAAATAACTTTTTAATGAATTATAATTAAAAAAATCTTTTTAATAAATTATCTATTTTTATCTACATAGCAAGATTATTATTAAAATAAATTATATATTAAATATGCTAACTGTAGTTCAATTTGTGTAAAAAAATGTTATTGAATTATTCATTTGATATTACAAAGCAACATTTTTGGAGATAGAGAAAATTTGAAAATGACTTGAAATAACAATGAGATATGTTTGCGGAGTGTGTTGGAAATCTTTCGGCGTTTGATTAAAATTATTAATTTAAGTTTAGCTATTTCTCTTTCCCTCTTAATTTTTACTCAATTCTTTTCAGGTTCTTATTGAGGATAAAGGAGAAAGTGCTGTCTTTTTTCTTTCTCTCTCCTCTTTAAGAGTTTTAATATTTTTCTTTTATATTGAATAATTTGTTGTTATTTTTTTAGTTTCCACGACGAGATCGACTTCTTCAATCATGAATCTGATGCTGCACATCTCAATCTTGATAACTGGATTAGACTCTATCCGCCTTTAGACAAGACATTTGCATGATCTTTTATGCTAGATATCCAGATTTATCTCCTTTAAGCAAGATTGTTCTAGATTTACAATAATGGTTGATGCTATGGCGCACGTAGAAGTTCTTATGGTTGTGAATTGAAAACGTTAGTTGAGATTAAGAAAATATAGATTGCAACGTTTATTTATTTATTTTTTAGTTTGTCTTACCATATAACTTGTTTGTCTTGTGTAAAAGTAAGTTTCGTTAGTTTGTGCTGGTTGTTTCTGCCCGGTATTTTAACTTCGGTAATATGTTTAAAGTAGTTTTTGAATGTCTATATTGATCGATCTGCGAATCATACTGTATAATTGTTAGTTAGAGCAGCTGATTCTTTGACATGAAGGGGATTTGCATATTCACCTTTAATTAGAGCTGTTATTGGTTCTGATTTAATTTAGTAGATTATATTCTTCAGTAAAAAAAATTTAATGTAGCGCACAATTTAAAATCTTGGGCTTTTACCAAATTTACGTGGTCATCAAACCTAACCTATAATTTATAAATAATTACTTTAAATATATGATTTGACTAAATAGAAATAAAAGACAAACTTGGTAAAAGTATGACTTACATACGATCACATTTTTCTTATTTAAATTTGTTAATATCATGGTTGTTAAAATTGAACCAACCGGTGGGACTGAATTTAATTGGAATAGGTGGTAAGTCCGATCTGATTCATCACGGTTTTATATCAAGTTAAAAATTAGTAAATAATAAATTGAATCGGACAGATAATTTAAAAATCGGTCGATTCAACTCAAAATTAGATTTACTATGTAATGTAAAAAAGCAGAAGACTCTTAATATTTCCTACTGAAAATTTTCGAAATGGGCAAAAGAATCGGTATCATTTCTTTCGCATTCAATTGCATTAAATAATTATCATTTCCAACAATAATGGCTGAATTAACGTCTGCATTAAATGATAATGGCTAATTGCGTAAATAATTTTCCATTTTCCAACAAAAGTTTAAAGGCAAGTAAAACTTTTTGTAATTTAACTATTAGTATTGCTGATATTTTGTTTGGTATTTGCGTTATTATTTAATTTTTATTATAAAATAAAATAAATTTAATTTAAAATTATTTTAAATTAAATTACTTTCTTCGATTTTTTTATTACTCATTTTAGACTTTTGATCTTAATTTTTTTTACTTATCATTTTAGATTATCAATGTAATTTTAACCAATTTTTTCCTTATTTACCCTTGTATTAATTAGGAAAGAGATAAAGCATTGATGAAATTATAAGTGAGTAATTATGAAGAAATAGAATTTATTTATAAAATATGAAAGATAAATTAATTATTTAAATGTTACAATAAATTTTTTATTGATTTTAATGAAAATTTTATAATGACTAATAAAAAAAACTAGAGGGAGTAACATCTATTTGTTAGCAAAAAATTATATTGAAGGGAGTTTCAATATTTTGCGTTTAAAGTTCTTAATTTTTCCTATATTCAAATTAAATATGTTGCGTAAAAATTAACATTTATCTTTATTTAATATAGTATGTTTAAAGTTCTTAATTTTAAATGTTTGTTCTGTAAATGTATAATTTTTATATATTATAATTAATATTTCTTTACTTTTTTTTTTATCTCATTTATAAAATTTGGTTAAATTCGATCTGAATTTGGTTTAATTTCAAATTAGTGAATCACTCCCTTTATCGGTTCAGTGATCGGTCCAAGTCTGAAAACCGTGGTTAATATATAGTAAGGCTCATTGTAATCAACTTCAAAAGTTTAATATCCTTGAATAAACTTGTTCACCGATCGGGGTACCCGCCCTACCCGAGCTCACTCAAATAGACTTAGACACTCATTTTTTTAAAGACAGACCCGAACATGCTAAAGGCTGATGTTTTATGAGTCGAGAATGATTTTTATATAAATACACAAGCACGACCCGAATCTGATCCGATGAATAACAATTTTATTTATTATATAATTATATATTATATATTATATATAAAGTTGTTTTAAATTTTTGTATTCTTTTTTTATAATAAGGTACCATATTCATTAGATAAATATAAAGATCAGAGATAATATATTGGACAAAGCCAAGTAAATACATAAATCCAACAAGTGGATAGGCCCACAAAAGGGGAATAAAAGGACCACAAAGGGCAAAAAAAAATCTACCATAAAGGTAGCAAAACATACAAACACTAACCAGCCATAGATCTTGAATCGAAGAACACCGATCCAAAAAAAGGACAACCTAAACTATAAATTCTATATAAACTAAACAAAAAGTCTTCTAAAATGTCTTTCCAATAATTAGTTCTAAAAAGATCGTAATGAAAATATATAGATCTGCAGATCTACACCACACCAACCATTGTCAAAGGCCTTTGAAAGGATATATCGCTTTCATCCAGAATGTCAAAGTTGATGGAAGAAAAATCGAAAAACTCGTGAGTAGTAAATATAAAAAATACAGATAAATAACTGTTGAATCAGGATCTAAATAAAATATAACTAACAATGAAGAACCAAAAGAGCAAAGAATAAAGAACAAAGATCAAAGATAAAAAAAATGACTAAATAAACTAAAAAGAAGAGGAGAAAGAAAGAAGTAAAGGGGACTGGAAGTTTTTTTTAAAATACAAAGTTAGAGAGAAGGAGGAGGAGAGGCAACGTTTGGTTTAAATTTTTGTATTCTAATCCATTAAACATTTACAATATCATTAACTATTAATAAATTATTAAGTAAAAATGTAATTATGTGTAGAATTGATCAAGGTATATTTGTATAAATTTATTTTTACACTCTTACTAGTTTATCCAAAAACTACAAATTGAGTTGGGTTTAGGAATGAAATCTTAAACCCAGCTCGAGCCCAACTTAAATACGAAGTTTTAAAATATGAGCCGAGTTTTGTTCAATATATTTAGTAAAAAGTTTAATAAGGTCCAATCCTAATCCAACCCGTATGACAAACAAGTCTAGCCTATGATATATAAATCCAACCCAATGATAAAATATGATATATAAATTTGTAATACATTTTCAGGGCTAGACTTGAGTGTACTCGAAAACTGATATAACTATAAAATTTTGAATTTTATTGTAAGAAAGTGTTCGAATCTAGTCTACAGGAGAAAGCTTGAGACAGGCACGGTGGGTACCTCACTTTGTGTCCATGTCTACAGAGTAAACATGGCTCAGCCTGAACTCACTTTTATGAGTTAGACTTAGCCACTCATTTTATATTAAACTCGGCCTAAGATTCTAATATTTAAAGTTTTATGAGTCGAACTTAATTTTATATAAATACTCAAATCAGACCTGATGAATATTTATTTTTATTTATTATATATTTATATATTATATTTAATAATCATTTTAGACTTTACATATTAGCAAATTAAACTTTTAAACTTGACTTAAGGAATTTAAATAAATAATATAATTATTTATAAAATTTAAACATATTTATTTGAACTTTGATGTTTTGTAATTATTCTTCCATCCAAAATTTAAAAGAAAAATTATTTATATCTCACGAGGAGACTTTGAAAATAATCTTACAACACCACTCCCGCGCCTAAATAATTAAGTGTGAGCCAACTAGCTCTAAGTTAATAAAAAATTTGGACTAAACCTGGTTCGAAATCGGTCGTGTCTGACCCACGATTATGCCTGGTGGTGGAGTGACCAAACAAGGAAACAATAGCTGGGAGAAAAACGAAAGCTAACATGAAAAGGTCCTACCTTTTTAACGTTTTTCTGTTAGACACAATTCCCAAAATATCAAATCTTACATTTCAAGTTTTCAACATTTAAAATACACACAAAAAAAGGAACTTGACATGTTCTTTTTATACATAAACTCCAGTTAAAATGCATTGTTTAAGTTAAAGTCTTTAGAGTCCTGTTTATATACAAGCTCAGTAAATTATTTGAGAGCGATGTGGAATTTATTCTTAACACACTCCCTCATCGTGATCGTGCTCATAACATGTAATAAACAACTTGAATGACATTGCTCGCTTTGGTGCCGTTTATGATCAACCTTACGATTTTAAAATGCGTTGTTTAAGTTAAGGCCTTCAGAACCCTTTTTATATACAAATTCAATAAAACTTCTAAAAACGATGTAGGAGTTTGATTCTTAATCACAATTAAATCACCTCACCTCTTTTAATATATGCTCTTCCAATATATGCACGTATTTAATGAGATTTTAACTCTATTCTCTTTTGACTTGTTGAACCTAGATTGGAAACTAATTTACACATTATTGGTTTGTATTTTTTCAATAAGCAAGAAAAGTAAGAAAAGAAAGGTTAGAAAAACTGAGTTAATATTAGGGATAGAAAAACTGAGTTAATATTAGGGAGAGAAAAGAAAAGAGTAGAAAACCCAAAAAGGCAGTATTTCTATTAAAGGCTTTGGCTAATCCCTATAGGGTGGTGTCTTTTTGGGTAGTAGGGATGGTAAGTTTATTAGTTTGGATTTTCAAATTTTATTTATTGGCTTGAATTTTTGTTTGATCTAAGTTGACCATTAGCATCGTGTCGGTCATCTACAATCTCATATCCGTTAGGATTAATTATTTCAGCCTTTTCATCGGAATTGACTTTGGTGCATTACAAGAAACTTCTTCCCGTCAATTATTTTGTTATGAATCTTTAGATCATTAAGTTAATACTCTGTTATAATTAAGACTTTTAGTCCATTACTTTTACATTAGGTTGCAAATCTTTTATTAAATCCTTGTGATATTTTTTTCTTTTCCTTTTCCATTTTTGATTGTTGTATTTTTTTTAATAAATGAAGCTAATTTTCTATCGAGCTGAACTTTAAAAAAAAAATGAATTGACACCAATGGTTGCACGCAATCACACAAAGCTTAAAACACCACTAATCTCTATATAGCTAGCTAGACCCAAATAGATATCATCATTAGTTTGCTCCCTGACCTTCTGCAGCTTTGCTCATGCTTTCTTGCTTTTTCTAACATTTTGCTTCTTTTTCTATTACTTACTGACACCTCATCTGACTTATTGGGTTTGTATATCTTGAAAGAGTAAAAATGGGCAAATTCCACTGAGCTCAACCATACGCATATGTATTTGAGGCTCACGCAGCAAAATGGAATTTGTTCAATTTTTTGCGGCATTGGTGGGTGAAAGGGATTTGTTATCTAAAATTAATTCATTAAAGGTAGAATCGATTGACATTCTTAAAATAATAAGTATCTTTGATCGAAAATAATACAATATGAAAATATCGTACCCAGATTTGATATTTAAGAATTGAATTATTATGAACTTGCTTGAATTTATTGATGAATTCCTGCAAAACAACACATAAATTTGGGGGCGATCAGTGTTACTTTGTGGGGGACTCTCCGATGCCTAAGTCAATAAAGGATTCTGAGGAACATAGTGAAAGTAAGTATGAGAATGTTGAGATACCTGTTGAACTGACCTAGTGACCTATTTATAGGCGCAGGAGCTGCCATATTCCGAGTGGAATAAGGAGTCCGAATTGTGATGAGATTAAAACTCTTCATACTTATCCGATCCTTGCATCCGAAGGTGATAGGGATAAGGATAGAGGAGAGAATATAGAGACTAGAGTCCAACTTGGATCCTCCTTACTTGAAGGGGACAGAGATGCCTTCGAGTTGATCATGAACCGTCTCAAGATCATGACCGTTCAAGGCATCTCGTGATCTCCGGTTTCGTATGCTCTCCGGATGGAGTGAGATTCTAGCCGCCTTCAGGTTTTTCTAACTTAGTTGACGGAGCGAGCCACGTGGCCCTAAGACGAGACAGACGAGTTATATTTAGTAAGTTATCAGAAGCCTCCCCACAAGTGTGAGAAGTTCTTTAGGGCTTCTGGTTGCATGAACTGGCTCGAATTCCGAGCGGCCTAACATTTAGGGCTACGTGGCTAGCTGTGGCCCAAGCATTCTCGAAGCTTCCTTGAAAAGCTCAAGTCTTTTCATATCCTTTGGCGGTAGGCGTGGTTTTTCGAAATTTGAAACCAGCCCAACCTTGATTGACACGTGGCACTGTGCTTATGCCTTTTATTGATTGCGATTCTTCACTTTCATTTTTCTTCCTATTTAAGCGTTTTCTCCCCACATTTCACCACTTTTGCCTGCCTGACTTTACTGCTTGACTCCAGCAATTTCTGTCTTCAAGTTTTTCAAGGTTGCTCTTCCGACGATGTCTGCTTCTTAAAACCCTTCATCTCTCACAAGTAAGTAATCTTCACCGTGCTTCTTCCTTTCGTGGATTCTGTGACTTATTTATGCTTTTGACTTTGTGCCACCATAGCCTGAATTCCATGCTAGAAATCTTTACTTAACTTGTCAAACTGCCTTCTATGCCATTTTTGATATTATGTCGCTGTGTATTTGGAACCTTTAGGCTAGGTATATTTTGATTTTTGAATGCCTTTGCTATAGCTGTAATTTAGCATTGCCGGAATCTGGTTTTCTTTTGGCTAGATTCAGGGTTCGTGCATGAATTTTGATTAACATAAAACTGCTTAGATTTCGATGTTTTCCCTCCCAGCTGAAAAAGTGTTTAGATCCTGTAGGGCAGATTTTCCCTGAATCTAACTTGTTCTAGGCGGCTTCTTTTTCTAGGCGACCATGTCTTCTACTACCTCCATACATACCGGCTTGGTCGATAGGTTGTTTGATGAATATTGTGCCGAGTTTCTTGACTCGGCGTTAAGGTGCTATGTTAGTATCGACCAAACTAACCTTCGTTCTAACATTAGGGTTAAAAGAACAGCTGGGAGGATGGACCGGGTAGGAAGGAGTGCTGATGACGAGAGGAGGGCATCCCACGAGGCGTCCTTAAGCTCACAAATACATTCGTCTGACTTGGCTTGGGCTGGGGAAGACGAGCAAGAAATTCAGCAGCCGGCCCAACAAGGCACCAGTGCTTCCATCCCCAAAAGTTTTAGGGTCAAGAGGGCAGCAAACAAGGGGAGGGCCAAAGTCGTTGGTGGGGAGCCGGCTGAGAAAGGACCTCTTAAGCCGAAAAAGATGACTCCTAGGATAGAGGACATGATTTCCATCATCCATCTGGTGGACATTGAGTTCGAAAAGGCAACCTTCCCTTGGATGAAAAGGTGTAGGATCATGCTCCCGTCTGAAAATTAGCTCGTTTATAAACCACCTTCCGGGTGGTTTAAAATCTACCTAGTGCAGATTTGGTCAGGGTTCCTTTACCCACTACCCCTAGGGATCTGCGACCTGCTGACCTATTAAAATATATGCCTGGCTCAAATACACCTAAACGCTTGGGGCGACCTTGCCGGTCACTATAAAATTTGTATAGACTTAGGGCTTAGCTTTGATGCTAATTTTTTCAAGCGGGTGGCATCCTACAAGTTGAACAAATGTGAGGACCACTTGCATTTCTCTCACAAGAAGGGATTCTACTCTTTTTCCGGGAAATCCGACTCGGTGAAGAACTTCAAGCAATTTTATATATTCATCAAGTTGCAAGAGGGGTTCCCCACCTTTCTGACTCAATGGTCGTTCAAAATACCGCCTGGCTTTACTGTCCCTAAAGACGATCCGGACATCTAGGTTAGGCTATGAGTCCGGTTGAAGAGAGGGGTTTGGACTTTGGGCAATATTTCCCACGCCCTGGTTCGTAGGCATAAGGTGATAGACTACGCCCTAGAGTCGGATGATGGCTTCGAATATTATCCCGGACCTCAGGTACCTGGTGAGTTACTTTAACTTCTCATTTTGTTTTACGTTTTTAGCTATGTCTAGAGTTAGGCTAAAATTTCAGGTGCCGTAGCCAAGCGGGCCAAAAACCTGCAGTAAGAGAATTCTCAATTGGCTTCGGTTGAGTTGGCAGCTCAATCTAACGAAGCTATTGATCTAGTTTTGCTAGGCAATAGTGCTATCTCGGAGGCTATTAAAGGGAAGCGTGCTAGCGCCCAGGATCCGGACCCGGCCAACAAGAAGTAGAAGAAAGCCAAGGGGGCTAGTGAGGTAATACTACATTTTCTTGAGCTTTGTACTTTGTGTTTTCGTTATTGGTTACTAACAATTATTTGTCAGGCTGCTCTTGATTTGGCCGTTGCACCGGGATTGGATGCTGATGTGGATCCAGATGCTCCTCCCTCCATCTTGCTCGTGAGGGAGGCTTTGTAGAAGGTGGCAGGGGATAGGCCGGCTATCACTCTTCCCTGAGTGCAAGAGTCTCTTCATGAGGCTTTTCCTTTGGAGCGGGAGGCTCAACGTTATGAGAAGGAAGATTTTCTTACCCTCTTGGGTTTACTTTTCCAATCCATCAGCCAAGTATGCTTTTTTTTATTTTTGATTAGTGTTCATATTTGTGTCAACTGGCATTCTGATCAATGTTTCATTAGTCTTTGTCTCGAGAAGCCGAGCTTTACCACCGAGTAGAGGCTGAGGAGACGAACGCTGAGAAACTCTCCAAGGCGATTGACATGTGTAAAGGCCTAAAGAGCCAATTGAAGGAGTCAGATGAGGCCAACAAGAAGCTGGAGGGCAAACTTATGAAGTTAAAGGGAGAGCACGAGCTGCTCCAATCGGCCCATGAAGCTACCTCCAGTGAACTTGTGAAAGCCTAGTGTCAATCCATTCAAGCTTCTAAGGGGAAGGATGAAGCCAAATTTATCTGATCCATTGAGAACATGATGGATGATAGCTATCAGTTTGGCCAGATGGTTTTAAATGCCTGCCGGCTCCTTCATCCGGATATTCCTGAGACTCTCCTGCAAACACTCAAACATCCAAGATCTGATGAGTAGGAGGCAAGTGAAAAGGACCCGGGCGGGTTGATTGAAGATGTACAGATAGAATCGGGGGGAAGAGTTGAAGACGTATCTCAAGACTCTAATCATCTTGCTTAGTTTTGCTTTTGTTTGTAACTTAGCTTTATTTTTGCTTCTGTAAGTACAATTTGGTTTGATTTTAGCCCATTCTTGTGGCGTTTTATTAAGGTCTTATTTCTGTGCCTTCATTTTTTATCCGAATCGATCTTATATTTTATTGCCGATTAGATGATTGCTTAGGTCTTACTCATAGCCTTTTCCATCAAGTATTTTATTTAGTGCGGGTCTTAATTGTGTTTTAGGGGTGGGACCGCCTAAAAACTGTTTGCCGTAGATTTAACTAGGTCTTATGCGCGCAAGATATTTAAACAGGTCTTATGTTGTGCCGGGGATATGCTATAAAGTATGATCGGTACTTTTTGAATAAAAGAATGCTTCTATTAATAATTTGAGTACAAGTCTGGGAATTCTATGCATCCGGATATCTACTTGAGGGGAGCCACCTCGTTAAAAACTCCCTTATGGGAAAACCCAATGGGAAAAATCCTCAAGGAAGGAAAAAGAGTATGCTTGCTAGGATCCCTAAGTACTTACTGTTGGGAACTGACAGTCCGAATGAACACGCATAAGAGGCATGGCAGAAATTCAAAATTTTGTCCCTGTCCCCAGGAACTCCTATTAGTTGCATATAAATTAAATAAAGCCTTAACTAAATAATTCTCTACCTAGGTTAGCATGCTAAAGGACTAGGCATACCATAATTTGAAATTATATCCTAACACATTTATTTTATATTAAGTATGTTATAACTCTAAGCTATAACCTAAGCATAAAAATAAACTAAGCATGCAAAATAACCTAAGCATAATTATTAAGTCTAAAAACACTTAAAGAAAAAGACTTAATAATTAAAAGAGAAAGAAAAAGAACTTACCAGTTGAAGCGTGCTTTTGTAGAACCTTCTTGCACAAGCCTCCAATCGTAGGATAGCCTCTATCAGTATCCACACAAACCCCACCAACCAAAACCTCCCCGGGAGGAAGAACTAAGAAGCCTCGAGTAGTTGCTAGACCACTCTAGAAGCCTCACTAAAAAATATAAACTAGAGGTGCCCGAATAAATTCAGGCTCCTAAAAAATAACTTGCTCAATTACCCGAGAGATTAATTATCTGGCTTAGGATTTATGCTTTGAGCTTGGTACAATTTGAAAGGAAAGGGGACAACCTATATATAGGCTTGGGGGAGCAAAAATGCTCCCCCTGTGGGCGATGTGGGATGGGAGTAATTACTCCCATCCCATATATACATGCAGCGTGCATAGCACGCTGCATGTGGCAAGTGGGCTTGCCTTGCAAGTGGGTTGGGCCTTGTGGCCCATGCTGCGAGCCCAGTTCATGCTGCCCTTTTCATGGGCTGCCTTTGTGCAGCCCATGAACAAGGGCTGCCGCGAACACTGCCTAGCAGTGTTCGCGCACCTTTTAGTGTACTCCGCGCAACCGAATTATGTACAAAATATTTCATACTTTTCGATTTTAACTCGCCAATGCAAAATTCACTTTCAATCCTTTCAAATAAATATTTATTTTTGATTCTAATAAATTAGTTACAAGTCAAAATAAATTTCTTGGTCCAACCAAAATTGATCTAATCAATTATAATTTATTTATTACTCTAATTAATTAGTTACCAGTCAAAATAAATTCCTTGGTCTATCCAAGATTCATCTAATCAATTTTAACCAATCAAATAATAATCCAATTATTATTTATGTTATATTTTCGTAATAGAATAAATCTATTAGTTCTTTACTTAGTCCGATGAAGGTCCAATGTGTGTGACCTTATAGGATTCCAAAGTATTGAGCTGTTAAGGCTTAACTAACCCTTGTTCTAATGGAACCATTGGCTCGATATTCTATACCGTGAATAGAACTCAATTACCTTAAATGACTGTAGTACGCCTCTAGCAAGGGTCAACCATCCCCTATTACTCAGAACGTCATTTATGCTTATGACTTAATCCTGGTTAATGCAATAGTTATCCAGTGCGATAAATTCCTTCCATTCTTTAATATTAGTACCGTCTGGTTTATTGGGTTCGGTGAAAGTGTTAACCCACTAATAGCGGTTGGTCCAAGCTATCCCAGTTATTTACTTGTTACCGAAGTATATTGCCTTTTACCATAGTGTGTTTGACTAGAAACCATTTCTATCAAACACATACTCTGATTAGAGGTTTATGGCAATCATAACTTCAACAAGTGGCTAGGTACAACTCCATAATATATCCGGAGCGATGGATTCTTTCCGAATACTCAGCTTACCAACCTGCTATCATCACTATACCCGTAATCACCTGTAGCACCTTAAACAAATTAGTTTATAGTAATGACCCAAAGTATAGCAATAGTACCATACAAGGCAACTAGCATCTCAAGTATAAGGACATTGGCAAAGCTTATTGCATGAAGATAAACACTAACACATTGATATTTATACCAAGTGTTTATCTTGCTACGGTCTCCAATATATCTCCCAGATATATCCATTTGTCAAGCTTAAGGCACCACCTTTAGTCTTTAGGAGATTAACTGCTTGGACCCTTTCCAAGAAAGTTGACCATATGCTAGTCTTTCCGTTTCATCAATATCCTTTCTTGATGAAACTATGACTAGAGATAGTTTAGACATAATTATAATTGCACATGAAGCAGGTTCCACCAAATATAGTCTAACTATAATTTCTCTGACTTCATGCTATGATATGTCAAAGACTTTTGTATACATACATCAATGAATATATTTTAACCAACTATAATATATATATATAGAAATACATTGATATGAACAAAAGAACAAATGCCTTTATTGATTAAATAAATTATTCATACTTTTACATAATTAAGATATATCGCTCTAAATTCCTTAAAGGCATACATCATATCCAACGAACTCCCACTTGCACTAAGGCCAATTAGCCATATGTTTTAATCTATATGCTTTAACATGCTGGTCATGTTTAACAATGGCTTTGACAGACCATCCGCGAGGTTCTGATCAGTGGGTATATATTCTATTCTTATTATCTTAGCATCAATAATCTCCCTGATTATATGATACTTTTTGGATACATGTCTGTTTTTCTGATGAGATCGTGGTTCCTTTGCCTGAGCTATGGCACCATTGTTATGACAATATAAAGTAATTGGATCAACAACCTCAGGCACCACACCGAGATCACCAATAAATCCCTTTAACCAGATAGCTTCTTTTGATGCTTCGCATGCAGCAATGTATTCAGATTTCATGGTTGAATCAGCAGTAGTTTCTTGGTTGGAACTCTTCCAGCATACTTCCCCTCCATTTAACACATACACAAAACCTGACTGAGACTTAAAGTCATCGTTGTTAGATTGAAAATTCGCATCAGTGTATCCTTTGATACTGAGGTCACCTTCTTCATAAATGAAGAACTCATCCTTAGTCTTTCTCAAGTACTTAAGGATTGCCTTGATGGCCATCCAGTGCTTTTCACCTGGATCTGATTGATATCTGCTCGTAAAGCTCAAAGCCTGCGAGACATCCGGCCTAGTACATATTATAGCATACATGATGGATCCTATCGCGGATGCATAGGGTATATCCTTCATTCGCATTCTCTCTTGAGCTGTCTTCAGACAATCAGCCTTAGATAGGCTAATCCCTTTTGTCATCGGGAGATGACATTTCTTAGAATGCTCAAGGTTGAAGCTATTCAACACCTTATCTATATATGCACTTTGAGAAACACCTAACAACCACTTGGATCTATCCCTGTAGATCTTTATACCTAGTATAAATGCTGCTTCACCAAGATCTTTCATGGAGAACTTTCTTGACAACCATACTTTAAAGTTTTGAAGAAGAGAAATGTCATTTCCTATTAGCAGAATGTCATCAACATACAATACTAGAAAAATGACTTCACTCCCACTAACCTTCTTGTAAACATAAGGCTCATTTGCATTTGGGCAGAAATCCAGTTCTCGGATTGTCTGATCAAACCTTATATTCCAACTCCTGGATGCCTGCTTAAGTCCATAAATGGATCTTTTAAAAACCTCAGGTTGTGTCATATACACATCTCGGTCTAAATCCCCATTCAGGAATGCTGTTTTTACATCCATCTGCCAGTTCTCATAATCGTAATGAGTAGCAATGGCAAGGAGTATCCTTATGGATTTGAGCATGGCTACCGGTGAGAAGGTTTCATCATAGTCAATACCTTCCCGTTGACTATAACCTTTCACAACCAACCTTGCTTTATAGGTAATTACATTACCGTCCATATATGTCTTCTTCTTGAAGACCCATTTGCACCCAATTGGTCTAACCTCTTATGGTGCATCCACCAAATTCCAAACTTAGTTCTCGTACATGGAATCCATTTCTGATTTCATGGCCTTTTGCCATTTATCAGAATCCGAGCTTTTCATTGCCTCATCATATGTCCTTGGTTCATCATCCTCCATAAGATATAGTTCCTTATCATTAGTGATGATAAACCCATATCTATCGGGACCCTTATGAACATGACCTGATGTTTGCAATGATTGTGTTTCGACAGGTTGTTCTTGGATCACACTCTCTTGTGTATCTAGAACGGGGTCAATCAGTTGATTGTCTGTTTCTTCCTCTTGAACTTCTAGTTCAATATTGCTCCCACTGACTTTTGCAAGTAAATGTTCCTTTTCCAAAAAGTGAGCATTCTGAGACATAAATACCTTCTGTGCTTTGGGTTGGTAAAACAGATATCCAATTATTTCCTTTGGATATCCAGTGAACAAAAATTTATCAGCCTTGGCATTTAGCTTATTTGACGCTATCCTCTTTACCATAGCAGGACCGCCCCATACTCTTAAGTGACTTAGAGATGGCCTTTTGTTACACCATCTTTCGTAAGGTGTAAAATCAACTGATTTAGAGGGCACTCTGTTTAAGATATAAACTGCGCTCTCCAGTGCATATCCCTAAAAGGATTTACTAAGAACTGCATGGGTCATCATTGACCTGACCATATCTAATAAAGTTTGATTCCTCCTTTCTGACACTCCATTATGTTGGGGTGTATAAGGAGGGGTCCATTGGGGAACTATCCCGTTTTCCTTTAGATAATCCTGAAACTTCTGACTTAAGTATTCTCCACCTCGATCTGATCGAAGTGTTTTAATACTTTTCTCATGCTGTTTCTCTACTTCAGCTCTAAATAGTTTGAATTTTTCAAAACTTTCAGACTTATGCTTCATCAAGTACAAATAACCGTATCGTGAGTAATCATCAATAAAGGTTATGAAGTAGGAGTATCCTCCTAGTGCCTGAACACTCATTGGACCACACACATCAGTATGTATAAGTTCCAATGTACTTGTCGCCCGCTCACCCTTTCCTTGAAAGGGTAACTTTGTCATTTTTCCTTTTAAACAAGGTTCGCAATCACCATAAGACTCCAAGTCTATTGGGCCCAAGTCTCCGCGCTTATGCAACTTGATTAAGTAATCTTTGTTTATGTGGCCTAAATGGCAATGCCATAAGTAGAAGGAATTCTCATTATCTAATTTAACTTTCTTCACATTGTTTATATTGAAAACTTCTATTTTAGTATCAAGAATACAAATGCCACTTTTCAACATTCTATAGCGATAAAGAATATTATTCAAACAAATCTGACAATTATTATTCGAAACTAAAATTTCAAATCCCTCTGCTGCCAAACACGCAACAAATACAATACTCTTAGTAACACTTGGAATGTAGTAAGAATTATTCAAAACTAAAACAGTCTACTTAGCAAAATAAGACTAAAGCTCCCTACGGCTAATGCAGCAACTCTGGCTCCATTTTCCTCGCGTAGGTCCATCTCCCCTTTTGCGAGTTTTCTATAGTTCCTTAGTCCCTGCACAGTACAGATATGAGAACCACAACTAGTATCTAATACCCAAGTGGATTCTTGCGAAAAAGTAGTAAAGTTTTCAATTACGAACATACCTGAAGTAGATGCCTCTGTAGGCTTCTTCTTCAAATGCTCAGAAGTAGGAGCTTTGCAATCGCTCTTTCAATGTCCCAGTTTCCCACATTGGAAGCAGACATACTTAGATGCCTTCTTTCCATTATTCTTCTTGCTGATTCTTTTCTTAGCACCCAGTGCCTGCTTATTCTTCTTAGAAGCCTTGCCTTTTTCAACCAATAGTGGAGGTTTCTGATCCTTCTTGATATAAGGTTCTACCATTTTCAGCATGTTGATTAATTTAGAGGTAGTAGAATTAATACTATTTATGTAATAGTTAGTCACAAAGCCTAAGTAACTATCTGTCAAGGACATCAACACAAGGTCAATGCTCAAGTCCTGATTCATCTTGAATCCCAATCGATTCTGTTTCTCAAGGTATCCCAAGCAGAGGTGCCAGCCTGCATCTTGGTCCAGAAAAGGAGCTCGAAGGTCTCATACCTCTCTGTCCTCTCCCTCTTCGAAAAGAGTTCTTCAAGATGGAGAACCATGTCCTCCAAGGGCATGTTCTCATGTTATTTCTAAAGCTCAGAATTCATGGACCCCAACATAATACACATGGCAATCTCACGATCTTTCCTGTGCTTCAACTAGGCATCAATGTTCCACATGATCCTCAACATCAGGTTCTACAGGAAAAATTTCACTTAGGACATAGGCAATTCCCTCGGATCTGAGAACTATTCTCATAGCTCAGAACCAATCAGAAAAGTTCGAGCCATTCAATTTGGTGTCAAGTAACATACAGAGATTAAAATTGGAAGCGATTTTCAACCTAAGATATAAGAAAAGAAAAGTATTAAGATATTAGTTTAAGTACATGTATTTAATATGAGGACTTTTAATTAAATACATTTTCCTACCATTTTCTTCGAAATTTACAATAGCCCATTCTATTGAATTCGTCAATTTTAGCCCAGCTAAATTTCCTAGTAGGTAGCATCTATAACCAGTCTATTATAACCCCCAATTTTATGAGTCAAGTCATAATAGTAAGTCATAGTTGAAATCCCATTCCATTTGTATCACATGCAATTGCTAATTCATTCAAGTTCCCTAATCCCAAGGGACGTGTGCTCTTATATTAGCATCTCCTTGAATATGTCTCAGATCTAGGCCTAGCCCCCAATTTTATGGTGGACTACCCCAGCTCCGTTAAGGCAGACCCTAACTCAAACTTTATAACCAATCAATGTTGACTAGAAGGAATGCTTTGTGTAGCACTTTGATAGCCCAAAGAGACCGTATTATAAATTTGAGTAAGGAAGACTACAACTGGCCTTAATATATTTACTTTGGGATTTTATTGGTGTTAAACGTCTCACCCAATCTAGGATTTTATCAGATGGACAAAATTATAATAACTTGTATTAATTCAGGGAATTTTAGAATTAATTTATAAGGTCTAACCTTAGGTGGGTTCAGCTCTTTATTATAATTATTCCATCAACCTAGATTATATGCAAAATAATTAACACTTTTATTTGTTATATTTATATTGCATTTCCTTTAAGCTTTTATTCAACAAATTTAATTTTTTACTTTGTTATAGAAACATATATAAGGACCATCTTACATACTAGAAATAAATTAGTTCATATTAATCCCCCGGTCGGTCAATTCAAATTGCACCGATATAGGTTCCCAGGTAGGAGAGGTGCCCTATGAGGAGTAGACACCAAGTCCAATCCTTAGCCAGAACAAATACGGGCACAAATTTGAAGACCAATGGATTCTCTTGAACTAATAAATTTTGTTCTTCCAATTCATGTAAATTGGGAGCATCTGTAACCCATGTATTTTAAATAAATTATTGACACTTGTATAATTTGAGTAAGTTGAGCAGACTTATTCAAAATTATTTATGACCATTTTCTAACCTTGAAATGAAAGGCACAAGTTTATATATATTGTCCAAACAATTAAATAAACAAATCATTTCATTTAGAAAATAATATTTAGTTTGCTTCTAACTTAATTATGCACTGAATAGGTAGGCTCTCATACCACTGTTCGTAACTGACAGTCAGATTGAACATGCATAAGAGGCATGGCGGAAATTCAAAATTTTGTCCCTATCCCTATCCCCAGGAACTCCTATTAGTTGTATATAAATTAAATAAAGCCTTAACTAAATAATTCTCTAGTTAGGTTAGGATGCTAAAGGACCAGGCATACCATAATTCCAAATTATATCCTAGCACATTTATTTTATATTAAGCATGTTATAACTCTAAGCTATAACCTAAGCATAAAAATAAACTAAGCATGCAAAATAACCTAAGCATAATTATTAAGTCTAAAAACACTTAAAGAAAAAGACTTAATAATTAAAACAGAAAGAAAAAGAACTTACCAGTTGAAGCGTGCTTTTGCAGAACCTTCTTACACAAGCCCCCAATCGTAGGATAGCCTCTATCAGTATCCACACGAACCCCACCAACCAAAACCTCCCCGGGAGGAAGAGCTAAGAAGCCTCGAGTAGTTGTTAGACCACTCCAGAAGCCTCACTAAAAAATATAAACTAGAGGTGCCCGAATAAATTCAGGCTCCTCAAAAATAAATTGCTCAATTACCCGAGAGATTAATTATCTTGCTTAGGATTTATGCTTTGAGCTTGGTACAATTTGAAACGAAAGGGGACAGCCTATATATAGGCTTGGGGGAGCGAAAATGCTCCCCTTGTGGGCGATGTGGGATGAGAGTAATTACTCCCATCCTATATATACATGCACCGTGCATAGCATGCTGCATATGGCAAGTGGGCTTGCCTTGTAAGCGGGCTGGGCCTCGCAGCCCATGCCGCGAACCCAGTTCGCGCTGCCCTTTTCATGAGCTGCCTTTGTGCAGCCCATGAACAAGGGCTGCCGCGAACACTGCCTAGCAGTGTTTGCACACCTTTCGGTGTACTCTGCGTAACCGAATTATGTACAAAATATTTCATACTTTTCGGTTTTAACTCGCCAATGCAAAATTCCCTTTAAATCCTTTCAAATAAATATTTATTTTTGACTCTAATAAATTAGTTACCAGTTAAAATAAATTTCTTGGTCCAACAAAAATTGATCTAATCAATTATAATTTATTTATGACTCTAATTAATTAGTTACCGGTCAAAATTCCTTGGTCTATCCAAAATTTATCTAATCAATTTTAACCAATCAAATAATAATCCAATTATTATTTATGTTATATTTTCGTAATAGAATAAATCTATTAGTTCTTTACGCAGTCCGATGAAGGTCCAATGTGTGTGACCTTATAGGATTCCGAAGTATTGAGCTATTAAGGCTTAACTAACCCTTGTTCTAATGGAACCATTGGCTCGATATTCTAGACCGTGAATAGAACTTGATTACCTTAAACCACTGTAGTACACCTCTAGCAAGGGTTAACCATCCCCCACTACTCGAAACATCATTTATGCTTATGACTTAATCCCGGTTAATGCAATAGTTATCCAGTGTGATAAATTCCTTCCATTCTTTAATATTAGTACCATCTGGTTTATTGGGTTCGATTAAAGTGTTAACCCACTAATAGCGAGGTTGCTCCGAGCTATCCCAGTTATTTACTTGTTACCAAAGTATATTGCCTTTTACTATAGTGTGTTTGAGTAGAAACCATTTCTATCAAACACATACTCTGATCAGAGGTTTATGGCAATCATCACTTCAACAAGTGGCCAGGTACAACTCCTTAATATATCTAGAGCGATGGATTCTTTCCGACTACTCAGCTTACTAATGTGCTGTCATCATTATACCCGTAATCACCCGTAGCACCTTAAACAAATTAGTGTATAGTAATGACCCTAAGTATAGCAATAGTACCACACAAGGTAACTAGCATCTCAAGTATGAGGACATTCACAAAGCTTATTGCATGAAGAAAAACACTAACACATTGATATTTATACCAAGTGTTTATCTTGCTGCGGTCTCCAATATATCTCCCAGATATATCCATGTGTCAAGCTTAAGGCACCACCTTCAGTCTTTAGGAGATTAACTACTTGGACCCTTTCCAAGAAATTTGACCACATGCTAGTGTTTCCATTTCATGAATATCCTTTCTTGATAAACTATGACTAGGGATAGTTTAGACATAATCATAATTGCACATGAAGCAGGTTCCACCAAATATAGTCCAACTATAATTTCTCTGACTTCATGCTATGATATGTCAAGGACTTTTGTATACATACATCAATGAATATATTTTAACTATATATATATATATATATATATATATATATATATATATATATATATATATATATATATATGATATAAACAAAAGAACAAATCCCTTTATTGATTAAATAAATTATTCGTACTATTACATAATTAAGATATATCGCCCTAATTGCCTTGAGGGCATACATCATATCTAACACTTACTGTGTAGTAGAGTCTAAGATTAGCAATGTTCCATGTACGAGGAAGGTCTTTGCCTTTCATAGTCCCTAGCTTATAGGTGGCCGACCCGTTGACTTTGGTGATCTTGTAGGGGCCTTCCCAGTTGGCGCCCATTTTCCCTTTGCCTTCTCGGGCATCTGAGCCGACCGAGTCTTTCAGCACTAGGTCTCCTTCTTTAAGGCAGACTTTTCATACGCGACTGTCGTGGTATCTAGCAATTTTTGCTTTATAAGCTGCCATGAGAATCTAGGCTCGCTCTCTTATCTCATCCAAGTTGTCCAAGTGGTACTTCAGGTTGATGTTGTTCTCTTCTTCTGTGTAGTATGCCACCTGGTCTGATGGGCTACAATTTTGACTAGAATAACTGCTTCAATTCTGTATACTAAAGAGTAAGGGGTTTGGCCGGTTGTTCCGCAAGGAGTGGTTCTGTAGGACCACAGGACTTTGATAAATTCATTCGGCCATCTTCCTTTGCAATCCAACACTCTCTTCTTCAATCCTTCTCCTAGGTTTCTACTGGTGGTTTCTGTTTGACCATTCGTCTGTGGGTGCTACAGAGGAAAAGTGATTCTTTATCTTCCATTGCCTTAGCAATCTTTGAATTTTTCCGAGATAAACTGCGAGCCGTTATCTGCTATTTTTCTCTTTGGTACTCCAAACCTACGAGCCATTGTCTGCTATTATTCTCTTTAGTACTCTAAACCAAATGATTATATGCTACCACACGAAGTCAATGATCCTCTCGGCTATGACCGAGCTAAGTGCTTCCTCCTCAACCCACTTAGAAAAATGGTTAATTGCCACTAATATCCACTTCCTTTGGCTGGACGCTTCTGGCGTGGGTCCTGCGATATCAATACCCTAGGACACGAATGGCTAGCTGGCCGTTATCGGCTTTTGATTGGCTTTTAGGATTTGTGATTTCCTTGCATGTATTTGACATTGGTGGCAAGTCCTCACATATTCTTTCGTGTCGACTTTGATAGTTTCCTAATAGTATCTGGCTAGGGTGATTCTCCTATGTAGTGTCTCCGCCGCCTGGTGGGATCTATAACTTCCCTCAAGGATTTCTTCTATAATGAGCTTTGCAAGCTTGAGGGTGACACATTTGAGCCATACATTTGAGTAGGATTTCTTGTATAATTCATCTCCCACTAATGCAAACTGCATAGACTTTCAGGTTATTTTCTCCGCCTCGATTTTGTCCTCGGCCAACTTATCACAAGCTAAATAGTCGTAAAGAGGTTGCATCCATCCGAGAGACTTCTTTTGGATCCATAGGTTTTCCCCCTGCTCTTCATAAGTTGGCCGAGTCAAGACCTCATAGGGGCAACTTAGCTCTTTCCATGAGTCTTTTCCTGTTGCCGCTTTCGCCAATTCATCTGCTTTCTCGTTCTAAGTTCAAGAAATATACTTAATCTTCCACTTGGTTCCTTTGGACTTAAGTTTTTCCAATAACTTCCCTACTTTAGCTAGGTATTTAACCATTTTGGCTCATTTAATTCCATACATTGATCTGATTTGCAACTAGCCTAGAGTCGCTTTTAAGCACAACTATATCGGGTACAATCTCATTGGCTAGCTCCAATCTTTTAATGACTACCTTGTACTTAGTCGCGTTGTTGGTAGAAAGGAAAGCTAACTTGGTGGCATACGATAATCTGATCCTTTCGGGGCCCTTAAACATAAATTTTGATGGTGGCTCCTTCTATGCCGGAGGAACCGTCTACAAAGATTGTCCAAGTTTCAGAGGGGATGGTTTATTTTGGCTCGATGCCTGCGAGATCCACCACAAAGTCGGCTAACGCTTGAGCCTTCAAAGCCTTTCTTGCCTCAAATCGTATATCATATTCTCCAAGCCTGATGGCCCACTCGGTTAGGCAGGCAGAAGCATCTGGCCATTGCAACACTTTCTTGAGAGGAACACTAGTTCTAACTACGATGGTGTGTGCTTGGAAGTAAGGTCTAAGCCTCTCAGCCGAGTGAATGAGGGCCAAGGCTAATTTTTCTATATTCGGGTATCTTAGTTTCGCGTTTCTCAACACTTTGCTAGTGTAATATATGGGATACTGCTCTTCTTGATCTTCTCAAATTAGGACGGTTCCTACTGCCTCATCTGTTGCTGCCAAGTAGAGATAAAGTGTGTCCCCAATGTTGAGGCGACTCATAAGAGGAGGTTTGGCCAAGAAATTCTTCATCTATTGAAGGTCTCTTGACAATCTTTATCCCACTTGAAGTTATGATCCTTCTTGATTGCTTTATAAAAAGGCATGCACCTCTTCACTGAGAAAGAGATGAATCGTCCCAAGGTGTTGATCCTCCCGTTAAGATGTTGAACTTCATTTACGGTGTGAGGTGGTTCCATCCAGATAATGGGATCTATTTTTTCAGGGTTCGCCTTGATGCCTCTCTCTGAAATCATACAACCTAAAATTTTTTGACTCTTAACCCTAAAGATGCATTTCTCCGGGTTGAGCTTCAGTCGATAGGCCTGCAATGTTTTAAAAACTTTCTCCAAGTCATCTGCATGCGATTCTTCATTTTTGCTCTTCACTATCATATCATCCACGTGGACTTCAACTGTCTCACCTATCATATCTTTGAACATTTTATTTACCAACCTTTAGTAAGTTGCTCCAGCTTTTTTTAATCTAAACAACATAACCGTGTAACAATATGTCCATTTGTGAGTAACAGAGGATGTCTTTTCTTCATCTACTTGGTCCATGGGAATTTGGTGGTATTCGGCCTTTGCATCTAAAAAGGATTAGACGGCATAACTAGCTGTAGAATCTACCAACTAGTTAATACTTGGCAGTGGATAATTGTCTTTTGCAGTTGCCTTGTTCAAGTCCGTGAAATCTACACACATGCGATAATTTCCTTTGGTTTTTTAACCAACACGACAATTGCTAGCCATCTAGGGTAATTTACTTCTCTAATGTGCTTGGCTTTGAGCAACTTGTCTATCTCTTCTTCTATGGCTTTCTATCTTTCGGGGGCATGCTTTCTTCTCTTCTGTACCACTGGGGTTACCTCCGGGTCGAGGTTGAGGCTATGTTGTATTATTTATGGCCGGACTCCCAACAAGTCATCGTGGCTCCATGAAAATGAGTGCTGTTGTCCAACCAGGACCGCGTTGATGCTAGCTTTTGTGTCTACCTTCAAGTCTTTAGCCCTTTTTAATGCTCTACCTGGTCCTACCATTAATACTTCTTGTTCGTCCATCGGCTCGGCTATGGAACTATTACCATTAGAGCTAGTATCTTCTCGGTCTTTCTCAGATCTTTCATGTTGAGACAGCTGTCTGTCTCTTTTTAATGAGGCTATATATGTTTCATGAGCCACCGCAAAGTTTCCTATTGCCACTGTCATCCCCTTTTTAGTTGGTATTTGTAAGACCATGTAAGCGGGAGATATTAAAGTAAACAATTCGCATAAGAAGGGACGTCCCAATATGATGTTGAATCCGACTGAAATTTCGGCAATGGTAAAGTCTACCTCCACTCGGTATACATGCCCTTCGTCACCTATTTCCACATTTAACCTAACTTCTCCTAAGGAAATGGTGGTGTGTCCTCTTAAATCAGACATTATGGCATAGCCCTGCTGGACCCTATGATTATTTAGTTTCAACTGCTCAAACGATGATTTAGCAGTCAAATTTAAAGAACTTCCCGTGTCAACAAGCACCCAGTATACTGTGCAATTTTCTACCATAGCTTCAATGACAAGTGGGTTCGAGTGGGGCTTGGTTAACATGGTTGCACTCCTGTAGGATTTATTTGCTTCTGAGCCATCGCTTAGCGTAAGCGGATGGCCAAAAGAATGTCTTGCTTTCTTAGAGGGTGGCTCTCTATCCCCGCTGCCATGTATCACCATTACCTTGATTCCCTTGTCCTCACCAGCTTTCATTGTTTCTTTGGCCTTTTCCTTCAAATCGTCCGAGTCATCATGCCTATCTGCTCTTTTTATCACCCCTTTAATGAATTGGCTGAACTTCCCCACTCTAATCAGGGGATGTACTTCCTTGGCTAGGACTCTACAGTCCTTTGTATCATGTCCTCTAGCCTTGTAGAATTCATAATACTTATCATAGTCTCTTCCTAAGGTTTTACCTTCTGGGATGTTTGGGAACCAGACGCTCTTCCTTTCCGGCCCGCTCTTGATAGCTACCAAAATTCTGCTCAGCGAGGTATTTAGTTTTGGCTTATCTTCCTCTCGATCATACCGGTTGGACCCATGACTACTGCGTCAGCTTCGATCCCTCTTTCTCTTCCCCTTCTTGTCATCTCGCCTGGGATGGTCACTGTCATTAGAGTTTCATTTGCTAGAGCAACTTACCTTGTCCACCTCTACTAAGTTTTAGGCCATACCAATCATCTGGGGGAAGTGAGTCGGTTTTCTAATAATGATTTCCTCCTTGAGGCAGTTGTTTCGGGTTCCTTTTATCAAGGCCTCCTTGGCCATTTCAAAATCCAAATCAGCAATGCCTACGCAAGCTTCGTTAAACCTTTTTAGATAATCCCACAAGGATTCATCCGATCTTTGTACTATACTGTGAAGGTCACAGCTAACATTATCTAGTTGAGGCGATCCCAAAAAGTGTTTTTGGAATTTTCCCCTGAGTGTCTCAAAGTCTTTTATCGAGTTAGGCGCTAGGCAGAGGTACCAGTGCTTGGCTGCTCCGGTTAAAGTAGTGGGGAAATACCTATACCAGAATGCTTCTGGAGCGTTTATCAAATCCATCCGATCGATATAATCTTTCATGTATAATTTTGGGTCGTCCTTCCCACTATATTTATCCAAGATAGGCGGGAAGACATATTCAGGCAACTTTTGACTCAGAATGTTCTTCTTGAATGGGGAGAGAGTCTTCTCGCAGATTGGTTCTTGGAACAAAATAACATACTTCTTTAGCTGTCTCTTGAATTTGGTGTCAAAATCTTCTGAACTTCCCTACTTGGATTAGGTGGAAGGTGAGGAAGATTCAAAAGGAGAGGTTGTGGGGGATCTATGCTTTTTCCCTTTTCCTTTCTCCCCTCTCGACTTACGCTGGGACTCGATCTTGTCTGCTCCATCTTGCTCCTTGGTTACATCGGTTGAGTCGGTAGTTACTCCTTTGAGTTTGGGAGTCCCATGTTGTAATGATATTCCAGCCGGGATTTCTCTTCCTTCTTGTGCCATCATGAGAATTCCTTGCAATGTTGTGAGATTTGACTCTATAAAACCCCCTTGGCACGACCAGCTGGGCTGATACCGGCTGGGATATTGTCATCTGCCTAAATCCCTTTATTACCTGAGATACGGGCATCAGTACACTAGTGACCGAGTTAAATTACAGGAGGAGGTTCCGGTTGACTGCTATTTCTGGTAGAACCACTATGTCTTCATGTAGTTCTCCTCCCAGATGGCCTACTGACACAAAGTGGTTGTAAGCCGATCGCATCATTAGTTCTTGTTGCTCTGGCGTAAGTGCTACCTGCCGAGCAATCTCTATAAATGGGTCCAGTTCCTTCGGAGGATTGGAGGAGCATTCTTCCTCCTTTTTAATCCTTGAACTTCCTACTGCTAATGGCGCCTTGGCCGTGGTATCTGCCGTAATTGGCGCTTTTCCAGTTGTATTGGCGTTTCCAGGATGGCTTTGGGTGTTTTCCATGCTAGAATTGATGATGGGATCAGGGTTTTCATGCGACATAGTCATAACGCGAACTTCTAAAAATCTGAATTGATGTGTTTGTTCCAATGAACAACAATTCTTGCTTGAGCAAGTAAACGAAGTCCACGCTCACCGCACCACTGAAAATATCGTACCTAGATCTGATATTTTAGAATTGAATTATTACGAACTTGCTTGAATCTATGGATGAATTCCTGTAAAACAATACACAAACTTGGGGACGATTCGTGTTACCTCGTGGAACCCTCCGATGCCTCAGTCAGTAAAGGATTCTGAGGATTATAGTGAAAGTAAGTATGAGAATGTTGAGATATCTGTTGAACTGACCTAGGGGCCTATTTATAGGCGTAGGAGCTGCCCTGTTCCTAGTGGAATAAGGAGTCTAAATTGTGATGAGATTAGATCTCTTCATATATATATGATCCTTGTATCCCAAGGTGATAGGGATAAGGATAGAGGAGAGAACATAGGGACTAGAGTTCGACTTGGATTCTCCTTACTTGAAGGGCATGGAGATGCCTTCGAGCCGGTTATGAACCATCTCAAGACCATGACCGTTCAAGGTATCTCTTGGTCTCCGGCTTCGTATGCTCTCTGGCTGGAGTGAGATTCTAGCCTGCTTCAGGTTTTTCTAACTTAGTTGACAGAGCGAGCCACATGGCCCTTTATTGACCCGGTCTCTAGGATGAGACGGGCGAGTTATATTTAGTAAGTTATCACAATAGGAATATGAAAACAGTGATCTAAAGCTGTAAACTTGATCAGTGAAGAAGTAGGCGCCAAAAAGGCTTTCAGTGTGTAAGCCCTCCAATCTCACGTGTATGAACCCTTCTTGATTAGGACTAGTGCTAGCCGAACTGATGAACCAAAGAACAACTCAAGAACTCACAACTTTAGGTGGAGGCCGAGTTCTGCTCGTTAAAAACGTTTCTCTCATTTTGTTTATTTAACACACACACACGCACGCGCACACACACGCGCATGCGCACGCACGGGCACACACACACACAGAGATATATATAGGTGCGAATTAGGGTTTGGGTTAAACATGGTCACTTATTAAATTATAAATTGGCCTATAAAATTATCTGATTTAAGAATTAGCCCCAAAGCTTAATTCCTTAAACAAATAATTTATTAACTTTATTATTATTTCAAATAAGGCCATGTTCTCTTGGACTATAGTTTAGTTCAATATAGTTTAGTTTAGCTATGCGTAGTTATAAATTTACACTGCAATAAGTTCAATTCAGTTCAGCTTTCAGAAATTTTAAAAAATAGGGCCTAAGTTACTCATGCTAATTAAACTTTATTCTTTTAATTTAATTTAATAAGCAATATAAATAACTTTATATCATACCATTAAATACAAATTAAATTATTCTTGAGTTATAAAGATAACTTAACTAAATTGATCTGCTACATTAATTTATTAATAATCAATTTCCTACATCATTACTTGCAACATTACATGTACAAGAAGAATCCTGAATCAGTAGTTCTAAGTACACAATCCTTTCGGTCTTTCCATATTTTGGCAATGGGGTCATGCCTATAGACTGAAAATGGATTCTAGCAAACCATTGCAATCCCCAATTAGGAAAAAATACATCTGTCAATGTATGGTACTAAACCCACATATAATGAACATCGGTATATTGAACAATGGAAATGGCCATATCACCCATTATTACTTTCATTATATTTCTTGATCAAGAATAAAATGATTCTTTCAAATAAGCTACATACTTATTTGGACATGTCAATAATCCCTTTATTCATTAAGTGGTCGGTGATTCATTTCAACTTATTAGACCGAATGACAATCCTATCACTTCAACCTCACCACCAACATGTTCATGAATAATCTGAGCATACCCGTATTTGGAATCCACATTTAACGACCTATTAGATGCATACCACATATTACCCAATTCCAATTTAATAGCAACTTGAAATCAAGTCCAAAGACATTTGAAACCTACCTAGCAAAATGTTCGTGACACGATAGCATATGACCTTTACTAATCGGATCGGTCAGTCCATGTTCTCAACACAAGTCTATGTTCATAGCTCCTTTCTCAAACAAGCTAACCAACATACAAGTCTATTGTTTTATTCATTCCCATAGCTAAAACAGACTTGAGACATTTATGATTTATCAATCAATGGATACCATACCCATATTATAGCACAAGATATGAATGCAGTAAGTTCATTGCCTTTATTAATGTGACAAAATTATGTATATACAAGTCATCATACATTATTAAGAACGAATGTCTATGAAATAAGGCACACCAACAATTGGATCTTATAGGAGAACAAAATTTGGTTAGTTGTTAGTAAACCTGTTTGTTGGGCGGGGCAAGCCGGGCTCAGGCATCTATATAAAAACCAAGTCCAGCTCATAAAATTTCGGGTTTTTGCAAGCGTGAACTCGGGCCGAATTTGTAATAAAATGAGTGTCCAAGCCCAACTCGTTTGAATGGACTCGGGCCGGGGCTGATGGATAGCACGAACCTCAAACATGTCTAATTGTTAGTTACTACTACTAATTAACAAACACTAATTTGATGTAACTCAATTGGTGCATTTCATAAGGGACTGTCAACTTTATTCTTCAATTGCAAAATAATTATATGTATGGCTTCCTTTACTACGTTTCGGTGTTTGCATTTTTTTTCCTAGAAAGAACATTAACTTTTATATATTCTTCAAATAGCTTTCTGAATTTCTCTTTTCAATCGATTTTCTCTCTTTTCATTCTCTTTGTTGTAGTTTCCTTATTCATGTTCATCGTTGCCTCTATCTTGTTGCCTTCGTTGCTTGTCGTTTTCGTTACTGTTGCAGGAAAAGCTCATCCTTTCCAAGTTTCAATTTGCAAAATTATTCTCTTATTTTGCACATATAATTTATATTTTAAAGTTTGAATTGCTTTCCGAATCAGAATAATGAAAGACATTGATGTTTTTATTCATTTTAACGGATTCTGAGTATCTCTGCAACCATTTAACTCAAAAGCTTAAACTAATAGATAAACAGACAAATCGTAGCATTTATAAAATCCTGACACACAGACCTCTACCATTTTGTAAAGTTGTAAAACTTTAAGTCATATTTACAAAGTTTATCCTTAAATATAATGTTTTAAAAAGTGCTAGGCGCTAGTCGGGGTTTCAAAATGCTTAGGTGGGACCTAGGCGAATTTGTATTTTTTATTTTTGAATATTTATTGTATATAAAAATATAAAATCAACTAAAAAGTAAATTATAATAATATAAAATATAAAAAAACATAACTTACACCATATTTTAAAAATTAGTAAGTGCTAATTGAATGGTAGGGACCTCCTTATTAGTGGCATAGAGCATATTGTTTCTCGGTTTGAGACTCAAAATGACAATTTTATTGTGAGAATACTTTGATGAACTTTAGTTTTACCAACTAACCTACTTTTTGTTGGTAAACTATGATTATTAATAAATAATGGTATCATAAAAAATCAAAATTAGGCACCACTCAAGCGGAAATAAATCGGCCGAACGCCTGATAGCGATAGTGTACAATATAGTCCTTGCTTAACAAGGTAAGTAATCTATACAGTATAGGAAAATACAAATAAACTATATTGGAATATATATACACTATCATTCTCCCTCAAGTTGAGCGGGGGTGAGAACCATAGCCAACTTGTCCCGAAGAGTCCAAAAGCGCGTGCTGGACAAGGGTTTTGTCAAAATATCTGCAACTTGATCATCCGTTGAAATATAACGAACATGTAATTGCTTAGAGACTACTCATCCCCGAACAAAGTGAAATCAAGTTTGAGATGTTTCGTGCGATTGTGAGAAATTGGATTAGCTGTGAGGTAAGTAGCACCCAAATTATCACACCAAAACAAAGGCGTTGTGGCCAAAGGAAAACCAATGTCAACCAAAAGGAGACCGAGCCAAGACAACTCCAAAGTAGTGGTAGCTAGCGCTCTATACTTAGCCTCGGTTAAAGATCGGGAAACAGTTCTTTGCTTTCGAGAAGCCAACGAAATCAGATAGGTACCATGGAAAATTGCGAATCCGGTAGTTGAATGGCAGTCATTAGGGTCCCCGGCTCAATCAGAATCAGAGTAAGCATGAATAGAAACCGTTGGCTGCTGTGTGTATTTGAGACCAAAAGATGGAGTTGACCGAATGTAATGAATGATTCATTTTAATGCTGTCCAATGAGCAACTGTCAGTGAATGCATGAATTGAGCTACCTTGTAAACTGAAAAGGCAATATCAGGTCGAGTTATCATCAAGTACTGCAACCCACCCACTAGACTCTGATATAAAGTAGCATTTTTGAAACGAGGACTGCCTTTCGTAGTCAACGAAACCGACAGTAAAGCTGGAGTAGAAACTTCATTGGACATGGACATAGCCGCTTTGGTCAAGATATCACGTGCATATTTATGTTGATTGAGTGTTAAGGTATCACCATCCCTCAATAATTCAATGCCTAAGAAGTATTTTGCTGGCCCCAAATTCTTGATGGCGAGTTGGGATTGAAGGAAATCAATCAACCGAGACTCTAGTGCCAAGTCATTACTCAAGATCAAGAGATCATCCACATAAATTAGGCAAGAGACAATGGATGTGGATGTTCGCATATAATAGAGGGAGATGTCGGCTTTGCAAGCACAAAATCCATAATCAATAAGTGCATGTGTTAATTGACGGTGCCACATGCGCGGGGATTGTTTGAGCCCATAAAGTTATTTGTGAAGTTGACACACAAAATCTAGCCATGACTTGTTAACAAAACCCGTAGGTTGAGACATCAATACTGGTTCATCAAGATCACCATGCAAAAACGCATTTGAAACATCCAAGTGTGTTATCGACCAACAATAAGAAATGGCTAAAGATAATAATAGCCAAATTGTTGTAGGCTGGATGACCGGGCTAAAAGTGTCATGAAAATCCAAACCTGGACTTTGATGGAAACCCTTCGCAACTAAATGCGCCTTATATCTTTCAATTGTACTTAATTTGGTCTTAAAGACCCATTTGCAACAAATAACATTTGAAGCAAGTTTGGGAGAGACAAGTTCCCATGTGCCATTAGATATCAAGGCATTGTATTCGTCAATCATCGCCTTTCGCTAACATTCATGTTTAGCCACTTCAGTAAAACATGTGGGTTCACGAGGTTCAATGATGGTTGAATGGGATTTTGGTTTTATAGGAAATTTACCCATGGTTTGTCGGGTGATCATAGTTTTAGGTGGATGTGGTGGTTTAGGTTGCCGTGTCTTTGGTGGGGGTTTTTGAACCGAGTTTAGGTCGATGACACAGGAAATTGCGGTAGAAGATGTGGATAAAGATGATGGTGGGGGTTGATTTTTGGGAGTAAATGATGTTGAGCTTGGCTTGTTTTGGGTAGTTTGACGTTTAGATGTGGTAGTGGGAACTGGCAGTAAGGTTTGTGGTAGTGGATGTTTAGGGCTTGTAATTAGTTTAATATGAACAGTAGGCATGGTGTTGGGCGGAGGTGAGGTAGATCTAGATGGGGAAACAACCAAATCACTTAGCTCCATGTATGGAAACACCTGTTCATCAAAGACTACATGACGTGAGATAAATGATTTAGAGGAAATATGATTGAAACAATGATAACCCTTATGAATTTTACTATAACCCAAAAAAACACATTTATGAGAATGATAGTCAAGTTTATATGATGAGTAGGAACGCAACCATGGCTAACACAAGCAACCGAAAATACGTAAAGACAAGTAATTGGGATTCTTATTAAACAGTTTGAAATAAGGAGAACAATCATTAAGGTTCGACATAGGCATGCGATTGATAAGATAAACATCAGTATCAAAGGCATAAGACCAAAAGCACATAGGTAATTGTGCATAATGTAACAAAGATAAACCCCGTTTCAACAATGTGACGGTGTTTCCGTTCTGCTGCCCCGTTTTATTTTGGAGTGTAAGGACATGAAATTCTATGTTGAATACCGTGTTGCACAAGATATGATTTCATTGCAATAAATTCACCCCCTCCATCAGGTTGAAAAGTTTTGATAGGCCTACCAAAATATTTCTCAACAACAGAATGAAATTTAACAAATGTGCTTAACACCTCGGATTTATAACGCAAAAAATATATCCAACTGTATTTATTAAACGCATCATAAACTATAACATAATACGAATAGCCATCAAGTGAATCATCGGGTGAAGGTCCCCACAAATCAGAACATATTAAGTCAAGAGGTCCAGACACAACAGAATTTGACAAATCAAAAGAAAGTTTATGACTCTTGCTAGTCGCACAACTAGAACAAATTGAGTGCTTAGCATTTTTATTGGACAAAAACTGGATATTCCTATGATGTAGTAAACGACTAACAACTGGAAGAGCTGGGTGACCAAATCTTTCATGCCAGGTGGATAAAGAGGTAATATGGCACCGTATAGGAGCACAAACACGAGATGGAAGTGAATATAGCCCTTTATCATTCCGGCCTCAAAGAATCACCTATTTGGAAATCAGGTCCTTCACAACAAAAAAATTATCAAAAAATTCTACTAAAACGTCATTAGATTTAGTTAAGGCACTAATCAAAATCAAATTTGTGTTAGAACCTAAACATTAGATAAACGTAAAGATTTATGATAAGTAGTTATAATAGAAGACCCGACGTGTTTAATAGGAAGTGAAGAACCGTTACCTAGATGAACTTCTTCTGGTCTAGAATATTCTGAATGGAGATTAAGATGTCCCAAATCCGTAGCTAAGTGATGTGTTGCTCCACTATCCATGACCCAGGGGGGATTGGTGGTTAAAAGTGTGGTATGGTTGGACTTTGGTGTGTTAGTTCTAGCATTATCAAACCTCGGAGAAGGGCACTAGCGAGAGATATGTCCGAGCCCTTGGCAATTGTGATAGCTCGCGGTGGAGATATCAACTGGGGCCATTGTAGAGGGCTGACGAGTAAACCGAGACCCAGTGGCAGGCTGATGGCCGTAGCTAGAGTGACCAGTACGGTGGGTCTGTGAATAATCATATCGCTGTTGGGTGGTGCCGCGCCCACGGCATCTCCCTCGACCGCTGCTATGTGTCGATTTTACCGTATAATTGGCAGTAAGGCTATTCAAATCACCACCAAGAGATTTCTCTCGTTTAATATGGCGTTCTTCAGTCATAAGGAGATCCATTAAATCATCAAAAGAAATTGTTCTAGTAGCAAGAGAATGATAAACATTACGCAATGGTCCTTGGAGACCATCTAAAACCATATCTTCTAAATCTTCCTCCAATACGGGAGAGCGAAGAGACCCCAAATGATCTGCAATAAGCTTGGCCCTTTGCATATATTCGGTCACTAATTCTGAATTGAGTTGCTCAAGTGTTCGCAATTGCTGCTTAAGTTCTCTTGCCTGTGCTGTAGATCTCGAAGCATAGGCATGTTCAAGTTTGAGCCAAGCTTCACGAGTCGTTCTAACCCCAATCACTTGCGGCAATAAAGAAGGTGAAATTGAATTAAAAATCCAAGATAAAACTTGTTGGTCATGACAAAACCAGGGAGAGTAGTTCGGATTTGGCTCGTTATTTGGTTGCCTCTCCGCCGGAACTAAACCAGTTCTGTCAATGTGGCTAAGCAGCCCACAGCCTGCCAGCATATGGCTAATTAAGGTCTTCAAAAGAACATAATTATTGGAGTCTAGTTTTATCGAAAGTTGATAAGAGAAGGATGGGGCGACAGTGACGGTCTCGGTAGGTACAATCGTAGAGACTGCATTAGAGGCAGTAGCGAAAGTTGACATGGTAGTTCAAGATGGAATAGGTGATGATAGTGGCTGGGAAAAGGATGGCGGCGGTTGAAAATTTTTTTTGAGAGGTGGCGGTGTAAGCCTTAGGCTTATGATACCATGAAACAATTATGATTGGGAAATCTCAACTCAACGACAGTGAGTGAGTGGGTTATATATATATATATATATATATATATATATATATATATATATATATATATATATATATATATATATTGAATTAGGGTTTCATAATGTACAATATCGTCCTTGGTTAACAAGGTAAGTAATCTATACAGTATAGGAAAATACAAATAAACTATATTGCAATATATATACACTATCAGATAACGCCCTAGGATTGAAAAGTCGGGCGACACGTCCCAAAATAGCGCCTAGTCCTAGGCATAGATTTTTAAAACAATGCTTAAATATATTTAGCTAAAATAGTAAAATTCATGTCTGACACCTTAATCTTTTACCAAATTACAATTGGTTCTACATACAAATGTCTTAAAAAAATATTATTGCCGTCGTATTCAGTGTTTTTTATGCATGTGTCACATGCTTTGTTTAGTGTGATTGGATAATTAAAAGTTTAACATGTGACATTTTCTTTTTCAACTAGTGACATCATTCGTAATATTACAGTTAAATTGGCATACGAACAACTAACGTCTGATAGGGGATGCTTTGGCTCGAGATTGGAGTATTGTGTTGCGGTGGCATGGCCCAGAGCTAGTTAAAACTCTTTTGGTTATACTTCCATAATAGATTGCTAACTAATGTGGAACAAAAACAAAGACATCATATGGAGGCGGCGAGGTGTGTTTGATGTCATGTTGGGAATGAAGACATAATTCATGTATTGAGGTATTGTTCCTTTGCGAAAAAGGTGCGGGTGGAGTTAGTTAGAAGGCAAAACATGGATGAATTTCTGGTAGGTGGATTAATTGTTTGGCTGATTAGAGATGTAATTGGGCGTTGGGTGGTTGGTTATGCTCAAAATGTCGATGTATGCCCAGTTGATGAGGACATCGTGGGTCCTCCTAGAATGAAGACGTCTAAAACACTGAGAATGGCTGGAAGCACCAATCTGGCTAAAGCATTGAGGATGGCTGGAAAGCAAGTCTCAGTTAAAGCATCCAACTTAGCACTAAGGAATTCATGGACCGGATGGAAGAAAGGCCACCTGGACCAAGAAAAAAGACACATTGAGAAAAGACCTCCATGGACGGCTCGATTAACACCAGTCTTCTCATTTTCAATCTCTAATTATAGCAGAGATAAGATAACAAGTGGGTGACGTGATTGTCTAATCCAAGTGGAGAAGCTTCCATATTTTTATCAGATGTCCAATCACCAATTATCTTGCATTATGTAATTGGTCCACTTGTAATATTTTATTTGGCAAGTTTCTTGTATTTTGCTTTAAAAGTCACACTTTTATAGAACTGGGATTATATTGGTCCCTGTGAGGGTCTTTAAGGGGTTAGAGGGGGGGGGGGTGAATGACCCTTTTTCGTGGAATATAAAGACTTTAAAAAGTCTTAGTGTACCGTGTTTGAATATGATCCAGATGATGGATCCGGATGATGAAGTTATGACAATATAATGCAATAAGTAAAAGTTAAAGAAATCAAACACAGAAGGTTTTTATCCTAGTTCGGTCCCGCCTACTCCAGTCCCTGGAGTTTCCTTCCTCCAAGCTTTTCCACTAGTGGATTCCTTTCCAACTGGCAGGAATCAAGCCTTACACTTTATCTCCGGATGGTAACCCCTTCCGGATGTAGGATATACCACTAGAAGCACCAACTGCTAGCTGAGTCCTTTGAGTCTTTTATGGGATATACCACTTAGCCTTCTACCCTGAATCTAAGCTGAGTCCTACAGGGAGTTCCCTCTTAAAGTACCAACTTTAAGCTATATCCCAATCTCTCAACTCACCCAAGTTGGAGATTCTTACTCTTTGGTTTGTAACCAAGGGTTGGTTTGGAGTTTCGTAAGTTTATAGCTTACTTAGGAATCCTTACAGTAGATTTTGAATCAAAGGGTTCTCGGAGGGATTATATCAACTGATTGAATGAGTATTCTTTGTTACTTGCTTTTTGTAAATCAACCAGTTACCTTCTCAAATGGTGAAGATCTCCTTTTATAGGCTCTGATCATAAACGTAGCCGTTGTGGGTTGTTGGAATTGAAATAAATCTTCACCCCTTATCAGGTTATAAGTGGCGCTTTTGGAGCCGTTGATCAATCCATTAGACTGTAATTGGACCCGTTTGAAGTCTTGGGATTGAGGCTAAAAAGTTGTCAGTGATCATTTTCATAGGCATTTTGTGATGCACCAACTTTTATACCAATTGGTTTTTCGTGTGAGCTCCACATGCCTCCTTATTGGTCTAGGAGAAAAAGGTATTTAGCTTTTTCTGCTCGATGTCAGTCCTTTTGTACTTTCTCTGAAATATACAAGCTGTGATTTTGTCTTTGTCTTGGGGAAAGGATCTTTGACTTTCATAGACCAAAAGGTAGAGGGAAAGTTATATTTGAAACTTTTTGCTTTTTTCTGATATAGAAGTCTCCCGGATATCTTCAAACTCTATATCTCCCGATCTGCCTTCTTCCGGTGTAGCTTCAATCAGTTCTTCTGGATGCTAGACTTGACAGTTAATAGTTTGTTTCCTTTCCAAACTTTATCTGGATGATTCCTTTTATGCTTAGGAATTTGTCTTGACTTGAGTGCCTTGTTTAGGACTTGTTAATAGCTTTAGTTCTTTGGATCACCTGGATAAGTCTTATACTTAGGTTTTGTTTACTTCAAACTTGATCCGGATATCTGTGTTCCGGATCATTGTTTCCAACAGATTATTATTTCAAACTATCAATACTCTTCTGAGATTACTTCTCTCTTTTCAGGCTATCGAACTATTGGTCCCTATGCGTACACTCAGTGAGTCAGAGGGGAGGTGAATGACTCACTATAGTAAAATAAGTAACCTTTTCATGATTAAAGAATCCTCGCTGAGTTAGTCAGCGGGCTGAGCAGAAACGGAGTAAAACTGCAACACTAAGTAAAGAATACAAAGATTTTATACTGGTTCGGTAACCTGTGCTTACATCTAGTCCCAAGAGAGTGTCTTGGCTTTAATCTACTAATCTTAACTCCTTTGCCCTAGGAAGAGAAGCCTTTCATAGAGTTTCCCAATTCCAATTGAGTACCCTCCTCACTGTAATCACTCACCCGTTGAGTAGAATACCCTCTTCTACCAGCAACTCAATAGAGTCTAAATGAGAGCTGGATTCAACTTATAAAAACATTGATCCAGTTACAATAATCAAATATAACAGTTCTATTGATCTATTCTATCCTCTCTTATTGCAAAGCAAATTCTTGCTGAGTAGTGCTTTCTTGATTGAATTTTTGTAAAGCTTGGAATTTGATAGAGATTTAGCTTCTTTGAAATTCAGGTGTATTCACCAAGTTCTTACGCTTGCCTCCTTGCTCTTTTATAGTTGAAATCAAGAATTTAGCCATTGAACTTGCTTTGGCATCTTCTGCAATTTGACAACTAAGCTATCCACCCGTTGCTTCTTTAAATCATTCCGTTAGGAGATAGAATCACACTGTTGTGAGATAGAAATTAATCCTTTAAGAAAAAGATTGAATCATAGCTTCAAATTTGAATCTTTGTCGTTTAATGCCAGAAATCTGTTAGAGAGAACTTGCGCTGACTTGCTATGTGTCATCTTCCCATTCTTTCTGGTGATTTAACAAATTTGCAGAGTCATGCATTTGCAAGAGATACGCGCTGCTCCAATCCAATTTGACTTTGTCTTCGTGCAGCTTTTCTCCGGACAAACTTTGTCTTTTTCCATGCTGAGTTTTTATCTTTATCGCGTCATTAATTCCTTTTGTATTTTTTATGTCATCTCTCACTAATGTCTGTAAAAGTAATAGGACAAAAAGCAGGATTCCATTTTTCCTTAAATGGAATGGTTAGTGTTACTAGAAACGAAAGTAACTCAACAAAATGAATAAATAATAAACACAGTTGAAACACAATCTAAATATCTAGCACTGAGTGGACAGTGCTTAGTCAACGAATTAAGTACACAGCTCAGCCCAAAACAACTCAGAGTTAAAACTAAATAGCTAGGTTAGCGGAGACTTAAAATTCTACCCTCGAATTCAATAACTCACATATAACCATAGAGTATTTATTTTAACATCATTATTGATGTAATTAACTCATACTTAACTGAAATGATCAAAACCTTAGGCACCATTGAGTCATCCACTGAGTTAGTCTAGACATGTGATGGGTTCAACATAAACCTTTAAGTTTTAGCTTGAAAAGTTCCTAGAAAACCCAGTTTCTGACAAGTTTAGCTTGCAAACTTATCTTCTTTGTTGGTTTTGTGGTTAAAACCTTCATTAAGCCTTAAAATCCTTATCATTTGGTATCAGATCCCAAAGTTTGCCTTTGGAAATCATCTTAAAACCATGGTTCAACAAAAAGCCATCCAAGAATGAGTATAGGCATTGGAGACGCAAATGGACACATTCAGGAAAGAGTTTCAAATTGAAACTCAGAACTTAAGAGACACCATAACAAGTGGCTTTGTTGATTTTCGCAGAGAGCCCCTTGGAGTTCTTCACCCCATTCAAATGAACCCTCAAGGAGGAGATGCTCATAATTTAGTACCACCACTTGAGCAACCTAATCCCAATGTTCAAGGGGTTGAAGATAAAATTGTTCAACCATTCCCCCCACTTGTTCTTCATAGAAACCAAGTTTACCAAGTGAGGCATGAAGGTGATTCATGGGCTGATGATGGTGAGAGTAATGATAGAGAATATGTTGATTATGCAAGGAGGAATCCACCATAAAGGAGAAGAAAGGTGGAAGTACCATTCTATGGAGGAGGCGGTTATGGAGTTTAGAGGAGGTAGATTTGAAGAGGAGCCGCACATAAGAAGATTTGGGGAGGTTGAGTCTTTCAAAATCAAGGTTGACTTACCCTCATATTGTGGGGACCTTGATATTGAGGAATTCTTGCATTAGCTCATGGAGGTGGAGAGATTCTTTGATTATGCCAATGTGCCTGATCATAAGAAGGTGAAGTTAGTGGCCTACCGGCTAAAAGGAGGGGCATCCGTATAGTGGGAACATTGTAATAAACAAAGAAGGAGGAGTGGAAGGGAACCTATAAGATCTTGGAAAGTGATGAAGGCAATGTTGAGAGGAAGGTTCCTACCGCCTGATTATGAGCAATACATTTATCAGGCTTACAATCTATGTTGTCAACGAGGGATGAGTGTGCATGAGTATACGACTGAGTTTTTAAGGCTCTTAACTCGAGCTAGTTTGTTTGAGACGGAGGTTATGAGCGGACGATGGTTTGGTCGGCGGGGTCTCGGACCCTCAACCCGAGCAAGAGCCAGTTTGCAGTCTGACCGAGGTGGGATCGCGGGTGTTCATGGCGAGAGTTTTTTTTGTCATGTTTTTGTTTGGTGGTATTCCACTGAATGAGCTCCTGAATTTTTATGCGAGAAGTCATTTTTATTGATTTAGTTTTAGTGATTAGACTACGCTGGAGATTGATTTAATCAAATTGTATAAATGTTATCTTGTTGAAAGAAAACATATTTAATGAATAAAAATAGAGTCAAGAACCCTATTTTTATAGAAATGGGAGTCGCCACCCGATTCAGCTCCATCGGGAAATTGTGGTCTACTGATCCGCCTTGGATTTTCATACCTATAAAAATGAGATTCCTGAGTCTGGATAAAATAGTTACTTGTTACATTTGATTCAGTGATGGTGATTTTATGCTTGATGATGTATCAATTGCTAATTTAATCCTTAATCCATTTTCAGTTATAAGAATAACAGAAAAGTAAACTGTAGGAAAGTAGATTGCACAAAAGTAAAATTATTGCAATAACCAGGGGTTAGTAACAAATAGTTAGCGGGTTAGTCAGGGGCTAAGAACTATAGAAAATAACAATTATAATCCATAAGTCAATTTTGTTGAAAAATTAATTAAGTGGACTAAAAGTGTTGATCTTAAGGAGAATCATGCCGGGTTGATTGTTTTATCATGTTTTATATTTTATTATGTCCAATAAAATATGAAACTTGTCAAGAACAAAGTTTGTACATTTCAGATCTAATGGTAAAGTTACCGAAATAGTCCAAAAGCCAAACAAAATTCAAAATTTAATTATGCTCAATTTCCAGAAATTAGTTATGATTTTGAAAATGAGATTTTAAGCGGGGCTTTTATCGGGAAAACAATTAGTCTGGAAAAAGAATTTTATGGTACCATTCTAAATTTCTGGATCTACCACATATCTTCTCCATGTTCAATTCCTGCAAGCTCAATTTAACCGATTAATGCTATTTATGGATGAAATATGCCAAATAATCACAAAGATGATAAAAATTGCAAGAAAATAAAAAGTAGTAGATAAGTAATAAAATACAACAAATTTGAGATTTAATTCCAATTTACCCTCCGTTTACCTTTTCTATTTTCCAGGATTGGTAAAGGGCCGACTTTGGTACCAAAACGTTTAGGGAAAGTTGATTGTTTTGACTGGGAGACTCCGAATGGACCGAAGGAAACCCAAATAGATGTGTTAAAAAGTGATTGAAATGAACTTGGATAGTGATTTAAGCTTGAAAAAGATGAAAGATTGTTTGTAATGTAGGGTTTTGTATGGATTATGAAGGGAATAAAGTGAGTTTTGGCTTTCTTTATGCTATTTTTGGAACTGAAAAAGTTGTTTCTTTTTCTAGTAAAAATTCACGTGTGTCCCGTTGAGTGGGGCAACTTTCCTTTTATAGACTGAGGGAAATTGTCGATCGGCAGTTTCTTATTGGGAATTTGTCGATCGATAGGAATTTTTGAGATCTGGTGAAAATATTGTCAGAAATATTTGAGGAAGTTGTCGATCGACAGTTTCTGGAAATTTTCTGAAACCAGATTGGATAACAAATTGTCGGCTAAATTGTTGATCGACAGGAAGAAATAGTCGAGCGACTATTTCTCTGGTAAATATCTATTACTGTACTTTGTTTTTTTACTAGGGTTGCCACGTGGCAAGAATTAGTCGACCGATAGTTTCTACTATTTTTGAAAATTTTGGATTTTTGAACTGTGACTTAGTTCGAACGTTTTGCGGAATGTGAAATTTGGAATTTCCTAGTTTCGAACCGTGACGTTGTTTAGGCGTGGCTGTGGATTTTAGGAATCTTAAGTGTTTTTGGGAGACAACTCGGTTCCATTACCGATTTTACTTGGACCTTTAGAGAAATGGTGTAAATCATCATCAGCCGGAACAAACAGTGCTAATAGTTTGCCCCTAGCCTACAAAATTATTACCGCATAGGTAAAATTATACGTACGCGGATGCAAGAGCAACAGCGAAAATAGTGTCATTGTATCTTGAGGACGTGAATAAGTTTTAGAAAGAATTATTGTTCCTTGACCGATAATTTGGAAAACAAAAATTTTTGCCCCTTCGGTCAAGAATAATGATGAAAATTTTTATAAACTCGGCTGGGGAGAAAATGATATAAATCTGCTTGGGGAAAAAAAAGAAAATCCGCTGGGGATAGCAATTTTGGAAATTACATGGTGTGAGCACGGGCTTTTCGGTGACTCTCGGAACGATGATGACTTTTTGCTCTAACCTTTTACGGTCTAGTTGTTCCATTATTTTAGAATCGAATCGCGTTTGACAAGTTCTTTGTTGACGATGTTGAGATCTTTGACCCCGATTAAATAATTGAATCGCATTTTAATATGTTAACCGCTTCCTTTCCCCTCGCGCGTAGTAAATTGTTTCGCGATTTTTTCCTTAAAAATCCGGACATTTTCAGCGGGCATCGTTGGATTCTTTGCTCTCTGAGCTTTCCGGAATGTCAAGAATTGCGCTGGTAGAATGCCCCATGTTGGTTGTTCGCGTTTCAGGCCCTGCAGTCGGACCCCTTTTTGCTTTTCTCCCCCGGTGTCCTCGGTCTAGCGGCGGCGGCCGATGCCATCGCTGGAGCCACGTGGACCACGCGGCAGACCGTGTTGCTTGATGAGGCCTAGATCTGGCCATGTCATGCGACGCGGCCTAGGTTTGGCCGAGACAAGTGATGTAGGCCACCACATCACTGACGCAGCCTTCGTGCGGGAAATCTGCAGACTGATTTTTTTCGGGTTTTCTTGGCCACCAAGTCAGGTTTTGGGATTTTTCCCATCAAATGTTGACATTTGGGGTATTAATTTTGGGATTTTACACTTAAAAAGTCTATAAATACCCATAAAAAATCAGATTTAGGGACTTTTCTTTTGGGCTGATTTTTAAGAGAATCAAATTCTTAGAATTTTCTAGGCTTAGAGGAGAAAAAGTTTAATAATATTGGGAAAATCTAAACCAATATACTTGGTTCTTGATTTCTAAATCTTGTTAGGCTTAATCTCTTAGGTTAAATCATTAAATCTATTAGAAATCTTACGTAAAAATTGGTTTAAACAGGATTTAGTGACTTTTTCCTCACAAATCACTAAATCCCTTGCTAAATCGGTTGTTTCGTCGAGTTTTCATCTCAAATCCATCACAAAGCTTGCCAAACGTCCGGTTCGAGTGTCGAGAGTGGATTCACGGCCTTTAGGTAACTTTTTGAGTTCCAATCTATTTCTTTTGTTATTTATTTCTGTTGCTGTGTTTTTAGTTTTTTTTGAGGTGTTTGGCCCTTTTCTTCGTGCTTTTTGTGATTTTCTGCCAAAACTCCGGCTGACCGTTCCGGCGAACGTCAGGCCGACTAAATGTCACCTAGGCCACCTCGCTGAGTCGGCCTACCACTTCGTTCAGTCGGCCTACCGGTCGCTCTAGCGGCCAATCGTTATTTTGTCAGATTTTCTGGGTTCTTTTCCCCCCAAATTGAAAAACGAAACTTATTTAAGCATTTTAAGTCCAAATCTACTGTAACAGTATTGGAAACGACTTGAAATTTTAATAACCTTGGGTTGTTAGGCACAAAAAGGTCGATTCCGGTTTGTTTAGACACTTTTTTTTCAGGCAGGCCACTTCAGTGGGACATCTAGGCCACCTCGTGGAGTCGACCTACCATGTCGCTGAGTTGGCCTACCACCTTAGTGAGTCGCCTACTGGTAAAAATGTCTAAATGGTCCCTGTTTGCTTTGTTCTGTTGTTTTTGGCCTCGTTTTTTTGTCTTTTTAACCCGGTTTTGGCCATTTTAACGTGTTTCTAGTGCCTTTTTCACCCGAAAAATCTCTAAAAATCGCAAATAATCTGAAACTCTTTTTAATTTATTTTATTCTATTTTTAGATTTTATTTTTATTTTTATTTGATTTAATATGCATTTTAATGGCTTAAAAATTGTGTTTTTAACTAAATAAATCTAAATAAATTGTTTTCTTCGAACTAAAATTTCCAAGAATATTCTGAATATATTAAATCTGATTTTAGGATATTTAGTTAATTTACTTCACCTTTTTAGGTTGCTTAGATAGTTAATTAACACCCGAAAATTTTACTTTTGTCTCGAAAAATCCAAAACTACGTTTTCTTTGTGCTATGTGTTTATTTTCCGCATTTATTTATCCATGCTTTATTTATGATTAGTCCCGTATACTTCTTGCCTCGTTTGGAGTCGGGTCCGAGTCGGTAAGCTCGATTAAAACTCGGTTTTGCCCGTTTATTTATTTATCGCTTTATTTATTTTCGTGCATTAGAAAAATGTATAGGTATTCGTAAAGCCTTGTAATGATTTTATTTTCTTGCTTTGTTTATTTATCGCTTTCCGTATGATGTATGACATATAAACGAAAACACCAAACAATAATCGGATTAAATCACATAAGAACTAAGGTCACGTTTATTAAAACATAATCGGCTTGATTTAAAAATTGAAAAGTAAGCAACATCATCCGAACCTAGAATTTCTGTTTTAAGGTACGGTCCAACCACCCGATGGGAATATCGTACCCAAATTCCCGATGGAGGTTAACCGGGTGGCGACTCTATCTTAACATATGGGATTCTAAGTCTCGTATCCCTCAACACATTAATCAGACTAAATTTCAACTTTAACATCGCTTCCATTATCCATTTTCATCACGCTAAAACAAGGATCCTCCCTTACCACGCTTCACAGCCCTCGTTGTTTCTTCGCCCCACACCGAAGATCATTAAAGCGTACCGTGCGGGTAGGAGGATCGGGGGTCATCGGCTCATAGTGGTGACTCTGCTGGGGATTTTCCTTTAATTTAAAACTTGAAAATCGCTCTCATTTTCCCCTTTGGTTAAAGGATTTTAATGATGTGCCTAAATCATTTTTAAATCAACGTTTTGTTTCTTTTGCCTTTTTGTCCACCGCTTAGTTAGATTCTAAGTCTTAAGGTACCAATTTTATCATCCCCATAAAGCTCACTTGTATACCTCATGCCCTACAGGAATTGGAGATATTTGTGGGTGGAACACTCATTTCAACCAACGTCTAATTCCCGCGGTTGTACTCATTTAAGGAGTGGTCAAGTTAAACGGAATCGAGGTAAACGAGACCCTTCTACCATGTCGTTCATGACACCAGCAGTTTGAGACTATGAACCACGATAAATCTAGCCATAGCAACTTCCCCATAGGTTCACCAAAATAATTCTAGATTTAGGTCGCATACTCTCTTGCTGTTTCCTGGCGCTAGAGTTACCCCCAGACTATAAATTGGCATTACGCAGGAGTCATAAGGTTTGAGGAGGTTTATTTATTTTCATGTGCTACCTGTGTTGTGCTCATGCATCCGCACTTCATGCATAGGCCGCTTGTGGCCGACCTTTATTTTCAATTTTCGCTTATCCCTATTCTCCCATCGCTTGAAGGGGGAATTTAACAAAATGCCTGAGATTGTTTAAGCCCCGATGACCTGTACCTAGTTTGCTAGGTATAGTAAGGAATTCACACGTCTCGCATATTTTGGGGTTAAGCTTCGCATCATAAGCTCTTCTGCTCTCTATCTCTCTAAACCACCTATATATATGGCATTCATCACTCTAATATTTATCATCCATTTCATTCATGGTTTGATTCAGGCTGATCATTTTCCGACTTCTCAGTTAGGCCAAGGCACCGCTGCCGTCCGATTCGATCATCATCTAGTTCGCTGACTGTGGGCCCAAATTCAGTTTCAAGCTCAGTTTTGGAATCTATTTCTTTCTACTATGTCTGATTTACCGCCAGTGGATAGGGTTCCATCCGAGGGTTCTTCTTCTCCTCCTTTCCTCTCGCCTGATCAGGGTCAGTCTCCTTTGAGTCCTGAGATTGCCAATGCTTTATTAGCATTTCTCCGATCCGATCAATTTCGAGATGCAATTCAGGGGCAGATCTAAGATTCGGTCCACACAGGTTTGCAAGAGAAAAGAAGTGTCCAAAGGATTTTGATGATTGGTATTCAAGCTCGGGGACTATCAGAGATCGCTCAAAGTGGTCAGTTCAGGTTCCGCCATTTCAGGCTCAGTCTTCCATTTAACCAATTCAACCAATTCAGTGTGTGCAGTAGCCTACTCAGCCTACGCCTATCTCATTTTGGTCGCCCGTGCTTGCTTATCTAACCCGAGCTTCAACCCATACCTTTAAGCCTGGTTTTTGAACTAGTGTGAACCAGCTTCTATTAATCCCGATAACCCCAGATTAGTTTCAGCCCGCTCGGTCAAATTCCCCTATCTGGTCCTGACCTGGTCTATTCTAACAGGATCAGAATCTATCTCAACCTCAAAGGCCTCCAAACTCCTTTATTCCTACTCCTCCTCGGTTTATTGTTGCTCCGAGGGGGGCTGCTTATCGCAAAACCCCTTCAATACCAATCTGTAAATTAACTCTCCAGTCAAGCCCTCATCATTTGCTTCACCATTTCAGTTTGGTGCACCCCTCTAGCGACCAGGTCATGCAACCTCCAGGCATGACACCTGAAATTGAAGCTCCCGCACATCGGTTAGTGCCCTATTCATCCAACGACCAGGTTGTGCAATCCCCGAGCATGACGCCCCTAATGGATGTTCTACTGCATAAGTTCCTACTCTTTAGTTCTGAAGAGAGTCAAAAAGCAAAGCTCAAATAGTGTGAAGGATCTCATACTAGCCCATCGCGGGCTGAGGTGAAGGAGAAGCTTTCGCGAGCTAGCAAGTCAAATCTTGGGCCTTCCCTTTAGGCTCAAGCGATCGCTCAGGTACCTGTTGTAGTAGCTCCCAAAGATAACCCAGAGAATGTTGCAGGTCCGTGGAAATTACCCCTCAGTGTAATCTTAGCCACCTTAAGGGAGCGCGACCTCCTCAGAGCCCTTCGTGAGCATAGACCCCCTAAGGAGGAGGAGAAGCATAACTTTTACGCATATCATGTTCAACAAGGCCACTGCAATGTTGAGTGTTCGAAGTTGATGCAAGACGTCAACCATTTAGTGAGGGAAGGAAAGATAGTTGAGCCCAAAAGTGCACTTAACGGTCAGGGTTCACCCCTATTTTTTGGCTCACCAAAGGAAGTTAGGGGTCCGCAAGATATCATTAGAGCCATCTTTTCCATAGGCAAGAATCCTGTGAGGCCTATAGTGAATGAAGGATACAAGTCATTAGCCGAGCGCATGAAACTTTTGGATCTCGACGTAGACGATGCGCCAATGAAACCTACCGAGGGTGCTTAATCTACCAGCACCGTAACTTAAAACCCTCCACCTGTGGAGGATGCTTATCTATCTGTTATGTAATTTTCTTCTTGTTTCAAGTATCTAGATATGAACAATCATGCCTTTAAGGCACTTTAATTTAACGAAAGACTCTCTCTTTTTGCTTATCTATTTGATGTTTCGCCCTATGGGTCCATGCATTCATTTCATCACAAGTATAATGTGTTCAGTATTCACGACGTTTCTTTAACTAAAATAAGTTTGAGTACAGATGATAATCTAAAATGGTAACCACTTTCTAGTGACCTAACCTTTGAAAGAAAATGAGAGATAATGAGTGCTTAAAGATCATGATAACGCTTTCGCCTAGTCATACCTAGACACCCAGGGTTCGTCATCGGATTCCCGAGCATCTCATCTCCATGCCTGAAATAGTAAAAGAAGCTTAGTCCTTCCTTGGATAGATCCAATATGTCAATCGGTCCATCAGTGGCCTCACAACTATATGCAAACTACCGAAGAAGTGTAAGCCAATTATGGATGAAGAGCATTGCCGAATCATCTTTGATAGAGTTATGGCTTATCTTTTCTTCACCCACCCATATGATCGGCAAGATTCGACCCTCATCAGCATAGGGGAAAGCAGACCCTTTTCACCTACATTACCATCAAGAAGACGACTAAGTTCCTTGAGAAACGAGTCCTTGCTCGGCGTAGCGTACCCTATCGCATCATCCCAGTAATTGGGGTTTCAATCCCCAGGGGCACCCCTTGATCGATCAGAAATTTTCGGTCTGAGCCCCGCAAATCTTCACCGTACTGCCCAAGAGCTAGTGGGACAACTAAAACCGAGAGTCATATTGAACCCATCATCAAAGAGACCCCCATGAACTAAGCCGTAGCCTGAGCAGCTTAAGCAGTCTTCAAAAATATAAAAAGTGCATAGCGAGGCTGAACAATGACCGCGTCAAGCATCAAGTATCCGTCAAAGGCGAACGATCTGATTCCAAAGCAATTAAAGACTACCAACACTAACCCAAGGTGAAGTTCTAACTGAATTGGGAAAGACCTTATGTAATCAGAAAGATACCCGATTCCAGGGGCATGAAGATTTTGGATGGTACCGAGTTCGTAAACCCTATCAATCAAAACAGGTTGAAGCATTATCATAGCTAAATAAAAGAATCAAATCCAGAAAAGCGGCACATAAAAAGCATATATAAATCAATCACCCGATGAGTGGTCCTCTACTGCTTGGGCAATAATTAGGGTGTATCCCGCCGATCGGTATTCCACAAACTGGTCAGGGAAAAGTTAGGGTGCAAGAATAACCCTCTAGACTGAAAATCCGACAAGGGTGGTCTAGGCAAAAGTCAGGGTAAAGTGAGCCAAGAGAGTATGTTGGCTAGAAAACCTTCATAGGCTAGTTAACTCCAGAGTTTGGGTCAATAGAAATAATTATCATCGTCATGTACTCAAACTTAATTCAACTAACAAAAATGTCACTTTTGCTGGATCCTTTATGTTTGTGCTTGAATGAATATATTGGGCCCTAAAGACAAAATGTTGCAAGTAAGTCAAACGTAGGGTTCTGTGCAGTCAACCCAATACCTCAAAAGAGAAGAAAAACAAAGATAGAAGCCAAAAATCCTAATAGAATAAAAAGAATTGAGGCCTATGCAAAAGCCGGGATAGTTTGCTAGATTGAAAACCCGAAAAGGGCGGTCCAAGCAAAAGTTAGAACATAAAAGCAAAATATGAACAAGTCTGATGGGCCCGACACAGTGTCTGGGTCTATGCAAAAATTAAGACAACCAAACCAAAGATGAATGACTGCCAATGATCACATTGAGATATCTGCATCATTGCCATCAGCATCAGAATGCAAGAATATGTTCGCCGATCTAATAGAATCGAAGGACTCAAATTCATCCTTCACCTGTGTCTGCACCAATTCTTGACCACAATCGAGCATCTTGATTCCACAATATCCTAGTCTTTTGAAGCCATCCTTGGTAGAATTTATTGGTAGTGATAGCGTCCGGTCATTCGTTATCCAGAATCTTGAGCTCTGCTTCATGCACCCCCTTGTCTTCGTCATGCCTGGTCCAGCAATCAATTCGTAGTCAAATCGCTGTGGCTTCCCTAGTTCTCCACCAGAGGTATTCTCACGTAATCTGCACAACATCCCTAATCCTCCTCCAGGGGCATTCTTGTCTTGTCCGTACCATAAAGCAATTCCATGTATCCTCCCTTTTCAAGTAAGTCAGTCTTTCCCCGAATTAAGCAAAGTCGATCAAGCAAGTTAATCAGTCAGCTTGAAGATGACCAGTCCAAGGATCTCATGCATTCATACATTCATGCATAATGTTCATGTCTATTATTCTATGCTGAATTCCATAGGAAACAAAGTAAGGAAAAATATCCTCGGGCTATGCGCTCGACCTCCAAGCAAGAGCCTGTATTAAGGGGCATCTCAGAATTGTCTTTTATCCTACATTCAAAGACAGAATTTCTCCCAGGGGCATATCAGCTAGTCTTAATGCTCAACATTGGTAGTTTCTTCGGCCTCCCAGAAATCTTAACTCTTATTTCTTTTTCTTCCATTTTTATTGCTTAATTGAAGGGGCAAAAATATATTTGTTCCACAAAATCAATTAAGCAATAAAAACGCGATTTATATGGCTTACTAATGCTAAAAGCCTTCTTAACAGGCACACTATAGGGCAATTTAGAAGGATGACTAACCCGATGGATCCTAAAATCCGAACTCAGAAGTTTCTCCCAGGGGCACCCCAATGCAAATACCCAGGGGCACCTCAATGCAAATTCCTAGGGTCACCTTAATGCAAATACCCAGGGGCATATCAGCTAGACTCGGCGCTCGGCTTCGATAATCTCTCCTGACTCCCGAAAATCTCAACTTTATTTCGGTTTCATTCTTCCAATTTTGTTGCTTAATTGAAGGGACAAAATTTTTTGTCTCGGCAAAATCAATTAAGCAATAGAAGCGCACCTCATGTCTCTCTCTAATATCTTAAAATTTTTGTGGCAGGCACAATGCGTTTAGTCCAACGGTCTCCTCAGGAACTTTTCAGCAAATCCCAGTTTGACATAGTTAGAAGTCCTCTGCACCTTCCAGTTAAGTTCTTGACATGCATTCCAGTCCAGGGATCTCGTTTGATATTCCTGGCATGCGATTCAAGCCAAGCAAATCCCAGTCTGACCTTGTTAGAAGTTCTCGGCACCTTCCAGTTGAGTTCTTGGTATGCATTCTAGTCTGGTAATCTCGTTTGATATCCTTGGCATGCGATTCAAGCCAAGCATATCCCAGTCAAACCTTGTTAAAAGTCCTCGGCACCTTCTAATTAAGTTCTTAGTGTGCATTCTAGTCAAGGGATCTTGTATGATATCCTCGGCATGCAATTCAAGCCAAGTAAATCCCAGTCTGACCTCGTTAGAAGTCCTTGGCACCTTTCAGTTAAGTTCTTGGTATGCGTTCCAGTCCAGGGATCTCTTTTGATATCCTCGACATGAAATTCAAGCCAAGCAAATCCTAATCTGACCTTGTTAGAAGTCCTCGGCACCTTCCAGTTAAGTTCTTGGTGTGCGTTCCAATCCAGGGCTCTTATTTGATATCCTCGGCATGCAATTTAAGCCAAACATATCCCAGTTCGACCTCATTAGAAGTCCTCGACACCTTCAAGCTAAGTTCTTGGTGTACGTTCCAGTCCAAGGATCTCGTTTGATATTCTCGGCATGCGTTTCAAGCCAAGCAAATCCTAGTCCGATCTCATTAGAAGTTCTCGGCATTTCTTAGTAAAGCCCTCGGCATTCTCGGCATTCCCCTTGTCTCCGACATGCCTGATTCAACCTTCACTCTCCGATAGGTCCGTTGATGATGAGTCCCATGACCATCCAAAGACAACCGCCTCAAGAAATCCCTACTCCTCTTTTTTCCTGAAGCAACCAACCAATCTATCCCAAAATCATTTGGGGCAACGAAGGCAATATCAGATCAATCTCTAAGTCAATGTCGTACTTGATAGGTCTGTTTATGGCAATCCTAGAAGAGAATCGGTTCAAGAATATGCGTGTCAGGTATTTCTCTCTATCCCTTACTCTTTCATGAGATCATACTTGGCTCGCCAGGTGGTAATCTACCGAGGGGCAGCTTGTGAGCACGGGCTTTTCGGTGACCCTCGGAATGATGATGACTTTTTGCTCTAACTTTTTACGGTCTAGTTGTTCCATTATTTTAGAATCGAATTGCATTTGGCAAGTTCTTTGTTGACGATGTTGAGATCTTTGACCCCAATTAAAGAATTGGATCGCATTTTAATATGTTAACCACTTCCTTTCCCCTCGGGTGTAGTAAATTGTTTCGCGAATTTTTCCTTAAAAATCCGAACATTTTTAGCAACTCTCGTTTGCATCGTTGGATTCTTTGCTCTCCGAGCTATCTAGAATGTCAAGAATTTCCCCGATCGACTGCCCCGTGTTGGTTGTTCGCATTTCGGGCCCTATGGCTGGGCCCTTTTTTGCTTTTTCCCCCGGTGTCACCGGTCCGGTGGCGACGGTCAATGCCACCGCTGGAGCATGGGGCGGCATGGTCCACACGCCAGTCCGCATCGCTTGATGCGGCCTATATCTGGCCATGTCATGCGACGCTGCCTAGGTTAGGCCGCATCATGTGGCACAGCCCATCACGTTGCTGACACGACCTTCGAGCGGGGAATCGGCAGACTGATTTTTTTTCAGGTTTTCTTGGCCACCAAGTCGGGTTTTGGGATTTTTTCCATCAAATGTTGACATTTGGGGTATTAATTTTTGGATTTTACACTTTGGAAGTCTGTAAATACCCATCAAAAATCGGATTTAGGGTCTTTTCTTTTGGGCTAATTTTCAAGAGAATCAAATTCTTAGAATTTTCTAGGCTTTAGGGAGAAAAAGTTTAATAATATTGGAAAATCTAAACCAATGTACTTGGTTCTTGATTTCTAAATCTTATTAGGCTTAATCTCTTAGGTTAAATCATTAAAATCTATTAGAAATCTTAGGTAAAAATTAGTTTAAATAGGATTTAGGGACTTTTTCCTCACAAATCACTAAATCCCTTGCTAAATCGATTGTTTCGTCGGGTTTTCATATCAAATCCATCACAAAGCTTGCCAAACATCTGGTTCGAGTGTTGAGAGTGGATTCATGGGCTTTAGGTAACTTTCTGAATTCCAATATAAATCTTTTGTTATTTATTTCTGTTGCTGTGTTTTTGGTTTTTTTTCTGGGCGTTTGGCCCTTTTCTTCGTCCTTTTTGTGATTTTCTGCCAAAACTCCGACTGACCATTCTGACGAACATCAGGCCAACTGAACGTCACCTAGGCCACCTCACTGAGTCGGCCTACCAATTCATTCAGTCGGCCTACGGGTCGCTCAAGCGGCCAATCGTTGTTTTGTAATATTTTCTGAGTTCTTTTCCCCTCAAACTGGAAAACCAAAGTTATTTAAGCATTTTAAGTCCGAATCTACTACAAAAGTGTAGGAAACAACTTGAAATTTTAGTAATCTTGGGTTGTCAAGCACAAAAAGGTCGATTCCGGCTTGTTTAGACACTTTTTTTCCGGCAGGCCACTTCAGTGGTACGAAGGCCGACTGAGTGTCATCTAGGCCACCTCGTCGAGTCTAGCTACAATGTTGCTGAGTTGGCCTACCCCCTAACTGAGTCAGTCTATTGGTAAAAATGTCCAAATGGTCCCTGTTTGCTTTGTTCTATTGTTTTTAGCCCCGTTTTGGGTCATTTTAACTTGTTTTCGATCCCGTTTTTCACCCGAAAAATCTCTAAAAATCACAAGTAATCTAAAACTATTTTTATTTTATTTTATTCTATTTTTAGATTTTATTTTTATTTTTATTTGATTTAATATGCATTTTAATGGCTTAAAAATTGTGTTTTTAACTAAATAAATCTAAATAAATTGTTTTCTACTAACGAAAAATTCCAAAAATATTCTGAATATATTAAATCTAATTTTAGGATGTTTAGTTAATTTACTTCACCATTTTAGGTTGCTTAGATAATTAATTAACGCCCGAAAATTATTCTTTTGTCCCGAAAAATTTAAAAATAAGTTTTCTTCATACTATGTGTTTATTTTCCGTATTTATTTATCCATGCTTTATTTATAATTAGTCCCGTATATTTCTTGCCTCATTTGGAGTCGGGCCAGAGTCGGTAAGCTCGGCTAAAACCCGGTTTGCCCATTTATTTATTTATCGCTTTATCTATTTTCATGCATTAGAATATTGTATAGGTATTCGTAAAGCCTTGTAATATTTTTATTTTCTTGCTTTGTTTATTTATCGCTTTCCGTATGATGTATGGCATATAAACCGAAAACACAAAAATTAATCGGATTAAATCGCATAAGAACGAACTAAGGTCATGTTTATTAAAACATAATCGACTTGATTTAAAAATTGAAAAGTAAGCAACATCATCCGAACTTAGAATCTCTGTTTTAAGGTACGATCCAACCACCCGTTGGGAATATCGTACCCAAATTCCCTGTGGAGCTTAACCGGATGGTGACTCTATCTTAAAATACGAGATTCTAAGTCTCGTATCCCTTAACACATTAATCAGACTAAATTTCAACTTTAACATGTCTTACAATATCCATTTTCATCACGCTAAGACAAGGATCATCCCTTAGCACGCTTCACAGCGCTCATTATTTCTCTGCCCCTCACCAAAGAGCATTAAAGCTAATCATGCAGGCGGGGGGAACGGGGGTCGTCGGCTCACACTTGGGGAGAGAATGATGTAAGAGAAATTTCAAATCATCACGCCCTTGTGGTGCATTACAAATTTGTGGTCTGTTCATTTTAAAATCTTTTTACAAAAGCAATAAAGATCTGAATGAAACTTTTACCTCCGGGGAGGGTTTTGTTGTTGAATTTCTTCCTTGGTGGACGCACAAATTTCTCAACAAAGTGCAGGTTAGTAAATTTGTAAACTGTTTAGAATTTCAAGGATTAATCTGCAATTTTTCAAAACCTGGGGAATCTGTCAGTCGACAGTTACCTTTCGAGCGGGATAAATCAAATTTTGAATTTTAGAATCAATTACAGCAGCTACATAATTAATGGCTCATTAATCCACATAATTAGGGAAAGTGTCGATCGTCTATTTCTGGTGCGGAATTACTCGATCGACAGATTCTGCGAGAACAAAAACTGTTTATATTCTAAAATAGTTTCATTCTGCACGACCTCTCCATTTTCTCCGATGAAAACAAAACTTTTTTCCTCTCTCTTTCAGTTTTTCAACATGATTTCCCTTGTGTTCTTCCCTCTTTTCTCGATCTTACTCTGATTCTTTAGAACTTTGATGTGGCACAAGATTGAAAACAACCGGGAGGTTCAAAAATACATGGAGACGATTCCTTTAGCAAAGGAGAACATTGATGGTGTGGTCGTCAACATCTCAGTCATCCCGACAGAATTCTTCTCACGGTTGCCGAATCATAAGCCTTACCATAGTATTACTCCCTACATCAAAATGCTGCTTGTTCTTGATGTGAATAATCATCTCTCTTGAAACCTCATGAGTTTTCTTTTTTTTTTCTCTTTCCCAATTTCCTTTCATTTGAGCATGTTAGAAGTTATAGTTTGTGATTTTTATGATTTTGGCATGTTTAGAACTGATTTTGTGGAGTTAGGGTTCATGAATGTTCTTGGATTTCTTGATGATTTGGCTTGAATTCTTTATTGACTTTTGGAGTTTTTTGGTGGAAAAAGTATGTTATGGAGTGATTTTAGGGTCGATTTTGCATAATGGATGAATTTTGGCATGACTTTTAGCGGTGTTATGGACTGTTATAGTGTTGGTTGATGATGATGAACAGTGTTCATGCAAATTTTTATGGGTTTTGCTACAGAGGGTGCGAGGGGTTGGAAATTCCCGCGCCTTACGGTAGGGTCCACTCGGGGTTGTTCTCTTGTTTAAGTGTGATAAAAGCATTTTAGTTCAGGTTTGCACAATAAGCCAATTTTAATTAATAAAAGAATCGAGACCCAAATCTCGATACAAATGATAGAGTCGCCACCCAAGTTATCTACTTCGGAAAGAGTTTTGGTACGGTTCCCATTGGGCGGGAGACTCATACCTTTTGGATCAGAGATTCGGGTATCAGATGAGTCACTTGTTTCTCATTTAGTTAATTCAACGTTACATTCACCACGTAAAACCACATTTTTTTTCATCATTTGGGGAATTATCACATCAATCTTATTTCTACACCCTTTCATGTAAAATGCATATGTTTATCAGTTTATAACAAAACATAAATAATAAAAGGGGAACAATATTACAACCGGGGGAAAATGGGGGAATAGTAAAGGAACCTATACATTTGTTTTAAGTACTAAAACAAATATAAATAAATTCACATGCATCCATAAAGGTTAACACAGTCTGTAGCTTACCATGAATCAACATTTTATTGAGAAAAATGTGATTTATCTGGTAGTGCCATATTTTAACTTTCGTGGGTTGATTTACCGGATTATTAGTGAAAATGACCGAATGGTAAAATGGTGAGTTGGTCGATTTTTATTCAATGAAAACTGAAATTAGGATTCTATCCAGAGGCCGGTACCCGTACGGGTGGGTGGGACCCGTACGGTTATCGGGGAGGACTCGTACCGGTATGGGGGACCCGTACGGGTCCTATCGGATCTGATAGAACGGGTGTTTCATTTATTTTAATCAGATTGATTATAGAAGAGATAAAATGGAAGTGGGAATTCCCTTTATACGAGTTTGGCAAACCAGTACAATCACCGAAATGATATATTAGGTACTAACAAAGCCCGTATTAGTCCGGATCGGACCCAAAATGAGAATTGAATCAATTGGTAGAAAATAAGTAAATAACAACAATATAATGGAGATGTGAGTCTCTTTGAAACTCAGGAGTTTTACCATTACGATGTGAATCTACTTTGAGGCGATCCCTTTACTATAGAGAGAGTCTGGCCAAAGTATATGCTTAATTAGAACTATTTGGGTGAGTATTTGTGTAGATAAAATCTCCCCCAATCCTAATAAACGAAGTTAGGAATGAATAAAATGTGGACAAAACCTCAAAGAATGGGTTTTCTCCCTATTTTATACCTCCTATACCTCAAATATACCTATAGAGGTTGCTAGAACCTTTCCTACCATTTCTTTGTAGTATTTTGTTGTATATCTAATGTTGTGTTGTGAATCCACTGAAATGAGAGGAGAAGGCCCCTTTTTATAGGGTGAAATTAGGTCAGTATTCGGTGATCCCTCATTCATAACCTGCCTTTTCCCTAAAATGGTAAGAGACTTCTTTCGAAAGAGCTTGAACAGGAAACAAGCGTACCCGTATAGGTGGGCCCCCACCCGTACGGGTACCAGGGGACCCATATGTGTCCCCCTAGGCATACGAAAGGTAGTCGCTCATACAGGTCTGCCAGTGGATCCGTACCACTTGACAGCACCCGTACGGGTACCTAAGGTCAGTCTAGGTCTCTATGTTATGGCTAAACTCAACTCTGCAGTAGTGGGAACACCTTTGATGGATAACACCTATAAACAAAATCAATTATCTAGCTCTCATCCTTGTTTTGTGAGATGGATCGATGGAATCCAGTGCTCACAGACTACCCCTTATGGGATCGCTACAAATATAGATCTATATGATCTAACGATATGAGCGAGGGTTTAGGAGTTATACCTGAGGTGGTTGTGGTAATTTGAATGGGTTCCTTTCTCGAGGCTAACTCTTTACTTGGGTGGTGCCTTTTTCCAGAGGTGTGTGGCTTTTTCTTGCCAGTGCGTATCCTTTTCTGAGGTGGATGACTTTCCTTTCAGATAGTGTATCCCGTAGTGACTTGACTAGGGATGATGTGAATCAACTCTTTTGGCTAATATGGTGTATCCTATTCTTGAGGCTGAAGACTCTCCTAATGGTGTATCCCTTTCCTAAGGCGGATGACTTTCCTAACTGATGTATCCCTTTCCTAAGGCAGATGACTCTCCTGGTGATGTGTCCCTTTCCTAAGGTGGATGACTTTCCAGATTGGTGTATCCCTTTCCTAAGGCGGATGACTCTCCTGGCTGATGTATCCCTTTCCTAAGGCAGATGACTCTCCTGGCTGATGTATCCCTTTCCTTAGGTGGATGACTCTCCTGGCTGCTGTATCCCTTTCCTAAGGCCAATAACTCTCCTGGCTGATGTATCCCTTTTCTAGGGTGCATGACTCTCCTGGCTGCTGTATCCCTTTCCTGAGGTGGATGACTCTCCTAGCTGATGTATCCCTTTCCTAAGGCGGATGACTTTCCTGGCTGATGTATCCCTTTCCTAAGACAGATGACTTCTTCTCGTATCCCTTTCCTAGGGCAGATGAATTTCCTAACTGATGTATCCCTTTCCTAAGGCGGATTACTTCTCCTCATATCCCTTTCCTAAGGTAGATTGACTTTCCTGACTGATGTATCCCTTTCCTAAGGCAGATGACTCTCCTGGTGATGAATTTGAATAACCTGTCAAGAGACAATAAAAGAACAGAGTTAGTTACTGCCTGGGATAACGCGTCTTAATTCTTGATTGACTTATTTTTTAACAAATTATTTTGCCCCTTCCATTAAGGAGGAAGACGTGCGAGTAGGGATTAGTCCCTAAATGAAATGTAAACTGAGCTCGAGAATTGTCAGGTAGGGTCCAACTGCTCTAGGATAAAGTGTCCCTTAGAAGGGTGCTTGGCAAAGAATGCTCCTGGGAGGGCAGAACTATGGGGGATGCCCCTAAATTGATTCCGCTACTAGGAAGTGGGGGGATGCCGCTAAATGATTTCGCTAGTAGGAAGTGGGGGGATGCCCCTGAATGATCCCGCTACTGGGAAGTGGGGGGATGCCCCTAAATGATTCTGCTACTGGGAAGTGGGGTGATGCCCCTATATGTATCCGATGTTAGTTTCCTTTCGCTTGAGGTGGATGACCTTTCTTTGTGATCTTTTATCTAGGCGAATCGCCTTCTTTTATTGTGCGTATCCCTTTCCTAAGGCGAATGACTTGTTGGGAACTGACAGTCAGATTGAACATGCATAACAGGCATGTCAAAAATTTAAAATTTTGTCCCTGTCCCCAGGAACTCCTATTAGTTGCATATAAATTAAATAAAGCCTTAACCAAATAATTCTCTACCTAGTTTAGCATACAAAAGGACTAGGCATACCATAAATCCAAATTATATCCTAGCACATTTATTTTATACTAAGCATATTATAACTCTAAGCTACAAGCTAAGCAAGTTATAACTCTAAGCTAGAACCTAAGCATAAAATATACTAAGCATGCAAAACAACCTAAGCATAATTATTAAGTCTAAAAACGCTTAAAGAAAAAGACCTAATAATTAAAAGAGAAAGAAAAGGAACTTATCAGTTGAAGCGTGCTTTTGTAGAACCTTCTTGCACAAACCTCCAAGTGTAGGATAGCCTCTATCAGTATCCACACAAACCCTACCAACTAAAACCTCCCCGGGAGGAAGAACTAAGAAGCCTCAAGTAGTTGCCAGACAACTCCAGAAGCCTCACCCGAAAATATATACTAGAGGTGCTTAAATAAATTTAAGCTCCTAAAAAATAACTTTCTCGATTACCCGAGAGATTAATCTTTGCGAATCTCAGCTTGGGATTTATACTTGAGCTTGGTGCACTGTGTACATTGAAAGGAGAGGGGACAACCTATATATAGGCTTGGGGAGAAGAATTTTGCTTCCCATTAGCAATGTGGGAGGGTTGCACACGCGGATCCGAAGGATCCGCGTGTGACCCGCTCTCATGCAGCGTACTATGCACGCTGCATGAAAAGGGGCTACCGCAAACACTGCCTAGCAGTGTTCGCGCATCTTTCAGTGTACTCCGCGAATCGAACTTTGTGCAAAATATTTATACTTTTCGGTTTTAACTCGCCAATGCAAAATTTCCTTTTAATCCTTTCAAATAAATACTTATTTTTGACTCTAATAAATTAGTTACCAGTCCAAATAAATTTCTTGGTCCAACAAAAATTGATCTAATCAATTATAATTTATTTATGACTCTAATTAATTAGTTACCAGTAAAAATAAATTCCTTTGTCTATCCAAAATTGATCTAATCAATTTTAAAGAATCAAATAATAATTGAATTGTTATTTAAGTTTATATTTTTGTAATAGAATAAATCTGTTAGTTATTTACTTAGTCCAATGAAGGTCCAATGTGTGTGACCTTATAGGATCCCGAAGTATTGAGCTGTTAAGACTTAACCAACCCTTGTTCTAATGGAACCATTGGCTCGATGCTCTTGGCCATGAATAGAACTAGATTACCTTAAACGACTGTAGTATGCCTCTAGCAAGGGTCTACCATCCCCCATTACTCAGAACGTCATTTATGCTTATGACTTAATCCCGGTTAATGCAATAGTTATCCAGTAAAATAAATTCCTTCCACTCTTTAATGTTAGTACCATCTAGTTTATAGGGTTCGGTTAAAGTGTTAACCCACTAATAGCGAGGTTGTTCCAAGCTATCCCAATAGTTTACTTGTTACCGAAGTATATTGCCTTTTACCATAGAGTGTTTGACTAGAAACCATTTCTATGAAACACATACTCTGATCAGAGGTTTATGGCAATCATCACTTCAACAAGTGGCCAGGTACAACTCCTTAACATATCCGGAGTGATGGATTCTTTCCTACTACTTAGCTTACTAAGGTGCTATCATCACCATACCCATAATCACCCATAACACCCTAAATTAATGAGTGCATAGTAATGACCCAAAGTATAGCAATAGTACCGCACAAGGTAACTAGCATCTCAAGTATGAGGATATTCACGAAGCTTATTGCATGAAGATAAACACTAACACATTGATATATATACCAAGTGTTTATCTTACTGCGGTCTCCAATATATCTCCCAGATATGTCCACGTGTCAAACTTAAGGCACCACTTTCAGTCCTTAGGAGATTGACTGCTTGGACCCTTTCTAAGAAAGTTGACCACATGCTAGTCTTTCTACTTCGTCAATATCCTTTCTTGATGAATCTATGACTAGGGATAGTTTAGACATAATCATAATTGCACATGAAGCAGGTTCCACCATATATAGTCCAACTACAAATTTTCTGACTTCATGCTATGATATGTCAAGGACTTTTGTATCCATACATCAATGAGTATATTTAACCAGCTATAACATATATACGTAGAAACACATTGATATAAACAAAAGAACAAATGCCTTTATTGATTAAACAAATTATTTGTACTATTACATAATTAAGATATATCGCCCTAATTGTCGTAAGGGCATGCATCATATCCAACAAACTCCCACTTGCACTAAGGCCAATTAGCTGTATGTTATAATCCATATGCTTTAATATGCTGGTCATGTTTGACTTGAGTCAATGGCTTTGTCGGACCATCCGTGAGGTTCTGATCAGTGGGTACATATTCAAATCTTATTATCTTAGAATCAACAATCTCCCTGATTATGTGATACTTTCTTGATACATGTCTATTTTTCTGATGAGACCATGGTTCCTTTGCCTGAGCTATAGCACCATTGTTATCACAATACAAAGTAATTGGATCAACAACCTCAGGCACCATACCGAGATCACCAACAATTCCCATTAACCAAACAACTTCTTTCGCTACTTCGCATTCAACAATGTATTCAGCCTCCGAGGTTAAATAAGCAGTAGTTTCTTGCTTGGAACTCTTCCAGCATACCACCCCTCCATTTAACACATACACAAAACCTGACTGAGACATAAAGTCATCCTGGTCAGATTGAAAACTCGCATCAGTGTAACCTCTAATTGTGAGGTCACCTTCTCCATAAATCAAGAACTCATCCTTAGTCCATGTCAAGTACTTATGGATTGGCTTGACGGCCATCCAGTGCTTTTCACCTAGATCTGACAGATATCTGCTCATAAATCTCAAAGCCTGAGAGACATCCGGCCTAGTGTATATCATAGCATACATGATGGATCGTATCACGGATGCATAGGGTATATCCTTCATGTGCATTCTCGCCTGAGCTGTCTTCGGACACTCAGCCTTAGATAGGTTTATCCCCTTTATCATCGGGAGATAACCTTTCTTAGAATGCTCAAGGTTGAACCTATTCAATACCTTGTCTATATATGTTCTTTAAGAAAGACCTAATAGCGTCTTGGATCTATCCTTGTTGATCTTTATACCTCATATAAATGCTGCTTCACCAAGGTTGTTCATGGAGAACTTTCTTGACAACCACACTTTAACATTTTGAAGAAGAGAAATGTCATTTCCTATTAGCAGAATGTCATCAACATGCAATACTAAAAAAATGATTGCACTCCCACTAACCTTCTTGTAAACACAAGGCTTGTTAGCATTTGGACAGAAATCCAGTTCCCGGATTTTCTGATCAAACCTTATATTCCAACTCCTGGATGCCTGTTTATGTCCATAAATGGATCTTTGTAGCTTGCATACCTTCGAGCTATTATGAGATGTAAAATGCTCATGTTGTGTCATATACACACCCCGGTCTAAATCCCCATTTAGGAATTCTGTTTTTACATCCATCTGCCAGATCTCATAATTGTAATGAGCAATAATGGTGAGGAGTATCCTTATGGATTTAAGCATGGCTACCGGTGAGAAAGTTTCATCATAGTCAATACCTTCCCGTTGACTATACCCTTTCATAACCAACCTTGCTTTATAGGTAATTACATTATCTCCCATGTCTATCTTCTTTTTGAAGACCCACTTGCACCTAATTGGTCTAACCTCTTTCGGTGCATCAACCATATTCCATACTTGGTTCTCGTACATGGAATCCATTTCTGATTTCATGGCTTTTAGCCATTTATCAGAATCTGAGCTTTTTATTGCCTCACCATATGTTCTTGGTTAATCATCCTCCATAAGATATAGTTCCTTATCATCAGTGATGATAAACCTATATCTACCGGGACCCTTATGAACACGACCTGATCTTCGCAATGATTATGTTTCGATAGGTTGTTCTTGGATCACACTCTTTTGTGTATCTAGAATGGGGTCAATCAGTTGATTGTCTGTTTCTTCCTCTTAAACTTCCAGTTCAATATTGCTCCCACTAACTTTTGCAAGTAAGTGTTCCTTTTCCAAAAAGTGAGCATTTTGAGACACAAATACCTTTTATGCTTTGGGTTCGAAAAATAGATATCCAATTGTTTCCTTTGGATATCCAATGAACAGACATTTGTCAGCCTTGGCATTCAGCTTATTTGACGCTATCCTCTTTACCATAGTAAGACAGCCCCATACTCTTGAGTGAATTAGAGATGGCTTCTTGTTACACCATCTTTCATAAGGTGTAAAATCAACTGATTAAGAGGGCACTCTATTTAAAATATAAACTGCGCTCTCCAGTGAATATCCCCAAAAGGATTTACTAAGATCTGCATGGCTCATCATAGACCTGACCATATCTAATAAAGTTTGACTCCTCCTTTCTATCACTCCATTGTATTGGGGTTTATAAGGAGGGGTCCACTAGGGAACTATCCTATTTTTCTTTAGATAATCCCGAAACTCCTGACTTAAGTATTCTCCACCTCGATCCGATCAAAGTGTTTTAATACTTTTCTCAAGCTGTTTCTCTACTTGAGCTCTGAATAGTTTGAACTTTTCAAAACTTTCAGACTTATGCTTCATCAAGTGCAAATAACCGTATTGTGAGTAATCATCAATAAAGGTTATAAGTAGGGTACCCTCCTAGTGCCTGAATACTCATTGGACCACACATATCAGTATGTATAAGTCCGAATGTACTCGTAGCCTGCTCACCCTTCCCTTGAAAGGGTAACTTTGTCATTTTCCCTTTTAAACAAGGTTCACAATCACCATAAGACTCCAAGTCTATTGGGCCAAAGTCTCTACGCTTATGCAACTTGGTTTAGCGATCTTTGTTTATGTGGCCTAAACGGCAATGCCATAAGTAGAAGGAATTCTCATTATCTAATTTAACTTTCTTCACATTGTTTATATTGAAAACTTCTATTTTAGTATCAAGAACATAAATGCCACCTTTCAGCATTCCATAACCATAAAGAAGATTATTAAAACTAATCTAACAATTATGATTCGAAAATAAAATTTCAAATCCCTCTGCTGCTAAACATGCAACAGATACAATATTCTTAGTAACACTTGGAATGTAGTAACAATTATTCAAAACTAAAATAAATCCACTTGGCAAAACAAGACTAAAGATCCCAACAGCTAATGCAACAACTCTGGCTCTATTTCCCACGCGTAGGTCCATCTCCCCTTTTGCAAGTTTTCTACAGTTCCTTAGTCTCTGCATAGAAGTATAGATATGAGAACTACAACCAGTGTCTAATAACCAAGTGGACTCACTCAAAAAAGTAGCAAAGTTTTCAATTACAAACATACCTGAAGTAGATGCCTCTGCAGGCTTCTTCTTCAAATGCTCAGAAGCAGGAGCTTTGCAATCCCTCTTCCAATGTCCTAGTTTCCCACATTGGAAGCAGACATACTTAGATGCCGTCTTTGCTTTCTCCTTCTTACTAATTCTTTTCTTAGCACCCAGTACCTGCTTCTTCTTCTTAGAAGCCTTGCCATTTTCAACCAACAGTAGAGGTTTCTAATCCTTCTTGATATGTGGTTCTACTGTTTTTAGCATGTTAATTAATTCAGGAATAGCAGAATTAATCTTGTTCATGTAATAGTTAGTCATGAAGACTGAGTAACTATCTGTCAAGGACATCAACACAAGCTCAATGCTTAAGTCAAGAATCATCTAGAATCCTAATCGATTCGGCTTCTCAAGGTATCCCAAGAGTTTTAGTACATGCTGAGAGGCAGAGTTGCCAGCCTGCATCTTGGTCCCGAAAAGGAGCTTGGAGGTCTCATACCTCTCTGTCCTTTCCCTCTCCGAAAAGAGTTCTTCAAGATGGAGAACCATGTCCTCCAAGGGCATGTTCTCATATTGTTTCTGAAGCTGAGGATTCATGGACCCCAACATAATACACATGGTAGTCTCATGATCTCTCCTGTGCTTCAACCAGGCATCATGTTCCACATGATCCTCAACATTAGGTTCTATAGGGAAAATTTCACTTAGAACATAGGCAATTCCCTCAGATTTGAGAACTATTCTCACAGCTCGAAACCAATTAGAAAAGTTCGAGCCATTTAATTTGGTGTCAAGTAATATACGAAGATTAACATTAGAAGTCAATTTCAACCTAAGATATAAGAAAAGTAAAGAGTTTAGATATTAGTTTAAGTACATGCATTTAATAAGAGGACTTTTAATTAAATACATTTTCCTACTATTTTCTTCAAAATTTACAATAGCCCATTCTATTGAATTTGGGAATTTTAGCCCAGCTAAATTTCCTAGTAGGTAGCATCTATAACTAGTCTATTATAACCCTGAATTTTATGAGTCAAGTCATAATAGTAAGTCATAGTTGGAATCCCATTCTGTTTGCATCGCATGCAATTGCTAGTTCATTCAAGTTCCCTAATCCCAAGGGACGTGTGCTCTTATATTAGCAACTCCTTGAATATGTCTCAGATCTAGGCCGAGCCCCTAATTTTATAGTTGACTGCCCCAGGTCAGTTAAGGTAGACTCTATCCCAAACTTTACAACCAATCAATGTGGACTAGAAGGAGCGCTTTTCGTACCACTTTGATAGCCCAAAGAGACCGTATTATAAATTTGAGTAAGGAAGACTACAACTTGCCTTAATATATTTACTTTGGGATTTTATTGGTGTTAAACGTCTCACCCAATCTAAGATTTTATCAGATGGACAAAATTATAATAACTTGTATTAATTCATGGAATTTTAGAATTAATTTATAAGGTCTAACCTTAGGTGGGTTCAGCTCTTTATCATAATTATTGCATCAACCTAGATTATATGCAAAATAATTAACACTTTTATTTATTATATTTATATTGCATTTCCTTTAAGCTTTTATTCAATAAATTTAATTTTTTACTTTGTTACAGAAACATATATAAGCACCATCTTATAAACTAGAAATAAATTAGTTTATATTAATCACCCGTTGGTCAATTCAAATTTCACCGATATAGGTTCCTAGGTAGGAGAGGTGCCCTATGAGGAGTAGACACCAAGTCCAATCCTTAGCCAAACAAATACGGGCACGAACCTGAAGACCAATGGATTTTCTCGAACTAATAAATTTCGTTCTTCCAATTCATGAAAATTGGAAGCATCTATAACCCATGTAATTTAAATAAATTATTGACACTTGTATAATTTAAGTAAGTTGAGCAGGCTTATTCAAAATTATCCATAACCATTTTCTAACCTTGAAATGAAAGACACAAGTTCATATATATTGTTCCAAATAATTAAATAAACAAATCATTTCATATAGAAAATAATATTTAGTTCACTTCTAACTTAATTATGCACCAAATAGGCAGACTCGGATACCACTGTTGGGAACTGACAGTCAGATTGAACTTGCATAACAGGCATGGCAAAAATTCAAAATTTTGTCCCTGTCCCCAGGAACTCCTATTAGTTGCATATAAATTAAATAAAGCCTTAACTAAATAATTCTCTACCTAGGTTAGCAAGCAAAAGGACTAGGCATACCATAATTCCAAATTATATCCTAGCACATTTATTTTATACTAAGCATGTTATAACTCTAATAAGCTATAACCTAAGCATAAAATAAACTAAGCATGCAAAACAACGTAAGCATAATTATTAAGTCTAAAAACGCTTAAAGAAAAAGACCTAATAATTAAAAGAGAAAGAAAAGGAACTTACCAATTGAAGTGTGCTTTTGCAGAACCTTCTTGCACAAGCCTCCAAGCATAGGATAGCCTCTACCAGTATCCAAACGAACCCACCAACTAAAACCTCCCCGGGAGGAAGAACTAAGAAGCCTCGAGTAGTTGCTATACCACTCCAGAAGCCTCACCCGAAAATATATACTAGAGGTGCCTAAATACATTTAAGCTCCTCAAAAATAACTTGCTCGATTACCCGAGAGATTAATCTTTGCAAATCTGAACATGGGATTTGTACTTGAGCTTGGTTCACCGTGTACATTCAAAGGAGAAGGGACAACCTATATATAGGCTTGGGGAGCAAAATTTTGCTCCCCATTAGCAATATGGGATGGGATAAAACTCCATCCCACGCGTGAGCCGCTCACATGCAGTGTGCTATGCACGCTGCATGAGGCAAGGCAAGCCCTTGCAGGCAAGCCTTGCAAGCGACCTGGGCCTCAGGACCCATGCCGCGAGCCCACCTCGCGGTGCCCTTTCATGGGCTGCCTTTGTGCACCCCATGAACTTGCTGCTGTGAACGATGCCTAGCAGTGTTCGTGCACCTTTCGGTGTACTCCGTGCAACCAAACTTTGTACAAAATATTTCATACTTTTCGGTGTACTTGAGCTTGGTGCACTGTGTACATTGAAAGGAGAGGGGATAACCTATATATAAGCTTGGGGAGAAAAATTGTGCTCCCCATTAGCAATGTGGGAGGGTTGCACATGCGGATCCAAAGGATCCACGTGTGACCCGCTCATATGCAGTGTACTATGCACGCTGCATACGGCAATGCAAGACCTTGCGGGCTTACCTTGCACGCGAGCTAGGCCTCTCGGCCCATGCTGCGAGCCCAGTTTGCGGTGCACTCTAATGGACTGCATTTTTGCAGCCGATGAACATGGGCTACCGTAAATGCTGCCTAGCAGTGTTTGTGCAAAATATTTTATACTTTTCGATTTTAACTCACCAATGCAAAATTCCCTTTTAATTCTTTCAAATAAATATTTATTTTTGACTCTAATAAATTAGTTACCTGTCAAAATAAATTTCTTGGTCCAACAAAAATTGATCTAATCAATTATAATTTATTTATGACTCTAATTAATTAGTTACCGGTAAAAATAAATTCCTTGGTCTATCCAAAATTGATCTAATCAATTTTAAAGAATCAAATAATAATCCAATTGTTATTTAAGTTTATATTTTCGTAATAGAATAAATCTATTAGTTCTTTACTTAGTCCAATGAAGCTCCAATGTGTGTGACCATATAGGATCCCGAAGTATTGAGCTGTTAAGGCTTAACCAATCCTTGTTCTAATGGAACCATTAGCTCGATGCTCTTGACCATGAATAGAACTTGATTACCTTAAATGATTGTAGTACGCCTCTAGCAAGGGTCTACCATCCCCCATTACTCCCTCGCCTTTTATGCTTATGAATTAATCCCGGTTAATGCAATAGTTATCCAATGCGATAAATTCCTTCCACTCTTTAATATTAGTACCATCTAGTTTATAGGGGTTAAAGTGTTAACCCACTAATAGCGAGGTTGCTCTAAGCTATCCCAGTAGTTTACTTGTTACTGAAGTATATTGCCTTTTACCATAGTGTGTTTGACTAGAAACCATTTCTATCAAACACATACTTTGATCCGAGGTTTATGGCAATCATCACTTCAACAATTGGCCAGGTATAATGCCTTAATATATCCAGAGCGATGGATTCTTTTCGACTACTTAGCTTACCAATGTGCTGTCATCACCATAACCGTAATCACCCGTAATCACCTGTAACACCCTAAATTAATGAGTGCATAGTAATGACCCAAAGTATAGCAATAGTACCGCACAAGGTAACTAGCATCTCAAGTACGAGGACATTCGCAAAGCTTATTGCATGAAGATAAACACTAACACATTGATATATATACAAAGTGTTTATGTTACTGGGATCTCCAACATATCTCCTAGATATATCCATGTGTCAAACTTAAGACACCACTGTCAGTCCTTAGGAGATTGACTGCTTTGACCCTTTCCAAGAAAGTTGGCCACATGCTAGTCTTTCCACTTCATCAATATCCTTTCTTGATGAAACTATAACTAGGGATAGTTTTGACATAATCATAATTGTACATGAAGTAGGTTCCACCAGATATAGTCCAACTATAATTTCTCTGACTTTATCCTATGATATGTCAAGGACTTTTGTATATATACATCAATGAATATATTTAACCAGCTATAATATATATAGATAGAAACACATTGATATAAAAAAAGAACAAAGGCCTTTATTTATTAAACAAATTATTCGTACCATTACATAATTAAGATATATCACCCTAATTGCCTTAAGGGCATACATAATATCCAACAAACTCCATCTTGCACTAAGGCCACTTAGCCATATGTCTTAATCCATATGCTTTAACATGCTGGTCATGTTTGAATTGAGTCAATGGCTTTGTCAAACCATCCGCGAGGTTATGATTAGTGGTTACATATTCTAATCTTATTATCTTAGCATCAACAATCTCCCTGATTATATGATACTTTTTGGATACATGTTTATTTTTCTAATGAGTCCGTGGTTCCTTTGCCCGAGCTATAGCACCATTGTTATCACAATATAAAGTAATTGGATCAACAGCCTCAGGCACCACACTGAGATCACCAATAGTTCCCATTAACTAGACAACTTCTTTTGTTGCTTTGCATGCAAAAATGTATTCAGATTTTGTGGTTGAATTAGCAGTAGTTCCTTGCCTGGGACTCTTCCAGCATACCGCTCCTTCATTTAACACATACACAAAACTTGACTGAAACTTAAAGTCATCATTGTTAAATTGAAAAGACGCGTTAGTGTAACCTCTAAATGTGAGGTCACCTTCTCCACAAACCAAGAACTCATCCTTAGTCCTTCTCAAGTACTTAAGGATTGCCTTGATGGCCATCCAGTACTTTTCACCTAAATCTGACTGATATCTACTCGTAAAGCTCAAAGCATGAGAGATAACCGACCTAGTACATATCATAGCATACATGATGGATCCTATCGTGAATGCATATGGTATACCCTTCATGTTCATTCTCTCCTGAGCTGTATTCGGACCCTCAGGCTTACATAGGTTTATCCCCTTTGTCATCAGGAGATAACCTTTCTTAGAATGCTCAAGGTTGAACCTATTCAATACCTTGTCTATATATGTACTTTGAGAAAGACCTAATAACCTCTTGGATCTATGCCTGTAGATCTTTATACCTACTATAAATGCTGCTTCACCAAGGTCTTTCATGGAGAACTTTCTTGATAACCACACTTTAACATTTTGAAGAAGAGAAATGTTGTTTCCTATTAGCAGAATGTCATCAACATACAATACTAGAAAAATGACTGCACTCCCACTAACCTTCTTGTAAACACAAGGCTCATTAGCATTTGGGCAGAAATTAGTTCCCGAATTGTCTGATCGAACCTTATATTCCAACTCATGGATGCCTGCTTAAGTCCATAAATGGATCTTTGTAGCTTGTATACCTTCGAGCCATTCAAAAATGTAAAACCCTCAGGTACTGTCATATACACATCTTGGTCTAAATCCCCATTTAGGAAGGCTATTTTAACATCCATCTACCAGATCTCATAATCGTAATGAGCAGTAATGGCGAGGAGTATCCTTATAGATTTAAGCATGGCTACCGATGAGAAAGTTTCATCATAGTTAATACCTTCCCTTTGACTATAAACTTTCACAACCAACCTTGCTTTATAGGTAATTAAATTACCGTCCATGTCTATCTTCTTCTTGAAGATCCACCTGCACCCAATTGGTCTAACCTCTTGCAATGCATCAACCAAATTCCAAACTTGGATCTTGTACATGGAATCCATTTCTGATTTCATGGCTTTTAGCCATTTATCAGAATCTGAACTTTTCAATGCCTCATCATATATTCTTGGTTCATCATCCTCTATAAGATATAGTTCCTTATCATTAGTGATGATAAACCCGTATCAATCAAGACCCTTATGAACATGACCTGATCTTCGCAATGATTATGTTTCGATAGGTTGTTCTTGGATCACACTCTCTTGTGTATCTAGAACGGGGTCAATCAGTTGATTGTCTGTTTCTTCCTCTTGAACTTCCAGTTCAATATTGCTCCCACTGACTTTTGCAAGTAAGTGTTCCTTTTCCAAAAAGTGAGCATTCCGAGACACAAATACCTTTTGTGCTTCGGGTTGGTAAAATAGATATCCATTTATTTCCTTTGGATATCAAATGAACAGACATTTATCAGCCTTGGCATTCAGCTTATCTAACACTATCCTCTTTACCATAGCAAGACAGCCCCATACTCTTAAGTGAATTAGAGATGGCTTCTTCTTACACCATCTTTCATAAGGTGTAAAATCAACTGATTAAGAGGGCACTCTGTTTAAAATATAAACCGTGCTCTCTAGTGCATATCCCCAAAAGGATTTACTAAGATATGCATGGCTCATCATGGACCTAACCATATCTAATAAAGTCCGATTCCTCCTTTCTGACACTCCATTGTGTTGGGGTGTATAAGGAGGGGTCCACTGGGGAACTATCTCATTTTTCTTTAGATAATCCTGAAACTTGAATTGAAGTATTTTGATACTTTTCTCACGCTATTTCTCTACTTCAGCTCTGAATAGTTTAAACTTTTCAAAACTTTCAGACTTGTGCTTCATTAAGTACAAATAACCATATTATGAGTAATCATCAATAAAGGTTATGAAGTAGGAGTATCCTCCTAGTGCCTGAACACTCATTGGACCACAGACATCAGTATGTATAAGTTCTAATGTACCTATGGCCCGTTCACCCTTTCCTTGAACGGGTAACTTTGTCATTTTTCCTTTTAAACAAGGTTCACAATCACATAAGACTCCAAGTCTATTGGGCCCAAGTCTCTACACTTATGCAACTTGGTTAAGCGATCTTTGTTTATGTGGCCTAAATGATAATACCAAAAGTAGAAGGAATTCTCATTATCTAATTTAACTTTCTTCACATTGTTTATATTGAAAACTTCTATTCTAGTATTAAGAATATAAACGCCACCTTTCAATATTCTATAACCATAAAGAATATTATTCAAATAAATCTTACAATTATCATTCAAAAATAACATTTCATATCCCTTTGCTGCTAAACACGCAACAGATACAATATTCTTAGGAACAATTGGAATGTAGTAACAATTATTCAAAACTAAAACAAGTCCACTTGGCAAAACAAGACTAAAGATCCCTACGGCTAATGCATTAACTCTGGCTCTATTTCCCACGCGTAGGTCCATCTCCCCTTTTGCAAGTTTTCTATAGTTCCTTAGTCCCTGCATAGAAGTACAGATATGAGAACAACAACCAGTATCTAATTCCCAAGTGGATTCAAACGAAAAAGTAGCAAAGTTTTCAATTACAAACATACCTAAAGTAATTGCCTCTGTAGGCTTCTTCTTCAAATGCTCAAAAGTAAGAGCTTTGCCATCCTTCTTCCAATGTCTCAGTTTCCCATATTGGAAGCAGACATACTTAGATGCTTTCTTTTCTTTCTTCTTCTTACTGATTCTTTTCTTAGCACCCAGTACCTGCTTCTTATTCTTCGAAGCCTTGCTTTTTCAACCAACAGTAGAGGTTTCTGATCCTTCTTGATATGAGGTTCTACTATTTTTAGCATATTGATTAATTCAGGGATAGGAGAATTAATCTTATTCATGTAATAGTTAGTCACGAAGCCTGAGTAACTATCTGCCAAGGACATCAACGCAAGGTCAATGCTCAAGTCATGATTCATCTCGAATCCTAATCGATTCAGCTCCTTGCTATTAGAGAGGCTTTTCTTTGTAAGGCTTGCCTGCTAGGAAAAAGACCTACACATGAAAATCGCCCTGGTTAGTGACTAATTCAAAAATAGCTTACTTTGATTCTCAAAAGATTTAGAGAAGACAAGGATCATTGTTCCTTTCAAACAAGAATCAAGGCGAGCTAGGGGTTTTGCCCCTATATTTAACTGGAGTATGGAGTTTAAGAGAAGTGGGGTTGGTCCCCTAATCTAGATTGAGTATATCGATGATGCTCCGACTTGAAAACTGCCTCCTGGTGGCAGGAAGGGAAATGTACGGGTGGCCTGGTCCCATTTCAGTGATGAATCTGAAAAAGGGGACCCATACGGGTGAGGTGGGACCCGTACGGGTGCTCGACGGGAAGGTTCCAAAAAACTGATTAGACCTCTAATATCTCATCTCACACTAAAACTTCCTCTTTTACTGAATTCCTGTGATTTTCTTCCAAAAAACCAACCAGATGTCTAAAAAGTGTATTAAGGCTGGCCGTTTCTCTCTTAGGTGCGAGAACTTGCCCTAGGTTGACAATTTAGATTTTTGGGGATGCATGATTTCGATCGGGTAAGCTTTCCACGAGAGGGACTCATTTGTGGGCCTCACTCCTACTTCTGAAGTGCCCCAGACTCCTTTCCTTGGCACTCCTGCTTCCAAACTCCAGGTAATTTCCCAATTTTCCCATTGGAGTTTTCTGGAGTTTCTTGATTCTTATCGTGATTTAGGGTGTTTTAGACCTTAGATTAGAGCCTGATGCTTGTAACTTTAGCCTAGGGTGGTTTAAGAACTGATCTAGATGAGTATTGGTTGAAATCAGTTGAGCTTGGATTCCTGAGAATTTTCTTTGTGATGCTACCGCTTGCAGCGGACCTATACAGGTTCATAGGGACCTTATGGGTCCTATTTTCCATACTAATAAGATCTGGGAACCCGTACGGGTGGGGCTGACCCATACAGGTCCCTATTCCAGGGACAGAATGTCTAGAACTTGATTTTCTACAACTATTTTCTGATCTTTAATTGTTCTACTATATGTTGACCTTGTTGGACTGTGTTTTGCCTTAGGAGTTCCTGGTTAAGACTATACGAGCCCTGAGCTTTTACAGAAAGTAGCATGAGGAGATTCGAGATACTAGGGATACTGAGCTGTTGGCCCATATTGACCCATTCGGGTTTACTGATATTATCAAGGCCACTTTGCAAGGGCTGGAGATGCTTATCCTTAGTGCTATCTCAGCTTTAGCGGGGAGGTGGTCAGATGAGGCATACCTTCCATCAAACGATCGGGGAGGTTACCGTGGCTCCTTCCAACATGTGTGCCTTGACCAGGTAAATTTCTTCAATGCTAAACCTGTATTTACATTTTAACAAACCATCAGTAGAAACTCTATGAAGTTATGATGCTAACGGTGCATTTATTTTATGGAGATTATTCATGATCTCTGAGTGCATGTGGTTTTCCATGATGATATTAGGGACATGTGGCATGGGGTGGATGACCATTGTTTTATTCTAGAGTCACCACTCTCCTTTGAGTGGTACCTGGGCGAGTAGGTTCACGGCTGGCAAATGAGCCTTATAGTAGAAAGACATGTCCCTATGCCTATCCCCGCTTTTTGAGGAATCCTACTCCTACTTGCAAAATTATCCCGAGGTGTTAGGAGGGGACCCGTATGGGTAGAGTGGGACATGTACAGGTGGAGCTTTGCCGAGGTAGGACTCGTATGGATGGGGACTGACCTGTATAGGTGCTTTCTTTAAAGATAAAATGTCTGAAACTAGGTTTTCCATAACCTTTTTTCTGATGGATAGGGCTCGGGCAGTGTCGAGCCTTAATTGTAGCAGAGTACCGAGAGTTCCTCTGTCAGCTACACTTTAATTGGGTAAATATCTTTCATGCTAAACTTGTATCTCATATTTCAACTAAACATTAGTAGAAACTGTATTACGAGGTAGTGACACTTATAGTGCATTTACTTCATACAGGTCATCAGAGACTTGTGGGAGATGTTGGTCATCTATAAGGACATCGAGAGGGTGCGAGCGGGCATGGATGATTGCCGATTTGTTTTGGAGTCATCTTTTTCCCTAGAGTGGTACTTCGGTAAGAGGGTCTGAGGGTGGAGGACCAGTGCTGTAGTAGAGAGAGTGATCCTTCCTCTTATTCCGAAGGGAGTCTTTTGGCCAAACCTGGTGCCTAAGATGGACCAGGGGATGTGCCCGTTAGATGAGGGGGCCCTGAGTGATGTCGGTGAGGGTTTTGGGATGTATTAGCCTTGGTAAGTTCCTTTTACCTGTAAAACTCAACAAACTATGCAAAATGCATGCCATGATATTTATATGTATACTAATCTTATAATTTCCATTACAGACTCGGCAAGCTATTGAGCGTGGTAGGTCCGCTCAGGACCTAGATGCTACTGAGGAGAAGGCTACATTCTTAGAGGAGTAGCTGCAGGCTGCAACTGCTGAGGCTGATTAGGCTAGGGCTAAGACTACTCAAGCAAGGGCCGAGATTAAGATATTGTTGGGTCAGTTAGCATGGATGATAGAGGATAGACAACCACTAGAGTAGTCAGATTTTGTACCGAGTGGCGTTGGTTGTTACCTAGAGAGGTGGGGCTTAGTAGGAGGTGGATCAGCTTGCTGGGATACCTGGTAATGTTAGGGCCATCACAGGAGCTTTAGAGACTAGGGCCCCTACTCAGCTAGTTGCTAGTGCTATATGATGGAATATCTGCGGGTGGATGCATAAGACCAGATTCCAGGGGATCGCTAGGGACAGGATCCCTCAGTAGTCTAGATTGCCTTAAGAACCTTCGATACTTTCAGGTGGCTTATTTTGTTATGGACTTGGATTGTATGCTGAACTTCTCCTTCTTAGAATGATGTTCTAATTTTTGCATAGGGCATTTGGTGTAAGATGACCTATCGAACTTTTGTCCTAATTTTTGCCTGAACTGTCCTCGACGGCTTAACTCAGTAGACTTTTCTTTTCTTTGGTTTAACTTTTACCTGGACTGCCCTTTTGGGTTCATTCCAGCAAGCTTTTTCTTACTTGTCTAAGTCTTTGATTGATCCTTATCCTCAAGGATATTGTTGCCTTGTCCTTCTCTGATGGAGGGTTAGTTTGCTGGTGAAGTCCACTAGTACCCAAACTTTTAAAGCTTTAGATTTGACAGACTGGCCCGATTAAGACCGATGAGTATTACCAAGATTTTGGATGAGATCCGTATGCCTATTGTAGACTCGTACAGGCTTATATGGATGCCTATACTTTTGGCGACTTGATTAGATGAGATTCTATCTTTGCACATTATAGTAATGTGCCTTTGAGGTGTCTAAATAGTAACATGGTGCAAGCTGGATGATGCTAGTGAAAGCACTTGGCACTTCAAATGATGTGTGTTGTCGAGCAGCTTTGGGGAAAACTAAACTTGAGGGATCCCAACTATGAAATGTTGTTATTACAAATGATGCTTGAAGAACAAAAGTAAGTACAAAATACTTGTGTTTTTGAATTGAGTTCTAACTTTTGCGTAGACCGCTTGATGTGATGCCATCTATCAAACTGATTTTGTACTTTTCTTTCGTCTTAACTTTTGCCTGAACTGTCCTTGGCGGCTTAGTTCAATAAACTTTCTCCGACTTTTGCATAAGCCTTATTTTTTTCTCTTCTTTTTTTATTTTTTCTTTTTCTTTTTCTTTTTTAGTGGCTTATCGGTATTTTATGTTTTGTTGAATGATATGCGTAGTACAGATAATAACAAAGAGTACAAAATGTAGAGAAGAAACTAATGTTCACATACTTGTGATCATTTCACCTTAAAGACATGCATGCATTCATAAGACCCAAATTCTTAGCAAATCATATCATGTTTATCGATGAAATTAAATTTGAGTTCATAGGCAATGGCATTAGTTTCCAATGTCAACCCTTACCTACTTTCTAGTCCTTTTATAGATTTTCTAGAAAGCAATTGATGTGTTTTCTCTCGATACCCTAACTTTTGCCTAAGTTGCCCTTTTTGGGTTTTCAACTTAGCAGGCTTTGTTTGGAGTACCTAACTTTTGCCTGACCGGTTTGCGGAATACCGATCAGCGGGTTGCACCCTAATTTATACCCAAGCAGTAGAGGACCGCTAGTTGGGTGATTTGTTCTTTATTTCTTTTATTTGTTGTGCTGCTTTTTTGTGATTTATTTCTTTTAACCTAAACATGATTGCCTTTAAGTTTGTCTTGATTTTCGGATTCACGAACTCATTTCCATCCATGTGCATAAGCTTGATTCTTCCTTTGCCAAAAAACAATCCTTCCCGATTAGGCCTGAATTTACCTTCAGCAGTGCTTTTCAATATATAATCTGTCCTCCCCTTTTTTCTGATGTGTATCTTCTTCCCTTTTTGTGGAAAAGATGAGCTATGACCCATGGCTATCATGTTTGCTAAGCACTTTTTATTATCTCTCTTTTATTAGTGATAAGTTTTAACCATTGGAACCTTATGCCATTGCGATATACTCAAATTCAATTTCTTTAATAAACATGATGCAATTTTTAAGAATGTGGATTTTATGAGTGTACGATATCTTTAAGAGTGAAATGCTCAAACATAATATGAATGTATCAATTATTCGTGACATGCTTTATAAGTGGCATCGTTTGCATCAAAACACTAGCAACGCTAAAAGGTTACCTCATCCTTAAAGCCAGCCCCCATATGTGGAGGGTCTTTATTTTTGATCCTAGTAGGATCCATCGGTGAATCGGTAATCTCCCAATTCTAAGCTTCTACTTGTCTTGGCACTAGTCCTCTTCGTGATTTGGACTGAAGGAGAAGATGGTTGAGCTCTTGTAGTCACGCTGAATGGTAGAACTGTTGGATGGTGGAAGGTCGTCCCTTAGATGTGGCTATGCAGTTGGGACCTTGGCTAGATCCCTTGAACTGAAACATACATCCTTGGGAAGGATGAATATACCGACTGATGGCTAGAGTAACTACCGTACCCCCTGAATCATATGGACTAACCAAACCCCACTATCCATACTGACTGGATGATGGATCGCTGAGAGATAGAGGTGGCGATTCATCCCTTAATTGAACTGGATTTGGTCATATAGAAAACTGGAATGCGGACCAAATGAAGTTGGGGTTGCTGACAAGCTTTGACTCTTGCTTGGGTAGGAACTAAATGATCAATACATGTATGGGTTCAATTATGTATGAGGCATGTACAAAAATGCATGGTGAGGATAAGATTCAAAGATAAAGTGTAATAATTTTCCCAAATGATGAAAAAGAAACGGGTTAAATTAACTAAATGATTTTTGATGCTCATCTTAATCTTTTAAGCTTTTTATAATCAAACCAAAATTTTCCAAGTTAAAAGATTATAATCCACAGCGGAGTCGCCACTGTGAGGGGATGGAAATTCCCGTGCCTTGCGACGGGGTCCACTCGGGGTTGTTTTCTTATTTGAGCGTGATAAAACCATTTTTGGTCAGGTTTGTATAATAAGCCAGTTTTAATGAATAAAAGAATTGAGACCCAAATCTCGATACAAATGATAGAGTCACCACCCAAGTTGTCTTCTTGAGAAAGAGTTTTGGTACGGTTCCCATTGGAAGGGAGACTCATACCATTTGGATCAGAGATTCGGGTATCGGATGAGTCACTCATTTCTCATTTAGTTAATTGAAAATTACATTCACCATGTAAAACCGCATTATTTTCATCATTTGGGGAACTATCACATCAATCTTATTCCTACACCCTTTCATATAAAATGAATATGTTTATCAATTTATAACAAAAAATAAATAATAAAAAGGGGAATAATATTACAACCGGGGGAAATGGGGGAATTGTAAAGGAACCTATACATTTGTTCTAAGTAATAAAAAAATATGAATAAATTCGTTTGCATCCACAAAGGTTAGCACAATCTGTAGCGTACCATGAATAAACATTTTATTGAGAAAAATGTGATTTATGTGGAACTGCCATATTTTAACTTTTGTGGGTTGATTTACCGGATATTAGTGAAAATGACCGCATGGTAAAATGGTGAGTTGGTTGATTTTTATTCAATAAAAACTAAAATTTGGATTCTATTCGGAGGCCGGTACCCGTACGAGTGGGTGGGACCCGTACGGCTACCGCAAAGGACCTATACGGGTATGGGGGACCCGTACGGGTCCTATCGAATCCAACAGAACTAGTGTTTAACTTATTTTAATCAGATTGATTATAGAAGATACAAAATGGAAGCGGGAATTCCCTTTATACGAGTTTGGCGTACCAATATAATCACCGAAATGATATATTAGGTACCAATAAAGCCTATATTAGTTATGATCATACCCAAAATGAGAATTGAATCAATTGGTAGAAAATAAGTAAATAACAACAATATGATGGAGATGTGAGTCTTTAAAAATTAGGAGTGTTACCTTTATGATGTGAATCCACTTTGAGGCGATCCCTTTACTATAGAGAGAGTCTGGCCAAAGTATATGCTTAATTAGACCTATTTGGATGAGTATTTGTGTGGACAGAATCTCCCCTAATCCTAATAAACGAAGTTAGGAATGAATAAAATGTGGACAAAACCGCAAAGAATGGGATTTCTCCCTATTTTATACCTCCTATACCTCAACTATACCTATAGAGGTTGCTAGAACCTTTACTACCATTTCTTTATAGTATTTTGTTGTATATCTAATGTTGGGTTATGAATCCATTGAAATGAGAGGAGAAGGCCCCTTTTTATAGGGTGAAATTAGGTCAGAATTCGGTGATCCCGCATTCATGACCTGCCTTTTCCCAAAAATGGTAAGAGACTACTTCCGAAAGAGCCTAAATAGGAAACAAGCATACTCGTAAGAGTGGGGCCCCACCCGTACAATCCTAGGGGAACCGTATGGGTCGCCCCTGGCATACGGAAGGTAGTCACCTATACGGGTCTGCTAGTGGATTTGTACCACTTGGCAGCACCCATACGGGTTCCTAAGGTCACTCTAGGTCTCCATAATATGGCTAAACTCAACTCTACAGTAGTGGGAACACCTCTGGTGGATAACACCTATAAAAGAATGCATTATCTAGCTCTCATCATTGTTTCGCGAGATAGATCATTGGAATCCAGTGCTTAGAGGGGGTTTCTGTCAATCAGCAGTTTCTGGGATTGTTTTTGTCGATCAACTATTTCTAGCAGATTGTCGATCTTTTGTGCTTTGTGATTTTTGCAGAAAAGGAAGCATTGGAGTGCCAATATTAGGGATACATATCCTTAGTATACAAACCTATTTGAGGAGGTAAAAGATATTATTGATGCTATGAGTTTTAGGCAATTCATTTGGTGGATTATTCTCCCATCTTTAGAAGGTGGTTGGATACTACCCATACTTCCCATCTTGCCTGTGGGGAGTATATGATCACTTTAATTGATTTTTGTGCCATCACGGGTTTGAGCTTTACTAGTATGATTTCCAATTTCAATTGTGCTTTGGCAAAGGGACACCATAGTCCGGGGCTTGGGGAGGCTGAGTCCCGAATTGTACCAGAGATCTTGCGACCAAAGATTTGATGGATTTTCAACCAATCCAGCTAGGTCTCCTACTTTGACGGCTACTCAAGATGCTAGAGCCTTTATGTTGTTCACTTTGACTCATGCCTTCTTCATGACTAGCAAGTCCAGTGTGAATATGAGTTTGTTGCCTCATTTGATTCACTTAGACCGATTTGGGACTTATGCTTGGGCTCGAGCGGCTTTGGCTCAAATGTATTTCACCCTTGATTCGTGTGCTCAAAATTACATTGTGGAGTTCAAGAGTTCATTCATCACTATCGGGGTAATGATTACTTTTGTGAATTTCACCTTTCTAGTCATCTCCTTTTTGGTTTTCTAATTTTTGCTTAACTTTTCTTTGAACCCGAGGATGCGAGAGACATGAGAGACTTTCTGACTTATCCCCGCTTTCCTCATTACTTCCATAAGTGGGTTGATTTACGCCTTTGGATCAGGACTCAGTTCAATGTAAGCGATTGTGCTCCTTGGGTACTTTCCCTTCTTTTCCTATTTCATGCCTCAAGTTTTTCTTTTTGCATATTGTTTGTACTTTGTAGGGGTATTTTCGAGCATTGGACTCCCGAGATGATAGCTGCCAAGCCTTATGTACCAAACTGTTTATTGATGATTGACTTGAGCTTAGTTAAGTGGCACCTTGGTGAGAGAGTACGTGACTGTCATAAGGATAAGGACCATCACCCGGTTCCTTCCTAGTTACCTTGCTGGTTGTTTTGGCCTGAAGATTTGGGATATGTGGCTTACAGCCGTTTGATGGGTACCAACATTTTTGTTAACTCTAACTTGACTCGTGATAGATATCGCGCTTTTTGTTCTAGGTTGCTCAGTTGGCCCATGGCCAGAGCCAAAGTTGGTGATGCTGGTGGGCATGATGGAGGTGATGATGGTGGTGCTGGTAAATCTGCGTAGGCATTGAGGTATAATTAGAGTTTTGTCAATTCTTTTTGTTAAATTGGTTTTGATGTTTTTGGGTATTTTAATAGGGGGGAAGGAAGAGAGGTCGAGGAAGTAGCGATCAATCTGGTTCTAGATGCTCTTCTATTGTTGTAGCTGCTTCCGATATTGTTATCTGCCACAGGCAGTATTAGTTCAATGATCCTTATCTAAAACTTTACAACACTAATAGGCAGGCATATTGGAGGATGCTGGATATTGATAAAATTACGCAGATGATCCACATTCCGATAAAACTACCCATATAAGGATGTTTGTCACTTTTCGTTTGGTTCGTGACTTGAGAGTTTCTGACTTTTTAGGTTGCCTTTTGTAGGTCCCTACTGCGGATAGCATCATGATGGTAGATTCCACCGTGCTATTCAGCATTTGATTATTTCTGACAACACCTATATGTAGGTATGTTTTCTTGTGCTTATCATGCATGTAAAATGATATGGTATTTATGCATGGAATGATGTATGAAATGACTTGTTCGCTCCTCTCTTAGATTTTAAGGACAAGATTGATGAGCTACAACTCCAGTAGGGATAGTATCGCTTGCTAAATGGGGAGCTCGGTGGTTCTTCTCAAGTGCTGCGTATAAGGAATCAGGATACTGAGGAAAATTATGATGATTAGGGCGCTTGGTGTGGGCTCTTTATTTTCATTTTCTGAATAATGTAGCTTTAGTTTGGCCATATGAGGTTTTGTTTGCCAGTACAATTGATTGTTGGTATTGGCATGCATTTGGCCCTTTCTTTTATTTCTTTTTCTATTTTCTAAACTTCTGAGCCTTCGTGCTTCCTTGCTTGAATAAAATAACTAGATATCTTGAAATTTATCAACTTTTGGCTACTAGAAGTTTTAGTCGATTAGCAGTTTCCACTCCATTTTCAGTCGAGCAATGATTTTGAGAGAATTTTTCTCATAGTATAGATAAACGCTTGCTCTATTGAGACAGGGGATTTTGTCGATCAACAAGTTCTGGGCCCTTTTTAGTCAATCGACTATTTCCTCCAGAAGGTCCATTTTTGCTGTGATGGATAGATTGAAGGTGAGTCTACGGAGCTATTTGAATACGCTTTCAAAATATGATTGGAAATTTCTGGAGAGCTGTAGGCTTCGAAGCATGAAGATTTATTACTAAGTTTTTGTCTTTGACCATTTATTATAAGCTATTATGAGTTTGTTGGATCTGATTGATAATGTCTTTCACTTTGGAAACCATGAGGAATTCCCCTTGTATGAGGATTTCAGCGCTATTCTGTTCATTCCTTGTGATACTGAAATTGTCATCCCTAACCTTATGGTGGAATTTTCTAAACCTATGATGGATTTCTTTCACCTGAATCACCGTAAAAAATGTCGGTTGATCAGCTAAGATGTGAACAATCCTAGATTCAGATTGTCTGGCACTTTAGAAGTTTGTTCCGCTCTCCCTACTTCTGATAGGAGTTGGAAGCCTCTGATGTGTCTATTGTTGATGGGGGTTTATCTGTGTCAAAGTAACAATGGTATCAGCAAGTTCAACAAGATCCATGTCATCAGGCATATGTTGGATGGCGCATCTCCAATGCTGAGACCTTGGTGCATATAGATAGTATCCAATTTAAGGATTGCAATGTCACTTGTAGAAGTAGAATGTTGTTACATGTATTCTTTTTTTGAAATCTAAAGTTCTGTGGTTTAGTGATCTTGGGATACTGACATTGCTATGATGTAGATTTGGCTTCAAGAGAAGTTGGCTATCTTCGCTCCTCCGACTGGGAATAGTTCAAGGCCTAACAAATTTTGGAGTAGAATTACTCTGATTGATTGTTGGCAAAAAATTAATATAGTGCTCTAGATAGGGTGGTTGCAGAACCTTACCGAAGATGAGATCAAGTGGATTTGCCCATAGTGGAATATTTGTCATGTTACAGTGATGGTTTGGATGAATGGAGTTATCCTCCTCGGCTTGGAGAAACTTAATTTTTATTCTCCTAGAAGGCTCTATAGATAGTATGGACTTTCAAAGTCTTTCTTGGATTCCATCTGTAGGGTTTCAACTGGTCCTCTAACTCATCTATGGCAGTTCACCTATGCTGAGAAGTGGGCAAACTGTGCCCTTGTGCCGATGAATTATGCAACTCTTTAAAATCTCCTTTTCGGATGCAACCTATTGGGCCTGGCTCACTGCCATCAGGGGTATTAATACCAAGAAGGGTAGGTTGGATATGACCAAACACCTTTGTCTTCATTAGGCCGGTTCTAGCACTTAGGTACTGTGCGTGTGTGCGTTCTCTGTGCTATTCTTGTAATAACAATAGGTAAGCCCTAACTTTTTCCTAAATCAAAGAACAACGGGCTGTGTGTTTTATTTTTTTAGCTTTTGACATACTTATGCTATTTATGAACGTGAATGCTTATGAATGTGCGTTTTCCTATAATAATCCCTTATGCCATTTAGTGGATTCATTCACTGATTAGTAGTGATGAGGCATTTTCTAAGAGAAATATTTTAAACATGGAAGATTAGTGAGTTTCAATTTCAAATCCTTATCCTTCGGTATCAATGGTTCCTTTTGGATTTTCCCTATGATTGCTCTCGTTCATATGCCTTTATTTTTGCCTAAGACCCTTAGAAGTTCTTAGCATGCATTATATTTTTTTTTTCATTTTCTACACGATGTAGCATTTCAGCTTATCCTGGTTTGTTGGATTGAGGAATTCATTTATGTCCATCTCCAAGATTTTTATAGCTCCTTTCCCGAGGATTTCTTCACCACGTAAGGCCCTTCCCAATTAGGTTGGAATTTTCCTCTAGCGTCGGTGTGTAGCTTCCTTGATTGCTTTAACACTAGGTCTCCAGTTTTTAGTGGTTACGATTGTAATTTGATCTAGCAATTATAGACTCTAGCCATTCTTTTCTGATACATTTACAAGTGATAGAGAGCAACGAGAAGTTTTTCGTTGACCATATTCAACTCCTCAAATTTGGCACATGCCCATTCATCTTCTTTGAGCTTAGGTTCTAGCATCACCATGAGTGACTTATATTGTATTTTAGCTGGTAAAACTGCCTCAGTCCCATATATTTTTGAGAAAGGAGTTTGACCTGTAGGAGTCTTGACACTTGTCTTATAACCCCATAAGGCAAAAGGTAGGTGATCTGCCCAATCTCAGTAGGTAACCACCATTTTAGAAATCATCTTGTTTATTGACTCATTAGCTACTTCAACTATTCCATTGGCTTGGGTCTATAAGGATAATATCATTGATGTTCGATGCCGTACCTTTCAATCAATTCTGCAGTTTCTCCTTAGAATTGTATCCCATTGTTTAAAACGATGTGATGTGGATGACTGAATCGGGCAAAGAGGTGCTTTTCAATGAATCTTGCCATTTTCTTGAGAGTAATTCCAGTGTAAGACTCAACTTCTACCCATTTGGAGAAGTAATCAGCTTCCCAAATGATAGATCAATGACCGTTAGTTGAAGATGGTTTTATCTCACCAAAGATGTCTATGTCCCATGCTAAAAAGGGCCAAGAGGGTGGTAAAGGATTAAAGTTCCATCGGGGGAAGATGACTGATGTCTGCGTAGATCTGACATTCATGGCAACGCTTTACTTATAGAATGCAATCATTTACCATGGTCAGCCAGAAGTATCCCATCCTCTGAATCTTTTTGGCTAGCATTATTCCATTCATATAGGGTCCACAACTTCCTAAATGTACCTCTTTGATCATTTGTGTCCTTCTATTTGAGTTAAGCATCGAAGTAGTAGATCGTTTGAAGAAATCTTGAATAACTAGCCTTTAATCAATCAAAATTGTACTGCCAATATCCTGAGAGTGGTTCTATCGGAGTCAGTGACTTCTACAGGATAACTACCATTTTCCAAATATTTGAGAATATCTGAATACCAAGGTTTAATGTCTACATCATCTTCTATAACTGAAGTTACGGATAAGAAGAATGGAATTTATGATGTTTCCACGATAAGAGGTGTAATCGGTTGGTTTAGGGGTTCTACCAATACCGATGCTAGAGTAGCCAGAGAATCTGCCATTTGGTTTACATCTCATAGAACATGCCAGAATTTGCAAGTGCTAAACAAGGACGCCTTTCTCCATTTGGCGTCAAGATAGGGTCTAAGAGATTCTTCCTTTAGTTCCCAGTCTCTTGTGACTTACTTTATGAATAAAGCTGTGTCTCCGATGATCTACACTTCAATTGCTTTCAAAGTGAACAAGGCGGATATGCCAAATAGATAAGCCTCATATTTGGCTCCATTGTCAGTAGTGGGAAATTCCAGTCTCTTGGAAAGGGGAATAATTTTTTTCTGGACTTAAGTTGATGACCCCTAATCCAGTGCCTCTTTTGTTCACAACTCCATCAAAATACATTGTCCATTTTAGGGGTTTGTAAGTGATGGTGGCTAGTTATTCGTCGGGGAATTCCAGATTTTCAGAAAATTCGGATTTGGGGGGTTGATTGGCTAAGAATTCAGCCACTGCTCTCCCTTTGATTACTTTCTTTGTAAGGTATTCGACAACAAATTCTGATAATAACAATAACCATCTCGATAGTTTTCTAGCCAGAGAATGCATTTGGCAGAGGTAGTTCATTGGATCTACCTTTGCTACAACTTGAACACGGTACGACTGGAAGTAGTGCCACAATTTCTTGGTTAACCATACCATTGTTGTACGAGTCTTTTCAACTATAGTATATCTGGTTTCATAGTCTAGTAGCTTCTTGCTTAAGTAATATATTCCTTTTTTTCATCAAGCCCTTGTATTAGCACTGCCCCCACTGCGGTTTCTTCAATGGCCAAGTAAAAAGTCAAGGGTTTTCCTGGAGCTGGTGGATGTAGTTGAATACAATTTTCTATGTAAGCTTTTATCTTATCGAAAGCTTCTTGACATTGTTCATTCCCAACTATAGGATTATCTTTCCTCAATAGTTTGAAAATAGGCTCGCAAACTGTTGTGAGTCTTGTGATGAATCTGCTAATGTATTGTAGGGAGCCTAGAAAACTTTGCACCTTCTTAGGTTTTTTGCACTGGCATGTCTTTGATGGCTTTGATTTTATCCGTGTCTACTTCAATTCCTCTTTGACTGATGATATGCCCTAACAGCTTTCCTGATGTAACCCCAAAAATACACTTTCTGGGATTAAGTCAGATATTGTATTTTTTTATGCGAGTGAGAAGTCTATCTAGAACCACTAGAAGCTCTTCAAGTGTCATCGATTTGACCAACGTATCATCTTCATATACTTCCACTTCCTTATGAATTAGGTCATGTAGTAAGGTAGTGACAGCTCACTGGTAGGTTGCTCCAGTATTTTTTAATCCAAAATGCATGGCCCTATAGCGATATGTCCCCCACTCAATGATGAATGAAGCCTTGAACTTGTCGATATCATTTATGAGGATTTGGCTATACCCGGTGAATCTGTCCATAAAAAAGTACATGATGGCTCTGGCGGCACTGTTGATTAAGACGTCGATATAAGGAAGTGGAAAATCATCTTTTGGAGTGGCCCTATTTAGGTCTCTGAAATCCACAGAAACCATTACATTCCCATCTTTCTTTGGAACTGGAACAATGTTGGATAGCTATTCTGGGTATTTGACCACTTCTATGAATTTGGCTTTGATGAACTTTGATACCACTTTTTTAACTTTATCAGCCCATTCGAGGTGTAGTCTGCACATTTTCTACTTTACAGGTTTGATTCGAGGATTGTTAGGGATACGGTGCTCTGCTATATATTGATCAGCTCCAAGCATGTCCTCATATGACCAAGAAATAGCCGATACAAGTGCTTTTAGAACTTTTTTCAATTCTCTTTCTTGGTAAGAGGATAAATCGTTTGAAATACTTACTATCTTAGGATTTTCTTCCGTGTTTACATTTATTTCTTTTAGTGAGGCATCATTAATGCTAAAAGCTTTAAATGAATGCTGGAATGCATATGCAGGATAATTATTGGAAACACCGCACAAATAAGCAAAGTTATTCATATTGTTATAACCATTAAAGACATCATTGTTCATGTTGAAAATAATAGATATGGATAAATAATTTTCATCCTCTTCTATATGCGGAAGGTCTTCTGTTATGGCTGAGGTAGAAGCTGCATTTAGTGAGTCTGATTTCTTATCTGTATAGTTATCCTTTTCCATGATGTCTACGAGCGTAGCCTTGCCTTTCATTAGCCTTGCCATCTCACAAATCATGTGCTCAACTTGATCGGCATTGTAACTGACTTTCTATACCCCTAGATGCTTCTTCATTAGTTCAAGTAATTCCTTAGCAAGTTCTACCATGGATAACTTAGTATCTGTAGTTGGCTCTGGCTTTTCAACTTTCTGAGCAGGCTGTACTATTGGGTTGATATCCCTGAGCATGTTGATACTTGGGCCTTTTCCAAATTTTTTGAAGTCTACTATATCAGAGAAAATCTTAAACCCCAGTGTGATCCTGTCTCCAATCTGCATCAGTTCTGGTAATCCAACATATTATCTTTCCATTCCTCGAGCAAACACATCTGCCATTGCTAACCTGCGGTACTTGGGTTGCGGGCGGCTCTTGCCCCTGTAACCTAATCCGGGCGGTTTGAACTGGCCTAAACCAATGTTGAATGTGGGAATCCCCTGACCATGAGGACCAACGCCTGTCCTTGGTTCGTAGTACTGTTACATATACTTCTGTATCCACTCAGACCACTGACCTTTAGTTTCCGTCCTTTCTAAAATGGCAGCGACGTAAAATCCACCCATCTAATTCCCTTCCATTTCTAAGGCTGCAATAGTGGACTATTCATCCACCTCCAAAGAGAGAATCTTCCCTTTGAATGGGATTTTGACTTTCTGGTGCAAGGTAGAGGGCATTCCTCCCAAGGCGTGGAACCAAGGTCATCCTAGAAGTAAGGAGAACGTGACTGAAATGTCCAAGATTGTGAAAATAATAGTGGATGTCACTTCCCTGATAGTGATTTCTACTACGATGGTTCCTAAGACAATTCTCTTTGAGTTGTCATAAGCCTTGATAACCATAGAGGATTTCTTGAGAGCTTCTTCACTGAGTCCCAGAACTGGCAAAATCTGTCTCAGACAAACATTGAGCGTTGAGCCATCGTCAACCATAACATAAGGCGTCACCCTTCCAAACACTTTTTCCTTGAATACAGAGCCCTGTTATGATATATCCCATCATTAGGTAAGTCAGATGTGCTAAACACAATGTTTGGGATGATAGACTTAGCGGTGGGAACATCGTTGACTAGTGAACAAACTTCATCTGGCGGGGCCAAGGATGACTTCTCAATTTCTATGAGCTTTTTGAAAATAGCTATACGGTGTCCTTGAGAATTAAGGAAAAGATCCCATACACTTATTATTATGGGTGTAGCCTTGAGCTAATTAATAATAGGGGCCTCAATTCCCACTGGTGGAATGGGTTGACTGGTGGATTCGATTGTAAGTCCACTGTTACTAGTTATTTTCCCTCCTCTAGTGATTGGATTGACAAAGTTTTTTGGTACTATCATGGAAGAAGAGGCTTGCAGATTGAAGACCTCAAATTCATCAAAGTCACTTCGAGGTGAATATCTTTCAGATTGACTAGTTTGTGGTCTACCAGCATGGCAATTGGAGCATACTGGCTATTAGCCCTGATGATTTTTAAGATTACAAAATTTGGGTTGTTGCAAATTTTGATCATGTTGATGGGAGAAGGAAATGCCCCTAGGTTAGGACACTCATCATCAGAAGATTCATAGGCTGGTTGGCTCGTAGATCCTTCCTCTCTTTTCTTTTCTTTTCGTTTCATTGATGTAGTGTACCGGGGATGCTAGATAAAGTAATGATAATCAGTTGGATAAGGGTTCTCTTCCACCCATGACTGATAAAGTGTGGGAGATCCGGTCTTGGAATGGATAGGAGGCAAATGAGCCAGTGGGTAGGTGAAGTGGAACTAGAATCTCTTGATGAGAACATTCTAAATGAATTTTTCATACATCGGGAGTCCTTCAAACCATACAATCGCCCTTCTTCGAAGAGTAAGATGAAAGAATCTCAACCAGTGAGCAAAGTGTATATTCCTTATATTCATAACCATGGTAAATCTAGAGGCGTGAAGACCAGGATGTTCTTTTCCACTATAAATAAGAGTGGATGGTAAGTCACTTTCCATATTAGGGGTTCTGACATGTTCACTTTCTATAGCCAATCCTTGTTCAAGAAGGATATACTCCTAAGCATACTATTTTAAAGGATGCTGTTGACCTTCCCTAATCATGTAGACAAAAAAGATCTCACTTATAGATTCTTGTTTTTGGACTCATCACTGCCAGTTTCATTTTCAGTGCTGGATTCATCATACAAGGTCTCTGATGTTTCATATTCAGAGTCATCTTCATTTCCCTATTCCATGGGTTCCTCTTCCCTTGAGGGATTCTCTTCTATTTCTTCCTCCTCAAAATCTATTCTGACTTCCTTTTCCTAACTAGACTAAAAGACATTAGGATTATGCAGTGGAAGTGCAGAAGGAACATGATTTTGTATCAAGGCTTTCATCCCTCCATTGCGAAAGATGTGTCAGAGAATTCTGCTTCTAAACCCATGATTGTTCTCTAGGAGACTTGCAGGGATTGGTTGTTGTTCATTTGAAAGATTGATGTTTGCCAATTGAGTCAGATCATTGTTCTCATGGAGATCAATTATCGATGGAACATTTGTGGCTTTGTTACAACCGTAGGTGTTTCAGTAGTCATTATGATCCCAATAATTGTCAGGATCATACATAAGAGTACTCAAGTCATAAGTCGACATATCATTGCCTGGAATAGCTGATGGTTATGTGCTGCTCTAGCCTACCTCAAAATATAGGTTGAAAAGGTAAAACCCATTATTCTAGTCAAAACCGAAGTTTGGTTGTCCTATTTCAAAATAAGGATTCCACGGTAGTGCCTAGTACCCTCATCAGACTAAAAGTTGAATGGTCGAATTTCACTGCTCTGGCCAACTTCATAATTCAAATTATTGGCCTGCATTAGTTATAAAGAAGGTTCATCTGGTTGACTCTTAATCTCTTCAATGACTCGTGTTTGATATTCGATCCAGGCATTTTTTATAACACCCCATTTGGTTGGGTCATAGAACTGGAACTCATTAGGTTCTCTGAAGGAGAGCTTGATATTGGTGAAAGCCTGCAAGAATTCATGCTTAAAAAAATACCCAATTCCATCTGCGCCCAATTGGTAAAGTTTGAAACCAGCAGCGAGCTTCGGCTTCCAGGCATCTTTTGAAAGAATAGAAAACCCATAGATCATGATTCCTTCAAGGTCCATGATCTAGTAGAATGCTTGAAGAAACCAAAATGCCTCATCCGTCCTATCATATGTCAGATGTTCCAAAAGTTTAATAGTGTCCAGGTTAATATCCCTGATTAGTTGGATGTAATAGTTGGAGATGTCCATGTTCCAAACTTCTTCCGAAATGTCATTTCTCCCAAAATTAGGGTCATGTCGATAATTATTGGAGATATCTTGTCTTTCTCGTCTTCTCTAACAACTTCCATTGAAATAACATTAACTGAAGATTTAGAATCAGGGAGTGGGTTGGTCTGAATAGTAGGCTTCTTCTCAGGTACCTCCAGCTTATGATCAAGAATAAGCTGTTGGATATCTTTCAAAAGTCTAGTACATTCATTTGACCGATGGGCCTTCATCACATGATAGGCACAAACGTTATCCCTGTCTACTGGAGCTGGGGGAGTAAACGACTTAATAATTTGCAGAATACCAAACTTTATGAGCTTGGTAAAGATTTGGGAGAGAGATTCAATCCATGGGGAAATGGGTTATCTAGTAATAGGTTGTGTAGCTGCTACCACCGTGAGCTGTTTCACTACTAGCCGGGTAGGTTTAGAATACCTCGAATAAGAAGGTTTGGAACTTCCCCCTTTTTTATAGGTGCGAATTTTGTTGTAAGCATGCATTTCTTCTTTCTTAAGCCTGTAATCTTCGTCATACTTTTCAAGCTTTTTGGCATAGTCAACTACCTCAATATAGGTGTTTCACTTTTTCATTTTCATCTTGTCACAGAATCTAGGACTAGACCCTTCAATCAATTTCACATCCAGTGCCTCATCCTGTGATGCTCCATCTACCAGTGTCTGAACAGCCATCCACCTTCTATAATATTCCACAAATGGTTCATTAGGACGTTGCTTGACCCTTTCCAAATCTTGGAGGGTCATCTCAACTTTAACAATGTAGGCATAATTCTCAATAAAAGCTGTGGTTGAAGAGTTCTAGCAAGACTTTACAAAACTAGAAATCCATATGTACTAGTACATAGCAGGGCCTCTCAGAGTTGTCTGAAAGAGATTAACGATATGGACCTCTAGAATTCCCATACTAGTCATTACTCTTAAGTAAACTTCCAGGTGAGCCTCAGGAGAACTAGTGATCAAACGGGGGAATAAATGGCATGACAAAGTTAATAAGGAGAGCTTGGGTGGTTGGAATAGCGAAGTTGCCTGGGTTAACATATTTGGTAAGAGAAGGATCGGTGAGGTGTCTCAACTTTGGAAGAATTATCTCCATTTCTGTGAATCTGTCTTTATACTTAGCTTCAAACTCATCAAGTCTGGAACTGCCTCCAAGTTCAGGAACATGGTTCCCAAACAGATCCCAAAATTGGACCATAAATTGTTCTTCTTTCATCATTTCGAAGAATTTCTTCTGAGATTCATCCTCATTGGCCATTTCTTCTTCTAACCTAACCCCTTATTTCTGACGAAGGGAACGTTTCTTTTTCTAGCCCCAACCTACATCAAAAGATTGGGTTAGTACCTCTCGTGACACTCAGTCTCTTATTTCTAGTGTATGTCATGATATGGTATGTATGTATGAGATGTATGTTTATGCATGTATGTATTACAGAAACTCAATATCCAGAGGATATTAGGTTATTAGTGCTAGATATGATGTATGCCCTTAAGGCACGCGGATCCTTTGGATCAACGTGTATGACCCGTGTGGGATAAGGTTTTTCATCCTATCCTACATTGTAAATGGGGAGCAACTTTTGCTCCCCAAGCCGATAAATAGGCACCTCCTTTCACTTCAATGCACTAAGTTCATGAATAATTGACAAAGGTTAACTTGAACAAGTTATTTTTGAGGATCTTGATTTTTTCGAGCACCTCTAGTTTATATTTTCGGGTGGGGTTTTGGAGTGGTCGAGCAAGTACTCAAGGCTCCTTAGTTCTTTGTCTCAGGGAGGTTTTGGTTGGTGGAGTTCATGTGGATACTCATAGAGGCTATCCTATAGGAGGCTTGTGCAAAGAGGTACTGCTAAAGCACGCTTCAATTGGTAAGTTCTCTTTTTTGCTCTTTTAATTATTAGGTCCTTTTCTTTAAGCATTTTTAGACTTAATAATTATGCTTAAGTTGTTTTGCATGCTTAGTTTATTTTATGCTTAGGTTATAGCTTAGAGTTATAACATGCTTAGTATAAAATATATATGCTAGGATATAATTTAGAATTACGGTATGCCTAGCCTATACATGCTAACCTAGGTAGAGAATTGTTTAGTTAAGGCTTTATATAATATGCATCTAGTAGGAGTTCCTAGGGACAGGGAAATTTTTTTGAATTTCCACCATGCCTGTTATACATGTTCAAATTGACTGTCAGTTCCCAACAATTAGTGGGTGTTCGTATTGAAATATTCGGGGAAAATTCAAAAGTGAGGGTGAATATGCCTTTAAATATTCTTGGAATATTTTATGGCCAAGGGGTTGAGTCGTTACTTTTGGAAAGTATTAACTCGATAAAGAGTGAAGGATTGGGGTCATTAAGAATGCCCCTTGACTTAGAATCAGAGGGTAGTTGGGACCGCTTAGTCCAATAATCAAATATCTATAGAATATTCAACTTAAAATAGATATAAGGGAAATGTCTAATAAGAAAGGAGGCTCGACATATTAGAATCAACAAGCTAAAAGTGGTGATCACCGGGGGTGTCAAGGTTGAATTGAGTTTGTCTTTCCGGGAAAGTGTAACTCGAGCGTGTTATTCTAGGAATGCATAAGAATCGGGGTCATGCTAAATGCCCGTAGCCATTACTGGAATGGTTTTAACTCAGCAATCACGGGGTTACCTTGGTCGGTTCATTAGTCATTCGAGGAATGCCAAGAGGAAGAGTCATTGTTCCTGTAATCACTAGTTTGCCTTGGAGTTGGTCATTTAGGGAAAGCTTTGGAACAACAAGCTAAGGGAGATGGTCACCAGGGTGCCGAGGTTGGTTGGAATGTTCGTTCGGGGAAAGTGTAACTCGAGCATGGAATGCACAAGCATCAGGGTCATGTTTGGATTCCCCTAGCCATTGTTGGGATGGTTTTGGTTCAGTAATCATTGGGTTCCTTGGTCTATTTATTGGTCATTTGTGGGATGCCAAAAAGGATAAGAGTCATTATTCGGCAATCGCTGGGTTGCCTTGGTCTTTGGTGAATTTGGTCATTCAGGGAATGCAATAAATGGTCCATTTCTCGGAGAGACAAAGAGTGGCAATTGATTAATCGCCTAAACGTCCAATCCCGTTTGCTAGTGGAGCGTGGGATAAAGTTTTCAGTTCGGCACACAATCAAGGATTATGGCTGAATAAGACAATGGCTAGTTTCATACCGATGATGCATATGAAAATAAATTTAAGCTGCACAAAGAACAAATGGTTAGCGCCTGCCTACCACTCTTATTGCTCTAGTGAGTTTTTCTATCCCTAGGTGGGTTACTTTGTTGTCAATGGGGGACAAGCAAAGTCTAACTCGCGGTATTATAATTTTTGGGTAAACCAAGAGGGTAGTTTCTACGATTTATCTATATGCCGAGTTTGAGTCTCGAATTGGGTAATGGAATAAGTGTGACCAACGAATAAGAGTACTACGGTCTGATGGCCATAAGCTGAACCACCTAACCTTTTTCTCATTTGATATATGTGTACCCGATAACCATAAGCTAGTTAAAGCAGTACCGTATGTTACACAGGCTGTGTGATAAGATCCATGTCCTGTACGAACCTTAAACAAGTTTAGGTAACACTTCACTAAATGACACGGGGTGTAATAGGGTGGATAAAATGCAAATGCTATGCAATTTTCCTATTTGACAAATCATTTTGAGCATAAAATGAATTTTTGAATCAAAGGTAACTTTCATTATTTTGTCAACAGATGATTTTTATCATGTTGTCCATTTTGTTTTGGAGAAATTGATTAAACCAATCCCCAACAGAGTCGCTATTTTGAGTGGACGACGGTTTCTATGGGTGTCCCAGACCCTCCTCCCGGTGGGCGGACTGGTTTGCGGTTCGACCAGGTCGAGATGGGATCGCGGGTACGCATGGCTAGAGTTTTGTTTTTTTAACACAATTTTGTTTGGTGTGATTTCACTGAATGAGCTCTTGGGTTTTTACGTGAGGTGTCATTTTGGTTGATTAGATTGATTTAATCAAAATTTATAAAAGAAAACATATTAAATGAATAAAAATAGAGTCAAGAACCCTATTTTTATAGAAATGAGAGTAGCCACCCGTTTCAGCTCCATCGAGAAATTGTGGTATACTGATCCGCCTGGGATTTTCATACTTATAAAAATGAGATTCCTGAGTCCGGATAAAATAGTTACTTGTTACATTTTATTCAGTGACGGTGATTTTATACTTGATGATTTGTCAATTGTGAATTTAATCCTAAATCCATTTTCAGTTATAAGAATAACAGAAAAGTAAATTGTAGGAAAGTAAATTGCAGAAAAGTAAAATTATAACATTGATTATTACATTAACCAGCGGTTGGTAACAAATAGTTAGCGGGTTAGTCAGGGACTAAGAACCATAGAAAATAGCAATTATAATCCATAAATCAATTTCTGTTAAAAATTAATTAAATCGACTAAAAATGCTGATCTTAAGGAGAATCAAGCCGGGTTGACTGTTTTATCATGTTTTACATTTTATTATGTCCAATAAAATATAAAACTTGTGAAGAACTAAGTTTGTACATTTCAGATCTAATGGTAAAGTTACCAAAATAATCCAAAATCCAAACAAAATTCAAAAGTGAATTACGTTCAATTTCCAGAAATTCGTTATGATTTTGAAAATGAGATTTTAAGCGGGCTTTTATCGGGAACACAGTTAGTTAGTCCGAAATAAGAATTTTATGATAAAATTCTAAATCTCTGGATCTACCACATGTCTGCTCCATGTTCAATTCCTGCAAGCTCAATTTAACCGATTAATGCAATTTATGGATGAAATATGCCAAATAATCTAAAAAATGATAAAAATTGCAAGAAAATGAAAAGTAATAGATAAGTAATAAAATATAACAAAGTTGGGATTTAGATCCAATTTACCCTTAATTTACCTTTATTGTTGTCTAGGATTGGTAAAGGGCCGATTTTGAAACCGAAACTTAAAAGAAAAATTGATTGTTTTGATTGGGAGACTCCGAATGGACCGAAGGAAACCTGAATCAATGTGTTGAAAAGCGATAAAAGTTGATTGAAATGAACTTGGATAGTGATTTGAAGCTTGAAAAGGATGAAAGATTGTGTGTAGTGTCGTGTTTTGTATGGATTATAATGGGAATAAAGTGAGTTTTGGCTTTTTTTGCTGTTTTTGGAACTGAAAAATTTGTTTCTCTTTCTGGTAAAAATTCACGCGTATCCTGCTGAGTGGGGCAACTTTCCTTTTATAGACCAAGGGAAATTGTCGATCGACAACTTGAGTGGCGACTCTATCATTTATATTAAGATTAGGGTCTCGATTTTTTTATTCATAAAATTGGTTAAAATGATCAAACTTGAACTAAAAAGGTTTCATCAGGTCTAAATTAATCAACCAATCACCCTAGTGGGCTCCACCGGTAGGAACCAAGGGAGACCCACATGTCTTCAACACCTTACAGTGGCGACTCTGCTGAGGAATATAATCTTTTAACTTTCAAAATTTTGGTTTGTTTTAAAAGCTTAAAATATTAAGATGAGCACCGAAAATCATTTACTTAAGTCAACCCATTTTCTTTTTCATCATTTGGAAAAATTATTACACTCTATCTTCTCATCTCCTTCTCTCTCTAGCTAGATGCACTCTTCTTCTAGCGCTAGGTTAAGGTGCCCTATTTTTCCGCGAAACTTACGAAAGTGTCACTCGTGCCCGCTAGGAATTGGGGACACTCTAGTGAGTGGTGCACTCATTGTCATCTCCCTCCAAAAGAGGTTTGGTGTGATGGGAACCTACTACATCAACTTTTGATATGTCCCTACACCATTCTTATCGAAAGCCTTAGAATTTTACCTTTTAGGTAACCTTGACTCTGTGTAAGATTAGACTAAGGAAGAATGCCCTTAGAATTGGCAGGAGAAATAAGGACGGAATTGATCGCTTTGCTTGTGTTCTATTATATTCCCTTGTAATTAACCCCACTATGCATTATTGTGCATCATTCATGCATACCACATCCCATTCATGTACTGATCTTTTGGTTACTACCTCAGCCAAAGTTCAAAGAGTTAAAGCTTGGCAACAATCTTAAGTCTGTTTGATTCAAATTCCTGCTCTACCACCACCTCCTCCTCCGGTTTAGTTAAGGGTTACTCCACCTCCATCTCCGAGTGATTCATCCTGCAGTTAGTTTGGTCCATTTAATTCTGATGCTACCCATCAGCTCAAGAAGATGTCTCGCATTATGACTCATGAAGGCTGGATAGGTGTTGAGGATAAGGATGTTAGTCTTAGTGAGGAGGCAAATGCATCAAGGGCCGATATTAGGCCGGAGATAGCAAATGCTGTCTCACAATATCTGGGAAGTGATCAATTCCTTGATTGGGTAAATGATAAGATGCTAACTTCCATCAGAGCAATTTTGGCCCAAGAGAGGATGGCCAACGTCTCTCAAGGCACACCTATTAAAGCTCCAGCGATCCATGTAGTGGTTAGCGAGCAGCTTACCCTTTCAAAGGTTGCTCACAATCCAGTCACTCAGACTTAGTTATGACCTCTTCAACTTCACGGGGAATCTTCCAGTCAGTTTGGTCAGTTGGTCCATTTGGCTCAGTCAGCCAACCCTTTCAGTCAGTGAGTACAGTAGTTCCATTGACTGTCAGTCAGTTCGCTCAGCCTAGCGAGGGGTTCGTACCACCAGCATTTCAGTTTGGGGCATCTAGCTCAGCCCCTAATTTCATAGTCACACCTAAGGGGACATCCTTTCTACAATCAACAAGTTTACCCATGGGTGCGATTGCTCAATTGGATGGATTACCCTTGTCCATAGAATTGCGTGATTTATTAGAGAAGCTGCTTGCTACCAATCCTAACATTCAGCCATCAGCACTATCAGTTCAAGGCATTGTGATTGAGTCCCCGAAAACTTTAGTATGCCTAGCATTGTGAAGTATAAGGGAACTTGTCTACCTCAATCTCACATCACCACCTATCAAAGGGTTATGAGGATAAGGAACCTAAGTGACAAAGTCCGTACTGAGATATTTCCTTGCACTTTAGAAGGTCTTTCTATTGAGTCGTACAACACTTTATCAGATGGGGTGACCAGAAATCGGAAGGCTTTATCTGAGGCTTTCATCGATCAGTATGGTTTCAATGCCACTATCATGACTACTATACAGAATTTCTAGGTAAGCAAGCCCCCAATGAGAATTTCATGCCCTATTTTGAAAGGTGGGTGGCCAACCAAGTGTTGTTAAAAGATCGACTGAGTCTCCCCGAGATGATCGTAAAGTTGATGGATGGTGCCTTGCCCGCTTACTATTAGGTTCTTGGCATGGATAAATTCTCTAGCTATGTGGATGTCTTTAAGAAGGCTGAGAAATGGGAGAGGATCGAGGAGTTGGAGAAGGAGATTGTGCCGGCCAAACCATGGTTCAAGAAGAATGACCCTTCAGCCCTAGCTGGGGCTGTAGTCCGTACCATTGAGGATGGTATTTCTCCATGGAAGGCAATGCTGCCTGCCATCTTTATCAAGTTGAGGGCGCTTGGCCTTCTCCAAAGTGTCAAGCCCTATATTCTGCCCAAGCCTGAGGATAGGGATCAATTTTGTGCTTATCATGTTAGCAAGGGTCATCGTACCGGTGCCTGTAGGGATTTACTGGAGCCTATTTGTGGCTTGATTAGTGATTAGAAGATTCAGGAACCTAAGCTTAAACCTAGCACCATGAATAACCCCTTGCCAAATTTTGAAAAATAGGTTGCAGCTGTTGAGTCAAGACTGCCCTCCCATCATGTCTTCAATATGATCATGCAAGCTAATCCTGTGGTTCACTCGGTAGTGGCCTTACTTGATCAACATGCCCCGATTGATATTGATGCATACGAGTTAGAAGGCATTTATGATGAGGAAGCTATAATGGTTCAACCTAAACTAATTGATATTGATGCCTATGTATTAGAGAATCTTGTTGGTGGAAACCTCCGAGGGTAGGAGATATATGAAAGATGGGGTGTTGCATGTTACTCAAAGCGGGAGGGTTGCCCCTAATGTCCTGCCAAAAAGAAGAAGAGGTAGAGATGTTGACATTCAAGTCATCCCGAGTGTCAGTCAGGGATCGACGTTTACATCTGCTATCGAGACTCAAACTCCGCTTAATACTAGAAAGATAGATTTGAAGGCCACCCCTCTTATCCAGTAGTTACAAGTTACCCCTGCCAAGTATAGCTTTTGGCAGCTTCTCATTAACTTTGAGGATCATCGTAGGGGCACACCTTCCACTACCTTGGTTGAGGTGTTTTTAGTTATTGGAGGGTCTCCTTCCAATCAGGTTGAACCCATTATGTTTTATCCGTCAGATCTTCCGAGTGAAGGGAACAAGTATAACAAAGCGCTCCTCATCAAGGTGCAAATCTTTGATCATTCTATCTCGTGTGTTAGGGTGGATGATGGTTCTGCCCTTAATCTTTATCCTGCCAAGATCCCTCCTCACTTGGGGCTAGTTGACTCCATATTGGAGAAATCAAATACTGTTATAAGGGCATATGATGATACAAAAGAAGTGTGATTGGATTTTTTGAAGCTGAGGTTGCCATTGGGGAATTGAAATCCAAAGTATTATTCACCGTACTTGACATCCCTGTCACATACTCATTGTTGTTGGGTCATCCTTGGCTTCATGCACTGGGGGATGTCCCTTCCACGATCCACCAAAAAGTTAAACTCATCCACAATGGCAAGTTAGTGAACGTCGAGGCCGATGAACCTTCCGTTATAGCAGCTATAGAAGACAAAGAAAAGGAATCTAGGGTGGCTGCTTCTCATCAGGGTATGAAGTTGTTGGTTAGGGGATATATATCCCTTAAGATTGAAAAGATCATGATGAAATAGGGTTACATGAAAGTAAAAGGGCTTGGGAAGAATCTTCAGGGCATATTGGAGCCTATTATAGCTGTGCCGTGGCCATTCAGACTTGGTTTGGGAAATCGCCGAGGTGCTAAGAAATCCAGTCCCTAGTCCTACCTTATGAAATGGGCTGAGGTTAAGAAGAAGGTGTTCATAGGTGAGGAGGAACCTGTCAAGATAAGAGGAAAGAAGGTCCTTCGTTTTGAGATCTACAATGATGTGTACGACTTCAAGAATGGTTGTGTGACTGAGACCTCAGTTTCTATGGAAGTATGTAGGAAGGCTGAAGGGGATGAGATGAGTGAAGTAGTCAAAGCTATCACCAAGGCCCTGGTCATACTCATGAAGAAAAACTAGAAGGGGGATGGGAAAAGCAACCCTATAAGCAGGGCCATCAAGAACTTAGCAAGAGCAGTGGCTGAAGAAACTCATGCGAGCCTGCACACTGAGACTACTAGTTCAATTGCAAGTGTTACCAAGGCTAACCAATAAGGCCCTTTTCTTATGAAGGATGATTCAAATGATTTAATTTTTAATGTTGCAAACATTTTTTATGCAAACAATGCCGCTTATGAGGCATACCATGGTTAAACTGAAGAATTTTCCATTTACATTTTTGCTTGATTATTTAACTTTATAGACATCATAAACTCATAACCACAACATTCTTAGAGTATCTCTATATTTATCAATGAAGTTAACTTAGATTATATCGCAATGGCATAAAAATCCAATGGTTAAAACTTACCAACAAAAAGAGAGATGTAAAAGTTCTTAGTAAACATGATAACAATTAGTCTTAGCCTGTCTTTCTTCTTGAGGGGAGAAGGGGGACGCATCATCAAGAAAGACGGCTAAAAAGACTCATGAGAGCATCAACAATAGGCTGGCTCTAGTTATGGAGAAAGGAAAGTACGTCTTCAGTTACATGACCAAAACAACCCCTCATGAGAGCATCAAAGGCAGGCTGACTCTAGTTATAAAGAATGGAAAGTACACCTTGGGTTATAAGTATATACTCAAATCCCTCAGGAGATCTAAAGGGAAGTTAATAATTGATGTTAATAAGTCAATCAAGTGGATTTTGTCCAAGGCAGTGGCTACCAATAGGGATTGGTTGATAAACTTCCATCTGAAGTTTGGGGGTATAGAACCAGCATAAGGACACCCACTGATCAGACACCTTTATCCTTGGTATATGGAATGGAAGCCGTGTTACCTGTCGAAACTGAAGTAAGATCTCTACGAGTGGCACATGAAGCTCATCTAAAAGAATTAGATTGGGCAAGGACCAGGTGTGAACAATTGAATGCAATAGATACAAATCGGCTCAAGGCACTTGACCATCTGCAGATGTACCAGCAGTGCATGGCTCGAGCTTACAACAACAGAGTTAGATACCTGAAGCAGCCTCTCAAAGCAGGTGATCGGGTTCTCAAACAGCTATGCCAGGTCAACACCGATGCTAGGGGCAAGTTCAAGACTAATTAGGAAGGTCCATTTGTAGTTAAGAAAGTCCTTGGAAAAGGAGGAATCAAGCTTACGGATATGGATGGAAATGAGCTTTTGAATCCAGGCAATCATGATAGGCTTAAGCATTATCATGTGTAGGTCAAAAGAATTAAATCATAGAAAGCAACATAAAAAAATAAAAATAAAGAAATAAAGGAATAAATCACCAGATGAGTTGTCCTCTACTGCTCGGCCAAAAATTAGGGTGCAACCCGTTGATCGATATTCCATAAATCGATCGGGCAAAAGTTAGGGTACTCCAACACAAATAAAGTTCGCTAAGTTAAAAACCTAAAAAGGGCGGCTTAGGTAAAAGTTAGGGCATTGAGAGAAAAAGGTTAGTTGGTTTCTGGAAAATCTGTAAAAGAGCATAGGCAGTAGGGGTTAACCATTTGAAATTGTTACCATTGCCTATGTACTCAAATGAATATATTTGATGAACATGTTATGGTTTGCTAAGAATTTTGGTCTTATGAATGCATGCATCTCTTTAGGTGAAATAATCGCAGGTATGTGAACATCAATTCTTATCTGCAATTTATGCATCTTTGTTGTTATCTTTACACCACGTACGTTATTCAACAAAAGACAAAAAGATGAAAATACTGATAGGCCATAAAATAAATCAGACCTATGCAAAATTCGGAAAACGTCTGCTGGATTGGAAACCCGAAAGGGGGTCCATGCAAAAGTTAAGGCGAAAGATAAAGAAAGAGGAAGCCTGCTAGGTCAAAAACCCGAAAGGGCAGTCTAGGAAAAAATTAAGGCAAAAAAAAGAGAAGGAAAGAGGAGTCCACTAAACTGAACCGTCAAGGATAGTTCAGGCAAAAATAAGGACAAAAAGAAATGAAGATAAATGTTCGATAGGTCATCTCACACTGAGTGGCCTATGCAAAAATTAGAACTCAATTCAAAAGCGCCAATTTTGTTAATTGTAATAATTAAAACATCATTTGTAATTGCTATGTCTCACAACTAGGATTCCTCAAACTAAGTTCTCCTATTGTGAAATAACAAGATAGCATGTATCCCCACAAGTGCTAATTCCAACTAGCCAGCCTTGGAAATTCTTGTTAGTTGCATTGGGTGAGTTCATTATGATAAGGAACTTAGAGTGTTCAACGGTTAACTCACTTGCTTGTAGTACACGCTATATGGGGTTCATTGTTAATTATGTCAAAGGGGCAACAAGGGTTTGCAGATGATGATATTCAATGGTTTCAATTCAGTAAAAGAAGATTTCAACATGCATAAAGTTTAAAGTAATAAAAGTAGTCTGTAAATGGCATCTAGGTTTACATTAAAATAAGCCACGCAGGGGGATCCTATCCTTGGGGCACACCCTGAGTCCGTCCTAGGCATCAACCAGCAGGTCATCTATGTCAATCATCACCTCGTCCCTTCCTCCAGCACCATCCTCAGCCGTAACACCAGCCGCCTCAGCTCTCTGCTCCACCTCCTTCTTACCTCCATCTGCTTGAGTCACCACTAGTTCCACTCGATATGTTAAGCTATCATCATCAGATAAGGAATCAGATGACTTAGGTGTCTATCTATCCTCGATCATCTGTTCCAATTGGCCCCGCAATACCTCAATCTCCGCCCTTACTAGAGCAGTCTGCGCTCTCCCCCTATCGGCCTCAGAAGTGGCTACTCATAATTTCTCCTCTAGGAACCTAGCTTGCTCCTTAGAAGCATCCAGATACTGAGCGAACCTACTATGCTCCATAGCCAACAGTGCCTGTAATAGAAATCATAAGATTAGTACACATATATAAATATCATGGCATGCATCATGTATAGTTTGTTAAATTTTATAGGTAGAAGAAACTTACCGAGGCTAGTGCATCCTACACTAGCAGCTTGTTCAGATAGAGAAGAAACCCCTAGCGACCCTCTTCGCCTCCATCATAGTCACGTGAAAATAAAATCATGTCTGCCCCAAGATATTTTAGGCAGCAATCATAAAAGAAGATCTAAGGGATGAGAGTTCCTAACATGAGTGGATCTGGATGGGGTAAAGTGAATAAGCTGGACAAACTCCTCGAGCACATTGATAGCTTGCTTCCCCCAATGATTAAGGAGCTAGAAGAAAGTATCCAACTCTGCCCAGAGGACCCCCTCTCTGACACTCCCTAAAGCATGAGATCACTTCATTGGCAGCTCTAGGTCAGCAGGGGCAGTAGCAGCAGAGTTCTTTTGTATAGAGGCAGAGGCTACGACAATGAAAAGTTACACTCAGGGTCACAATCAATTTAGAGAAGCAATAACGTATTCAAAAAGGCTAAGTTAGGACAATACCTAAGAAGAAGGTATAGCAGACCTAGTTGGCCCCTCAGTACTCCGAACTATAAAAGGACCCCTGAGGTTGCCCCTCGGTCAACCCTCGTCATCATCACCGTCATCATCACCATCACTATCACTCAAATGGAACTCGAGGGGGATGTCCTCGAAATGGATCCTCTCGCAAGGAGGAAGGAGCGAAGAATTGATAAACTCAGCATAAGAGCCCCCTATAGACATTACTCGGGCTCCCTCACTACACAGGTATAACCCCTGGTCCGTCCTAGGCATTTGATGCAGCCAGAAGACTCTCACTGGGATCGAGGGAGGGATCGATCGCTCTATAATAGCATTGGTCTGCCAATATCAGAACATCTTGTCAAAATACCACTCTAGGGAGAGTGGGGACTCCAGAACGACGTGGCAATCATCCATGCCAGCCCGCATCCACTCGATGTCTCTGTGAATATCCATCCTCTCCCATGGGTCTCTAACAACCTCCACAAAATAAAGGCACTATAAGTATCATAACTTTGTAAATACAGTTTCTACTAATGGTTGTCAAAATGTGAAACACAGGTTCAGCATGAAAGAAGTTTACCAGATCAGAGTGCAGTTGGCGAAGGAACTCCCTATACTCCGCTGTGGTTAGGCTTGACCCTGCTAAGGCCCCATCTACTTAGAGATAATATGAGGCATCTTAGGCTACAAGGGCAAACCTGGCCTGGGGTTAAATCGATGCATGAAGGCCTAAATTAGGAAGACAAGGTGAAGTTAGTTGCAAAGTAGTTCGAGTAAAAGGTTAAAGCACAAAAGATCGGTTTAGGAATTAATAGTAGGATTAGATGGTAGATCTTAAGCTTGGAATGCTGGCCCCAAACTCTAACATCTAGCCCCTAGTACAACTGCACCAGGATAGGCAGGCATAAATTCTTGCATGACACAGCAGTAAGATGCTTGATGGTTGAGAGCAAACTGTAGTTAAGGTTGCTCGTGTAAACTAGGAAGAAGACAGTGGTAAGAAAGGTCAGTAGGAAGATCGGGCCTATTGGTCGCTCCTCTCTATAGTAATAGGGCTTGGCTGCCCAATCCAGTTAGCGTAGAGCTCTCCATACTTGGGCTTCTCCATCCCTCTCGGTTGGAGCCCAAGTAATTTCTCTACACAGGTCTTCACCTCAGGTTAGGAATGCCATCGATTAGCGTAGACATCAAAGTGGATGATGTCCCTGCTCTATTCTAATCATGTCAGTATGCACACATCCGAGGGAGTGACAGTGACCTCCTTGATTGACAGATAGAAACTATGGGTCATCTCCGACCACCTCTCTACTAGAGATGAGATAGCGCACGGGGCCAGTGTCTTCAGAGCCTGAGGGATGGCCCTGATGATATCACTAAACCTGAACAAGTCTATGCGGACTAGTAGCTCAATATCCCCCGCAACACAGATCTCCTTATACCACTTTCTACAGAAGCGCAGGGCTCCCACAGTCTTATACTAGAACTTTATGGGCAAAAACATAGTTTAACAAGGTTAGCATATAGTGGAGCAGTAAAAAATTAGAAGAAAATGGCCCAAGACAAAGTTTTGGACATTCTGTCCTAGGAAGTGGGAACCGTACGGGTCCAATTACCCAACCAATACAAAAAAATAGGACCCGTATGGGTCCCACCCTACTTGTACGGGTCCCTGCAAACAGTCACCTTGCCCAAAATTTCCCGAACAAGCCAAAATCAACCAAGGGTCATCCAAAACTATCCTAAAAGCATCCTAAACTAAAGCTACATGCATTAGGCTTTATCCAAGGCTCTAAAACACCCTAATTCATGCTAAAAATCGAGAAATTCTGAAAATCTCAAAAATGGAAAAGTGGGGAATCGAATGAAATACCTAGAGTTTTGAGGCGTGGGTATCAAGAGATGGAACTAGGGGCACATCAGAAGTGGGGGTCAGGCTGAGAAATGAATCCCCGTCACAAAAAGCATACCTAACTGAAATCGGGCATTCCTGAATCTCTGAATTGCCTACTCATGGCAAATCCTTGTGCCTAATGGAAAAATGGCCAGTCTTTGGAATCTTTCTATACATTTTGATCGGTTTTGGGAGAAAAATTGTTGAAAATTTTAGTATAGGAGAGTTTGGTGTAAGGCAGGATGTGACGGGTCTGTTTCAGTTTTAAACCCCTAGACTGGGACCCATACGAGTCCCAACCCACCCGTACGTGTCCCACCTCGCCAAAACCCCACCTGTATGGGGTTCCAACCCACCCGTATGGGTCTCTTTTTGCAATCAAGGGGCAGTTCTTGAGCAAGAACTTTGTGAAAGCACCAGGGGCACATCTAGTCTAGAATAAGGGCCAACCCTACTTCTCCTAAACTCTGTATTTTATTTAATTATGGGGCAAAACCCCTCGCTCACCTTGATCCTCGGTTGCAGGGGCAAAAATTTTGTCCTCACAAAGTCAATCAAGAGTCGAGGTGAGCCATTTTTTATTTGATCACTAATAGGGATAATTTTTGGGTACAAGTCCACCCAAGTATAGAAAACTTTCCCCAACAAGTGAGTCTTATAAGGAGACACTTCTATTCCCCAACAGCGGAATCAACCAATCGAGGGGCATTCCCCCCATTCCTCAGCAGCGGAATCAGTGAATCTAGGGGCATCCCCCATCATCAAGCTCTCAAGGGGCATTCACCCTAGGGGCACTCCCCAGTAATAGAGCCAATCAAGGGAAATCTCACCCCAAGAGGCATTCCATCCCAAAGCAATCAGGGTAAACCCAACATTTCTCGCACTTAGTTTATAGCTTATTCAGGGGCCAACCCCCATCCACACATCTTTATTCTTGATTGAAGGGGCAAAAATTTTTGTTCATCACAAAGTCAATCAAGAATTAAGATGTGTCTTCTTAGATAATAACTAACTCATTGTTTAATTGTTGTCTCTTTACAGGTCATTCAAAATCCCCAGCAGGAGAGTCATCTGCCTTAGGAAAGGGATACACCATTAGTTAGGAAAGTCGATCCGCCTTTAGAAAGGGATATGAGGAAAGTCATCCACCTTAGGAAAGGGATACATCAGCCAGGAGAGTCATCCGCATTAGTAAAGGGATACACCATCAGTCAGGATAGTTGATCTGCCTTAAGAAAGGGATACAACGAAAATCATCTGCCTTAGGAAAGGGATACATCAGTCAGGAAATTCGATCCATCTTAGGAAAGAGATACATCAGCCAGGAAAGTCATCCACCTCAAGAAAGGGATACGAGGAGAAGTTGATCCACCTTAAGAAAAGGATGCATACAATAAAATATACACCTACCTCAGTAGAGTCACTAGGGATGCACAATTGCAAAGGAAAGTTATCCACCTCAAGAAAGGGATACACATTAGCAAAGGAAAGTCATACGCCTCAAAAAAGGGATACGCATCAGCAAAGGAAAGCCATCCACCTCAAGAAAGGGACACACTGGAAAGGAGTTCACCTCAAGAAAGGAGCTCGCCCATGTCATCACCTCAGGTATAATTTCTAAACCCTCGCTCACATTATGAGATCATATGAATCCGTATCTATAGAGATCCTACGAGGGGCAGTCTGTGAGCACTATATTTTACCGATCCTTCTCACGAAATGATGATGAGAGCTAGATAATACAATCTTTTATAGGTGTTATCAATCAGTGGTGTTCCTACTACTACAGAGTTGAGTCTGGCAGAGTCTGGAGACCTAATCTATCCTTAGGGACCTATACTGGTCACGCATGGTGCTACAGATCCACTGGTGGACCCGTACGGGTCAATTTCCCCATACGTCTAGGAGGAACCCGTATGGGTCCCATCAGACCCGTATGGGTCCTATACTTGCCAAAATAGGCTTTATGGCAGGTGATCCATGCCATTTTAGGAGGGACATAGGCATGAATGCAATTTATTGCTTTCAAACCCGATTTACCCTATAAATAGAGGCTTTTACACCTCATTTTAAAGAGGAGAATAGGTAGAAATAAAAGAGAAAAGATTATTATAGGCAATCGATAGCATTTTTCAGCCATTTTTTTATAGGTTTAGAATGGGTATGGTTCAGGTATAGGAGTTACAAAATACGGAGAAAACCCATTCCTTGAGGTTTTGTCCACATTTTATTCATTACTAGCTTCATTTATTAGGATTTAGAGGAGGTTCTGTCCACACAAATACTCACCCAAATAGTCCTAAAAATCACCATTTCATCATCTACTTTTGCTAGACTCTCTCTCAGTATAGGGATCACTTCAAAGTGGATTCACGTCGTAAAGGTACGCTCCTGAGTTTTAAGGAGACTCACATCTCATTTATTTTATCGTAATTTCTTGCATTCTGCTCCATCTACATAAATCTATTATATTTGCCAAACTAAGGTTCTATCTGGACCAGACAGGACTCGTACGGGTCCCCCTATAACTGTACCAGTCCCCACCGGCACCCGTATGGGTCCCACCCCACCCATACGGGTACTGGCCCTTAGGCAGAACCCAAAATCCCCTTTTTAATCTACATAATCAATCTAACATCACCGTTTTCCATGCAATCACTTTCACTAATAATCCAATAAATCTACCAACTAAAGTTAAAATGTGTTTTAATGAAAAAATGCCCTGAAGACCCATTAGTTCTCTCCAATCCTAGAAGCCGTCGGGGCATTGTTGATCGCGAAAATGCTACCATAATCACATTTTCCTTAACAAAATGCTGACTTATAACATGCTATAAACTATGCTAATCTTTGTGGATGCATGGAAATTTGTTTTATTTTATTTTATAACTTAGAACAAATGTATAGGTTCCTTTGTAATTTCCCCATTTTCCCCGATTGCAATTTTTATTCCCCCAGTTATTATTTGTACTTTATTATGAATTGTTAAATGCATGAATCGAGTGTGAAAGAGTGTAGAATAATGGGATTTCTGTAATAATTCCCCAAATGATGAAAATAAAATGGTTTTACCCGGTGAATGTAATTTTGAATTAACTAAATTAGAAATAAGTGACTCATCCGATATCCGAATCTCTGATCCAAGAGGTATGAGTCTACCGCCTAGTGGGAACCATACCAAAACTCTTTCCTAAGTAGGCAACTTGGGTGGTGACTCTATAATATGTATTGAGATTTGGGTCTCGATTCTTTTATTCATTAAATTAGTTAAAATGTGCAAACTTGAACTAAAAAGGTTTTATAACACCTAAATTAATCAACTAGTCATCCTAGTAGCCCCCACCAGTAGGTGCCAAGGGAGACCCACACGTCATCGACACCTCATAGTCTGGATTGGATGTGCCCCGGGTGACTTCATGAAGTTCTCGCTCAAAAATTACCCCTTGATGGCAAAAGGGACCAGTATAGGTGGGCTGGGACCGTTACGGGTGGTGATTTAGAGAGGTGGGACCTGTATAGGTACGGTGGGACCCGTATTGGTCCTAGTTGGGGGGTTTTAAAACTGAAGTAGACCCCTCACATCCCGCCTAACACCAAACTCTCCTATACTGAATTTTCCCACGATTTTCTCCCAAAACCAGTTAAAATGAATAAAAAGATTCCAAATCTCGATCGTTTTTCCATTAGGCTTGAGGATTTGCCTCGAGTAGGCGATTCGAATCTTCAAGAATGCCCGATTTTTGTTGGGTATGCTTTTCGTGAGGGGGATTCATTTCTAAGCCTCACTCTCACTTCCGAAGTGCCCCTAGTTCCATCTCCTTCCACTCACTCCTCAAAACTCCAAGTAAGTCGCTCTATTCTTCATTTTTTCAATTTGTGATTTTTTGAATTTTTTCGGTTTGGCATGAATTAGGGTGTTTTAGAGCCTTGGATATATCCTAATTCATGTAACTTTAGTTTAGGATACTTTTAGGCTAGTTTTGGATGACCGTTGGTTGAATTGGATGATTTTGGCTTTTTTGGGAAACTTTGACGAAGGGGACTGTTTACAGGGACCCGTACGAGTAGGGTAGGACCTTTACGACTCCTATTTTTAGTACGGGAGGTCTAATTGGACCCGTATAAGAGGGGGCGGACCCGTACGGGTCCTGTCTTCAGGGACAAAATGTCCTGTTCTTTTTTTTGCAACTTCTTTCCAATTTTTGTCTTGTCTACTACATTTTAACCCTATTAAACTATGTTTTCCTCTTTGGAGTTCCCATACAAGACTATGGGAGCCTTGAGCTTCTATAGGAAGTGGTATGAGGATATCTGAGCTGCTGAGGACATTGAGCTATTGACCTATATTGACTCATTCAGGTTCACTGATATCATCAGGGCCATTCCCCAAACCCTAAAGGTGCTAGCTCCTGGGGCTATATCGTCCTTGATAGAGAGATGGTCGAAGAAGATGAACACTTTGCACTTGCCTATCGGGGAGGTCATTGTCACTCCCTCGGATGTGTGTGCTCTAACAAGATTAGATTTGAGCAAGGACGTCATCCACGTCGGTGTCTACATTGATCGATGGCATTCCCAGCCCGAGGTGAAGGCCTATCTAGAGAGATTACTTGGGCTCCATCCTGGAGGGATGGACAAGCTCAAGTATGGAGAGCTCCACAATCACTAGATCAGGCAGCCAAGCCCTATTACTGCGGGGAGGAGGGACTAGTGCGCCCGGTATTTCCTACTGACCTTTCTCACCACCAACTTCTTCCCAGTCTACTTGAGCAACCTTAACTACGGTTTGCTCTCAGCCATCAAGGATCTTCCTGCTGTGCCAGGGAAGAAATGGTGTCGGGCCATCCTGGCACAATTGTACTATGGGTTGGATGTTGGAGTTTGGGGCCAGTAGTCCGAACTCAAGATCTGCCATCTGGTCTTATTGGTAATTCCTAAACTGATCTCTTATGCTTTAACCTTTTGCTCAAACATTTTTGCAACTAACTTCACCTAATTTTACAGATTTGGGCCTTTGAGCATCAATTCATCCCAGGCTAGGTTTGCCCATACAGCGTAAGACACCTCATATTATCTCTAGGTGGATGGGGCCTTGGAAGAATCAAGCCCTGACCACCATAGAGTATAGGGAGTTCCTTCGTCAGTTGCACTCTGATCGGGTAAACGTCTTTCATGTTGAATCTGTATTCCACATTTCGACAACCATTAATAGAAATTGTATTTACAAAGTTATGATACTTACAATACATTTACTTTATGCAGGTCATTTGAGACCTGTAGGAGAGGATGGTCATACATGGAGACATCGAGCAGATGTGATCTGGCGTGGATGATCGCCGCTTGTGCTGGAGTCCCCGCTCTCCCTAGAGTGGTATTTTGGCATGAGGGTTCGAGATTAGAGGACCAGTGCCATTGTGGAGAGGCCGATCCCTCCCCCAATCCCAGTGGGAGTCTTCTGGCTGCATCTGATGCCTGGGATAGACTAGGGTCTTTATCTATTAGATGAGGGGCCCTGAGTGATGTTAGTAGGGGGCTTCTATGCTACATTCATCCACTCTTCACTCCTTTTTCCTTACGAGAGGATCCATTTCAAGGACATCCCTCTTGAGTTCCACTAGAGCGATAGAGATGGTGATTACGATGATGATGATGATGATGATGATGAGAGCGGACTAAGATGCGATCGCAGGGGTCCTTCCATTGTTCAAAGCACTAAGGGCCCAGCTAGGTCTGCTACACTTTCTTCTCAGGTATTTTCCTAACATAGCCTTTATGAATACCTTATTGCTTCTCAAAATTTACTTTGATCCTGAGTGTAACCATCTATCATCATTGTAGCCTCCCGCCTCCACACGAAAGAGGTCTGCTACAACTGCCCATGCTGATCCAAAGCAGTCGATGAAGTAGTCTCCCACTTCAAGGAGTGTGAGAGAGGGGGTCCTCTAGGTAGAGTTGGATACTTTCTTCCAGCTCCTCAATCATCCAAGGAAGTGGGCTATCTAGAAGCTCAAGGATTCGGTCCATCCTATCCGCTTTACCCCATCTAGCTCCACTCATATAAGGAATTCCCATCCCTTAGATCATCTTTTATGATTTCTACCTGAAATATCTTGGTGCTGACATGATTTTCTTTTTAGGTGACTGTGACTGAGGTGGAGAGGATCAATAGGGGCTTCTTCTCTGTCCGGGACCTGCTGCTAGCTTAGGATGCACTAGCCTCAGAAAGTTTCTTTTACCTGTAAAATTTAACAAATTATGCATGATGCATGCCATAATATTTATTTATGTGTACTGATCTTACGATTTGCATTGTAGACTCTATTGGCTATGGAGCGTGGTAATTCCACTCAGGATCTGGATGCCTTTGAGGAGCGAGCTAGATTCCTGGAGGAGCAGTTGCGAGTGGCCACTACTGTGGCCAATCGAGCTAGAGCAGAGCCTGCTCGAGCGAGGGCCTAGGTCGAGGTACTGTAGGGCCCACTAGCATGGATGACCAAGGAGAGACAGACACCTGATCCGTCTGATTCCTTGTCTAATGATGATAGCTTGGCATATCGAGTGGCACGAATGGTGACCCAGGCGGCTAAAGCTGAGGAGCGAGTAGAGGAGACCGATAATACTGTTGGAAGTATAGCAGGAGCTTCAAAGGTCAAGGTTCCTGATCTGCCTACTATGGATGTTGGTGGGGCAGAGGATTGTGTGATGATATACATGGGTGATCTGCTAGTAGATATATAAGACCAGACGCATGAGGAGCGGCAGGGACAGGACCCCCAGTAGCTTAGATTAGATTACAGCTATTACTTTGTGGACAATTGATACTTTTGGCCATGCGTGGCTTATTTTGGTGTGAACTTGGATTTAAACTTTATCCATTTTAACTCTTATACATGCTGAACTTTTCTTTTTCTAGACTGAAACCATTGAATACTGTTGTCTGTAACCCTCGTTGCCCCTTTGACATAATTAACAATGAAGCTCATTTAGCGTGCACTACAAGTGGGTGAGTTAACCGTTGAACATTCTAAGTTCCTGATTGCAATGAATTGGCCTAATGCAACTGACAAGGAGTACCAAGGCTGGTTGGTTGAAATTAGTACTTTTGGGGACATATGCTATCCTGTTATTTCACAATAGGAGAACTGAGTTCAAGGAATCCTAGTTGTAAGACATGGAAATTACAAATGATGTTCTAATTATTACCAATAGCGAAACTGGTGCTTTTGAATTGAGTTCTAATTTTTACATAGGTCACTCGGTCTGAGATGACCTATCGAACATTTAGCTTCATTTCTTTTTTTTTCCTAATTTTTTCCTTAACTATCCTTGACGGCTCAGTTTAACGCGCTTTTGTTTTCTTCTTTTCTTTCCTTGCTTTAACTTTTGCCTGGACCACCCTTTCGGGTTTTCAATCCAGCAAGCTTTTTCTTTCTTTTTCTTCCATCCTAACTTCTCCCTCGACTGCCCTTTTGAGTTTTCAATCCAGCAGATGTTTTCCGAATTTCACATAAGTCTGATTTCTTTTGTGGCCTTTCAGTATTTTTTTGCCATTTGTTGAATAATGTACGTGCAGTAAAGATAATAATAAAGATGCATAAATTATAGTGAAAAACTGATGTTCATATACCTGCGATTATCTCACCTAAAGACATGCATACATTTATGGGACCAAACTTCTTAGCAAATCATAACATGTTCATTGATGAGATTAATTTGAGTACATAGGTAATGGTATCAATTTCAAATGGTTAACCCCTACTGCCTACTAGTCTTTTACAGATTTTCTAGAAAAGCAACTAACATTTTTCTCTCAATAGCCCAACTTTTGCCTAAGCTACCGATTTCGGGTTTTCAACTTAGCGGACTTTATTTGCGTTGGAGTACCCTAACTTCTGCCTGACCGGTTTGCAGACTACCGATCAATGGGTTGTACCCTAATTTTTTCTCGAGTAGTAGAGGACCACTCGTCGGGTGATTTATTCTTTATTTCTTTTATTCTTTGTGCTGCTTTTCTGTGATTTAATTCTTTTGACCTAGACATGATAACACTTAAGCTATCTTGATTCACTGGATTCACGAACTCATTTCTATCCATATCCATAAGCTTGATTCCTCCCTTTCCAAGGACTTTCTTAACTATAAATGGTCCTTCCTATTCAGGCCTGAACTTGGCCCTAGTGTTAGTGGCGACTTGGAGTAGCTGTTTGAGAACCAGATCACCCACTTTGAGAGGCTGTTGTGGGTATCTAACTTTGTTACTATAAGCTTAAGCAATGCATTACTGATACATCTATAGGTATTCATGTGCTTTGAGTCATTTCTCATCTATTGCATTCAACTGTTCATACCTAGCCCTTGCCCAATCTGACTCTTTTAGCCAATCTTTGTGTGCCACTCATAGAGATCTTACTTCTGTTTTGACAGGTAGCACGACTTTCATTCCATATACTAAGGAGAAAGGTGTCTGATCAGTGGGTGTCCCTACACTAGTTCTGTACCTCCCAAATTGAAAATGGAAGTTTATAAGCCCAATCCTTGTATATAGTCACTGTCTGAGACAAAATCTTCTTGAATGGCTTATTGGTAGCCTCAGCTTCTCCATTTGCTTGTAGTCTACATGGGGAAGATCTGTGATGCTCAATGTTGAACGTGTCAAATAGTTCAGTCATGGCCCCTTGAAACTGAACCCCATTATCGGACACTGCATGGTAAGGAACCCTATATCAAGCAAAAATATGCTTCTCTATAAACTTGGCCATATTCTTGGCGGTGATACTGGTGTAAGATTTGGCCTTCACCCATTTAGAAAAATAATCAACTACTACTATGATGAATCGATGTCCATTGGTTGATGATGGCAAAATTTCACCGATTGTATCAATCCCCCATGCCGAGAAAGGCCAAGGAGTAGATAAATTGTGAAGTTCGGATAGGGGTAAATGCTGTATATCCCCAGGAATCAGGCATTCATGACATTTCCTGACCTTGTCAACATAGTCAGCGTTCTTTGTGGTCCAAAAGTATCCCATTCTCTGAAACTTCCTATCCAAAGCCATCCCATTCATATGCGGGCCATAATCCCTTGAGTGTACCTGGTTCATTACCCTTTCTACCTCTTCTTCTGTTAAACATCTCAACAACAAACCTTCAGCTATCCTTTTGAAGAGATCCTTATCAACTAGTCTAAATTATGTCACCAACCTCTAAAGGCTTATGTGATATGAACTTGCTAACCCTCTGGGACATTCCCCTTCTTTCAGAAACCTCTTAATGTCATCATACCAACAAGCCTTTTGCTCCTCTATAATCATAACTAGAACCTTCTCATGAAATGGAGAATGGGCCGTTTCTATTACTAGCGGACGGATGGGTTGAGCCTCTTCTCCATCCCACATTGAGGCCAAGGTAGCAAAAGATTTGGCCATCTAATTCTGATCCCTCGGTATATATTAGAAGAAGCACTAATTAAACTGTATTGACGAATCCCAAATAGCTTCCATGTATGGCCTGAGTGACTCTTCTTTGATTTCCCACTCCCCTATAAGATGCTTTATCACTAGTACATAATCTCCCATCAGCCTTGCTTCCTTTGCTCTTACTTTTAATAGAGAATCAAGACCGTAGAGACAAGCTTCATATTCGGCTCCATTATTGGTGACTGGTAATTCCAATCATTCTCTTAATGGGATAACCTCACCTTGAGATGCAATGATGATTACCCCAAGACCGGCACCCTTTCAATTCATTGCCCCATCAAAATACATGATCCATTCGACCTTCTCTACTTCCACTACTGCTAATCACTCATTGGGATGATCCAAATTTTCAAACATAATCAGACTCTATGGTTTGACTTGCTAAAAAATTCAGTCACTGATCTCCCCTTATTGACCTTCTTTGGGACATACTCAATATCAAATTCAGATAGACAGAGTATAGTGAGAGAGTTTCCATACCAATGTGGGCGATTGACAAAGATACTTCATTAGGTCTACCATTGCCATGCACATCTTCTCTACAACTATGTACCGCATTTCATACTCCAACAAACTCTTACTCAGTAGTAGATAGCATGCTCGCTTTTATCATCTTGATCTTGGACTAACATCACATGGAGATGACTCTTTCATGGCCAAATGGAGAATCAGTGGCTTACCAGGCATCAGAGGTTTCAAGACTGGAGGACTCATGAGATAAGCCTTTATCTTATCAAATGCTATCTAGCACTGCTCATCCCACTCTATAGGCTGCTTCTTTCTCAACAACTTAAAGATTGGCTTATAAACCGTTGTTAACTTGGCAATAAAGAGGCTCATGTACTGAAGCGATCCAAGAAATGACCTGACTTCCCTTTTGGTTCTACGAATAGGCATTTCTTGAATAGCTGTAACCTTGTTGGGGTCAGCCTTGATTCCCCTCTAAGTGACGATGTAGCTGAATAGTTTCACAGAAGTCACCCCAAACACACACTTCTTCATATTCAAACGTAGGTTGTACTTCTTAATCATCGTGAAGAATCTGACTAAAATCTCAGGATCCTCTTCCCTTGTGTAGGACTTTACTAGCACATCATCTACATAAACCTTAACCTCTTTGTGGATCATGTCATGTAGTAAAGCTGTCATGGATCTTTGATAAGTTTCCCCTGCATTTTTCAACCCAAAAAATGTTACCTTATAAACATATACCCCCACTCTGTGATGAAAGCAGTCTTGACCTTGTCGATGATGTCCATTAGGATCTAATTGTACCTAAAAAACCCATCTAAGAACGAGAACATCACGGCTCTAGCGGCACTGTCTACTAGCACATTGATTTGTGGCAATGGGAAATCATCTTTCGGAGATGTCTTGTTTAAGTCACAAAATTTGATGCGCATTCTGACTCTTTCATCCTTTTTAGGGACTGGGATGACATTTGCTATCCATCTCGGATACTCGATTACCTTGATGAATTTAGCCTCTAATAATCTAGCTACTTCAGCTTTGATTTCATCGGCCTATTCTGGACGCAATCTTCTTAACTTTTTTTTGACTGGTTTGAACTTGGGATTGGTTGGGATACAATGTTCAGCAATTTGGTGATCTACCCCAAGCATGTTTGCATTTTTCTCATAAGTCTTCGTAAGAGGAGATAACCCAATGATGAATCAATCAACTAATTCTTTCTCATGAGGCTTCCTTTTAACCACCTCTGGAAATAATCATGGACGGGTTCCCTACTCTACTGCCTGATAGCTTTACGATCGAATATGGACTATTCTTCCCTTACTTTCTTGGTCTCTAGGATGCGTTTCCATACCTCGTCTTCTTCTAACCCTGAGTTGATCATGGCTACTTCCTCCCCTCTTCTCCTAGGTTCATAAATCTTCCTTTTGTCAATTAATTCCGTGATAACTTTGAGGAGATCTTCACTTACTTTCATCGGATGACCTGAGCTGACATGCTACACACAAAAGTTGTTCCTTTCTTCATGCTTTGGCTAAATATATGGCTGGAGGTGATGAATCAACCCATACTTCTTTATCTTTTTGAAGAGCTTCAAAAGAGGAGTTTCCTAAGGTGAGATGTCATTGAGAGTCATAGGATGAATCTTTTGATTGTGAGTCATACCATAGGGTAAACCCATGAAATAAGGAAGGGTTGTCCCCTTTGGCATAACCACAAAATTGGGAAACTGACTCGAATCCCTGCTATAGTGAACTTGTGAAAGGGCCTCTTTACAAAGCAGGTGAGACCCACTACTAGCTGTGAGGAGCATTAGGTTCACTGGCTGGAAAGACCGACTAAATTGGGCCATAAGATGAACTGGGATGAGGACTAGATGGAATTACCGATTCATGTCTTGAGCTGAGGTAGTAACCAGAAGATTAGTACATGCATGGGATGTGGTATGCATGCTCAAATGACAACGATGCATGGTGGGTTAATCATGAGGAAATTACAACACAGCACATGCGAAAACATGTCCTCTAACCTTATTCCTCCCGCCAATTCTGAAGATATTTTCCTTTGATTACCATAGGGATAATAAAGGGCGACCTAGTCTAATCTTACTTGAAAAAGGTACCTAAAAAGGTAAACTTCTATGGCTTTCGATAAGAAAGTGTAGGGATGTATCAGAAGTTGATATAGTAGGTTCCTATCGTATTAAGCCTCTTTTGGAGGGAGATGACAATGATTGCTCCACTTACCAGAGTGTCCCCAATTCTTAGCGAGCATGATTGACACATTCCTTAGTTTTGTGGAAAAAAGGGCACCTTAACCTAGTGCTAGAAGAAGAGCGCATCTAGATAGAGAGAGAGGGAGATGAGAAAATAAAGTGTAATAATTTTCCCAAATGATGAAAAGAAAATGGGTTGAATTAAGTAAATGATTTTTGGTGCTCATCTTAATCTTTTAGACCTTTAAAATAAACCAGTATTTTGCAAGTTAAAAGATTATCTCCCCAGCAGAGTTGCCACTGTGAGGTGTCGATGACATATGGGTCTCCCTTGGCGCCTACTTGCAGGGCCCACTGGGGTGATTCATTGGTTAATTTAGGCGTGATGAAACAATTTAGTTCAAGTTTGCACATTTTAACCGATTTTATGAGTAAAAGAACTGGGACCTAAATCTCGATACAAATGATAGAGTCGCCACCCAAGTAGTCTACTTGGGAAAGAGTTTTGGTGCAGTTCCCATTAGGCTGGAGACTCATACCTTTTGGATCAGAGATTCGGGTATCTGATGATTCACTTATTTCTCATTTAGTTAATTCAAAATTATATTTGCGTGTAAAATCATTTTATTTTCATCATTTAGGGAATTATTATGTAAATCTTATTTTTCTATACTCTTTCACACTCGGTTCATGCGATTAGAATTTACAATGAAGTACAAGCAAGAAATGGGGGAATAAAAATTACAACCGAAGGAAAATGGGAGAATTGTAAAAGAACCGATACATTTGTTCTAAGTTATAAAACAAAATAAAAAAATTCCCATGCATCCACAAAGATTAGCACAGTTTATAACACATCATAAGTCAACATTTTGTTAAGAAAGCGTGATTGTGTAATCATGGTGGTTTTGCGATCGATAGTGCCCGCACGGCTTCTAAGATCAGAGAGAAATAATGGGTCTTTAGCATATTTTGTTGTAAAAACACATTTTAACTTTTGTGGGTTGATTTACTAGATTATTAGTGAAAATGATCGTATGGTAAATGGTGATGTTGGATTGATTTTACAGGTTAAAAAGGGGAACTTTAGATTCTACCTGGGGGCCAGTACCCGTACAGGTGGGGTAGGACCCGTATGGGTGCTATAGAATTTCAATTTGATCTAAGACAGTAAATAGAGAGAAACTTTATTTGGATGGGGTAGAATATGAGAAATAACGATAATATAAATGAGATGTGAGTCTCTTTGAAACTTAGAAGCGTACCTTTGCGACGTGAATCCAGTTTGAAGCGATCGCTGTACTGAGAGAGAGTCTAGCCAAAGTAGATGATGAAATGATGATTTAGGACTGTTTAGATGAGTATTTGTGTGGACAAAACCTCCCCCAAATCCTAATAAACAAAGCTAGAAATGAATAAAATATGGACAAAAGCTCAAGGAATTGGTTTTCTCCCTATTTTATACCTTCCATACCTCAATGATACCCTTTCTATACCTATGAAAACTACTCGAAATTCATAAACTATATGCTATAATTTCTTGTATATTTTGTATCTCATTTTCTATATGTTCTCCACCTTGAAATGAGGTAAAAATCCTCTATTTATAATGGGAAATCAAGTCTGAACATAATAAATTGCATTTATGACTTGATTATCCCAAAAATAGTAAGGATTATCTACCATAAAGCTTGATTAGGCAAGCACAGGACTCGTACGAGTCCTGTGGGACCTGTATGGGTCCCTCTCAGGCGTATGGTGGACTTGACTCGTACGGGCCCACCGATGGATCTATACCACCAAGCATGACCTATACAGATCCCTAAGGGCAGATTATGTCTCGAGACTCAGCCAGACTTAGCTCTGTAGCAGTAGGAACACCTCTGATGGATAACACCTATAAAATATTGCGTTATCTAGTTCTCATCATCATTTTGTGTGAAGGATCATTAAAATCTAGGGCTCACAACGACATATCAAAGAGCTGCTACTACCTTATTGTATGATATGATCCACAAAGAAGTTGAAGTGTATGTCGATGACATATTAGTAAAGCCGTCCACCCGCAAAGAGCATCTAACTATTTTGGACAAATTCCTCACTAGAATTGAGAAATACAATCTTCGGTTGAATCCTAAGAAGTGTGTGTTTGGGGTTACATCCAGGAAATTATTGGGGAATATTATCAGTCAATGAGGTATCAAAATGTATCCTGGAAAAATCAAGTCTATCTGTGAAATGCCTACACCGAAGACAGAGAAAGAAGTTCAATCATTCTTGGGTTCTTTTCAATATGTTAGTAGGTTCATATCTCGACTTGTTACAGTCTGTGAACCCATATTCAAATTATTATGAACGTAGCATCCAGTAGTATGGACTGATCAGTGTTTGATAGCTTTTTATAGAGTAAAGGCTTACCATGTTAATCCACCAGTCCTTCAACCTCCAATACAATGGAAGCCTTTGACTTTATAATTAGCCATTGAGGAAACATCAGTAGGGGTAACGCTGGTCCCAAAGCACGAGGATAAGAAAGAGCACTTGACTTATTACCTACGCAAGAAGTTGTTAGAATAGGAAAGTCGCTACACTATAGTGGAGAAAACCTATGCTACTATGGTGTGGTTAACCAATAAGCTGAGACATTACTTTCAGTCTTACCATATCCAATCTGTCGTAAAAATTGACCCCATGAAGAGTATGTGCGAGTCACCTCCTTTGACTGGGAAATTGTCAAGATGGTTGTTACTTTTGTTAGAATTTGATATTAAGTTTGTTACAAAGAAGGTCATTAAAGGACGAGCCGTGGCCAAATTTATAGCTCGTCAGCCTATAGAATCTTATTATGTAGAAAACTTGGAGTTTCTTGATGAACAGTTAGCAATGATAGAAGTAAAACCCTTATTGACCATGTATTTTGATGGTGCAGTCAACAAACGTGGTGCTGGACTTAGTGTTATCATTGCCACTCTTCATAACGAGATAATTGCATTGTCTAAATGCCTAGAATTCTCAGTCACCAATGATGGGGCAGAATACAAAACCTGTATTTTTGGATAATAAGCGCTCCTCACCGTTGGGCATGCAATGTATTAGTAGTGGGTGATTCAGGTCTAGTAATTTGCCAAGTAGTAGGAGATTGGGAAATCAAAGAAGAGACACTTCGCCCTTATCTCGAAATGGTCTTGGGTCTAACATCAAATTTCAGGTAATGTTTGTATCAAAATGTACTCAGAGAATAAAATTGGATGGCAGACTCGTTAGCTACATTGGCTTCCATGTGGGAGAATCCTCAAGAAAGACCAATGAAACCATTGGTTATGCCGTCCTCCAAGGCACCATTCTTTAATCAATTAGTAATGGTAATAGAGCAAATCAAAGAAGACCCTTGGTATTCCATCAAAATTTAGGTCTTGAGAGATGGCCGATACCCTGACGATGCGTCTCAGTCCGATCGTACAACACTGAGAAAGTTGGCAGTTCTATTTAGCATACTTGATGGTGTTCTATTCAAAAGAACCGGTGATAGGTTACTTCATAAGTGCTTGACGGATAAACAAGCTACTCGCGTCATGAGGAATGTGCCTTCGGGTGATTATTGACCACATATGAACGAGATAGCTTCAGTAAAGAAGATATAACGATAGGGTCATTATTGGACTACGGTGATGGCTGATTGCGTATCTGAAATAGGAAAGTGTCACGAATGTCAGATTGACGGGGAAATCTCACACCTACCACCTATTGAACTTCCAAACTTGTCTACTCCTTGGCTATTCTCAGTGTTTGGGATATATATCATTGGTGAGATTCGACCATCCTTCATAAATGGTCATCGATACATAGTAGTGGTAATTGATTACTTCTCAAAGTGGGTTAAGGCCGAATCCTACACCAACATTACTTCCAAGAAGATGGCCAAGTTCATTGAGCGCTAAATTTTTACTCGATATGGGATCCCACACCATATAGTGTCTGACAATGGTGTTCGGTTCCAAGCAGAAACAACAAATTTGATTGAAAAATATGGGATAGATCACTATAGATCATCTCCTTATCAACCGCAGACTAATAGAGCGGTTAAAGCAGCCAATAAAGCAATCAAGAAAATCTTGTCCAAGATGGTTGTCACATACCATGATTGGGATGACAAGCTTCCTTTTGTAGTCTGGGGACACGAAAAAGTGTGTGTACTCCAATGAATCAGACTCCGTTCTCTTTGGTATACAGGATGGCAGCATTTCTACTAGTAGAAATTGAGGTCAAGCCACTCAAGGTCGGCCTTAGAACCTCAGCTGAAAGAAATAGATTGGATCTGAGCTAGATTTGAACAGCTAAATACATTAGATGAGGCGCGATTCAAAGCTTTGAATCACCTGCAAATGTACCAACATGGTATGGCTAGAGCTTACAACAACCGAGTCAGATAGCCGAAAGAACCACTCAAAGTAGGTGACCTGATCCTCATCCTTTAAGAAAAGTCAATACTGATACTAGGGGCAAATTCCATCCAAATAGGGAAGGTCCGTATGTTGTCAAAAAGGTCCTTAATAAAAGTGCGGTCAAGATCATGGACATGGATGGGAATGATTTCGTGAATCCTATCAATCAAAACAAGCTCAAACGCTATCACGTGTAAATAAAAAGAATAAATGACAAAATAAAGAATAAGCCCGCCAATTTGAAAACCCAAAAAGGGCAAATTAGGAAAAAATTAGGCCAGCTTGATGATTCGAAAACCCGAAAAGGGTGGGTCATGCAAAAATTAAGGCTAATAAATTCTGTTGGACCTATGCAATGGGTTCAAGAAAAAATTAGGACTAAACAGTGGAGAGTCACTATCTATAAAACCATAACTGGATAGTTAGCAATGGGAGACATGTTATTTAAAATTATTATCAACATTTGTAACCAATCTGAGTTTATTCAATAAAAGAATTATTCTTGCTAAAATTCTCTTATGAATACAATAATAAATGTATTTCTACGTGAAAGTGATTGATTCGCAAGTTGGTATGTGTTTCACTTTTTCTATTCACATCTTATATCTTTTTCCATGCTTAGACTCATTATAAATAAAAATAAAAATTATTAAAAAAGAAGAAAAAGAAATATTTCCAAAAAGGCAAAATATTCGATAGACCGAAAACAGCAAGGTCTATGCAAAAGTCGGATAATAGGTCTGCTGGATTGAAAACTCGAAACGGCATTCAAGGAAAAAATTAGGACACATATAGTTTGATAGGTTGAGAGCCCAATATTACTGCCTATGCAAAAATTAGAACTGAAAATGGAAATATCGTATCAAAAGTCTAGCATGGTCACATCATACATCAAACTACGTGTATCATCTATGCCTTAGGAAGGGCATGTGTAAAGCCTCTAGAATAATAGTGCCAATAAATACTAGCCATCAATCGTTCCTCTCGAGTGGGCAGAGTATGAATCTCAGTTATCCAACTCTTGCACAACTCATTAGTCGTTACAATCCTCTCAGTTCCATATTTTAATCGGGCATATTTTGTACATTTTGCCCATCTCTCGGCAAAGAGTTCCGGCCAGCTAGAAGGATACTCAGCTAGCACAGTCTTGCAAAACTTAGTAGGAATCTTCTGAACTTTTCCATTTTATTTTCACAACCTGGATGGAGAGTATGATGTCACCATCTATAACCCAACCAACTGTACTCTGTCTGGTGACATTTTTAATAAGACATCTGAAACCTTGCACCAAGGACAAACCCAACGAATCTGACTCTCACCATAAGCCTACAGAATGGGGGTCCACTCAGCTAATGATAGCATTTGGTAGCCCGGTGGGGTAAAAGCACATTCTGAGAAATTAGATGGGTTGTACTTCTTGATATTCCCCTGCGGCAGATCTTTCAAGGCCCATTTCTTCAGAATCCATGCCTATAAGGAAGCATTCGTCAATATTTGAAAATTTGGGAAAGAGTAAATTCACTATGACAAGTTACCTATAATAATGTGAAGTGATCCCCTATCAGAATTTGGTCTTTGCAAGCAGCATCCAAATAAATAAGGGTCTTGGCTAAAGCAAAGGCGGCTGGAGAAGCCCCACTAGCCATTTGTGATATCAAAAAAATTAGTAAGAAAGGCGCCACAGTCTCAACTAACCTAAATATGTACTCACTTAGTATCAGTAGAGCAATCATAGAAGGCCAAGCCAGATGAGCTTTAGAAATATTTTGACACCATTTGAACATCGAGCGTATCCTGAATCCATATAAGTTAGCATGAGATAAGAAATCCTCAGGAGATTCAAGCCTAAAAATATGATCTTAATCTTTCTCTGAACCGAGGAAAAACTTAGGGATTGCTATCTTCACTTGTCGAGGAGTAGGGATGTTCAAAATAGCGTTGAATTCTTCAAATATTTGGCATAGTTCTATAATACCCGAATGAAACTCCATGTAAATTGGGTCGCACAATGCATAAATCGCTCCAAGAAGTCTAGAATTTATAGAATCATAAATGTAGTACTTGATATTCCATAGTCCGAATGGTTTCAGTCTCTTCAAGTCTTGTTCACCCAGATGTTTCAGGAACTGTCTCAGTTCTACACTATAGAAACCCATCGTTATATCGAATTTGGAGAAATGAAGAAAACTGCAAACTCCTGAAACTAACATCGGTACCGATATTAGTGACAATGGTACCGCTATCTCCCAACCTCTACCTTTATCTATACTATTCAGTCATAGGCCTTTACAATAGGGGTACAGTTATTATAGAGTAGATCAGTTAATTTCACTGTAAAAATCAAGAAAATGGACAAAGAATTTGAAAGATGGTTTCTATACATCGAAGCAAAATTTTGTAACGCAATAATATGTCAAAAGTTCCAAAATAAAATTTAGATACAGAAAGATGCCTAATCTACCCTGAGCCATCTACGGAAAAGGAATCACTAGAGTCTGTCTCCTCATATCCCCCATGCTCTCTCCCTGCTCCCTTCATGGTCGGATCACTTAGCCACTTCGAGCAAGGGTTCTTCAAGCATTCAGTCTCTGCCTCAGAAGCCTCAGCTCTAGTAGTGGCACTCTTGGCCTCCCCCTCAGCTCTGGCCAATCTCTCGGACATATCCTCCAAAGCTAACTGCAAATCCAAACCAATTATGCATCATTCATCATACAATTGATCATGCATTATATATAAATTATTTTAATAGGTTTAGGTACTTTACCTCTGTAAGGTGTCACTGGGTAGAAAGGATATCACCAAGAGATTGGTAGCCCCTAGCCAACTGCTCCACTACAGCCTGAGGCACCTATAAATAAAAAACAAGTTCAAAATCCAGCAAAAACTCAAAATTGAAGAAAACAAATTTTTAGAAAGATCAAAATCTTACATGAGTAGAGTCAGCCGGCACAAACTCCAACTGATGAGCTGATGGAGGGATTCCTCAGGTCAGCTGTCTACCGACTCCCACCATGATGATGAAAGCAGTATCTAGGGCCATCTAGATGCAACCCTCAAATATCTACGCTTGATCGGCAGGCGGAGCCACTTACACCCAATCGACAGTAGGAGCTACCTGAGCCATAGGGAGAGTCCCGCTACTACCTGAGGTCCTCCCCCTCTTACATGAGGGTACCTATTGAAACATAACATCAGACAAAATAGAAGAAAGGAAGTGAAATAAGTTTGTAAAATCACAAATGCATACCTGAGGAATCGGAAGAGTGGCAGGTTATGGAATTAACCTCGTTGTAAAATCGGTATAAGCTCCCTTAGCAATATCAGCCTGATATCCTGTACCATCCCACAAAGTAGCATGATCCTCCTCCCCCACTAGATGTTGGTAGAATAGATCAACTGGGGGATCAACACGAACCACCCTCTCAGTAAAAGAGGCTACAATCCTACAGCCCCTCACTCTCTCCCCCAAGTACCACTCTAGGCATATGGGACACTCCAACACAAAGCGTGGGTCATTATACAGATCGCGAGCAGTAGTGACAGACCTATATAGCTAGAGCCCTCCCATGGCTCTAGGAGAAGCTACAATATTCATCAAAAGTTAGGGTAATCGATTCTGAAAACTTTGTGATGATACAATTTCTACTAATCTTAAATTTAAATTTTGTAGATACTTGGTCGAGAGTAATACCCCTGATATAAGCCTAAAGAGAGGTAGTATCCCTCAGCACCTTCTTCCAAAACTGAGTACAGGAGAAGAGAATGGTCGCCCCTAAGGCAATCTCACCCACTAGCTCGGGTGGAGGAAGGACCTTGTACTCAAAGGCCCAAATCTGCAAAAGTTGAAACATTTCACTAAACAAATAAAATACAAAGATCAAGTTTAGGAAAATAACAGAAGGAAAAGATAAACACACTTTAGCTCCATCAGGTTCCCTCGAGTGCTAACATCGAGGCCCAAGTAGAGTTGACCAAGCATCGCTCGACACTAATTCAGCTTGAGGACCAGTGTTGGATTCGCCAAAGTTGAAAGGACCCCGTAATGTACATGGCTCGACCCGCATGGGAAGAAGACAATAGTAAGTAAGCCAACAAGAAAAGCCCTGATATACTGGCTCTTCAAATCAACAGTCAACACTCAATGTGCCAACCAGTGATCACGCAGATTGGTATACTCCAAGCTACTGGATGTGGGCCTCGCACCCAATAACCCCTCCACATAATCTAAAAATGTTCCTCCAAGTGGAACCTATTAGCATAGAGATTAAAATGGACTACATCGCCTCAAAACGGCAGCCCTATCATCGCTACCATATCAGATGGAGTGATCGTCATCTCTCCAACTAGCAAATGAAAGGTATGGGTGATGTGCAACCACCTCTCCACAAGCACCGTCAAAGCAGCATAAGAAGTATGGGTCACCTTCGGCCAGAGACTCTCAATTAAGCCATCAAAACTAGCATCAACTCCTCCCTAGCGCATATCAGCATCGGTAATCTTATCCCACTTTCGGCTATAGGACAAAGATCCCGGAGTCTCTCTTAAATGCTCCTGTATAACAAAATCACGATAAGTATTCATGTTTGTCAGTTTTATACACTCATAAATGTTTACATGAGGCCTTGTTTCACTTAGATTTGCATTTAACAGTAAAAATATGACGAACTGGTTTCTAACATCAATATTGGTACGGATCTTTCCAATACCAATATGGGTCTCATCGATGTCGGTACTGCTATCTAGTGATAATGGTACCGACATCGATAGCGATAGAAGATCAACCGCTCTACACCCAAGGCAACCCAAAAAATGAAAAAATTGACCATATCGACTTCTTCAGGCCTAAAATTTCATCTCTAAAGGTTCTCTAAGCACTCGGGAGTCTCAATCAATCCTAAAATCTAACCAAGCATGCATATTTTATACAACTCGAGTTTATTTCCTAATTTCTAACTCAAGGCTTTGAATCTTTAATTATAAACCATGAAATTCATTTACTAACCGGTCTATGCGAAGCACGAGAAGTGTAGGTGTGCTTAAGAGTAGGCTTGAACCCCCAATCAAGCTCGAGGTGCTTCTCATCATCCTTAAGGCAATATGCCCTAGCAACAAACATAACTCAAAGCTTCGAGTCCCAAATAATGGCAAAAGAATTCTTGGGAAGGGTCCTAGCATTCCTAGAACCCGACTTGTGAAATGTCATGACAAACAGAATGAAAATTAGTGCAAAATCGAAGTAAATAGGTCAAAAATCCGAATAGAGTGCAAGAGGCAAGTGAGCTGCTATTTGGGGCAAATGACACTATTTATAGTTTTTGAATTCATCGATGATGATACCGACATAACGTAATAATAGTACCGACATTAGTGATAGTGGTACTGGTATTCAGGACCCTACCAAATTTCTTTGCCCCTTTTCAAACCAAATCCTTGTTCAGTGCAAGTAAGGTAAATGTTTTTAGAGGAAAATCACATCATTTCCAAGGTATGACATTTTCTCACAAGGCAAACCTCATTTTATCTTTTGTAGAGATTATAGCTCCGACAAATCTCTATTGGCTTGGTCCATCACCGTACATCTATTTTTATCTTTTGTAGAGATCGTAGATCTGGCGAATCTCTACTGGTTTGGCCTCTGACTGTACAACAATTTTTATCTTTTGTGGAAATCATAGCTCCAGTAAATCTCTCCTGGCTTGGTCCCTGATCGTACAGCCATTTTTTTATCTTTTGTAGAGGTAAAAGCTCCAACAAATCTCTACTAGCTTAGTCCCTGACCATACAGCTAATTTTTACCATTGTAGAAATCATAGCTCTAGCAAATTTTAACTGGCTTGGTCCCTGACTATACAACTAATCTTCACCTTTGTATAAACCATAGCTCCGACAAATTTCTAGTGGCTTGGTCCCTGTCCCGTACAACCAATTCTTATCTTTTGTGGAGATCATAGCTCCAACAAATCTCTACTGGCTTGGTCCTTGACTGTATAGCCATTTTTTATCTTTTGTAGAGATCATAGCTCCAGCAAATCTCTACTGGCTTGGTCCCTGATCGTACAACCATTTTTTTTATCTTTTTAAGAGATCATAGCTTTGAAAAATCTCTACTGGCTTGATCCCTAACCGTACAACCAATCTTTACCTATGTAGAAATCATAGCTCTGACAAATTTCTACTGGCTTGGTCCTTGACCATATAGCCAATTTTTATCTTTGTAAAGATTATAGCTCCGACAAATCTCTACTGGCTTGGTGCTTGACCATACAACCATTTTTATCTTTTGTAGAGATAATAGCTCCACCAAATCACTACTGGCTTAGTCCTTGGCTGTACAACCATTTTTATCTTTTATAGAGATCATAGCTCCGATAAATCTCTACTGGCTTGGTCCTTCACCATAACAGCCAATCTTAACCTTTATAGAAATCATAGCTCCGGTAAATTTCTATTAGCTTGGTCCCTGACCGTACAGCCAATTTTTGCCTTTTATAGAGAACATAGCTCCGACAAATCTCTACTAGCTTGGTCCTTGATCGTACAGCCATTTTTTATCTTTTGTAAAGATCATAGCTCCGGGAAATATCTACTGGCTTCGTCCCTGACCGTACATCCATTTTTTATCTTTTGTAGAGATCATAGCTCCGGCAAATCTCTATTGGCTTGGTTCTTGACCATACAGCTAATTTTTTTTACCCTTCGTAGAGATCATAGCTCCAGCAAATCTCTACTAACTCAATCCTTGACTATATAGCCAATTTATTTCTAGTGATTGCAACACTAACATTTTATTCCCCGCAAAATTATTCTTTTTTCCCAACAAGGATATTTATCATGTCTTTCCCCAGTAGAGTGGCATGTTCTCACCCTATATGGAGAAACAGACTTTCATTCTAAAGTATAGTCAATCAAATAATGTTTCCCTTAGAGACATCCCAGGTATAATCTCTTGCCTATTCTGTGCTGTCTTTCGTACGATTAAAAAGACTCCGGTCTATTATGTCCTACAAGGGGCAGCTTGAAAGCATGAAATTTTCCCATGCCCTTAGTCGACGATGAAAGATTGGCTCTATACTATATCCTAATATGTTAGATCTGAAATTGATTTATGCGAATTGGCCTTGAAGAATTGCACCCAGTCCATCATACCCCTATGAAAAACCCTGAAAAACAGTTAAAAGCGGTACCCCTATCATCAATAGGGGTACTATCATTGGTAGATAATGGTACCGTTATCCCCTATAACGGTACCAGTATCTATTATTTCCCGATTAATTTTGACCTACTTAGTTCAAATTTCCTGTCTACAATTAGCCAATAACGGTACCATTGTCCCTAAAAATAGTACTGGTATCGAGTTTTTTTGGCAAAATATAATTCTTAATTAATTCAATTTTCCCGTTCAATTGGAGAATTAATTATTCTACCCGATTTCAAGCCTCATTTTTCGCTATAAATAGAGGCCTAAAATCAGTTTTTCAGATATAATTTTTATGTATCAAATCTATTCTGCAAAATTAGCTCTAGGAAAGTTCTTATCAAAGTTTTGTCCAAATCATTTCCGAGTTTTTAGCAAGTTAAAAATAAAGAGGGGAATTTATTTTCGCCTAGTTATTCTTTACTAATTTTAACTCATCTTTTCAATCCAAATCACTCTCTACGTGGCTACTCCCATTTTATTTCGAATCTAACAACGGATTCACAATGAAAATGTATACAATCTGAGAATAAAATAATTATTTCATTTTATTTCTCGCTTCAATTTACTAAGTTTCAATTAATGTTACATTAATTGAATTAAACTTCTTACAATTGAACTTGACTATAAATCAATCCACTTTATTTATGTCTTATCTTCATTTCACATTCCATCACCAACAATAATTCAATTAATTCATAATATAAACTACTTATATTTCACCTCCTTAATATAAATCTTTTTTATTCCATAATATAAATCATTTATATTTCATTTCCATAATATAAATGGTTTATATTTTGTTTCCATAACATAATTGATCCACGTCTTAAAAATGTAAATAATTCATATTTCATTTCTATTTATAGTTATGCCATGTTTCATTTCCAGTTTTATTTTATTCCATTTCCATTTTCAACTATAGAATTAATTCATGATTTATTTCTCATTTGTAACATATTTGATTTATATTCTATTTCCATTTCTTTTCTTTATTTTATTTCTTAATCATATGTCACTTTCCTTTTCCCGCTATTTCCCTTATTAGTCAATTTCATTAATTATATTTGATCGGGTAAGAGCTCTTTGTGGTAATTTTGTTCGAGGGATTAGCTTGCAACCCGCGGTACACTTTTCTACACCCCTCCTTCCATTTCTTTTTGATTTGTGAAATTTTTTGCCATATTTCCAATTATCATTTTCTTGATTTTGTGAATTGCTAAATTTTTCACAGCGTCGTTATGCTGGAAGAATGGCACCGTGATATTTGACACCAACGTTGCTATTATTACGGGCCAAATGCAATATTTCTGTTTTAATCCCTTTTTTGCAGGACAATTGCCCGAATTCAATTTGTTTCATATTATTTGTTATAAGCATGCGGTAATTGGTATAACATGATGCCATGACCATATTGAGGTGGTGTGTCGTGTGTTTTGATTACAATAGCTTCTTTTTCTCCCCTTAATTCTTAAAACAAATCTAGGTAATATGTTTGACATTTAATAAACAATTTTGGTGTTCCAATTTAAATTTGCTAAACAAATTGAATAAGTAATTCATTCGGACCCGAATCTCTAAATTAAGGTACAGTTTTGTTCTTGGGACAGTGCTATACTAGAATTTCCTGGAAGAGCTGATCTAAGTGGCGACTCTATATTTTAAATTATGGATTTACATCCATAAATCTTTTGAAATTATCTAATAAATTTATTTAATAAATTATTTTATATTCTCTCCTACCAATTCTATTTATTAAAACCCCCGGTCGAGTTACCAAGTTACCTCGGTTGCCCATAATTAATGCCTCAATTGACCTAAAATGAAAAGTTGCCTCGGTTGACCCTAATTGACCCAAAAAGTAATGTGACTTACCCGCACCCGAAAACATCATTCGCTCACAATTATAAGCGCAATCAAAATATTGAGTGCTGAGTGAACAGTGTTAAGTCAGCGCACTAAACACAAGTCATCTTAAAAACAACTTAGAGTTAAATCATAACACTAGGTCAGTGGAGATTTATAATTCTACCTTTGAATTAAAATACTCAGCTAGAACCGTAGTTTAACTAATTTAACTTCATTATTAATTAATTTCCTCATACTAAACTTAATTGTTATGATAAAAACTTTATGTACTACTAAGTCAACCACTGAGTCAGTCTAACCTTGTGTTTGGTTCAACAATCTCCCCCATTTTGATCAATGGCAATTAATTGAGCTACAAATTAAATCAATAAGATATTTTGATTAGAGTTACCTTAAATTGGATGCTAGCTCCCCCTTAGTGCAACATCCTTTGAACTCAGAGTGAATGTCAACTCCCCCATAATGGTTGACTTCTCTTTGATCAGTATTCGTAAGAACTTCTTGTATTTTTCTACATGATTATCAATAACCAAATATAGCAGAAAAAGTAAGAAGTTAAGAAGATCTTAACTTATAATATAATGATTAATATTTTTATAGACAAGAAACTTGAGTACAGATCAATAGATAGTTAACCTATACTTGGTTTTATATAAAGCACTATAGAGTACATTGAATTCTATTCTAATAAGAACTTTTCAGGCAGAATAGGTCCTTGCAAAGTTGCAACCTTTCTCTGACATGCCTCTTCATCCCATCTGGATTTCTTCGTCTTAGGTGGCATGGGATCCTTGCCCTTCTTCCTTCTTATCTCATGATATTCTCTTTCAATGCACTCCAGATCCTTGTAAAGTTCAAAATTAAACTCAGCAATCCTGGCTTCACTCTCTTTCTCGTCCTTCTCATGCTTTGCGTGATCCTTCTCCCCCATTTCCATTGAATCCAAAATGGCCTGAGCTTGAAGGTTGAAAGAGCTAAGGGATTGCTCAAAAGTAGTCAACTCACTAAAAATATTTACAGCAAAGTTCTGGACAAGCAATTCATAGACTGTCTGAGAAATAAAATTTGGTTCTCTAAGACTTGAGAAGAGTCCTACTAAAGCTCATGACTATGACTGATTTACTTTGAATTATGCGCTGAGTCTGTCCTTGGATATCTAGGTGAGACTAGATAGAGCCCTTGCTTGGCTATTTTCTGCAAAATTTAGAATTACGAATATTAGAAGATACTTGCTTATAGATCTGATCTAATGCTTGACCATTATTGATGACATCAACGTGAGCAGAGTTGATTTGATCACGAATGTGATGAAGCTTCTTGTGTAGTGATGGTTCTTACACAGCTTCTGACATAACAATGTCACTATTGAGTGCATATTATATATTGAGTCTCTTCAGCGTAGCCATGATTCCATCTTTTAAGGCCTTAACTCCCTCTAATAGCTCATCCTTCAACTGACTTAGCTCATTGGAGTTGCCTTGATTTTGCTTAAAAATAGCAATTAGATCATAAGTAGACTTGAGCAGTAATTCTAGCTTATCAGAATTAGCTCCATTCTACTTGCTCATAATATTGTATCCATTCAGCACAGCTTGGAGACTCTGCAAGACAGGGTTGAATTTGTCTATCATTTAATTTTTGAAGTCCCTTTCATAATTGATGACTTTGTTTTAGGACTCATAGATCTTCTGCATCTTCTTCTTATGCTCAGAGACTTCCATCTTGAGATAGTTAGCCTTTATACCTGTAATAGTTAAGATAGGCAAGGTATGGGATACAGTTTCCTTAACCAATGAGAATTAGGTAAGAACAGACTTCTTATGCTCCGTCATCTACTCCACAACCCGCATAAACCCTTGCACTCGCTCACCAACCTTAATAAGTCTCCTCAGTACCTCCTCAGACAGGAGAGATTTGGCAATTACAGCATCTATCTCCTCCTATATCCTAAGTGTTGGATATTTCTCTCTCCCTATCCTCCTTATCTCTCTAAGTAATTCATCTTGGTGGCTAAACTAGGGTTGATGTTGTTGGGTTTGTGGTTATGGTTGTGGTTGTTTAGTGTAAATCTTTTATATGGTTAGACCCTTATGAGGTGGTCCTTCCAATAGAAATGGAGTGTGAATAGGAGATCTAATAGGGAAAAGCAGTGATATTATTTCAAGGTTAGTTGTTTGGTTAGAGGTGGAGGTGTCTGGGTGATTTTAGTGAGAAGTAGATAAAGTGTGGGTTGGTTCTGGGATATAAAGTGAAGTGGTTGCATAGAGATGTAGGTGAAAGGGGAGTCTGGGTTGATTGCTCACTAGTCTAAGCTATAATAGATTTCTCAGCCAGCTGAGCTTCCTACACAACTACTTCTACATCATCCTCTTCTTCCTTATCCTCCAAATCACCAGCCTCTTCATTTATGACTACCTTCATCTTCTTGAAGATTCTTCTTCTCTTTTCTCTTCTCTCCACCTTAGCTTCCTTAGCAATTACTTTAACAACCTGCTGGTCTTCTTCTCCCCGCATATCAATTGCAAAATGGTTTGAGTTAACAGTCTCAACTTCAACACCATCCTTCTGCTCTTCCTCACTTTCAATGCCATCTAAAGCACCAATCATCTCTTCTACTGCTTCAGGAATGGACTTTTCTGGCAAAGTAGCTATGGCTTTCTTATAAGCTGCTTAAGCTCTATTCTTAGCAGTGAATTCCTCAGCCCTTCTCCTAATTTCCTCTTCCAAGTCCTCTTGCCTCTTCTTAATTCTTTCAGCTTATATAGCCTTCATTACCTCAGCTTCCTCAAGATTCTTGGAAACACCGGATAGCTTCTTAGCAACAAAATTCTTTCTAGGTTGACTAATAGAAGGTACATATACTGATGAAGCTACCTATTCTTCAGCTTTTCCTTGATCAAACCCTGCATCATCAACCTCCCTCTTTTTCAACCTTTTCATTGGAACATCTTCCCTCATTTCAGCCTTAATAACTTTTTCTTTTTCTATTTCCTTTGGGTTTAGCTGAGTTGAGCTTACTGGTTTAGTTCCCTTAAAGACTATAGATCTCTTAGGAATTGGAATATCAACTGAGTGAGAACTTGCTTTGTCAGCTCTTTTCCCTTCCTACTTGGAGTCTTTTTTGACCCCCTTCTTCTGTCTGCCTTGTACTCAGATTTGCCTTCCTGCTTCTCTCTAAGCTTGGTGATTTCTTCCAATTATTTTGCCATAAATGCTTCCAAAGTCTGATTCTTATCTCTAGGATAAATAGGCTTGAGTTGCATTTGAGTCTTGGGATCTTTAACTCTTACTTCCCCTTTCTTCAACCTAATGTACTTTCCCAGCTTGGATTTGTCCTTACAGCGAAGATTATGAAAATGAGCATTATTGAGCACCTTAGACTCAATAATTTGTACTCAATATTATTCCAGACTCCCCAACCTTCTAGATCTAGTTTGTAAGCTCTGTAAATCTCCATCACTAAATACCCAATCCCTTAACAGTTTCCTTCAGCTCATTATTCAACAAAATATCAAAGTTAATAGCATAAATTTCATCATATAAAATTATCCCCATACGAATAAGCAACAAATTTTTCACAATATTATCCACCACATCAGAAAATTGTTTAAAAGAATTAATAAATGGGTCATCAATCTCAACATCCAAAAATATGTTGTTTAGCTCACCATCTTCCTCTTCTTTTTTGGTTTTTAACAACCTTTTCGGAAAAAAAAATTGGAGGACAACAAATTTAGTAACTTTCAGATTTGATTAATTATTATCGCTAGTACTTATCTCCTTCTCAGAATCAACCTTTAAACTCGAGTCAAAATTATCACAAACGCTTACCCTAGACTCTAGGGTAATAGTTACGTTTTCAAATTTATCGTGAGATTGAAACTCACCTTGATCCTCCAACTTACTTAAAGTGGTAGCTATTTGACTCATCTGGATTTGCAAATTCTGAAACCTTAATTTTGTTCATTGTAGAAACTGAAGCAAATTTTCCACTATGATCATCATCATCTTCTCAAAAGTCATGGCTGAGTTGCTCCCTCGGTCAAACATGGTCATCAAAATAAATAAAATCAATTAATATTAATCCCCGGCAACGACGCCAAAATTTGATGGGTGTCGAATCCACCAAAAATAATTCCTATTACTCTATTGATTGGATTTTGTAGTTTTTGAGTAAGTAGGGTCGAATCCACATAGACTTAGAAATCAATTCTATTCAAATTAATAACCAGCAAAATTAAAATAAAAGTAAATAAGGGGGATTTAGAGATTGTTTACAATAAAAATATAAAAACTAAATCTAAACGATGAAAAATATAAATGAATAAAAACTCTTTTGATTAAGGATACTCTCAGCTTAATTACAATTGATCATAGGCATAAAAATAGATTTTTGAAATATCAATTAGTTAGTTATAACCATGAATAGCATAGTTAAATTCTTTTTCTAAATATGGGATTGCTTTTAGATAAGCTAAATCAAAAACTCTCGATTATCAGACGCACTTGCAAGAAGCAAACAAGATTTAATTGTCAAAAACCATTAAGTTTTGAAGAACCAACTTTAAACCAAAATTATGATGATCAAGCATAAATATTGATTTAAATCGAATAAACCCTGAAGACTTGTAAAAGAAATCGTTTGTTACAATTTTCCATTAAACTATGAACAACATAAATTTAATGAAAATAACAATTCATTATGATTCCAAAAACAACAATTGGTCAAATTGAAGAAATCAAAAGTATAATGAGAAAGATATTACCGGTTTAATCGAAAACTGAAATTAAAAAGAAAGATTAAGAGCAAGACTCACAACATGCAATTAGCCTTGATTATTCCTCAACCAAAAGATAAAAACTTAGCTACTCATAATTTGAAATAAAATAAAATTGTCATTGTAGAAGAAGAAGAACGTTGGCCACAAGACCAAGTTCCAAAATATGTTCTTATTAGTTCAACACTCCTCCCTATTTGTACTAAAATAAAATCTAATCTAAACAAGGAAAATATGTCCTCATTAAAATAAAAGACTAAATAAAAAGGTAGAGTTTTCCTAAATAACTAAAATGGTAAAGATAAAATAGGAAAAAGATGAAAGGAAATAAAATCTAAATTAAATCTAGAAGTCTTTGTCTTCAATTAGGAAATAAAAGCTCTTTAATTCTGATTTACTTCAATATCCCGAAAAATGCTTTTATAATCTCTCAATTTATCAAATTAGCCCAAATATCATTCCTAACCTAAATAAGCACAAAATCATCATAAAATCAGGAGCAATTCATTCAAATAATTAAATGAAATAGGCAGAAAATAAGCCAAATTTACGAGTGACCAAATTCCCCCACACTTGTCTTTTGCCTGTCCTCAAGCAAACAATAAAATCAAAAGAAGAAGGAACTTCATGAAATAAAAGACCCTAAACATTTTTGCAAAGGCTGACTTATTTTCACCAATATTTTGATAGAGAGCCTTTCAAAGCTACGGTAGTCCTATTGATAGATTTCCTTTTAAAAAGCATACAACCTTGCTCGAAAACTTAAACCCAAGAATTTTTACCAATTATAAACGTGAACATGTAGTTAATTGCTCTTAAAGTTGAGAGTTTACCTTAGCTTTCTATTTAGAGTTCTTTGTAGCCATAGGAAGATTTATTCCGTTCTTATATTGAAGTTATTGTACACTTTACTTGGTGGTGTCCCTAGACACTAGCCATAACATTTTTTTTTCTTTTTTTTCTTCTTTCTCTTCTTTTCTATAGCAAACTTTCTAAAAAATTTTATCTTTTTTTTATTTTGCTCTCTTTTTTTCCTCTCACTATGAAAGAGTCTTCACCCGATTGTTAGTCACAGTTTGCTCTTCCTCTAGCGGTCCTATCAAAGAGTCTTCACCTTGTTGTTAGCCGCGGTTTGCTCTTCCTCTAGCGATCCTATGAAAGAGTCTTCACCCGGTTGTTAGCCGCAGTTTGCTCTTTTCGTTTATTTTTGGAATTGACAAACAAAACTTAACCATCAAGATCAATGTTAGAGCTTATGTAAGGTCTCAATAAAGCTTCCATGTTACAAAGAATCTAAATATTGGCTAAGTTCAAGTTAAGCACATGCAAATTATACAAAACATGTTTCACTTTTCAATCATTCAGTCGAGGCTAAGCATCTTACAAAGCAACTTTCAGATTTCAATCAATTGGGCACCCTTTTCTTAAATTAGTTCTCGATATCAAAATATGGCTGGATAAGTCATAATTGGTACTTGTTTAATTAGTCCATTTAAGTGACATCCCTTTTACTCAAGTTGTGTTTATTGAGGACAATCAAAATTAAAACTAAGTGTAAAAAAATTCAAAAATTTCAGCAAAAATCCCCTCCCCCACACTTAAAACCATAAATGTCCCCATTTAAGTCAAAAAGGAAAATGAAAAGCAAATGACAAGGAAAGAATATACCTGGAAGTGAGGGAGGTGCAACGAGACAGTATATGGGTGCCACTGTTTGGGCTGAAAAAGCTAACAGATGGTGATGAGAGTGAAACGAGCTTAAAGACAATAGAAAATATTACACTTATACCCTTTGAAAAAAACAAAAATGAAAGCAAAAATAAAATAAAACTTTGAGTTGCCTCCCAAAAAGCGCATTTGTTTAATGTCTTTTAGCTCGACGTAGAATTTGTTGAACCGGTGTCCCACGGTAGTTTCTCTGAGTCAAGTTCTTCTATCCCCAATCCCTTAACAGTTTCCTGCAGCTCAATATTCAACAAAATATCAAAGTTAATAGCATCAATTTCATCATATAAAATTATCCCCACATCAGAAAATTGTTTAAAAGAATAAATAAATAGGTCATCAATCTCAACATCCAAAAATATATTCTTTAGCTCACCATCTTCCTCTTCTTTTTTGGTTTTTAACAACCTTTTCGGAAAAAAAAATTTGGCGGACTATAAATTTAGTAACTTTCAGATTTGATTCATTACTATCGTTAGTACTTATCTACTTCTCAGAATCAACCTTTAAACTCCAGTCCATATTATCACAGATGTTTAAACTAGACTCTAGGCTAACAGTTAAGTTTTCAAATTCATCATGAGATTGAAAGCTACCTTGATCCTCCAACTTACTTAAAGTGGTAGCTATTTGACTCATCTAGATTTGCAAATTCTGAAGCCATATTTCTGTTCGTTGTTGAAACTGAAGCAAATTTTCCACTATAAGCATCATCATCTCCTTAAGAGTCATGGCTGAGTTGTTCCCTCGATCAAAAATGGTCATCAAAACAAATAAAACCAATTAGTATTAGTCCCCGGCAACGGCGCCAAAATTTGACGGGTGTCGAATCCACCAAAAATAATTCCTATTACTCTATTGATTGGATTTTGTAATTTTTGAGTAAGTAGGGTCGAATCCACAAAGACTAATAAATCAATTCTATTCAAATTAATAACCAGCAAAATTAAAATAAAAGTAAATAAGGGGGGGTTTAGAGATTGGTTACAATAAAAATATAAAAACTAAATCTAAGGGATGAAAATATAAATGAATAAAAACAATTTCGATTAAGGATACTCCTAGCTTAATTACAATTGATCATATGCATAAAAATATTTTTTCGAAATATCAATCAGTTGGTTATAACCATGAACAGTATAGTTAAATTCTTTTTCTAAATATGGGATTACTTTTAGATAAGCTAAATAAGAAAACCATCAATTGTTAGACGCACTTGCAAGAAGCAGACAAGATTTCATCATCAAAAAGCATTAAGTTTTGACTAACCAAATTTAAACCAAAATTATCATGATCAAGCATAAATATTGATTTAAATAGAATAAACCACGAAGACTTGTAAAAGAAATCGTTTGTTACAATTTTTCACTAAACTACGAACAAAATAAATTTAATGAAAATAATAATTCATTATAATTCCAAAAACAACAATTGGCCAAATTGAAGAAATCAAAAGTATAATGAGAAAGATATTACCGGTTTAATCAAAAACGGAAATTTGAAAGAAAAATTAAGAGCAAGCCTCACAACATTGAATTAGCCTTAATTATTCCTCAACAGAAAGATAAAAACTTAGCTACTCATAATTTGAAATAAAAATAAAATTGTCATTTGAGAAGAAGAAGAACGTTGACCACAAGACCAAGTTCCAAAAGATGTTCTTATTAGTGCAACACTCCTACCTATTTATACTAAAATAAAATCTAATCTAAACAAGGAAAGATATCTTCATTAAAATGAAAGACTAAATAAAAAGGTAGAGTTTTCCTAAATAACTAAAAAGGTAAAGATAAAATAGGAAAAATATATAAAGGAATAAAGTCTAAATTAAATCTGAAAGTTTTTGTCTTCAATTAGGAAATAAAAGCGCTTTAATTCCGATTTGCTTCAATATCCCAAAAAATGCTTCTATAATCTCCCAACTTGCCAAATCAGCCCAATTATCTTTTATAACCTAAATAAGCACAAAATCATCATAAAATCATGAGCAAATCACTCAAATAATTAAATGAAATAGGCAGGAAACAAGTCAGATTTATGAGTTTTTAATATGCTTTGAAACCTTCAAAAATCTATGAAGAATGGCTAGAGGCCAGTTGATGGACATGCCCTCAGTTATGGCATAGATAAAAACTCTTTCAAACTTGGGACAACTACCTATAGAGGTAGTTTTAGGGATAGAGAACATTAAGGTTGTGAGTTCTCCTGCTTTGTAGCTAGCAGTTACTTCATAGTTCAGAGGAATATCTACATATTCCTCATCTCCTACTACTCTCATCTTCAAACCTCTTAGCTTCATTCCTAGGAGATTTGCGATTAGTCTAGGAGTTATATATACCTTCCACCCCATAATTAGAGTGATAAAATGATGTCCAAATCCTTTAACCAGATGAATTCTTTGAAAGAACCTTCTTACTATCTGCTCATAACACCCATTTAGGAGCTCAAAGAAACCTCTGAGATTGTGCTGACGTGTGCATTTTCCAAAGCAATCATCGCTAGAAAAACTTAGCATATCTATTGTGTTAAGCTCATCAATAATAGTGCCTTCCTTAGTCATCCACTCAATTGGCGAGTAAACAGTACCAGCGGGAATGCACACCTCTTCTCTATCCTTTAAACTATAGACAAATGTAGCCAGATGGTTTTGAGTAGGGTACTAGGTGTTATGCTTCTCATTCTTGGCAAGGAGATCCTTTTGAGAGCCAAAGGGTGAAGATTTGGCTGATGAACTTGCCATTGAAGAGCTTTGAAAGAAATAGAATTAGGGATTTAAGAAGAAGATTGCAAAAGGAAGTTTTGGGAAGTGTAAGGCTTTCTTTCTCCTTTATCTCTCCTTAAATAGTAAAAACTCTTCAAATTTTAACCTGCAAAGCTACATGGATGACTCGCATATAGTGATCGGAATTCAATGGTAAGATTGATCAACAGTTACTGTAAAGTTAATGATGACATAAATGATGGAGTACAAATGGTTGAATGTGGAACGTTTTACAACTTGCTACTATTTCTATCAAGTTTGATTTTGAAAAGAAACCGGTGACAATTTTAATGATGTGTCCAAAATTCAAGTGTGACGAAGAAATACTTAACCTAATTTAAAGGAGCCCTGAGTAGAAAGTAGGTCAGCTCTAGAATAGGTCAGCGGGAAAAACTCGTTTCTTCAAATTGGATTGGACATTCCAATTAATTCTCTCAGAATGTTGAATTGATCCTTTCTAATAGGCTTTATGAATATGTCAGATCGCTATTCTTCAATAGGGATGTAGATCAGCTTGACTTCTCTCTTTAGCACATGATCCCTTATGAAGTGATGTCTAATGTTGACATGCTTCATCCTACTATATTGAATTAGATTCTTGGACAGGTCAATTGCACTCTTGTTGTCACACATGACTTCATGACACTTTGACTTTATACCATAATCCTCTAATTGCTGCCTAATCCATAGCAGTTGTGCTACACAACTTCTTGCAGCCACATACTTAGCCTCAGCTATACTCAGTGCTACAAAAGTTTGCTTCTTGTTGTACCAAGTTACAAGGCAATCACCAACGAAATGATATCCACCAGTGGTGCTTTTCCTCTCTAGTTTGTCTCTTCTATAGTCAACATCAGTGTATCCTCTCAGAGTGAAATTTCCATTACTTGGATACTATAAACCTGCATCACTATATCCTAGAAAATACCTCAGAATTCTCTTAATAGTAGCTAAGTGAGATTCTCTACAGTCAGCTGTATCTTGCACAATAACATATATCATATTGAATGGCAGGCCTACTAGTACTTAAGTAAAGTAGAGAACCAATAATACCTCTGTAGAGATTACTCTCTATAGGTTTACCTTCCTCATCTTTTCTCAGAATTATGTCAGTGGCCATGAGTGTTGACATTGGCTTAGCTTTATCCATGTCAAACTTCTTGAGTACTTCTTTGTCATACTTTGCTTGGCTGATGACGATCCCATCATCACCTTTCTTGATTTGTAAACCAAGAAAGAAGTTAAGCTCTCCCATCATAGACATTTCAAATTCTTTATTCATTTGATGGTTGAACTCTTTGCATAGCTTCTCATTGGTTGCTCCAAAAATGATGTCATCAACATATATTTGGACTAGCAACACATCTTGATCCTTTCTCTTGATGAAAAGGGTTGTGTCTACCTTTCCTCTAACATAACTTTGCTGAGTAAAAAGTTAGTCAGTCTTTCATACCAAGCTTTTGGAGCTTGCTTCAATCCACAGAGAGCCTTCTTCAACTTGAAGACATGATCTGGATACTTTGGATCTTCAAAGCCTGGGGGTTGTCTAACACAGACTTCCTCTTGAATATAACCATTAAGAAATGCACTCTTAACATCCATTTGAAACAACTTAAAGTTCATACGAGATGCAAAGGCACACAGAGTTCTTATGGCTTCAAGTCTTGCTACTAGTGCAAAGGTTTCACCATAGTCAATGCCTTCTTGTTGATTGTAGCCTTGAACAAAAAGTTTGCCTTTTTTCGGACAACATTACCCGCTTCAGCTAGCTTGTTCTTGAAAACCCATTTAGTGCCAATGATTAACTTTCATTTGTGTTTCTCTACCAAATGCCAAACTTCATTTCTTCTGAATTGGTCTAGCTCTTCTTGCATTGCAATCATATAGTTATCATCAAACTCAACATCTTCAAACTTCTTGGCAATGATACAAATATTGAATGGCTCATAATTCCATTTAGCTAACCCCTAGTCAGTACTGGATTTTGTACACTATCAAGAATCTTATCAACTCGGTGTTCTGTTCTTACTCTAACAACTCTTGCTAGATTAGGATCATCTTGCTCAGCTACTGTCATTAGTTGAGCATCATCATCCTCACCAAAGTTGACGGATTGGTCCACATCAGGTTCATAAACATCTTTAATTAGAGTTGCATCAGAAATAACTATGTGATGACTTACTGATCCACTGATTGGAGCCTATACTTCTCCATCATCATTGGCTTCTTTATCTGCATTGTTAGTTTCATCGAAATCTACATGAATGGACTCCTCTAAAGTGCCAGTTCTCTTGATATACACTATGTATACCCTACTATGTGTTGAGTAACCCATAAAGATTCCTTCATCAGCCTTGGGATCAAATTTAGCAAAATGATCTTTTGTATTTAACATGAAGCATCTAAAACCAAAAGCCTCGAGATGACAAACCTTAGGCTTGCACCCCTTCCAAAGTTTATAAGGAGTTGTGTTCAAAACTAGGTGAATTAAAACCCTATTTAGAATGTAACAGGCTGTGTTAACAGCTTCTCCCTAAAAATACTTTGGTATGTTGTTATCACTCAGCATAGAACGACACATCTCTGCAATAGTGCGATTCTTTATCTCAACAACCCCATTTTGCTGAGGTGTGTGAGGAGCAGAAAAGTTATGGTCAATACCATGCTTAGAAAAGAATTCCTCAAACTGCCTATTTTCGAATTCTCTTCCACGGTCACTACAGATCTTAAGGTCTTTTTCATTCATGATCTGGGTAGCCAACCTAGAGAATGATTCAAATGTTTCATCTTTGCTTCCAAGTAAGATAACCAAAGTGAACCTGGTCAGATCATCTAAAATAACAAGGGTGCATTTCATACCACCAAGACTTGTGGGCAACATAAGCCCAAACAAAGTTAAATAAATAAAGTTCTTCCTAAATTGTTTCCTAAGTTAGCATGCTGAGCAGAGTCTGTCTTTTTCAAAGGATAGATTGGGCAAACCCCCAACAAGTTCTTTTCTAACTAATTTGGACAGATTGGTCATATTGATATGTCCTAATCTTCAGTGCCATAGCCATGAGTTTTCCGCTTTAGAAACTAAGCATATATCATTGGATCCAAGGGATAAATCAATCATATAAACATTATTAATTCCAGGAGCATAAAGAATAGTTTGGTCAAAGTTTCCATCAATGATTGAGCAACCTGCTAAGTCAAAAATAACTTTCATGCCTTTGTCACACAATTGAACAATGCTTAGCAAGTTGAACTTTAGGCCTTTTACAAGAGACACATTCTCAATTGAAGGCTTGACTCTTATAGTGCCATTGCCAATAATCTTTCCCTTTTAGTTGTCTCCAAAACTGACACTTCCATTCCTTTTGCACTCCAATGTGATGAATTGACTTTCATCACCAGTCATATGCCTCGATCATCCACTATCCAAATACCACATTCTTCTATCTTCAATGGATCTCAGGCTCACTTGTAAAACAGTTAAGTTTTCTTAGGTACTCATGCCTTTCATTTTCTAGGTCCTCCCTTATTAGTGGTGGTCACTTTAGACCAGTCATGCTCATCATAGTGACCATTTTTGTGTCTACACATGACAGTGGCATGTCCTAATTTTCACAAAAACAACATGCGTCCTTAGAATTGGACCTGCTCAATTTACCCTTTTGAGAAACCTTCTCAGAGTAGTGAATGTGGTTACTCTGAGTATTCCTATTTGGTTGAGAAGGGACCCACACCTTTTTTAAAGCTGTTAATATTTGCCTAATGAGCTTATTGTTATATCCATCATGGTACTCAGCTTTTTTCGTAAGGCATAAGATGTCAAGTGAGGTAGAGGAATTACAATCCTCTAGATCATCACACCTCCTCTAAAGTACTTTGATGTACTTGGCTGACTTCTTAGTCATATTAATAACATCATTAAGTATTGTAGTAAGTTCATCTATTGACAAAGGGGGTTTAGGATTTACCTCAGTTTGCTTTCCTTTGTCTTTACTCATATCGACTGACTAGTTAGCAGTAGAAGTAGTTGGTTGGTCAGCTGCGCCTGCATTTCCAATAAGTCACTTCCAATTACTTCCAGATCTCTTTAGCCATTTCACATCCTGAGACTCTTTTGAACTCAATTGTATCAAGAGCACAGTAAAGATAGATGATAGCAGCTACATTCTCTTTGAGTCTGATCAAATCTTAATTGTCCCATTCATCAGAATACTTTTCAACCCTTACTACATTATTCACAATGGAAGGGATGAATGGCCCTTCAACGATGGCCAACGAGGCAAACATGCTTTATGGCTGGATGAAATTCTTCATCCAATTCTTCTATTAAATGTAGTGCTCACCATTGAACATGAGAGGCCTGGTGACTTACATTCCTTTAGGAAGGATGTATGCTTAGGCTTTTCCATTGTATTCTCCTGCTTTATATGCCATGGTCTTTGTCTTGAGATTGCAAAATCTTTAGAATGAGAACTAACTCTAATACCACTTGTTCATCCCTATGCATATAACTCAATGAGTCAGAGGGAGGTGAATGACTCGCTACATAAAAATAGGGTACTTTTTTGCGATTGACTAAAAATAGGTCAATAGGCTGAGTAGAAGACTGAGAAAAACTTTAACAAAAGTAAAGAACACAAATATTTTATACTAGTTCGGCAACCTATGCTTACATCCAGTCCTAAGAGAGTGACTTAGCTTTAAACCACTAATCTCAACTCCTTTCCCCTAGGTGGAGAAGCCTATCACAGAGTGTCCCAATTTCAACTGAGTACCCTCCTCACTGTAATCACTCACCCGCGGAGCAGAATACCCTCTTCTACCAGCAACTCAATTAGAGTTCAAACAAGAGCTGGATTCGACTTACAGAAATGTTGATCTAGTTAGAATAATCAGATATTTCAAGATAATTGATCTATTCTAATCTCTCTTATTACAAAGCAAATTCTCGCTGAGTAGTTGCTTCTCAATTGAATTTCTTTAAAGCTAAGAAATTGATAGAGTTTAAGCTTCTTTAAAATTTAGGTGTATTCACAAAGTTCTAACTCCTGCCTTCCTGCTCCTTTTATAGTTGATATCAAGAATGTAGCTGTTGAACTTGCTTTGGCATCTTCTATATTTTTATAGCTCAACTATCCACCAGTTGCTTCTTTAAATTGATCCGTTGGGAGATGGAATCACACCGCTGTGAGATAGAAATCAATCTATTAGGAAACAGATTGAATTAGAGCTTCAAATTTGAATCCTTTATCGTTTGATGCTGGAAATCAGTTAGAGAGATTCTACGCTAACTTACTACGTATCATCATCCTATTCCTTCTGGTAATTTGATGAACTTACAGAGTCATGCATTTACAAGAGATACACGCTACTTTAATCCAATTTGACTTTATGTGCTTACAGCTTTTCTCTGGGAAAACTTTGTCTTTATCAGCGCTGGGCTTTTTATCTTTGTCGCGTCATTAATTCATTTTGTCTTTTGCATGACGTCTTTCATTAATGTCTGTAAAAGTGTTAGACAAAAAAGCAAGATTCCATTTTCTTTAAATGGAAAGGTCAGCCCAATTGATTAATCAAGATAACTCAGCAAAGATATATACTTATAAGCGCAATCAAAATATCAAGTACTGAGTGTATAGTGTTAAGTCAGCGGACTAAACACAACTCAGCTAAAAAAAACTCAGAGTTAAATCATAGCACTAGGTCAGCGGAGATTTATAATTCTACCTTTGAATTAAAATACTCAGATAAAACCATAGTTTAACTGATTTAACTTCATTATTAATTTAATTTCCTCATACTAATCTTAATTATTATGATCACAACTTTAAGGGCTTCTTAGTCAACCACTGAGTTAGTCTAACCAAGTGTGAGGTTCAACATAAGTATTTTAGGGAAGTTTGGAAGGCTTGTCAGGATGGCTCGAACAATGGATTACCACCTCTTTGATTGTTATATTTTGAAAGGAACTGCCACATCCATCAGGGAGAAGGTCATTCGAGACTTACATGGAGGAAGTTTGGCTAGTCATTTTGGGTGGAACAAAACATTTGAGGCGGTAAGTAGCTATTACTACTGACCTAAGATGAGAAAGGATGTGTCGACCATTGTTAAGAGATGCTTTATTTGTCAGATGGCCAAGGGTGGTTCATATAACACAGGCCTATATATGCCCTTGCCTGGCTCGATACTATTTAGGAGGATTTATCCATGGATTTTGTGTTGGGGTTACCAGGGACACAAAAAGGGCTAGACTCAATCTTTGTGGCGGTTGATAGATTCTCTAAGATGGCTCATTTTATTGCATGTAGAAAGACAAATGACACCTCAGCCATTGCTCAGTTGTTCTTCTGGGTGGTAGTGAGGTTGCATGGAGTGCCCAAGAGCATTGTATTAGATAGGGATACCAAGTTCCTAAGTCATTTTTGGAGGACTTTGTGGCAATTAATGGGGACAAAACTTAAGTTTAGTATAATAGCTCACCACTAGACGGACGGCCAGATGGAAGTGGTCAATCGCACCTTGGGAAATTTGTTGAGCAACATTTGTAAGGAGAATACCAAGACTTGGGATTTTATGATTGCGCAAGCCGAATTTGCTAACAATGGGGCAGTTCATTCAATGACTAGAAGATCTTCTTTTCAGCTTATGTACACTTGCGTGCCCAACCATTCCTTATATCTGGCTGGTGAACAGACAGCTGGACTACTCAACCAACCTACCGAGTGGATGGCTTGAGCTGAGGAGGCACGTGCTAATGTAAGGGCTCGAATTAGGAAGAAAAATGCCTAGGAGAAGGCAAAGGAGGATGACCGCTAGAAGGAATAATATGAGGACAGAGATTTAGTCCTTGTTTACTTAAGCAAGGAGAGGCTTGCTAATTCTATCCACAACAAGCTCAGACCGCGAAAGTATAGTCCCTTCTGAATTGTTAAGAAGATAAGTCCCAATGCTTACACTCCTGAATTGCCATTGTGGTTAGGAAAAATGCCTCCCTCATTCAACATCAAAGACTTATCTCTACAAGGAGGATACACCTCTACCCTACCCGGACAAGCCGTTAGTGTCCAACACTTTTAAAGATAGGGAGAATGATGAGGACATCGTGGGTCCTCCTAGAATGAAGATGTCTAGAACACTTAGGACGGTAGGAAGGTCCTCCTAGAATGAAGACATCTAGAACACTTAGGATGGTAGGAAGCACCAATTCGGTTGGAGCATTGAGGACATCTCGAAAGTGAGTCCCAGCTTAAGCATCTAACTTAGTATTTGAGGCATCTATAGACTAGCTGGTAGAAAGGCCGCCCAGACCAACAACCCTTGTAGAGCACAAGGAAGCTCCAAACACTGAGAAAGAAGACACACTGAGTAGAGGTCGTATCGAGCAACATGGATGGCTTGATTAACATTGGTTTTCTCATTTTGAATCTCTGATCACAGTAGAGATAAGATAACAAGTGGTGACGTGATTGACTAATCCAAGTGGAGAAGCTTCTATCCTTTTGTCAAATGTCCAATCACTAATTTTCTTGTATTATTTAATTGGTCCACTTGTAATATTGTATTTGGCAAGTTTCTTGTTTTTGGCTATAAAAGCCACACTTTTGTAAGAACCGGGATTATTATTTCAAACTATTAATACAATTTTAAGATTATTCCTCTCTTCTATAGGTTATCAAACCTTCAAGTTTTAGCTTGACAAGTTCTTAAGAAACCTAGTTTCTTGAAAGTTTAGCTTGCACCAGTGGTTCGGGCAGAGCTGTAGGGAGTTTAGTGTTGGGAATTGACAGTCACTTTGAACATGCATAACAAGCATGACGGAAATTCAAAATGTTGTCCCTTGTCCCTAGGAACTCCTACTAGTTGCATATAATTAATTAAATCCTTAACTAAATTAATTCTCTACCTAGGTTAGCATGCACAGGCTAGGCATACCATAACTCTAAGTTGTATCCTAGCATAAATATTCTACACCTAGCCTGTTATAACTCTAAGCTATGAACTATGCATAAAATAAACTAAGCATGCAAAATAACCTAAGCATAATTATTAAGTTTAAAAATGCTTAAAGAAAAAGACCTAATAATTAAAGAGAAAACTTACCAGTTTAAGCGTGCTTTGGCAGAACCTCTTTGCACAAGCCTCCAAGTGTAGGATAGCCTCTATGAGTATCAATATCAACCCCACCAACCAAAACCTCTAAATGAGGAAGAACTGCAGGGCTTTAAGTAGTTGCTAGACCACACTAAAACCCACCTAAAAATACTAACTAGAGGTGCCGCAAAATACTCGAGGCTCTTCAAAAGTATCAACTCAAGAAAGCTCAAGTTAAGAATAAGAAGAGAACTAGGTGTATTTGTAAAAGGGGAGGAGTGAGCCTATTTATAGGCATTGGGGAGCCAAAAGGCTCCCTCATTTCCTATGTGGGATGTGCATTTCCCACACGCGAGTTTGACCCTTGGGGCTTGGAGCCCTGCGGGTTGGCTCGCACGCCCAACGTTCTTGGCACGAAGCTGGGGTTGCAAGGAATCCCATGCTGGGCTTCTAGTCCTGCTATTGCAGCGTTATTGAGCTTAGTCTTATGGGCCTTTGCAAGTGCCACATTATTGCACTTACGAGCCCGCGATGAGGGCTTTCGCGCATGTTGCGATGCAACGTGTCATGTGTCTCGCAGTCCATTTTGTAGTCCAAAATGTCCAATACTCTTGGGTCAAAAAATTCCCTTTTGATCCTTTTTAAATATTTATATTTTATTTATGACCCTAATAAATTAGTTACCGGTCAAAATAAAATCTCTGGTCTAACTAGGTAATGGTCTAACCATTCTATATTTAATATTCTCGCAATAGACTAGGTCTATTAATTCTTTACTCAGTCGGATGCAAGTTCTATGTGTGTGTGAGCACAGGCTTTTTGATGACCCTCGGAATGATGATGACTTTTTGCTCTAACCTTTTAAGGTCTAGTTGTTCCATTCTTTTAGAATCGAATCGCGTTTGGCAAGTTCTTTGTTGATAAATTTATGCCTTTGACCGCTATTAATAATTAACTCGCGTTTAGATGAACCGTTTCCCTTCCTCGCGCGTAGCAATTTGTTTTGCAATTTTCTATAAAATTCAAAAATTTTCAGCAAGTCTCGTTTATATCGTTGGATTCTTGACTCTCCAAGCTTTTCGGAATGTCAAGAATTGCCTTAATCGAATAACTGTAGTGTGAGTTATGAGCATTCAAAGTCCGGCCCTTATCGGGCACCTTTTCTCCATTTTTTCCTGGCCGAGGCCCCCCGCTCCGGCGAGGCCGCATGGCTCACGAGGCCTGGTGCGGTCTCCCAAGCTTGGGAGACCGCGCCTGGGTCACCTCATGTGACGCGGCCTACCACGTCAAATGACGCGGACTAAGCCCTGTCGCGTCAGTAATGCGGCGTTGGCATGGAAACCCCATGTTCCTGCGTTTTCTCGGGTTTTTCTTGGCCACCAAGTCGGGTTTTGTGTTTTTTCCGTCAAATATTAACATTTGTTACATTTTGCACTTGAGAGGGTCTATAAAACCCCAAAGATCCTGATTTAGGGGACTTTTTGGCTGATTTTAAAAAAGAACTTCTGATTTGAGAGGTTAAGCATATTTAGGAAGAACAAGTCTTATAAAGTGGTGGAAATCCAATCATTTTAATTTCCTAAGCTTTATTAGGCTTCATTCTTTAGTCTAAAAAGCTAAAATCAATTAGAAATCTTTGGTAAATTTGATTTAAATAGGATTTAAGGACTTTTCCTTACAAATCACTAAATCCCTTGCTAAATTGGTCACTGTTTCGTCGGGTTTCATCATAAATCCATAACAAAGCTTGCCAAACGTTCGGTTCAAGTCTCGAGGGTGGATTCACGGCCTTTAGGTAACTTTTTGAGTTCCAATCTATTTCATTTAGCTATTTATTGTCTTTTGCTGTGTTTTGGTTGGTTTTTCGGGCATTTGGCCCTTATTTTTGTCTTTTTTATGATTTTCCTGCGAAACTCCGACTGACTATTCCAGCAAACGTCAAGCCGCCTGAGCGACGTGGCTGGCCAACTCAATGAGTCGGCCTACCACTTCGCTCAGTTGGCCTACGTGTCGTTCAAGTGGCCAATCGTTGTTTCACGGGATTTTCTGGGTTCTTTTCCCCCAAACTGAAAAACCAAACTTATTTTAACATTTTAAGTCCGAATCTACCATAATAATGTGGGAAACAACTTGAAGTGTCAGTAATCTTGGGTTTTCATGCACAAAAATGTCGATTCTGGCTTGTTTAGACACTTTTTCCAGCAGACCACTTCGGTGAGGCAAAGGCCGACTGAGTGTCATCTAGGCCACCTCATCAAGTTGGCCTACGATGTCACTGAGTCGGCCTACCAACTCACTAAGTCGGCCTACTGGTAAAAAGTGTCCAGATGGTCCCTGTTCGTTTTATTTTGTGTTTTTGGCTCTATTTTGTCGTTTTAATGCGTTTTCAGCTCCGATTTTCACCCAAACAAATCTCCAAAAATCACAAATAATCTGATATTAAGTAAATTAATTTTTAATCTACTGAAACTATTTTGTTAATTATTAAATTGGTTAAATGTCCATTTAATGGCTTGAAAATGGGTTTTCCACCTAATAAATCTAAATAAATCCTTTTCCAACAATTAAAAATCCCAAAATATTTTCTGAAATTTTCTTCACATATTTTTAGGTTGTTTGGCTTATTTAATTAATTTTTAGGTTGTTTATATGCTTATTTAAATACCGAAAAATTGTGTTTTGGTCCCGAAAAATAAAAAAATTATGTTTTCTCCGCATTATGTGTTTATTTTCTGCCATTTATTTATTCATGTTTTATCTATTATTATTCGCATATACCTTTTGCCCCGTTTGGAGCCGGGTCCGAGTCGGTAAGCTCCGTTAAACCCGGTTTCGCCCGTTTATTTATATATCACTTTATTTATTTTCTCGCATTAGAAAAATGTATTGGTATTTGTAAAGTCTTGTAATAATTATTTTATTTTCTTTATTTACCGCTTTTCATGTGATGTATGGCATATAAATCAAAAACTCCAAACTATAATCGGATTTAAATCGCGTAAGAACCGAAGTCGCATTTATTAAAATAAATGGCTTGATTTAAAAATCGAAAAGTAAGCAACATCATCCAGACTTGGAATCTCTATTTTAAGGTACGGTCCAACCACCCGGTGGGAATATCGTACCCAAATTCCCGGTGGTGGTTAACCGAGTGGTGACTCTATCTTAAAATGCAGGATTTTAAGTCTCGTATCCCTTAACGCTTAAATCGAATTAAATTTCAATTTCAACATCGCTTTCATTATCCGTTTTTATCATGCTAAAATAAGGACTATCCATTAGCACGCTTCACAGTGCTCGTTGTTTTTCCGCCCCCCGCAAAAAGCATCTCATGCGAACCTCGCAGGCGGGAAATTGGTCGCTAGCTCACAGTGTGTGACTTTATAGGATCCTGAAGTATTGAGGTATTAAGGCTTAACCGATCCTTGTTCTGTAGGAATAATTGGCTCCAGATTCTAGACCGTAATTAGAACTCAATTATCTTAAGCGACTATAGTACGCCTCTAGCAAGGGTCCACCATCCTCCATTATTCGGAACGTCATTTGTGCTTATGACTTAATCCTGGTTAAGTCAATAGTTTTCCAATGTGATGAACTCCTTTCATTCTTTAATATTCATGCCATCTAGTTTATTGGTTTCGGTTAAAGTGTTAACCCGCTAACAGCAAGTTTGCTCCAAGCTATCCCAGTTATTTACTTGTTACCAAAGTATATTGCTTTTTACCATAATGTGTCTGACTAGAAACTATTTCTATCAAACGGATACTCTGATCAGAAGTTTATAGTAATCATCACTTCAACGAGTGGCCATGTTTAACTCCTTAATATATCCGGAGTGATGGATTCTTTCTGACTACTTAGCTTACCAATGTGTTGTCAACACTATACCTGTAATCACCTATGGAACCATAAATTAATGAGTGGATAGGTATTACCCAAAGTATAACAATAGTACCACACAAGACAACTAGTATCTCAAGTATGAGGATATTCGTAAAGCTACTGCATAAAGACAAACACTAACACTATAGCATATTTACCAAGTGTTTATCTTATTGCGGTCTCCAATATATCTATCAGATATATCCATGTGTCTAACTTAAGGCACCATGTTCAGTCTTAGGAGATTAATTGCTTGGAACCATTCCAAGAAAGTTGACAACATGCTAGTCTTACTATTTCATCAATATCCTTTCTTGATGAAACTATGACTAGGGATAATTTAGTCATAATCATAATTGCACATAAAGTAGATCTCACTAAACATAGTCCAACTATGATATCTCTCTTCACGCTATGATATTTCAAAGACTTTTGTACACAGATATCAATGAATATATTTTAACCAGTCATAATATATATGAACACATCGATATAATTGAAAGATTAAATGTCCTTATTAATTAAATAAATTATTCATACTAATGAGTAGTTAAAATATATCGCACTAATTGCCTTAAGGGCATACATCATATCTAACATGTTGGACGGTCTCTCATTGGCATGGGAACGTGGCTACCTTAAGGTGATTGTAGAAGTCGATAGTAAATGGGGACATGAGTCATTACACAAGTCAATTGTTGAACTTAGCGAGACTTATATTCTTATATAGGGAATTAAACAGTTGATGCTTGAGGAATGGGAGGTAGTGGTTAAGCATAACTATCGAGAAAAAAATCATTGTGCGAAGTGAATGGCAAGTTTAGCGGCTTCTTTGGTTATAGAAATTCATAGCTTTGATGAACCGGCAATGAGAATTATCGAGTTAATGCTCCAAGACATGGCTGGAGATAGTTTCCTGATGGGTATTGAATACAGCAAAAATAAATCCCTGCAGAAAACAAACTAGTAGTTAGTTGCGAGCAGAGGTCGATCCCTCAGGGAATGGCATTTAATAATAATATTTTCACTAGATGACCAACAGCGTGACCTAGAAGTGATCTATTTGGGAATTCGAAGATTAAAACTAAGTAATGTAGGAATAAAATCAATGAAATACAATGACTCAACCAAAGTAGAGTAAGATTGAATATCATGGTAATCACAGGACAAGAAACTAATTGCACCGGGACCTAGGTTTAGTTATACTAGCACTCGTGCACCATACAGTACTAGCAACTCTTCCTTATTAAGTATAGAGACCGGACTTCGCACCATGACCTCCCTCTTACTCACCGTGTCTCTTGACTTCATGCTAGAGAGCTCAGTGATGAAAAGTAATATAAATTAGAAAAGCCTAAACCCTTACCGACAGGTAGTGAAGCACTCCCAACAGGCCTAAGATTACCTTTCTCCAGTCTCGGTGGAGACTGTTGTCACTTTATCCCTTTTCTAGCACAATTACGGATGCAAGAATTAAGATTAATAATAATCATAGAGACTTGCAAAATGGTTGGCCAAACCACACAGGTAGACTAAATGACACTCTTACCATAGAACCCTTGAAGTACCAATATTGGTAAATAGGTCGTCGCGCGGATTTTTGAATTCAATTGTGGTCCTTGCGCCATTCAAACTCAGCCTCGACCCTTACTTGTCAAGTCATACGGAAATTAGCTAAACATGACTGAATTTAAAAGTGCAGAAATGTAAAGAGACTTAAAGTAAAGCATGTGAAATCGAAACGAAACTGAAAAGCGATTGAACTGAAATAAACTTGCAATTAATTGAAAAGAGAGTATTTAAAAATAAAACTAATCTAAAGAATAATGAACTAAATCTAAACTAAGCTTAGGTAGTGGATTGTGGCTTTATTGGATGAATGTGCCGGCCTTGGTATATATAGGGAGTCTTGCCTCTTGCTTCCTCTTTAGAGTGGAATAGGACTCTTATGTTATTGCTTGATTAGGTATCTTTGCATTTATCTTGTAGGATTCATTTCCTTTTAGTCTTTATCTTCAAATGGTAGTAAACTCCCTTCCTTTATAGAATTAGGAAAGAGATTAAACTTCTTCCTTAAATTGGGCTCTTCCTGAATAGGATTTTGTCCGAATTAAGTGTCTCCTAGATCTGAAAATTTGCATGACTTGGTATTGATGTCATCTTGGTCATTCTGGAATGCTTCTGGGATAACCGGGACCAGCTATTGCTCTCACCGTCTGCATCACGACCTCAGTGAAAGGCTCTTTAGGAAGTCCTTGAGTGACAAGGATTCCTCTTTAAGATAAAGGAAGGAATTAATCAACATAATTCATGCCACTTTCTCAATTAGGATCTGATCATATTTGACTTTTGATTTCTGCTCATAAATCTTGCCATATCATTGGGACCTCATCAGTCGTAGTGAACACACCATAATCTCGGTGACTGGTAACTTTTCAGCGAGACTTCCTATTTTCATTTCTTCTTACTTTCTTGAAGGCTTTCAGGTCACCAGGACTAGATTAGTCTCGGTGCGTTCATCGGGAGTCTCCTTAATTACTCGTGTTCTGCCCATAAATGCCTCTTTTCTCCAAATTGCCTTGAAAACATGAAAAGATAGAAAATGAAGTAATAGTGGCCAAAAAGACTAAAAGCATGGTCTCAATGATATAGAAATAAGCACAAATACATGTTGAAAATACAACTCATCATTTCCCGCGGCTTGGCCGGAGCTCGTTTCACTCTTTGTTTGTATTCTTTACTCTTTGTCTATAAAAAAATCATTTGTCTAAATAGAAGAAACATATCAATTACATGTATATATTTTCTATTGGTTTTTTATTTTGTTTACTTTTTAGATTTTCCATTCATATAATGTGCTTGTTTTAATATAATTAATGGAAAATATTTATTCTTACTTCGAGTCGGTGTTTAACCTAAAAATACCCACAAATCACTTGCTAGTATTTAGTCGGTTTGTTTTATGCATTGGGATCGAATACAAACTGACCTTATTTCCAAGTTTTACTTTTTGGTTGGTTCAACACCGACTCGAGATACCTACTTAAGACTAGGCAATGGAGTTGCTAGTTGTGCTCTCGATCAAAACCGACTCTAAGGCTTTACATAAATCAACTCTATTGCATAAAGGAAACCGACCCTATTTCTTCGAAGGGTTTTGGTCGTATTTACCCAAATGTAAAACTAGGCAATGGGGTCACCAGCTTTGCTCTTGGTTGAAAACGACCCTATTTCTCAAAAGGGTTTTGGCCGGATATCAACCCAAATGTAAAACTTGGCAATGGGTCGACAACTCTAGATATCTCTAGTTTGACATATAATGCATGGAACTGGTGTCTTCTGGACTATGAATCAGAACTTGATAGATAAAATTCACTACAAGATAAATGGCCTCTAGCAACAACAGCAAAGTATTGCCTAAAGTGCCAAAAAAGTCACAAAAGATGAAATCGCAACGCTTTTGCCAAAAACAAAGGGTTGGTATTTTTCTCCTTGCTAAAAGTAGTATAGGTGACACTTGGGGTATTTCTTGCAACTCACGGAAAAGAGTTGCCTAAAGCACCTTTTGTGACGCTTTACACACATAGGCAACTCACGTAGTGAGTTGCAAAAAATCTGTCGGTGGTTACGGTTAACAACCCATTTGGTTCACACTAGCAACGTTTTGTAATGCATTTGCAATACTTATTAAATAACAGTTTAGCATGCCACTACAACTCCTTTGAACACATTTGCAACTCTTTTTATTTATAAATATAAATGTTTTGACTTAATAATTTGGTTTGTAGCAACTTATATTTAATGTATTTGCAACACTTCTTTTAATAATTGAAATAACAATAAAATCAATATTTCAATACAATATTCTCAAATTCAATATTCAATACAAAAGAATTCAATATTGTATAATTAATACATAATACATTATTTTAATTAAATCCAAATACAAAAGAGATAAACCAAAAAATACACAATACTTTATAAACTAAAAAAAACTATACTTAAAGTATTTCTCATCTATCTTTTGAGAAATTTTCCACCACCATTCTTTCTTCAACATTTTTGTGTAGACCCTTGCGCTCTATCAACTTTTCCTCGTCCACAGTCCAAAAACCATCCATTGTTAAGTCAGTAGATCAATACTCAACATTGTCCATAAGAAAAAAATACTATTAGAATGAGTATATTTATTAACATTTTGTCAAGAATTGAACCTAGACAGATCTGTAACTTCAGAATTTAGAGGAAAATGGGGATTGAGGAGAAGAAAGGGATGAGATATTAGAGGAATATTAGATGAGAGAAGAATATTAGGGAGAGAATAGCAAAATATGCTACTGATATGTTTTTCATTGATATCTGATATTGCTGAATACAATCCTTTAAATAGAGATATTTCTACTGGCTATAAGGACAGCTCACACAACAGTCCAAAATAGCTAAACTAATTCTATCCATATACGTGACACATTTCAATCTCTTTTAAAAACAAAGACACTTCAAAATTCCTTTCAATTTTATTGCACAGGAAAACCTAATTGAAAATATCCAGAAGTACAAAGAATTGAAAAGGAGAAGAGATGATTACTTGAGAGTTGTTCAACCTATTCAGGAGTGAGCCTAGCAGAAAAACCGCTGGCAGCCGTCTTGTAGCTGTAAATTAGAGCATCCTTGGCAGCCTCATCACTTCAATTCAAAAAATAAATTACAATCAGCTAAAGGCAACTTGAAAATCTGTACCAAAATCGAGGAGAAAGATTAAAGACAGTGAAAAGACATTAACAATGATAAGAACAATTTATGCTCATTTGACATAAAACACAGAAAACATTTGAAGGATGAGCAAGCAAATTCTAGCCCACAGTGGTGCCAAATCACCCTATCAGTGGTTCACATAATTGCTCTGTCATTCCCACTATCATTGGCATATCTCCAATTAGAAAAACATTTTTACCATATCAATGCAGCCATATCCAGTTACCGTGTCTAAGATTTATTATTGATATATAACCACCTAAGTTAACCGATCATCTTAATAAAAACCCTAATCATTTCCATCATGACTCTCACAACGTACTCATATTGCAATAATGCTTCAATTGTATTTGTAACCATTTCAATTATTTCTATCATCCAATTTCACAAACTGATTACTAAAAACAAAAACAGAAATCTTAAAACGAAAAAGAAATACACATTTAATCATTTATCATTCTAATATTCACCAAATTAGATTCTCCATAAAACTCAAAAAAAAATCATCATTTGTTGATAAACTACAACCAAAGAGTCTTAACAGTGATAATCTCAAGAATAAAGATCCAAAAAGTAATACCATTTAGATGGCTACAGCCTTCAATTCAAATTTTTCCTATCATTCATGTAGAGTGCCCAAGATATCCTCATCCCTATACAAATAAAACCTGCACAAAACTCCCCAAACAAATCACAATTATTCAAAACAAATTCACATAAACTGAACTTGCTAAAAGAGTAGCAATTAGTAGAGATACTCCTTGTCAGCAAGCTTGACTTGAGTACCACCATACTCGGGCAAAAGCACAATCACCTTCCTTAACAGAAGTAGGAATAGTTTGCCTTCACTAGTTCTCAATCCAGGGCCAACAGAGATCACTTTCATCGAATTCAGCTTTTATAACCAATCACAAACAAATACAATGCATCCACTACAGAGAAAACGGAGATCGGAAAGGCTAATCATACCTCGGAAAGGCTAATGTTTTTAGTCTACAATAAAAATAGGAACTGGCAATATGTTAACTATGGATAATAATGGAGCATATGTAATATCGTTTGAAAATTCAAGCATAACAAGGACTTTTTTATATTTTCACTGAAGCAGAAATTAGAAACTGCGAAGATACCAAAGCAAAATTAATCAGCAGAAATACCTTATGTTATTCTAAAATTAAAAACGCATAACTCATTCTCAGCGAACTTGTGCAATTATTTGCAATCTAAATAACAAACTTGTGTTATTTTAGCAATTTAAATAACAAACATGTGCTAATTTTTGCAAGTTTAGAGTCAAGTACTACTACATAATGCATATGCTTCCTTAACTACCCATAAAAGAGAAGTCCAACACTCGTAAATAGGACCTATGGACTGAACTAATTAAAATTGAAATAAGAAACGACACAAGAGAAAGAGAGTTAAGAGACCCATATGAGTGAGTGAACAGATAGAAATTTCAGAGTACAGATTACAAATAAATGAACAAATAGATAAACAGGAGCTAAGAAGTTTTGCGAAAAAATATATGCACAATAGTTTATAGCTGGTGACAATCCAAAAGAACAGTGAACTCCAAGAAACCAAGCATATGTAACTATCAAGATAGTACAAAAATAAACTAGTCGCACATCATATATGTGCAATTTGCCATAGTATCGAGAATATACTAAGAATTAACCAGAAATTACTCCATATATCCAAATTAGGTTGATCTAATGGGGTTATCATTACCTTTACCTAAATTTTCAAGCCAATTCGAACACAAAAAGTTGAGAAAAGCTATTCCAAATCAACTCGACAAAAGAAAAGGCGAGAAAACAACAGTGGAGAAAATTGCCCCCATTGAACAGTAAGTGACTCGTAATCCCAGTACTCCTTGGGCCGGGTGACATCAATGTCGGGATAAACCCTAGCTTTGGATGAGGCGCCGGGTCGCCGAATGGTTTGCGATCTTACGCGCCAGCGTGTCGATCAAAGGAGGCAAATGCTTGAAGGGGTGGAGGCGGACAGAGGGATGTTCCTCCTGTCGATGCCTCAGGTGAGATAGAGAAGCAGAGCTTGTGAATGAAATAAAGGAGGCTGAACGGAAGGAGAAGTGGGAGGCGACAGCAGCGGCTCACCATAGCTGAAGGTGTGAGGAGGTGGAATTCGGCGGAGTGGAAGTGAAGAAGAAAATCGAAAGAGGAGCTGAGGGCGTAAGGTAAGGATAAGAGATTATTTAGAATTTTAATAATTTTAATTCCTCCCTCCATTTTTAAAAGTACGAACGTGTTAGTTTTTTTTTTTTAAATTTATATTTTAAAATTTTAATATATTTTTTATTATATTTTTTTAATTTATTCTTATATTAATTAGAAGAGAGATAATTGATTATAAGTAATAATGAAAAAAAATAGAATTTCTATATAAAGTATGAAGGATAAATTAATCATTTTAACAGTGTAATAAATATTTCATTAATTTTAATAATTTAATTAGAATGTCAAACTTTTAAAGATACAGAGAGTAATAATTTGAATATTTATGAAAATATTTTTAAAAATAATATTATTTAGTTTTTACAATTTTTATTTTCCATTTTTCTTAATTTTTTACTTTATTTTAAATATTTAATTATGTCTAGTTTATATATATATATATATATATATATATATATATATATATATATAGAGATTACTTTTATTTAAATAATATAAAATAATTTATATAATATAATTTTATTTTTAAAAAAGTTTTGAAAATATTTGATAGACTATATAAAATAACATTAAATATTATTTATAGTTAACAATATAAAAATACTTAAATTAATAATTTTTGTTGGTAAAATTATAGTTATATAAAAATAGTAACATTCATATAGGAACTAATGATAAAATGTATCATTAATTAAAAAATTAATTAATATATATAATTTGAGCAAATAAATTAACCATAATAATAATAGTATTATTAATTATTAAATGAAATCAATAATTATTAGTCTTACTAATAATAATAGGTATTAATATTATTAATAATATTCAATAATTAAGAAAATATTTATAAAAATTGTAATATATACTTGTACTCTAAAAAATCAGAGCCATCCATTTTTAAATGGATGACTTTGATTAAGGAATCCTTTTCATGTTTAAGCTTTTAATATATAGCTAATGTTTAATTTTATTTTTTATTATTTAATATTGATGAATAATTTAAATAAATTCAAAAATAGTACTGAAAATAATATAGTCAATTAATATAATTAATTAAATTATTTTCTTAATTTAATTTTCCATTTTTTTTAAATTTTCACTTTTTTATTCCATATATTATAGCCTAGGATTTGAGGTTTGAGGTTTAGGATTTGGGATTTATATTTTGGGGTTTGGGGTTTCGAATTTGGGCTTTGGATTTAGGGTAACCATATGTCTATTTAGAGTTTTCATATTTTTTTATCAATAATTAAAATAAATATGAAAATATTTTTAAAAAATAATATTATTCTATTTTAAAATCTTTTATTTTCCATTTTTTTTCAAAATTTTCACTTTTTTTGAAATGTACTCCGATTGTATTATGCTCATACAAAAAAAATGTTGTTCAATTTTGTCAAGTCCATAATAATAATTAAGTTCTTCTTCTTCTTATTATTATTATTATTATCATCATCATCATCATCATCATCATCATATTGACAAGTATTTCTATGATAAGGTTTTAATTTTATTTTAAAATAATATAAATTAAATTAAATGACATACAGAGAAAAATAATTTTATTTTTTAAAAGTTAAGAAAATATTTATAAAAAATATTTATTACTGTAGTTAACTAAAATATATAAGCAATAAATATTTATTATGAGGATTCAGGGTTTAGAGTTTGGGGTTTAGGGTTTAGTGTTCATGGTAACTTTCTTATACTTTTCCTATACCTTTTATATAATTTTTTTTATATAACTTATTACGTTCCTGTAATTTTTTTCTATATCTTTCCTAAATCATTAATATAACTATTAAACAAATTATGACTTTCTTATACCTTTACTATGACTTTTATATAACTTTTTGAATAATATATTATTTCCCTATACTTTATACAATGTTTTAAATAACATATAACTTTTAAATATCATTCTTATACATTTTTTATATTTTTTATACAACTTAATATATAACCTATAACTTTCATATACCTTTTATATAACTTTTCAAATAATATACAACTTGCTAATAAGTTCTTCTACATTTATACAACATTTCAAATAACTTACAACTTTCTCACACATTTCTTATAAGTTCTTCTACATTTATACATCTATCCCCATTTTATACCTTTTATCACATTTTTCTATAATATTTGTTTGGCAACTCTTTATAAAAGTGTAAAGTGTTGCATTATATTGTTTTAGAATTCTTTCCTGCCTATTCCCCTATTTCCCGTCTATTCCCCTAATGTTCACCCTACTTTCTTGCATCGCTTATTAAAAGATTTGTCTAAAACACACTTTTTCATGTTATAGCAACTATTAACCAACTTTTCCAAAAGCTTCACTACAAATCCATTTTTTCATCACTTTTGCAACGTTTTTGAGGCAACCCTTGGCCTTTCTGTTGCGACAAGCTATCTATCTTGTAGTGATTTGACTTACAGAATAGTTGGTGAAACATATAGTTTCTATAAACCAAATAAGCACTATTGTAAGATAAGGATTTTACCATCTCGCATTATACCAAGTACATTGTTGTTTAACTTGGTTTTGCGCAAATATAGGCATACATGTGTCTGGTCTTTCATAAGTGCTCTAGAGATAACACCAATATTTTATCCTATGGAAGCGTCCTCACTTCACACTTACATAGGTGATTTCAGCAAGTGTGTATTGCACTTTATACACCAATCATAAGTGCTATGAAATTCATTAAGAGTCCTTTTGACTCAACCTCTCGAGATATGCAACATTGCACTTTTCACACAGCTAGGATTAGGACAATATTTATATAGTGCTAGCAAAACTAACAATTTAGGATCTCCACTCATGTAGGTCAGGTTCCCACCTTTGCTAATTTTGAATGGGATGTATAAAAATTAAATTTCTTTTTCAAAAGTTTATTTCTCAAATATTTAGTCACATAATTTCGCTAAAATCACTCTTGACCCATATGGACTAAATTCCATCTCAATATTATGCCTCAAAGGTATAAGTATGTTTTGCCATTATAGGTCTTATTTCTCAAAACATTTATCGCATTCTCAAAACATATATTGCATCTTTGCACTCTTAATATATTTTGCAATCTTAGTACATTGAATGTGTTGAAGAAACACTTACTAAGAAGGCTTTTAACCACTTAGTCTCATTTTATTCCAACTCTCAAGCAACTAACTCTTACCATAGCTTGCTTAGTTGGTTTTCATGTTATTGTTCCACCACCAAACGTGAGAACATAACCACTAATGAATTTCTTCACATATGAATCAAACATTCACTCAACGTCAATGTTTCACTCGAGAACAACGAGAAATTCACTAATGAATTTCTTCTCATATGAATCAAAGATCCACTCAACATCATTGTTCCCCTCAAGAATAATTGAAAATTCATTATATCATAATTCATGGAACCTGTCATTATTTCATAAGCCCTAATATGGCTTCTCAATTATCATCATTTTATTTATTTGTATATTTACTCACACAACATGTGTTATTTCTAAACATGTGAAATTCACAATTGCAAAAAACTACCAATAATTTGTGCTTCTTCGATTAAACCACTAGATCATAATAATTTCCCTTTTTATTGAGTATTGGAATCATAAGGGATACTCATATGATTTATATCATAAAACTCAAACTTCTTAAAAGTTTCTCAACATAGTATTCTTGTGCTAGCAAGAGACTCTCATTCATCCTTATGATTCTCTTACTCAATATCACATTGGCTTCTCTTATGTCTTTCATGAAAAACATTGAGGACAAGATTATCTTTATTTTATTGACAATATCAATACTCGGAATAAAGATACCTATATCATCCACATATAATCGCACATATACCATTTATCACTTTAGTATATGTTGGGAACTAACAGTCAGATTGAACATGCATAACAGGCATGGCGGAAATTCAAAATTTTGTCCCTGTCCCCAGGAACTCCTATTAGTTGCATATAAATTAAAAAAAACCTTATCTAAATAATTCTCTACCTAGGTTAGCATGCAAAAGGGCTAGGCATACCATAATTTAAAATTATATCCTAGCATGTATATTTTATGCTAAGCATGTTATAACTCTAAGCTATAATCTAAGCATGTTATAGCTCTAAGCTATAACCTAAGCATGTTACAACTCTAAGTTATAACCTAAGCATAAAATAAACTAAGCATGCAAAACAACCTAAGCATATTATTAAGTCTAAAAACGCTTAAAGAAAAAGACCTAATAATAAAAGGGAAAGAAAAGGAACTTACCAGTTGAAGCGTGCTTTAGCAGAACCTTCTTGCACAAGCCTCCAAGCGTAGGATAGCCTCTATGAGTATCCACACGAACTCCACCAACCAAAACCTCCCCAGGAGGAAGAACTAAGAAGCCTTGAGTAGTTGCTAGACCACTCCTGAAGCCTCACTTGAAAATATATACTCAAGGTGCTCGAATAAATTCAAGCTCCTCATAAAGAACTTGCTCAAAGACCCGAGAGAAAAATATCTCGCTTAGGATTTATACTCTGAGCTATGGTACAGTTTGAAAGGAGCATGGGGCAGCCAATATATAGTCTTGGGGAGCAAAATTTTGCTCCCCATAAGCAATGTAGGATGGGAGTTTGGAGTAAAACTCCTATCCCACGCGAGTTGCACACGCGGACATGCAGCATGCTATGCACGCTGCATGTAGTAGCTGCAAGGCAAGCCCTTGCGATCTTGCCTTGGATGCGAGCTGGGCCTCGTAGCCCATGCCGCGAGCCTAGGTTGCGGTGCCCTTCACGGGCCGCCTTTGTGCAGCCCATGAACATGGGCTGCCCGAACACCGTGCACCTTTTGGTGTACTCCGTGCAACTGAACTTGTACAAAATATTTCATACTTTTCAGTTTTAACTCACCAATGCAAAATTCCCATTTTAATCCTTTCAAATAAATATTTATTTTCAACCCTAATAAATTAGTTACCAGTCAAAATAAATTTCTTGGTTCAACCAAAATTGATCTAATAAATTATAATTTATTTATGACTTTAATTAATTAGTTACTGGTCAAAATAAATTCCTGGGTTTATCCAAAATTGATCTAATCAAGTTTAACCAATCAAATAATAATCCAATTATTATTTATTCTATATTTTCGTAATAGAATAAATCTATTAGTTCTTTACTTAGTCCGTTGAAGGTCCAATGTGTGTGACCTTATAGGATCTCGAAGTATTGAGTTGTTAAAGCTTAACCAACCCTAGTTCTAATGGAACCATTGGCTCGATGCTCTAGACCGTGAATAAAACTCGATTACCTCAAACGACTGTAGTACTCCTCTAGCAAGGGTCTACCATCCCCCATTACTCGGAACGTCAATTCTGCTTATGACTTAATCCCGGTTAATGCAATGGTTATCCAGTGAGATATATTCCTTCCACTCTTTAATATTAGTACCATCTAGTTTATAGGGTTCGGTTAAAGTGTTAACCCACTAATAGCGAAGTTGCTCCAAGCTATCCCAGTTATTTACTTGTTCCCGAATTATATTGCCTTTTACCATATTGTGTTTGACTAGAAACCATTTCTACCAAACACATACTCTGATCAGAGGTTTATGGCAATCATCACTTCAACAAGTGGCTAGGTATAACTCCTTAATATATCCGGAGTGATGGATTCTTTTCGACTACTCCGCTTACCAATGTGCTATCATCATTATATCCCTAATCTCCCCGTAACTCCCTAAACTAATGAGTGTATAGTAATGACCTAAAGTATAGCAATAGTACCACACAAGGTAACTAGTATCTCAAGTACGAGGACATTCGCAAAGCTTATTGCATGAAGATAAGCACTAACACATTGATATATATACCAATTGTTTATCTTACTACGGTCTCCAATATATCTCCCAGATATATCAATGCGTCAAACTTAAGGCACCACCTTCAATCCTTAGGACATTAACTGCTTGGACCCTTTCCAAGAAAGTTGACCACATGCTAGTCTTTCTGCTTCATCAATATCCTTTCTCGATGAAACTATGACTAGGGATAGTTTAGACATAATCATAATTGCACGTGAAGCAGGTTCCACCAAATATAGTCCAACTATAACTTCTCTGACTTCATACTATGACACATCATGGACTTTTGTATACATACATCAATGAATATATCTAACCAGTCATAATATATATACAAACACATTGATATAAACAAAAGATCAAATGCCTTTATTGATTAAACAAATTATTCGTACTATTACATAATTAAGATATATCACCCTAATTGCCTTAAGGGCATACATCATATCCAACAAACTCCCACTTGCACTAAGGCCAATTAGCCATATGTCTTTATCTATATGATTTAACATGCTGGTCATGCTTGACTTGAGTCAATGGCTTCGTTAGACCATCCGTGAGGTTCTGATCAGTGGGTACATATTCTAATCTTATTATCTTAGTATCAATAATCTCTCTGATTATATGATACTTTCTGGATACATGTCTGTTTTTCTGATGAGACCGTGGTTCCTTTGCCTGAGCTATGGCACCATTGTTATCACAATACAAAGTAATTGGATCAATAGCCTCTGGCACCACACCGAGATCACCAATAAATCCCTTTAACCAGGCAACTTCTTTTTTTGCTTCGTATGCAACAATGTATTCAGATTCTATGTTTGAATCAGTAGTAGTTTCTTGCTTGGAACTCTCCCAGCATACCGCCCCTCCATTTAACACATACACAAAACCTGACTGCGACTTAAAGTCATCCTTGTCAGATTTAGAACTCGTATCAGTGTAACCTCTGATTTTGAGGTCACCTTCTCCATAAATTAAGAACTCATCCTTAGTCCTTCTCAAGTACTTAAGAATTGCCTTGATGGCCATCTAGTGCTTTTCACTAGGATCTAACTGATATCTGCTCGTAAAGCTCAAAGCTTGAGAGACATCTGGCCTAGTACATATCATAGCATACATGATGGATCCTATCGCAGATGGATAGGGTATATCCTTCATGCGCATTCTCTCTTGAGCTGTCTTCGGACACTCAGCCTTAGATAGGTTAATCCCCTTTGTGATTGGGAGATAACCTTTCTTAGAATGCTCAAGGTTGAACCTATTCAATACCTTGTCTATACATGTACTTTGAGAAAGACCTAACAGCCTCTTGGATCTATCTCTATAGATCTTTATACCTAGTATAAATGATGCTTCTCCAAGGTCTTTCATGGTGAACTTTCTTGACAACCACACTTTAACGTTTTGAAGAAGAGAAAAGTCATTTCCTATTAGTAGAATGTCATCAACATACAATACTAGTGAACGACTGAACTCCCACTAACCTTCTTGTAAACACAAGGCCCATTAGCATTTAGGCAGAAATCCAGTTCCCGGATTGTCCGATCAAACCTTATATTCCAACTCCTAGATGCCTTGTTAAGTCCATAAATGGATCTTTGTAGCTTGCATACCTTTGAGCCATTCTGAGATGTAAAACCCTTAGGTTGTGTCATATACACATGCTGGTCTAAATCCCCATTCAGGAATGTTGTTTTTACATCCATATGCTAAATCTTATATTCATAATGAGCAGCATTGGCGAGGAGTATCCTTATGGATTTAAGCATGGCTACCGGTGAGAAAGTTTCATAATAGTCAATACCTTCACATTGACTATAACCTTTTGCTACCAACCTTGCTTTATAGGTAATTACATTACCGTCCATGTCTGTCTTCTTCTTGAAAACCCATTTGCATCCAATCGGTCTAACCTCTTTCGGTGCATCAACCAAATTCCAAACTTGGTTCTCATACATGGAATCCATTTCTAATTTCATGGCTTTTAGCCATTTATCAGAATCTGAGCTTTTCATTGCCTCATCATATGTCCTTAGTTCATCATCCTCCATAAGATATAGTTCATTATCATCCTTAATGATAAAACCATATCTCTTGGGACCTTTATGAACACGACCTGATCTTCGCAATGATTATGTTTCAATAGGTTGTTCTTGGATCACACTTTCTTATGTATCTAGAATGGGGTCTAGCAGTTGATTGTCTGTTTCCTCTTCTTGAACTTCCAGTCCAATATTGCTCCCACTGACTTTTGCAAGTAACTATTCCTCTTCTAAAAAATGAGCATTTCGAGACACAAACACCTTTTGTTCTTCAGGTTGATAAAATATATATCCAATCGTTTCCTTTGGATATCCAATGAACATACATTTGTCAGCCTTGGCATTTAGCTTATCTGATGCTATCCTCTTTACCATAGCAGGATAGCCCCATACTCTTAAGTGACTTAGAGATGTCTTCTTCTTACACCACCTTTCATAAGGTGTGAAATCAACTAATTTAGAGGGAACTCTATTTAATACATAAACTGCGCTCTTCAGTGCATATCCCTAAAAGGATTTACTAAGATCTGTATGGCTTATCATGGACCTGACCATATCTAATAAAGTCCGATTTCTCCTTTCTGACACTCCATTGTGTTAGGGTGTATAAGGAGGGGTCCACTGGGGAACTATCCCATTTTCCTTTAGATAATCCTGAAACTCCTGACTTAAGTATTCTCCACGTCGATCTGATCGAAGTGTTTTAATACTTTTCTCAAGCTGTTTCTCTACTTCAGCTCTGAATAGTTTGAACTTTTCAAAACTTTTAGACTTGTGCTTCATCAAGTACAAATAACCATATCGTGAGTAATCATTAATAAAGGTTATGAAGTAGGAGTATCCTCCTAGTGGCTGAACACTCATTGGACCACACATATCAGTATGTATAAGTTCCAATGTACTCATGGCCCGTTCACCCTTTCCTTAAAAGGGTAACTTTGTCATTTTCCCTTTTAAACAAGGTTCGTAATCACCGTAAGACTCCAAGTCTGTTGGGCCTAAGTCTCCATGCTTATGCAACTTGGTTAAGCGATCTTTGCTTATGTGGCCTAAACGACAATGCCATAAGTAGAACGAATTCTCATTATCTAATTTAACTTTCTTCTCATTGTTTGTATTGAAAACTTCTATTTTAGTATCAAGAATATAAATGTCACCTTTCAATATTCCATAACAATAAAGAACATTATTCAAATGAATCTGACAATTGTTATTTGAAAATAAAATTTTAAATCCCTCTGCTGCTAAGCAAGCAAACGATACAATATTCTTAGTAACACTTGGAATGTAGTAACAATTATTCAAAACTAAAACAAGTCCACTTGGCAAAAAAAGACTAAAGCTCTCGATGGCTAATGCAGCAACTATGGCTCCATTTCCCACGTGGAGATCCATCTCCCCTTTTATAAGTTTTCTACACTTCCTTAGTCCTTGCACAGAAGTATAGATATGGGAACCATAACTAGTATATAATACCCAAGTGGATTCACGCAGAAAAGTAGCAAAATTTTCAATTACAAACATACTTGAAGTAGATGCCTCTGTAGGCTTCTTCTTCAAATGCTCAGAAGCAGGAGCTTTGCAATCCCTCTTCCAATGTCTCAGTTTCCCACATTGGAAGCAGACATACTTAGATGCCTTCTTTTCTTTCTTCTTCTTGTTGATTCTTTTCTTAGCACCCAGTGCTTGCTTCTTCTTCTTAGAAGCCTTGCCTTTTTTAACCAACAGTAGAGTTTTCTGATCCTACTGTATCTAAGTATCTACTATTTTAAGCATGTTGATTAATTTAGGGATAGTAGAATTAATCTTGTTCATGTAATATTTAGTCACGAATCCTGAGTAACTATCTATCAAGGACATCAACACAAGGTCAATGCTCAAGTCATGATTCATCTCGAATCCCAATCAATTCAGCTTGTCAAGGTATCCCAAGAGTTTCAGTACATGCTAAGAGGCAGAGGTGCCAGCCTGTATCTTGGTCCCAAAAAGGAGCTTGGAGGTCTCATACCTCTCTGTCCTTTCCATCTCCGAAAAGAGTTCTTCAAGATGGAGAACCATGTCCTCCAAGGGCATGTTCTCATGTTGTTTCTAAACCTTAGGATTCATGGACCCCAACATGATACAAATGGTAGTCTCATGATCTTTTCTGTCCTTCAACTAGGCATCATGTTCCACATGATCCTCAACATCAGGTTCTATAGGGAAAATTTCACTTAGAACATAGGCAATTCCCTCAGATCTGAGAACTATTCTCATAGCTCGGAACCAATCAGAAAAGTTTAAGCCATTCAATTTGGTGTCAAGTAACATATAGAGATTAACATTGGAAGTCATTTTTAACCTAAGATATAAGAAAAGAAAAGAGTTTAGATATTAGTTTAAGTACATGCATTTAATATAAGGTCTTCTAATTAAACTCATTTGTCCTACTATTTTCTTCGATATTCACAATAGCCCATTCTATTGAATTCGAGAATTTTATCCCAACTAATTTCCTAGTAGGTAGCATCTATAACTAGTCTATTATAACCCCCAATTTTATGAGTCAACATATAATAGTAAGTCATAGTTGGAATCCCATTCCATTTGCATCGAATGTAATTGCTAATTCATTCAAGTTCCCTAATCCCAAGGGACGTGTGCTGTTATATTAGCATCTCCTTGAATATGTCTCAAATCTGGGCCTAGCCCCCAATTTTATGGTCGACTACCCTAGTTCTCTTAAGGCAGACCCTATCCCAAACTTTACAACCAATCAATGTGGACTAGAAGGAACGCTTTGCGTAGCACTTTGATAGCCCAAAGAGACTGTATTATAAATTTGAGTAAGGAAGACTACAACTTGCCTTAATATATTTACTTTTGGATTTTATTGGTGTTAAGCGTCTCACCCAATCTAGGATTTTATCAGATGGACAAAATTATAATAACTTGTATTAATTCAGCGAATAAAATGTCCACCTTCAATAAAATTCTCAAAAACTTCACCAAAATTTTTTTGCTTCAAAGTTCTCATGCTTTTCCTCAAAAACACATTTCAAACTCAATTTGAAAAATAGGTGCAACCGGGTCTACAACTGCAATAACACTTATAGATAGAAATCTCACTAATCTCCGTTGAAAAACATTCACAAAGAATATGTATTCTTTATCTCAAGGTTATCATATCCAAGCACATCAGTATGTTCAACAAAATCTATGAACATACAAACATAGTTTTTTTTTTTATCTATTTCTCTTGATATAGGTTCAAGAATATTAAACTTAACAAGACACCCCCACACTTTTAAATATTTCAAATTAGGATGATAATCCTATCATTTCTCATATGGTGTCTTACTAGTTTCTCATGTGAAATTCTATTTGTACAGAAAAACTTCACAAATAGTTCCACCAATAAATATCTCAAGTATATATCTTACATATTAATCATAAACTCGTATATATATACTTAATAACTCATAACATGTTCTCATATGTCTCAAATTCTCTAAGAACTTAGAGTCATCAAATTCCAAGTTTAACACACCAAATTATGTCCATTGAAACACATTATGGTCACTAACTTTGCTAACAAAAAAATCTGCAAAACACCAAATTTCATGAGCCCACTTCGACTCAAAATTTGAACATATAAAAGAGGTTGTTTGACAAAAAATTGTTCTATACATAAGTACATATGTTTCATACATTTCTGGCACTGAAAACATGTAAAACAAATTTGTACATCTCAAGTAATGTCACAAAGAATCAGCTGTGCACAAAGCTTAAATTCCAGAAAAACAATATTTTTATTTCAACTTCCATAAAAATTTTAAACCACTAAAAAAACGAATTTTAAAAAACTTTCCTTCCAAACATAACTTCATCTATGTCTCATAAAACCATAGAAATAATAATTTCTCAAAATAGATTTGTATAACTCAAGAAAACTCATAAATAATCAAGAGTGTTCAAAACTGGAAAATTTCTAGCAAAACATAAAACATAAGTCTTATCACAAATTACATATCAACAAAACTCTAGTAACATAAAGATTTCTTAATTCAGAAGAATTTGATCAACACATATCAAAAACCTCATGTTTATTTTTTAAGATAGATTTTAGACAAGGAGAAGGATATGGAGGAGTTATCTCGTGTTGATAATGGTGGCGGAGCGCTGCCGGCGGTTCGCCGGTGAGGGGTTAGGAGAATGGACTGTCTCCATTTTTATTTTTTTGTTTTTATTTTCTTTTGATTTTTATTTCAAATGGTTGACTAAAAATTTTTTATTGTAGAAGATGATATTATTGTAAAGAAAATAATGATAGGGATTTTAAAATTTTTTACATAATTGATGACATGTGTTAAGTGGGGATTGGTCTGACTTTTTCAAACCTAGCGCAGACATACATCCCCCCTGAATCATCAGGTTTATATGTGATGAGGTAACATGGAGATGAACTTTTGTGAAATTGGGGTAGTTCAGAGTTCCACTTGAAAGGTTGGGGGGGGGGGGGGGGGGTATGAAAGGCTTTTTCACTGAAGTTGGGGGATATGGGAGAGCATTCAGTTATTTTTTTAATAAAGAAACTTAAAAGCAAGATGTCTCAAAACAACTTAATTTAAAACATATTGATCCACATAAAACATATCAGAACCTCATTTATTTCTCAACAAATAAAAAATTTGATTTAACATAATTTTCACTTCTTTAAAAACTTGAAAGTTTGAACCTGTAAATTAAAATTACTCAAATATATAAACCTTAACTACCACAATGCAAAACTCAAGATTCAACCAAATTGACAAAGAAGAGCAAAGATATAAATTAATAATCTCAAAAACATCAAAGAAATTCTATGGTTCATATTGCTCATTCTGACAACACACTATATATGGTCATTATAACCTTGTCGGACTCAAAAGTTATCTTCACTCAATTTTTGACTTAAAGGCTCATTGAAACCAATTTTCTTCAAATATTACGAACAAGTAGAACCTCACTATGTGCCAAAGATATGAGCTTAAGGAAAACCTTTCTTCTCCACTTTCAACTTGGGTGCATATGAATATGGAGCATTTTTATTTATTCTCATAAAATTATCTCGTTAGTCCATAATCAATAACCCACTCATTCACATCAATTACCATGTTTACTTGTGAGATGAACACAAAAATAATATCATCTACTTCAACTAGGTTAACTCTAAGTTGAGTTGGATAGTCGTTTTTCACAGCTCTCTTCCTCCATTTAGGAGCATGGTGACCATACATATAAAAGTTCCTCATCTTTTAATTGAAGGTTATATTATTTCGAGCTATTAACCATAGAGAGATTCGTACCTTTTCTCTTAGTGAGGAATAGTCTCCACAGTGCTAGCATTTGAAACTATCTCCTTCCCTTTGATAATTTTGATCTCCTTCTAATCGACATTTTCTAGGCCAATGACAAACTATTGCTCACTAATATCCATATTATTATATTTGAAAATCAAAGATTCCCAACTATATTCAGCTTCACCCTATAAAATTTCCACCATTCAATATCTTAAATTTTTTTTAAGAAATGACTTAGCTTACTATGGAATAGCTAGTAGAGAAACAACTATTCTTATAGTCTAGAACGAATTAGGTCCCGTAAGAGTAGCATAATTTTCCAGTACGTATTATCCTTTAAGATTGTTGTAAAATTTGCCCAAAAACTGAAATCAATTGAGCTTAGCTATGAATTATTGAGCTAGATTTGAATGGTTAATGCTGAGTTGGCCATGTTGACCACTTCTAACCTGAGCTAGCCATGCTGAGTGAATCTGGGCTGAGTAAATCTGATGAGTAAAGCTGGGCTAAGTGAATTTGAGCTGAGTAAAGATGAGCTGAGTAAAGTTGGGCTGAGTAAACTAGGCTGAGTGAATTTCTGGGTTTTGTTAACTGAATAAAATCTGGGTAGAGCAAACAAGAGAAACAAAAGTTAGGATAAAGCACGTTGAGTCATGTTTAAGACACTATCCTTAAAGGATACTTGGTAGTTCCTTCTAGGATTAAAAAACATGAATCATAAATGTTTAATATATTCAGAAAATAAGGAGAAAAAAGAGAGTGTAAAAATTGGTGTGTTGTGAGCACGGTCCATCCCAGGCCTAATGATGTCCAAGACCTGTACCGATACTAACAAAGATCGCGTTTCGCCCTAAACCACAAACCCTCCAAGAAAATAGAGTTTTGACACCTTGATAAAAAGTGTCGATCGACACTTATTAGTCCCCAACATATGTTGATCAATGGTTCTTGTTGCGACGATCGACGGAGACACTTGTCAGTTTTCCTGCTGACTCATGAAACCTATAAACTTGAATCATCGAGGCCAACACCGCCCAATTTGCGTCGATTGACACTAACCTTTGTGTCGATCGATGCTCAAGGAATCTAGGCCTGATGATAGCGCAAGCCTATTCTGACTGATATGCGGAGATTGACACTCCCAGATGTGTCGATCGACGTTCCTAAAATTTCTATAAAAGGAAACAATTCCCAGCCATTTCAATAACAAGCATTCAATGAAAATAGAAAACATTCAAGCAATTCTCGCATGTACGAAACACTCGTAGTATCGGGCCTATATAGAAAATATCCTGAAACTGTACTCAAGTATAGATACACCTCCCTAAACTAGCTTTTAGCCAAAATGCTGCCCATGAACTCCCAAACACTAGAAGAAGCCTACTACAAAATCTCACGAGGTTATCCCCACAAAAATCTTGAGGCATTCCTAGAAGCAAACGCGGTTCTAGTCAGCACTGGACCTTCCAGTCATCCTAAAGCAAAGAAAAGGAAACCGAGAGTCAAAAATTATTTTCAACCACACATTTTTAATCCTTGTCAACATGGAGTAATCAAATTACACTAGGCCCACGCTCCAGGGGCTACGCTCGAAGGTCGTAATTCCTGACTTATTTCTTTTATTTATTATAAATCTAATATGATACAAAATTTTCCTATAAATAAAAATATGCTTTATCCAAGTTCAAATAACAAGTAACTATTTCATCCGGAACCAGAATCTCTCTTTTATTGGCATAGAGTGCACAACTAAACTGCACCCATGCATCATAAACAACACCTATACGTACATCCCATGATCATATTAAGAATGTCTGTAGGCTCATGCATCAAAGTTGAGGACATTTACAAATTTGTTTCCATTTAAGCCCAACTCCACAAGACCAGAGATGTCTGTTGTTTTGTTTCCACTAGCACCCAAAAAGAAGCAGCCTCAGAGAAAGGTGCTTGAGGAGATAGATTCTGACGATCTAACACTTATAGATCAAGTTGACAAAATGACCGATCATCAAAAGGCAATGCTCGAGGAAGTCCAAGACATGATCCTCTCTAAGGATTTTGTCAAAAAGTTTGAAGCTGTCATAAACAGTATGAGGGACACTAGGGTTACATGCTTTGGCCTAGAAGATAAAGTCACAAAAATTAAAAAGAAATTCTCAGTTTGAAGAAATGCTTCCCAAGCTAAAATGTATTAAGGGCCCCCCCAACACCAAATACATAGATCCGCAAAAATTTAAGCTCACTATTCTAGAACCACTGCCCGCCAACTTCGTTATACCCTATGTCCCATTGTTTGACGGTACAGGTTCCCCTGAAGCTCACATCATGGGATACCTATGTATTATGATGAGTATGGGCATTCTTGAAGTCCACCGGGAAAACCTGTTTTAAACAAGATTACGCGGTCCTGCTATAGACTGGTACATGAGGATGTCTAGCCAAATAAAGTCAAGCTAGAGGTTGCTTAGTACAGCCTTAATTGAAAATTATGCCTTCAATGTTTGGATGAAAACAACCTTATAGGTCCTGGAACGAGTCCGACAAGGTATCAATGAACCCTTTGAAACCTACTATTAGAGGTGGGGTCGCTATCCAATCACTTGTGGATGACGCCCCAAAGATGGATATTATCAAATCAGTAAAGGGACATAATCCAAAGTTCCGAGAAGAAATGAATATGAAAAAATTCCACAGTTTCAGTGACATCGTGGAATATGCCAAAAGAATCGAGAAGTACGATGAAGAAGAGCGTATCAGACAAGAAGAGGTAGCTTGTTAGCATGGAATTTTGACGACCCGTTAGTCGATGATGAAAGGTTTATATTTTAACTTGGATATTCTTATGTTTTAGGTTCATGAGTTAGTCTATGGAAATGAGTCTTAAATAACGAAAATCGTACCCCTTTTAAAGAGACAAAAGCTGAATTTTTCACTTTACCCCAATCGATTGGGGTACTGTGATCGATAGATCATGGTACCATGATCTATGAATCGATTCTTTCCCAATTTAGTTCACCGCCTCAAATCTAAATTTCTTGTTCTAAAAACCATGAATCATGGCATCGGGATCCCAATAGTGGTATTGTTACCGATTCTATAAGAAAAATATTTTCTAAATTAAATCCCTTTTCCTCTTTAGTTGAGATTGATTTTTTACCAATTTTTGGTGGCAAGAATTCTATAAATAGAGCCCCAAACACTAGAAATAAACATAAATTAATATTCCAAAATACTCTCAAAATTCCTTGATGAATTAGCAAAGTTCTGCCGAGTTTTCTACTCTTATTCATTCTAGTTTATAACAATGAGAGGATTCGACTTGCTAAATTTATCTTTTTGCTATTTACAGGGATTTGAGAGTCTTCCCTTCATTCATTCCGGTTCTTTGAGGTTCTCTTCTTCAAGATTGCTTCTAAAACGAAAAACAAGAATCCTACTCCATAAGGTAATAACCTCAGACTAAAAATTGATTTAAATTCAATTTTGTCAATTCATTATTTTTTGAGCGGGTACGAGATCTTTTGTGGTGATTGGAAAGTAGATACTCAGGTACGCTTTCTAAAACTTCTCATTTTATTTTGCTAAACTTGAAAACGGCTTCTTTGCTATAATATGATGTATCTATGATCTGTGTTTTTTATCACGATACCTGATCGACGAGTCATGGTACCAGATCCTAATACCAGTGCCGTGATTCTCTTTTAGATAGAATACCCAAAATTTTGTACATTGTCCTAATGCATTTATTTGCAGGTTTGAATGGGTATTCTGTTCCTAGAACTATTTGTAATATATTCTGTAATTATTTACGCCATGTTCAACATGTTTTAATTTATATTTTTGTGATGCCATGATCGCACTAAGGCGATATGTTTTGCATTAAAAAACTCCTTTTCTCATCCCATTCCTCTCAATCATAGGTAATAATCGTTATTAAATAAATTAAAGTTGGTAGTGGAACATATGTTTAATCGGCTAAGTAATGAATAGATGGTTCATCCGGACCCGAATATCTATATTATGGTTTAGTGTTGTTTTCTTGGAGACGATGCCATTCCAAATTCCTGGAAAGAGCTATTCTAGGTGGCAAATCTAAGTTATAGTCCAAGGATTGAGGCTCTTGGATCTTTTTTAAATTGCTTTCATAGAATCATAAAACCTTAGTGGATCATAATGCCTTGATTTATGACCCACAAGTAGCTTTGACCCGAACTCGACCCGATTGACCCGACTCGAAAAGCCTCGCCCACTCACAATGGAGACTCTATTGGGGATTTTCTTTTTTCAAAAATCTTGTTTTCAAAAGGATTTAAAAAGATTCGACGCACATCAAAAGTGCTTAGCCATTGTCCAACATTAATTTATTTAATACGATTATTCATGTGTAGTAGTTAGATTATTTTTCATTTTAGGTAAGGATGCCTCATTATCAGCCGGTTACTCCACAAAAGTATCTTCTAACATTTATGGGACCTAGGGGGACCTAGTGGGTACCACTCCCAGCCATATCGTATCTTCATAATCCCCTATGGGACCAGGATGCACCCAATGATGTGAGAACCTTCTACATCAACAACCCGACTATGAGCTTGCATATAGTAAACCATAACAACTTCCCCTTAGGACTTACCCAACACACATTTAATAGAATAAGTCACACCTTGTTGTCTACTATAGATTTCAAGGTTTAGAGCCAAGATTAGTTTTAGAAGCATTTCCCTTCTCACGGAGTAATAAGGAGATGGGAGGTATAGGGTTGGAAGAATTTGTTTGCCACATATGTGTTAACTAACCATTATGTTTTCCCATGCTATGTGTTGCCATGTTACTTGCTTCATGATTTTTTGGGCCTTTATTCCCTTGAGATTTCCATGAGACATCCCATAAGTCACCCTTAGCAGTCATATCCCCTTTTAAGGTAATGTCCCTGATGTTGTCTCTACGCTGTTATGCCGTCAACCCTTAGAGATATCACGTCGATGTCTTGATTACCATTTCCCCTCTGAGGCAATATCCTCAATGTTGTCTCTACGTCGTTATGTTGAAAACCCTTTGAGATGTCACTTTGATATCTCGGTCACCATTATCCCTTTTATGTCCCCAACACGATGTTGTGATGTTCGTATTTAGAGGTATCCAACCGATACCTCATTTAATCTTCACCTATAGGTCAAATATGTACACCATCCAAATGTTGGGAAATAAGGATCTGAAACCCAAACAATCCGGATCAAGTTTGAAGTAAACAAAAAACCTAAGTATGAAAAGACCTAAGTCATGAATCCGGACTTATATCCAAACATTCAAAGTCCAAGACAAGTGAAGATAACCATCTAAGCATAAATGGAAGCATCCGGTTAAAGTTTGGAAAGGAAATAAACTTTGAACCGTCCGAAATAGCATCCGAAAGAACTGATTACAGAAGTACCCAAAAGAAGACAAACCCGGATGTATTAAGTCTGAAGACTTCCGGAAGACTTAATATTTCAAACAAAGGAATTGCTTCAAAAAATTCCATTCCCTCCATTCTTTTGGTCTCCAAGTCAAAGATCCTTTTCCCTAAAGCAAGACAAAGTAACAGCTAGCACTTTTCAGAAAAAGGACAAAGTACTGACACTAGATAGAGAAAAAGGTAATAACCTTTTTAACCTAGACCAATAAGAAGGCGCGTACATAAAAGAGCTACTAGTATAAAAGTTGGTATTTCACTAAAATACAAGGAAAACGATCACTGACAACTTTTTAGCCTCAATCCCAAGGATTCAAATGGATCAAAATCTCTATCTAACAAATTGATCAACAGCTCCGGAAGCTCCACATCTTACCTGATCAATGGTGAAGATTCAATTACAGCTCACCACCCCACAACGGCTACATTTATGATCAAAGCCTATAACAGGGAAGGTTCACATGTTAAGAAGGTGCTGGTGGACTTGAGAAAGCAATTAGAGAAATCGCAAAAAGCAATCAGAAAATACATCCCTCCAAGAATCAAACATTTCTAAATCAGTTGTAAGGATTCCCAAGTGAAATTATAAGCTTGAGGAAATCCAAAACCAAAACCTTTGAAAGAAAATAAAGTGTAAAGATCTCTAACTTGGGTAAGTTGTGAGAATGCGATATAGCTTCAAGTAGGTGCTTTGAGTGGGATCTCCCTGTAGGAAACAACTTAGGATTTGGGTATAAATCTAAGTGGTATATCCTGCTAAAGATAAAAGGACCTAGCTAGGAGTTAGTGCTTTTAGTGGTATATCCTACATCCGGAATGGGGTACCATCCGGAGGCAACTGTAAGGCTTCATTTCTGCTAGTTGGAAAGAAATCACACTAGTGGAAAAGCTCAAAGGAAGGAACCTTTGGGGAGTGGATGTAGGCAGGGCCGAACCTGTATAAATCTCTTGTGTTTGAATTTTCTTTACTCTGCCTTTAATTTACTATAATTTATATTATTTGATCATCCAGACCCAAAACATTTTGAACATTCAAACATGCTACACAAGACTTTTTTAAAAGTCTAATATTTCTGCAAAAAGGTCATTCACCCCCCTCTGACCTTATTAAGATAAGCACAGGGACTAACTAGTGGTATCATAGCCAGGTTTTCAAACTAGAGATCAAACAATCTCGAGCTAAAGGTCCATATATTTTGATTTAAGAATCAAAATGAGTTTCCAAAACTCACAGCTCCTTCCAGAGGGTATGTCTATTATCCTACCTTCACTCTTTACCGGTGAACACTATACATTCTAGAAAAACTGGATGAAGAATTTCATTCAGGCTCAAAGCATGATGGCATGGATGGCCATTAAAGATGGTCCATATGAGCCTACTCATAAGGTAGATGGTTTAACCACCCGCAAGCCCTCGAGCTTATAGGATGAAAATGATTATAAGAGATTGCGTGAAAATGCAAATGCTATTAACATGCTTCATTATTCTCTTAGTGTAATAAAATTTAACAGGATATCCGGATGTGAGACTACATAAGAGATCTGATAGAAGCTAGAAGTTACCTATGAAGGAACTAATAAAGTAAGAGAGGCTAAGCATGAACAATTCTAGTGAACTTGAGACCTTTAAGATTGAGCCAAAAGAATCAATTAGCAATATAAACACTTGATACACAAATCTAGTGAATGAAATGAAGAGGCTTGGAAAAGAAATTACTAAAGTAGAGATTGTGAAGAAAATACTCCGGAGTCTCACCAAGGAGTGGGATAACAAAAAGACAACCATCGAGGAAGCTCATGACTTGAATTTTTACAGTTATGATGAGCTCATTAGAAATCTTTTGACTCAAGAACTATCCCTGGAGAGATATAGCCAACTTGAGAAAAAGCCCGAAGAAAAGAAGAAAGCTATTGCACTCAAGGTAGAATCCACCGAATCAGCCTCATCCGGAGAGGAAGAGCAAATCAAGGAATCTCAAAGTAGTAAAGAACAAATGGCTATACTGGCCAAACAAATCAATAGGTTCTTGCAAAAGAAAGAAAGGAGGAAGTCCAGAAAGTATGAATCCCGAAGATCAAGGGAAGGCACATCTAGAAGAGACAAGCCTAGAAAGTATCCAGAAGAAAAGAGGGATCCGAAAAAAGAAGCTACCTATTTTTAATGTGGGGAGAAAGGCCACTTCAGAACCAAATGCCCTAAGCTTAAAAGAGCCAAAAACCACTAGAAGAAGGCAATGATGGCAACTTGGAGCAATAGTGTTGAAAGTAGCAGCTCATCCTCAATAGAAGAAGATGAGACTGATAACTGTGCATTTATGGCTCTTACTGATCTAGAAGCAGAGCAATCCGGAAGAAATACCTCTAAGTAGAATACAGTGCAAATTGAGGAATCAGAAACAGCCAGTACTAAGGTAAACTCTCACTCTAACACTATTTCTAACCTTGAACTTGCTAGAGCTTTACCCATTATGATCAAGAATGTGAGGAAGAACACAAAAGCCATCGAATCACTAAGAAGACAAGTGATGGAGCTTTCTAAAGATGGTGAAGTATTGGCACAAGATGTCAATTTGATAAGAGCCACCAAGCACATTGATGTGGTTGAAGAGAACTTCTTGAGAAATCAAGTGCAGATATTAAGTGGTAACTTGATGGGGTTAGATAGGGAGCTAATCCTGATAAAGGAAGCATCCGAAAGGAGATGAGGCCCTTTACAACCAAGAAGTGATGTAGCTGAGAGGGCATTAACCTACTTGGAGAAGGTTGATCGTCAATATGGGTGAATTTTCAAGTTTTGGATTTTGGTGAATTCTTGCCTTATTTTAATCAAAATCGGTCCCATGAATAATAGTCACTGCTATGCAGTGAGCTACGTCATTTTTTTGGCCAAATAATATCGTTTAGGCCTTCAATTTTATGTTTTTTAGTTTTAGGGACTAAATTACAATTTCTTAAAACTTTGTGTGCTTATTTTTTTGTTTTGCCATTTTGCACATGGCTGCCCTAGACTATAAATAAGCTTGTAACACCTTCAATTAGCAGTTTTTGCCGTCATCAGAATTTAGATTACAAATTTTGCAATTTCTCTTAGTTTTTGCGATTTCTGAGAGTTTTGTGAAGAGTCGATCGTTGTTGATTTTGCGATTTCTTCAATTTTCGACTACAAACCAAATTTGTTGATATTTTGCTACGTCAAGAAGGAATCCAAGGCAAAATACACAAAGAAATCAACATCAAACTGCCAAAGGAAATCCAAAGCCTTCCAACCATAAAGTGAAAGAGGTTAGTAGGCAACGACAAGCCCAAAGATACACTACTACGGAAGAAGGAAAAGCTAAGGCTACATATAACCAGCAACCTACTAAGCAAATAAGGAGCCATGCAACAGAAGTTGCACCCCCCAACCAGCTTTCGGATACACATCAAACCATCTACAAGTGTACGAGAAGCTGGATATAGAGGAAACTATGGGAAGGAGGATCATGAAAAGATCAAAAAGAAGCAGGAGCAGAATAGACCCATCTCAGGGTGCAGGTTTTGTGGAGAAACAATCATATTACTAAATTATATATATTTAAAAATGGTTACCATGATGTCAATCCTTGGCCTGAAATGGTTGATAACCTGAGAGGACCTAAATCTGATTAGGTACCCAAACCCACTTAATTTATTTTGCAGGTATACCTTAGATCCACAGTAGATCAACACACTTGGTACATTGATAGTGGATGTTCAAGGCACATAATAGCTGATGAGAAGGCCTTCATCACATTAACCCGGAAGAAAGGAGGCAAAGTAAGCTTTGGAGATAATCAAAAGGGTCAGATCATTGGACATGGAACCATTGGATCTGAATTAAAAAAAGAAGATGTCTCACTGGTTAATGAACTAAAGTTGAACCTACTAAGTGTAGCCCAACTCTGTGATAAAGGAAGAAAAGTCACCTTTGATTCCAAAGGTTGCTCAATCTATGATTGTAAGTCTAATCACCTCATTCTTTATGCACCTAGAGTAAACAATGTCTATTCTGTTAACATTAAAAATGAGAAAAAGAATATCTGCTTGGTGTCTAAAGAAGAAGAATCATGGCTATAGCACCGGAGGTTAGGATATGTTACCATGAACCTCCTGTCCAAATTAGCCAAATAGGAATTAGTTGTGGGTTTTCCTAAGGTTGTTTTTGATAAGGATCATCTATGTAATGCATGTCAATTAGGTAAACAACATAAGAAAAGTTTCCCTTCCCTCTCTTACATTCCTTCCAATGGAGTACTTGAGCTCTTGCATATTGATCTCTTTGGTCCGATCAAACCATTGAGTTTAGGTAGAAGAGAATACACCATGATCATTGTGGGTGATTATTCTTGCTATACCTGGGTTCTCTTACGAATAAGCAAAGATGAAGCCTTTGACCAATTCTTAAAAACATTCATCCGGATAGAAGTAGAACAGGGCATAAGCATTACACACAACGGGAGTGATAATGGTGGTGAGTTAAAAAATAAGAACTTTGCTGAATTTTATGACTCCAAGGGGATTGAACACAACTTCTTTCCCCCTCATACTCCTCAACAAAATTGAGTTGTTAAGAGAAAAAATAGGACCATAGTTGAGATGGCAAGAATAATGCTAAGTGAAAATTATTTGCCAAAATATTTCTGGGGAGAGGCCATAAACACAGCATGTTATATTTTGAATAGAGCTCTCATTAGAAAGACCATGGACAAGACCCCCTATGAAATTTGGAAGGGTATGAAACCCAAATTGGGTATTTCAAAGCATTTGGATGTAAGTGCTATATTCTGAATGATAGATAGCAATTAGGAAAATTTGATCCCAAATCTGATGAAGCAATTTTCCTTGGCTACTCAATATATAGTAAGGCTTACAGAGTCTTTAACAAATGAACCCAAACTATGGTAGAGTCTATACATGTAGCTTTTAATGAGACTAACTATACAGGGAAAAGAAGTCCCACTCTGGAAGATCAAATTCTGAAAGCTGAAAATTTTGGAGAAAAGAGTAAAGCCAAAGTTCCTGATTCTTTCCAAATCAAGAAGTACAAAGAAGAAGATGAAGGAATATCTTTTAATCTAGAAGTGCAACAAGTTGATTTCAATCCACATAAGATAGACTTTGATGAAGGTCAAGAAGGAGAAGTTAAAGCAGAAGTACAACAAGCTCTAGTCCAACATGAAGATCTACCAAGGGAAGTCCAGACTTACAGTGATCATCCAGTTGTAGCTATTTTGGATGATGTCCAAAATCCAGTCAGAACCAGAGGACAACTCAACAGGATGATGAGCCATGCTGCCTTTATCTCTATTATTGAGCCAAAAAAATTCCAAGATGCAAAAGGGGATGAAAGCTGGATGATGGCCATGCAAGAAGAGCTAGATTAATTAACAAGGAATGATGTATGGGATCTAGTGGCACCTCCAAAAGGAAAGTCAATCATTGGCACCAAATGGGTATTCCGAAACAAGCTAGATGAATCCGAAATAGTGGTGAGAAACAAGGCCAGAATTGTTGCCCAAGGCTGCAATCAACAGGAAGGGAATAACTTTGAAGAAACATTTGCCCTTGTAGTAAGATTGGAGGCAATCCAGATTCTTTGTACTTTTGCATCATTCATGGCATTCACACTATTCCAAATGGATGTCAAAAGTGTATTTCTAAATAGAGTTATCTAGGAAGAAGTCTATATGAAGTAGCCACCTAGATTTAAAGACTCAAAACATCCGAATCATGTCTACAAATTGAAGAAAGCCCTCTATGGATTGAAGCAAGCACCTAGAGCTTGGTTTGAGAGACTCACTACATTTCTCATATCCAAGGGATATATCCGGGGTAAAGTAGATACAACTCTTTTCATCAAGAATAAGAAGGATGATATTATCCTAGTCTAAATCTATGTGGATGATATCATATTTAGGGCAACAAATGAAAAGATGTGTGAAGAATTCAGTTCTCAGATGCAGAAGGAATTTGAGATATCCATGATGGGAGAGCTAAATTTCTTCCTTGGGCTACAAATCAAATAAAGTTCGGATGGGATTTTCATTAATCAATCCAAATACACCAAGGAGATCTTGAAGAAGTTTGAAATGGACAAGAGCAAGCAATTGTCCAATCCAATGGGATCAGATACAATCCTATCCAAGGATTGTGAAGGGGAAGATGTTGATCAGAAGTTATATAGAGGAATGATTAGATCACTTCTATACTTGACAGCTAGTAGACCAGACATACATTATACAGTCTGCTACTGTGCAAGGTATGAAACCAATCCTAAGGAATCACATCTAAAGGCAGTTAAAAGGATCCTCAGATATCTTCTAGGAACCACTGAAGTAGGGTTGTGGTATCCTAGTAATGGAGATTTCACACTTCAAGGCTTTACTGATGTAGACTATGGCAGGGATACTCTTGAGAGAAAGAGTACATCCAGAGGTTGCCATTTCCTTAGAGACTGCTTAGTATCATGGTACAGCAAGAAGTAAACTTTAGTTGCTTTGTCTTCTACAGAAGTAGAATATATGACTGCTGGAAGTTGTGTAGCTCAACTCCTTTGGATCAAGCAACAATTAGAAGATTATGGAGTTCAATCCGGATGTGTAGATGTTATGTATGACAACAAAAGTGCCAATGATGTGTCAAAGAATCTTGTACTCCACAGTAGGATGAAACATGTTAATATAAGGCATCACTTCATCCGGGATCACGTGATGAAAAAGGATGTTGCATTGGTGTACATTCCAACCAATGAACAAAGAGCAGACATCTTCACTAAGCCTTTAAGTAAAGATAGATTTGGGAAGCTAAAGGAGTCAATTGGGATGTCTAATCTAATTTGAAAAAAATCCGGAAGAGAGTCTAGAGTTATTTTGGATCCTTGATAAAACAAGGAATTCAGAAGAGAAGAAGAATTGAAGAAAGCTTAACTCTGGAAGAAATATTGCCACATTAGCAGACATAAAGGACAAATGGCAGTAAAAGCACTGAAAAGTAACTATTACTTTTTAAATTTCAAACCTTTATTGGATACTACACGCATGCAAAAAAAATTAAAAGGCTGTTTCCAAAATAAACCATTCCTATTCTCTGGTTAAACACCATTTATCTCTCTCTTAAATATTTAACTGCCACATCATCAATCTAGTTAAACCAAGCGGAATCGGATTACCAAAATACCCTCACTTTGGAAAATCTATAAAAGCCCTCCAAATTCTCCTTCCTTCCTTACACGAACAAATTGCGTACTGTTACTCTGAAAAAATTCCAAATTCCAAACCCTAAACTTTTTCAAACTCTCTCTAAAAAATGGCTGCCATCTTGAGAAGCGAAGGACCCAAAATGCTTCCTACCCAAAACATCTTTACAGAGTACGGTCTGAAAGATAAAGATTTTAAACCCCTCAAACTCAAAACCAATGATTCCGTTATCCCCATTGACTTTTTAGGAGAAAACTTTCTATTTAAAATCGACCCGTATTCCAAATTAATTAAGGATGACTGATTTCCTCAAGATCAAATGCCCAACCTACCTGAACTTAGTGAAAGAATTCTATGATAATCTTAAAGCCCACTACTTCCATGACGCTCTGAGAACTCAAGTTCAAGGAAAGGTAATTACGATTACTCCGTAGTTCTTTGAAAAATTCTTAAACATGAAGAATGATGGGGTCCAACTATGAGTTGATGGAGATGAGCAGCAAGTGAAATACAAACCTAAGATGTGGCTGCATCTTAACTATTTTGGCGAAAAATGCTCAACATACTTTCCAGAAGTGCCAAGATTCCTCCAGCACGCACTTGCCAAATTGGTGCTTATTCGGAAGGGCTCTCTCACTATAGTGTCATCCTTTCAGCACTGTGTATTATAGCACTGGGTGTAGAGTAGAGTTGTTAACATGTCGATACTGATCGTCCACTACCTAAAATAGCACAGAAATTCTCATGGTGCCCTTATCACCCGGATCCTACTTGCAAATGGAGCCAATTTAACCGGACTCAAATCAGTCAATGGAAAGGAAATCCTAGAGAAGAACTTTAGGAAGTTGAACTTTGGGGAAACATGGAATGAGAGAAGCAAAAAAGCTGAGGGACGAAAAGAAGACAAGAGCTAGAAAGGCTATGGATCCAGTGGGAGGGGGTCTGGTTCCTAAGAAAGCAAGAACCACCAAACCAAAGGCATAGAAGGAACTTGCCTTAATTTTCGTTGAAGAAGTTAATGAGGATACTCAAACCCTCAGTCAGCTATTGAACAAATCCCTAAAGAAACCTAAGAAAAGAGTAAGATTAATTAAAGCCGCTGATAAGCTGAAGAAGCCAGTATGTGAGTTGGAAGTAAGAGAAACAATTATAGTAGCTGTTGCTGTAATTAGAGAAGGGTATAAAAAGGGGTAAAAGAGAAATATAACAGATATGCTAATAGAGGAGCGTGAGTCTGATAGTGAAGAGACAAGAGATGGGGAGCCTGACCCCAAAAGGCAGCTCCAGAAGAGGGGGTTAACATTCACAGAAGCCTTGAAGGCAGAAAAAGCAAGAGATAAAATCCAAATCAGGAAACCTGCTGCCGATATAACCATCAGGGAACCTACCCCCAAAATTACCACTCTAGTAGAATCCGAGAAAGGAAAAGAAATTGTATTGTACGCCCAAAGGCCAACACCTGAAGCTAACATATTCCCAGAAGACCCTCAATTCACTGAAATGATGTCTGCTATGCGAGATAATCAAGAGATCAATGAATTGACCAAAGAGGGACCCGAAAGAGCATCCGGAGTAGCAGAATTGAATAGCCCACCAATCCTTATATCCTCAAAGGATCTGGGGCTTCTTAATGAAGCTAAGTACCAGGATGAGGACCTAATCAACTTCCAAGTTAGGTCCGGACCTCTTCCTGAGAACTTGCTAAACATCAATCCGGAAGTGGTAGAGCTACAAACTCCTAAAAAGGCATTGGTAGGGGTGACTGAGGACATTACTAGTCATTCGGGGGTTGAGGTGGTTGTTAATAAAGAAAGAAGTCAGGATTTAACAGTTCAAGTTCAAGCACAAATCCATGAGGTAATCCCTGACACTGCGTCATTTGATATTAATGCTAACATCACTACTAGTGTTGAAATAGCACTTGAAACACAGGACAACTTGGATGCACACACCCAAACTGCATCCAGAGATAATCAGTCTAACTCAGAATATAAAGTTTTAGAGGAGGGTCACAGTCTGGGTTCCTAAGAGCACAATCCTAGAGTGTACTCAAGGGGTAAGGCTAGTCTGGGGGAACAAATGAATAAAGAAAAGGAAGATCAAGTAGAGGAATCAGTTGAGACAAAATCATCTGGTCTGATACCAGCTCCGGATCAGAAACTCCACTTGCTAGCCCAATAAGAATACCATCTTCAAATGTTAACCTAAGCAGGGCTAAAAATATTTCCACAGCACTTAAGATTCTTCAAGAAGCCACTCATGAGGAGCATGAGGAGAGCTACATTAAACAAAGCCTCCGTAACATATGAAAACACTTAAAAGTTTTAGAAAAGGTACTTCTTAAAGAACTCTCGCCTCTGGATTTGAATGGAGAACTTGGGGTGATTAAGGGGAGTGTAAAGAAAATAGAAGAAAGAGTGGAGGACTTTCCCACTGCTGATCTTGTAGCTGAAGTCTCACTAGCTAAAGTAACTCCAGTCCTAAATGAGCTAGAAGGCAGTGTTGCAGCAGCAAGCAGATCCATAAACCAAGCTAACACAATGGATACTAATAACTGTGCTACAGTTATGGATAAAATCACCTCCTCTTCCGCAGATTTGATCATAGAGCTTAAAGAGTACAACGACAATGAGTTTGAATGCTTGATAAAATTCATTCTGAAAGCTGCTTTAAAAGGTGAAAAAGATAATGCTTCAGAACTTAAACTATTAAATGAGGAGCATCAAGTTGCACAGGAAATGCTTACAAACTTCTTTGATGAGGCTCTTCCAAAGTTACTAAAGAACCAGGCGGATGAGATAAGTGATGATAGTGGTAGCCATTCATCCGGATAAAAGCTCTTCAAGAGGCTTTCCACAAGGATCTTAATACTCTCAATTATAGTATCCACAATGTTTGGAGAGATATCTGCAATGATATTGAAACTTTAAAGTTAGACATGGCTAATCTATCACTCTCCTCATCTGGATCCTCCTCCTCAACCTAGGATAGTCTTGTCCTTCCAGTTGTCAATGATCTTGTCAAACACATAGGCGACACAAGATTCTTCGGGTACAAGTGCATGTTAACTCTCCTTAAGTTCATGTTTCCATATTTTGATAAAGACGACCAAGCCTATGCACTAAGAATGATTCCAAATATGACAAAATCCTACAAAGAGCTCTGGGCGTTCCTAAAGCCCTATCAACTCCTTCTGGCCATTATTGAAACAATTTTTGAAAAGCGCTCATAAGGGAATGTAGATTATTCTATATACTCAGAGGTATGGCAGAAAAGCTGGGACAAGCACTCATACATGGTGATTGACTGCTCATACATGGTGATTGACCCCCAATCCGATGAAAACAATAAGGGAGAGAAGAGCACAACTAGCAAAGGAGGCGAGGATATGGAACTGGATAGGTAAATGCGTAGTTAGCTATTAATATCATATAAGAATCTTGTAATTGCTAGCTTTGAAAATTTTCACTTATATGTACTCTATATCTGTAATCCAGAACTTCATCGATGTTAACAATTATTAACAATAGAAGTATATATAGTGAATCACATTTACAAAAAAATTGCTTCTAAGTACAATCTGTAATTGTAGTTCAAAAATATAAAAGCCAAAAATGCAAAAATATTGGGGGAGTTAGGATGCTTAGATTATGGGGGAGTAAATGTTGTAAATAAGTAAGTATAAAAAATCATACTTAGATCATATTTGCTGTTTGCCTAATTGATCTTAGGTTTTTATTTCCATCAAATGAGGGAGATTATTGGGAAACAAGGATCCGAAACTCAAATAATCCAGATCAGGTTAGAAGTAAACAAAAAACCTAAGTATGAAAAGACCTAAGTCACCAATCCGGACTCATATCCAAACATTCAAAGTCCAAGACAAGTGAAGATAACTACCTAACCATAAATGGAAGCATCCGATTAAATTTTGGAAAGGAAACAAACTTTGAACCGTCTAAAATAGCATCCAGAAGAACTATTGCAGAAGCACCCGAAAGAAGAAAAATCTGGATGTATTAAGTCTAAAGACATCCGGAAGACTTAATATTTTAGACAAAGGGAATGATTTAAAAAATTTCATTCCCTCCATTCTTTTGGTCTCCAAGCCAAAGATACTTTTCCCTAAAGGAAGACAAAAGTAACAGCTAGCACTTTTCAGAAAAAGGACAGAGTACTAACACCGGACAGAGAAAAAGGTAACAACCTTTTTCACTTAGACCAATAAGAAGGCACGTGGAGCTCACACAAAAAAAGCTACTAGTATTAAAGTTAGTGTATCACTAAAATACAAGGAAAACAATCACTGACAACTTTTTAGCCTCAATCCCAAGGATTCAAATGAGTCAGAATCTCTATGTAATGGATTGATCAATGGCTTCGGAAGCTCCACATCTTACCTGATCAACGATGAAGATTCAATTACAGCTCACCAACCCATAACGACTACATTTATGATCAAAGCCTATAAAAGGGAAGCTTCACATGTTGAGAAGGTGCTGGTGGACTTGATAAAGCAATTAATAAGAGAATTCGCAAAAAGCAATCAGAAAATACATCCCTCCAAGAATCAAACATTTCCAAATTAGTTAGAAGGATTCCCAAGTGATATTATAAGCTTGAGGAAATCCAAAACCAAAACCTTTGAAAGAAAACAAAGTGTAAAGATCTCCAACTTGGGTAAGTTGTGAGATTGAGATACAACTTAAAGTAGGTTCTTTGAGTTGGATCTCCCTGTAGGACTCAACTTAGTATTTAGGTAGAAATCTAAGTGGTATATCCTGCTAAAGACAAAAGGACTCAGCTAGGAGTTGGTGCTTCTAGTTGTATATCCTGTTGGATATGATGTATGCCCTTAAGGTAATTAGGGTGATATATCTTAATTATATAACAGTACGTATATTTTGTTTATTTTAATAAAGGCATTTAATCTTTTGTTTATCTCGATGTGCTTGTATATATATTATAGCTGGTTAAAATATATTCATTGATGTATGTATATAAAAGTCCTTGATGTATCATAGCATGAAGTCAAAGAAATTATAGTTGGACTATATTTAGTGGAACCTGCTTCATGTGCAATTATGATTATGTTGAAACTATCCCTAGTCATAGTTTCATCAAGGAAGGATATTGATGAAGCGGAAAGACTAGCATGTGGTCAACTTTCTTGGAAAGGGTCCAAGCAGTCTATCTCCTAAAGGACTAAAGGTGGTGCCTTAAGTTTGACACATGGATATATCTAGGAGATACATTGGAGATCACAGCAAGATAAACACTTGGTGTATATATCAATGTGTTAGTGTTTATCTTCATGCAATAAGCTTTGTGAATATCCTTATACTTGAGATACTAGTTACCTTGTGTGGTACTATTGCTATACTTTGGGTCATTCCTACACACTCATTAATTTAAGGTGTTATAGGTGATTACGGGTATAATGATGATAACACGTTGGTAAGCTGAGTATTCAGAAAGAATCCATCACTCTGGATATATTAAGGAGTTGTACCTGACCACTTGTTGAATTGATGATTGCCATAAACCTCTGATCAGAGTATGTGTTTGATAGAAATGGTTTCTAGTTAAATACACTATGGTAAAAGGTAATACTTTAGTAACAAGTTAATAACTAGGATAGCATAGAGCAACCCCACTTTTAGTGGGTTAACACTTTAACCGAACCCTATAAACCAGATGGCACTAATATTAAAGAATATAAGGAGTTCATCGCATTGGATAACTATTGCATTAACCGGGATTAAGTCATAAGCATAAGTGACGTTCCGAGTAATGGGGGATGGTAGACCCTTGCTTGAGGTATACTACAGTCGTTTAAGTTAATCGAGTTCTATTCATGATCTAGAACCTCGAGCCAATTGTTCCATTAGAACAAGGGTTGGTTAAGCCTTAATAGCTCAGTACTTCGGGATCCTATAAGGTCACACACTTTGGACCTTCAATGGACTAAGTAAAGAACTAATAGATTTATTCTATTACAAAAATATAGTATAAATAAATAATCAGATTATAATTTAATATGTTAAAAATGATTAGATCATTTTGATAGACCAAGAAATTTATTTTTGACCGATAAGTAATTTAGTAGGGTCAAAAAATAAATATTTATTTGAAAGGGATTAAAAGGGAATTTTTCTCTGGCAAGTTAAACCGAAAAATACGAAATATATTTTGTATAGGTTCCGTTGCACGGAGCACACTGAAAGGTGCGTGAACACTAATGGGCAGTGTTCAGGCCAGCCCATGAAAATGGGCGGCACAAAGGTAGCCCATGAGGGGTATCGCGTCCTGGGCTAGAGGCACACAGCATGTGCTGCACGCTATGTGCGTGCAGGTCAGCATGCAGATCCTTTGGATTCGCGTGTATGACCTGTGTGGGATAGGGTTTTTCACCCTATCCCATTACTCCCCTAATCCTATAAATAAGCTTTCCCTCACCCCTTTCAAAGTGCACCAAGTTCAAGAATAATTCCTATGATAAAGGTTACTTGAACAAGTTATTTTTGAGGAGCTTTATTTTATTTGAGCACCTCTAGTTTATATTTTCGGGTGGGGCTTCTGGAGTGGTCTAGCAACTACTCGAGGCTCCTTAGTTCTTCCTCTCGGGGAGGTTTTGGTTGGTGGGGTTCGTGTGGATACTCATAAAGGCTATCCTATGCTTGGAGGCTTGTGCAAGGAGGTTCTGCTATAGAACGATTCAACTGGTAAGTTTTATTTCTTTCTCTTTTAATTATTAGGTCTTTTTCTTTATGCGTTTTTAGACTTAATAAATATGCTTAGGTTGTTTTGCATGCTTAGTTTATTTTATGCTTAGGTTATAGCTTAGAGTTATAACATGCTTAGGTTATAGCTTAGAGTTATAATATTCTTAGTATAAAATATATGTGTTAGGATGCAATTTAGAATTATGGTATGCCTAGCCCTTTGCATGCTAACCTAGGTAGAGAATTATTTAGTTAAGACATTATTTAATTTATATGCATCTATTAGGAGTTCCTGGGGACAGGCAAAAATTTTTGAATTTCCACCATGCCTGTTATGCATGTTCAATTTGACTGTTAGTTCCCAACAGTGGTATTAGAGCCTGCCTATTTAGTGTATAATTAAGTTACAAGAGAACTGAATAATATTTTCTATATGAAATGATTATTGTTTATTTAATTGTTTGGAACAATATGTATGAACTTGTGCTTTTCATTTCAAGGTTAGAAAATGTTTTTGAATAATTTTGATTAAGCCTGCTCAACCTAATCAAATTATACAAGTTTCAATAAGTTATTTAAATTACATAGGTTATAGATGCTTTTAATTTATATGAATTGAAAGGACGAAATTTATTAGTTGAAGAGAATCCATTGGTCTTCGAGTTTGTGCCTATATTTGTTCTGGCTAAGGATTGGACTTGGTGTCTACTCCTTATGGGGCTTATATATGTTTCTATAACAAAGTAAAAATTAAATTTATTGAATAAAAGCTTAAAGGAAATGCAATACAAATATAACAAATAAAAGTGTTAATTATTTTGCATATAATCTAGGTTGATGGAATAATTATAATAAAGAGCTTGAACCCACCTAAGGTTGGACCTTATAAACTAATTTTAAAATTCCCTGAATTAATATAATTTATTATAAATATGTCCATCTGATAAAATCCTAGATTGGGTGAGACGTTTAACACCAATAAAATCCCAAAGTAATTATATTAAGGCAAGTTATAGTCTTCCTTACTCAAATTTATAATACGGTCTCTTTGGGCTATCAAAATGATATGCAAAGCGTTCCTTCTAGTCTACAATGATTGGTTGTAGTGTTTAGGATAAGGTCTGCCTTAATGAAACTGGGGTAGTCAACGAAAAAATTGGGGGCTAGGCCCAAATCTGAGATATATTCAAGGAGATGCTAAGATAAGAGCACACGTCCCTTGGGATTAGGGAACTTGAATGAATTAGCAATTACATACGATGCAAATGGAATGGGATTCCAACTATAACTTACTATTGTGACTTGACTCATAAAATTGGGGGTTATAATAGACTAGTTATAGATGTTACCTACTAGGAAATTTAGTTGGGCTAAAATTCTCGAATTCAATAGAATGGGCTCTTGTAAATTTTGAAGAAAATAGTAGGACTAATGTATTTAATTAAAAGTCCTTATATTAAATACATATACTTAAACTAATATCTGAACTCATTTTCTTTTCTTATATGTTAGGTTGAAAATGACTTCCAACATTAATCTCCATATGTTACTTGACACCAAACTGAATGGCTCAAATTTTTTTGATTGGTTCTGAGCTGTGACAATTATTCTCAGATTTGAAGGAATTACCTATGTTCTAAATGAAATTTTCCCTGTTGAACCTGATATTGAGGATCATGTGGAACATGGGGCCTGGTTGAAGCACAGGAAAGATCGTGAGACTGCCATGTGTATCATGTTGGGGTCCATGAATCCTGAGCTTCAGAAATAAAATAGGATCATGCCCTTGGAGGACATGGTTCTCCATCTTGAAGAGCTCTTTTTGAAGTAGGAAAGGACAAAGAGGTATGAGACCTCCAAGTTCCTTTTCAAAACCAAGATGCAGGGTGGCACCTCTGCCTCTCAGCATGTACTGAAACTCTTAGGATACCTTGAGAAGCTGAATCAATTGGGATTCGAGATGAATCATGACTTGAGCATTGAACTTATTATGATGTCCTTGACAGATAGCTGCTCAGGCTTTGTGACTAACTATTACATGAACAAGATTAATTCTACTATCTCCGAATTAATCAACATGCTGAAAATAGTAGAACCTCAGATCAAGAAAGATCAGAAACCACTACTGTTGGTTGAGAAAGGCAAGGCTTCTAAGAAAAAGAAGCAGGCACTAAGTGCCAAGAAAAGAATCAGTAAGCAGTAGAAAGAAAAGAAGACATCTAAGTATGTTTGCTTCCGATGTGGGAAACCGGGACATTGGAAGAGGGATTGCAAAGCTCTTGCTTCTGAACATTTGAAGAAGAAGCCTAAAGAGACATCTACTTCAGGTATGTTTGTAATTGAAAACTTTGCTACATTTCCTTATGAATCCACTTGGGTATTAGATACTAGTTATGGTATTAGATACTGGATATTCATTGATGTATGTATACAAAAGTCCTTGACATAACATAACATGAAGTCAGAGAAATTTTATTATGGGGAAAAACATTTTTTTGGTAATTTTAGAGTTTAAAAGGCATTTTTAGGCATTTAATGGCTATTTAATCAATTTAAATAATAAATAAATAAATAAAATAAAATAAATTAAAATTAAATTAAATATATTCAAGAATTTTTATGATTTTCATAAAATTTTTTGGGCCAAAACCGGGGTAAAAAACGCTAGAAAACGGCCAAAAAAGGACTTAAAACCAAATTTCGGCGGTTAAAGCTATGGCAATAGCTTTGACCGCCATCACTATAGCCTTGACCGCTATATTGGCAGCAGTGGAGGCTATAGCGGCGGCGTTCAGGGCTGTCGCTATAGGCTTGGCCGTCGAGATTTGTTTTTAAGGGGGGAATCGGTGTTTTCGCATCCATAAACTCGTAATCATTGAAGTTATAAGTGGTAATCAACTATATTTCAATAGATCTAGACTTAAAACACATAAATAATGTTGATTTTATGGATTTGGGGTAAGAAAATACCCCAAAATCGTAAGAAATACGGGAACTCCATAGGGGTGGAGTTCACCTCCGTAGCTATAGCCTTCACCGCTATAAGAGTAGCGGTCAAGGCTATAAGGATAGAGGTGAAGGCCATCCCCATAGAATTCGGGATATTTTCAGACAGTTTTCCAAGAACACCAAACAAAAAAGAAGAAACAACACCAAAAACACCAAGAACATCAACAATACTTAACAAAAAGCAAGTAAATAGATAGTGGAGCTCAGTTTTGTTACCTCTAGGCCGTGAATCTAACTTTGGAGACTTGAACTGGATGTTTGGCAAGCTTTTGATGATTTTCAGATGCAATGGTGATTGTCTAAATTCTGGATTCTGGATCTTCAGATCGATCGTCCATCGGAATTGCCGTACGACGTTCCTATCAAGAAAGTTTTAAGATATTAGTAATTAATATGAGTTGCGTTTTAATTGCTTAATTTATTTTGTGGAACAAAAATATTTTTCCCCTTCAATTAAGCAATTAAAACGGAAGAATAAAAGTTGAGTTAGGATTTCCAGGAGTCTGGAGAAACTATCGAGGTGTCCATCGGGTCTAGCTGATATGCCCCATAGAGTCTCTATCTTTGACAGAGATTTAGGAAATGTGTTGAGATGCCCCTGATGATTACAATGAGGTGCCCCTGGGAGAAAACTTGAGTTCTAATTTTAAGATCCATCAGGCTGGTTGTCCACCAGGATTGCGATATGGTGTACCTATCAAGGAAATTTGAAAGCATCAGTAAATGATATAAGTTGCATTTTTAGTGCTTAATTGATTTTGTGGAACAAAAATATTTTTGCCCCTTCAATTAAGCAATAAAAATGGAAGAATGAAATATAAATTGAGTTGAGATTTCCAGGAGTCCAGAGAAGCGGCTGAGGTTGAGTGTATGGCTCAAAGAAATTAGTTAACATGCCCCTCGGGCACGACCTATAATATAGGATTGAAAACAATTCTAAGATGCTCCTTGATATGGCTGTGTGGTTAGAGGTTGAGCGTGTGGCTCAAGGATACTTTTTTGTGCTTTATTTCCTGTAGAATTCTGTATAGAATAATAGACATAGATTTATGAATATTATGCATGAATGTATGAATGCATGAGCTGCTTGGACTGATCATCTTCCACTTATGAGCTACATGACTATTTGTCTAATCAATTTTTCTTAATTGACTTATTGGACCTGACTTCTTGCTAAGAGAGAGGATATATGGAATCGCATTGCAGCATAGACAAGATAAGAATGCCCCTGGGGGAGGATTAGAGATGTCACACAGATCAGGTGGGAATGCCCCTGGTGGAGAACTATGGAAATTCTGGCATACACGCGAGGCTCTAGTGGTTGGATACCATGGCTGAGACAGGACCCATGAATTTTGTATTGCTAGTATCACAAATGATAGAAGACTCCTCGCGATCTATTCAAAGCAGCGAGTCGAATACAAATTGATTGCTGGATCGAGCATGTCGAAAATAATGTGGTGCACGAAGCCAAGTTCAAGATTCTAGATAATGAACGACTGGATGCTATCACTACCAATGAATTCTACCAAGGATGATTTTAGGAGATTACGTACTCGAGATGCTTGGTTGTGATCAAGATTGGAGTGGACACGTGTAGAGGACGGATTTGAGCCCTTCGAATCCACTAGGTTGGAGATTGTATTCAAGTACTATGATGATGATAATGATAATGCAGATATCTTGATGTGATCGATGGCAGTCATTTATCTTTGGTTTGATTGTCTTAATTTTTGTATAGACCCAAACATTGTGTTAGGCCCATCAGACTTGTTTATTTTGCTTTTATGTCCTAATTTTTTCCTGGACCGCCCTTTTCGGGTTTTCAATCCAGCAGACTTTTCTTGGGTTTTGCATAGACCTCGCTGTTTTTAGCCTATCAGGATTTTTGCCTTTTATCTTTTCTTTTCTTTTCTTTTAAGGAATAGGGTTAACTGCACGGAACCCTACATTCGACTTGCAACATTTCGCCTTTTGGGCCCAATATATTCATGCAAGCATAAACATAAAGGATTCAATAAAATGACATTTCCATTAAATGGATTAAGTTTGAGTACATGATGATGATAATCATTTCTATTGACCCAAGCTCTGGTGTTAACTAGCCTATATAGGTTTTCTAGCCAACACACTCTCGTAGCTCACTTTACCTTGAATTTTTCCTAGACCACCCTTTTTGGGTTTTAAGTCTAGCGGGCTAATTTTTCACCCTAACTTTTGCCTAACCGGTTTGTAGAATACTGATTAGTGGGATACACCCTAATTTTTACCTGAGCAGTAGAGGACCACTCTTCGGATGATTTATTTTTATATTATTCTTTATATACCGCTTTTCTGGATTTAATTGTTTTTGGTTAGATATGATAACACTTAAATCGATTCTGATTGATAGGGTTTACGAACCTATTAACGTCCAAAATCCTCATTCCCCTTGTACTGAGTACCTTTCTGATTATGTAAGGTCTTACCTAATCTGGTTGGAACTTCCCCCTTAGATCGGCATTAGCAGGCTTTGCTTGCTTTGGAATTAGATCATTGGCCTTTGACGGTACCTCTGACGCTTGACTCGGTTGTTGTTCGGCCTCGTTATGTGCTTTTGCTACATTTGAAGACTGCTCAAGCCCTTTGAATAGCGCTTTAGTCCATGGGGGTCCCTTAGACTGTGACTCTTAAGGATTTCATCTAAGTTTTGGTTAGTAGCACGGTTTCAATTCCATAGGCAATGAAAAAAGGTGTTCATTTTGGGAGAATTCTGACATTTGTTTGGCATTTTCGAAGGGTGAATGATAGCTCATCGGATCAATCTTTGACATTTGCAGTGGTCTTGGAAATGAACTTCTTGATAAGCTGGCTTGCGGCTTCGATTGCCCCATTACCTCTTGGTCGGTACAGTGAGGACCTGCGGTGCTCAAGCCCAAATTTCTTGATCAATCAGGGGTTGCCCCTTGGGACTGAAATCCATTCTCCAAAATGATGTGAAGAGGTAGCCCACACCAAGTGAAGACGTATTTCTTGATGAACTTGGCCATCTTCTAATCGGTAATGCTGGTGAAAGACTCGACTTCCCCTTATTTTGAGAAGTAACCTGCCCCTATGATGATGAAGCAATGTTCATTTTTTGATGAGGGTCAATTTTGCCAAACATGCTTGTCCCCCTAGCCGACAATGGGCAATGAGGAGACATGTGAAGGTGTGGCTGGGAGGTATAGGATACAAGGAAGAAGCAATGGTGTATCGGGGTTGGAAATTAGAGAATGGGAGGGCGAAGAAAAGGTAAGCCTTGATTTTGTCGGAGGTCTTCTTGCAATGTTGTTTCTCCACAATCGACTGATGCTTCTTTGGTAGCTTGAAAATAGGTTTGCACATAGTTGTATCGATGAAATGATTGATATATTGAACCTATCTAAGGAAGAACTGAGCTTCTTTCTCGGTTTTAGGCATGAAGATGTAGTGCTCGGCAATCTGACGATGAACCTTGGGCATGTCTGAGTTTGACTAGGCGGAAGCGTTATCATGATCTTTAAGCACTTGTTATCTCTCTTTTTCTTTCAGAGGTTAGGTCATTAGAAATGGTTACCATTTTAGGTTATCACATGTACTCAAATTTATTTCAGTTAAAGAAACATCATGAATACTGAACACATTATGCTTGTGATAAAATGAAAGAATGGACCCATCGGGTGAAACATCAAGCGAGTAAGAAAAAAGAGGGTCTTTGGTTAAATTAAAATGCCTTAAAGGTAGAATTATTCACATCTAAATAATAGAAAATAAAATTACATAAATAGATAGTTATCCTCCACAGACAGAGGGTCTTGAGTAGCGGCGCTGGTAGATTAGGCATCCTCGGTAGCTTCCATTGGAGTGTCGTCCAGGACGAGATCCAGAAATTTCACTTGTTCGACTGATGACCTATCTTCTTCAACCGCTAGAGACCTTATGAGATACTCATCAAATTTGGTCGTAGAATTGGCTTACATGGTAGTGTCAGTTGAACTGGAGAAGACCGAAGCTAACATAAATTCTTTAGGGAGACTGGAATTGATTGCACTCACTCCACTATCAGTACTGGTCTTTCTAGCTACCTAATCAATTTTCCCTTCCCTTATCAAACCCCAAATGGCTCTACCCAGAGGTTTGCATTGATCTATTTTATGACCTGCCTGAACATGATAGCGACAGAAATTCCCTTTCTCTTTGGGTGTAGGGGAACGATATTCACGAAGAGGGCTAAGTATGCCTTTCTCTTATAACTTGGCAAGTAGAACACTAAGAGGGAGTTTCCATGAGGATATGAATGCTTTCTGAGCAGGTGTCTGAATAGGTGTAGCTTGAACCACAGAGGCATTGAGTTAAATTGCGGGAGCTTTGTCTTTAGAACAGATGGCCCTAATGAGATCCTCCAGACCACTACCTCCTTTTGATGATCAAGAAAGCGGGGTGAACCCTAATGGCTAGATACTCTTTTAGGCATAACTATCTTTCCTTTTCTTATCAAATGATCAGGGTCTTGAATCAAAGTCTGACAATTGTCAGTGGAGTAACTTGGTTGGACATGATACTCGTAAAACCTATCCCTTTCATCAGCTGTGGGAGGTCTCCATAGGCATAATGGTCTAATCTTATAGTCTTTCCTTAACTTCGTGTATATGCTTCTCAAAGGTGCTTTCCATGGGTATGTGTCACACTTTGCTTTAGTTACCTTCCATACGAGTGTCTGATCAATAACCCGAACTTGATTAGGGGGAGCGCGATCTAACTTCTTCTCTTGGATATGTTGCTCTTTCATTTTGGCCCAAGATGGGACATCGTGTGACCCACCAATTCCTTCACCTCCTTTGGGATTTCCATTTGGTCTTCTCTTAGCACTAAAAAGTAAGAACCTTCGCAATTGAGCCTCTATTTTGGGTGTCATACCCGGAGATTTTATGACCTAGTCGCTGGATGGATGGGGTGTGCCAAACTGGAATGGTGAAGCAAGCGATAAGGTTTTGACTTGAGAACCAACCCATAGATTAGTATTGAAGGGGTTTTACGGGTAAGTAGTCCCTCTCAGAGCAACAATAAACTGAGTAGGAGAAGGAGAAAAGGAGTTTGGAGGCATTTTAGGTTGAGCTACATTCTGATTCAGTTGGAATAGACCCGATCGGGACTGGATGGGTTAAACTGACCGAGCGAGTTAAAACTGATTTGGGATTATTAGGGTCAATGAAAGCTGGCTCATACTGGTGGGAAAATTAGGCTTGGAGGTATGGTTTAGAGTCTGGGTTGGATAAGTGAACATGGACGGCTGAGATTGCATGATATCCTGACCAAACTGAAATGGGATAGGCAAAGGTTGAATGGGCTGTTGCACATACTGAATCGGCTGAATTGGTTGAACAGTAGACTGAATCTAAAATGATGAAACCTGAACTGACCCATTATGAGCGGTCTCTGGTTGTCCCTGAGCTTGAATAACAATCATTGGAATCCTTTGAACACTTCTTTTCTCTTCCAAAACTGTGCGGACCAAATCTCGGATCTGCCCCTAAATTGCTTCTCGGGACTGATCGGATCAGAGAAACACTGTCATAGCATTGGTAATTTCGGAACTCAATAGAGACTAACCCTGATCAGACCAAAGGAGAGGAGGAGAAGAAGTCCCAGACGGAACCCAACTAATTGGCGGAATATCAGACATGGCAGACAAAGCAGTTTCTGAAACTGAGCTCGAAACTGGATTGAGATAGTAGTGGTGCCTCGGTCTAACCCTCTCTCTCTGAAACCGAAAGACAATCAGCCCAAAATCGAACCATGAACGAAATGAATGATTACATAGATATCTGAGTGATGAGTGCCATATATACGGGGGTGGTTTAGAGAGGCAGAGAGTAAAAAGGCTTATGATGCAAAACGAAGCCCCAAAATATGTGAGATGTGCGAACTCCTCACCATGCCTAGCGAACTAGATATGGATCGTTGAGATTCAAATGATCTTAGGCATTTTATGAAATTCCCCTTTTAAATAAAGGGAGAGTAGAGGTAAGTGAAAACATAAATTAAAAGGTCGGCTACATGCGGCCTATGCATGAAGTGCGTATGCATGAGCACAACACAAGTAGCACACGAAAGCGAATAAATCCCTTCGAACCTTATGAGTCCCATGAAACGCTAATTTGGAATCTAGGGTTAACTCTATCACCAGAGAACAGCAAGAGAGTATGTAAAATCATTTTGGTGAACCTAAGGGGAAGTTGCGATGGCTAGATTTATTGCGGTTTATAGTCTCAAACTACTGGTGTCATGGAACCACACTATAGAAGGGTCTCATTTATATTGTTTCCATGTAACTCAACCACTCCTGAAATGAGTGTGACCGAGGGAATTATACGTTGGTTGAAACGAGTGATCCACCAACAAATATCCCCAATTCCTGGCGGGCATGAGGTATACAAGTGAGCTTCACCGGGGTGAAATAATGACACCTTAAACTTAGAATCTAACTAAGCGGTGGATTCAAAAAGCATAAGAAATAAAGCTTTGATTTAAAAACAATTTAGGCCATCATCAAAATCCTTTAACCTATTTTGAAAATGAAAGCGATTTTCCAAATTTTCAGTTAAGAGGAAGTCCCCAGCAAAGTCGCCACTGTGAGCGGACGACCTTTTTCCCTCGGACCGCATGAGATGTGTATGACAAGGGAGGAAAGTAATGAGCGTTGTGAAGAGAGCCGGAGGATAGATCCTCATTTTAGCGTGATGAAAAAAGATAAATTGATAAATCGACATTGATCTTGAATTTAAGTCCAATTTGCATGTTAAGGGATACGAGACTCGAAATCCTGTATTTTAAGATAGAGTCGTCACCCAGTTCAGCTCTACCGGGAATTTGGGTACGGTATTCCCACTGGGTGGTTAGACCGTACCTTAAAACAGAGATTCCGAGTTTAGATGATGTTGCTTACTTTTCATTTATTCAGTAAAAAACGTTTACATTTTAATAAGCGCGACTTTAGTTCTTATGCGATTTAAATCTGGTTAATGTTTAGAGTATTCGGTTTATATCACACAAAAGCGTAAGCAAGTAAATAAATTATTACATGGCTTTACAAATACCTATACATTTTTCTAATACGGAAAAGTAAAGAAAACGGGTAAATAAAGCGAATAAAGAGAGACCGAAATCGGACCTTAATCAAACTTACCAACACTGAAATGGCTCGAAACACGATAAATAAATCACAAATCATAAATAAGGCACAAATAATTAAAGGAAGAAAATAATAAATAAATAAATAAATTAGATTAAAATTAAATTAAATATATTCCATAATTTTTATGATTTTTAGAAAAATTTTTGGGCGAAAATCGGGGTTTAGGGTTTCTTGGGGTTTGATTAGGGTTTCTAGGTGGCATATTAGGATTTTGACTTCCGACACCAATAACTTTCACTACGATCATCCGATTAGGGCGATTCTTGACATTTTGGAAATATCGGAGAGTCTAAAATCCAACTATATAAACAAGACTTGCTGAAATTTTTTGGATCTTATAGAAAACTGCAAAACAAATTACTGCACGTGAGTGAAAGAATAACAGTTAATTATAAATGTATTTTAATGATTTTTAAGCACAACCAAAGGTCCAAAATCATCAAAAAGATACTTGCCAAACGTGATCCGACCCTCAAAGAATAGAACAACTAGTCCATAAGAGGTCAAAGCTAAATGTCATCATCATTCCAAGGGTCATCGAAAAGCCCGTGCTCACACGCAAGTCAAACATGACCAGCATGTGAAAGCATCTATGTACAAAGGTTATTGACATATCATAACATGAAGTGAGAGAAATTATAGTTGGACTATGTTTAGTGAGACCTTCTTCATGGGCAATTATGATTATGTCTAAACTTTCCTTAGTAATAGTTTCATCAAGAAAGGATATTGATGGGACAACAAAACTAGCATGTGGTCAACTTTCTTGGGAAGGGTCCAAGTATAGAACCTCTTGAGACTGAAGGTTGTGCCTTAAGTTTGACACATGGATATATCTAGAAGATATATTAGAGGCCGCCATAAGATATAACACTTGGTAAATATATCATGGTGTTATTGTTTATCTTTATGTAGTAGCTTTGTGAATATCCTCATATTTGAGATACTAGTTACCTTGTGTAGTTATATCGCTATACTTTGGGTCATTCCTATGAACTCATTAATTTAGGGTGTCATGGGTGATTACGGGTATAGTGATGATAACACATTGGTAAGCTATGTAGTCGAAAAGAATCCATCGCTCTGGATATATTAAGGAGTTGTACCTAGCCACTTATTGAAGTGATGATTGCTATAAACCTCTGATTATAGTATGTTTTTGATAGTGTTAAACAAAGCATGAGTTTGGATTGACTCAGTGGATGACTCAGTAATGCTTAAAGTTTGTTCATAACAATTAAGTTTAGTTTTAGATAACCAAATCAATAATGATGTTAAAATAAATAGTCTATGGTTATAAGGGAGTTAGTAAATTCATGGGTAGATTTTGAGTCTCCGCTGACCTAGCTATTTAGTTTAACTCTGAGTGGTTTCTGGGCTAAGTACTTACTTAGTCGTTGACTTAGTATTATTCACTCAACACTTGATATTTAGGTTTTGTTTCAGCTATGTACATTTCATTTTATCATTTTAGCTAAGTTACTTTAAGTCTGTCAACACTGCTGAGCTTATCATTTAAGGTGAAAAGGTATCTTTGCTTTTAGTGTTGCTTTTTGTAAGAACATTAATTAGACAAAGATAAAAAGAATTAATACCTTGAAAAGACTCAAAATTATGAAGAAAATGACAAAGTCTTCCAATGTAAAGCTACAACAAGTCAATTGCCATTTCGGGCAATTCTGCAGATCTACCAACCTTATATCACGCACTCTGCAACATGTCAAAAAACCAGAGGGAATGGGATGAAGACATACGGTAAGTCAGCGTGAGTTCTCTTTAATGGAAGACTAGCATCAAACGATAAAGAATTAAAATTGGAGCTCGAATTTCAATCTAACAGATTGAAATGTATTTCACAACGGTCCAACTCTATCTCTTAATGCATTGATTTGAAGAAGCATTGGGTGAACTACTGAACTGTTAATTTCAGAAGATGCCAAGATAAGTTCAACGGCTACTTTCTCAATCCAACTATAAAAGTAGCATAAAAGGCAATCATTAGAACTTGGTGATTACAAGAATGCAAGCATTAGAACTTGGTGATCAGACCTGAATTTACTAGAAGCAAAAACTCTATCAATTCACAAGCTTTAAAGGAGTTCAAGCAAGAAAGCACACCTAAGCTATAATCTTCTTAGAACAAGAGAGAATAGACTAGATCAATCATTTGTAATATTAGATAATTTGTAACTAGATCAACGTTTCTATAAGTTGAGTCCAGCTCTTATTTAGACTTATTGGGTATTGCAGATAGAAGAGGGTATTCTAGTCAACGGGTGAGCGATTATAGTTTGAAGAGTACTTACTATAATTGGAGAATTTGTGAAAGGCTTTTCCACCTAGGGTAAAGGAGTTGAGATTAGTGGATTAAAGCCGAGACACTCTATCGGGACTAGATGTAAGAATAGGTTGCCAAACCAGTATAAAATCTCTATATTCTTTACTTAATTGCATTTTAAGCCTATTTCACTTAGTAGCTGACCTCACTCAGCTGAGCCATAATTATCGCGAAAAAGTTTTACAAGTTTTTGAGTGAGTCATTCACCCCCTCCTTTGACTCATTGAGTGTATGCATAGGGACCAACAAGTGGTATCAAAGCAGATCTCATTTCACAGATTTCACAATCTTTGAGACAAAGACTATAGTGTACAAAGGAGAATCCAGTGGAAGGGCTCAAGTTTATATTTTGCCTCAAGGCATGTCAGTTACCAGGCCTCCAATGTTCAATGGAGAGCATTATACTTACTGGAAGAATAGGATGACTAATTTTATTCAGCCCCAGAGTATGCATGCTTGGATGGCCATTGTAGAAGGGCCATATGTTCCATCACATGTGAAAAATGGAGTTACTATTGATAAGTACTCCACTGAATAGGATAATAATGATTTGTCCAGACTTAAAGAGAGGGCATCTGCTATCAACTATCTTCATTATGCTCTTGATGCTACTGAGTTTAATCAAGTTTCTGGATGCAAAACAACCAAAGAGATTTGTAAGAAGTTGGAAGTAACTTATGAAGGTACTGTCAAAGTGAAAGAGTCCAAGGTCAATATCCTTATGAGGGAATAAGAATGGTTTCACATGAAGGCCAAGGAGGATGTTTCTAACATGAACACCAGGTTCATGAACATAGTTAATGAGCTGGAAAGACTTGGCCAGACCTTCATAGAATAAGAGACTGTCAAGAAGATCTTAAGTAGTCTGACTCAGGATTGGGAAGCCAAGAAGAGTGCTATTAAAGAGGCTCATGATTTGAACACCTATAAGTTTAATGAGCTGATTGGAACTCTACTGACTCATGAGATGTCCTTAAAACAATATAAAGATGAGTCTAAGAAGCACAGGTCTAAAAAGAAAGCAAGCTCAAGCAGATCTGTTGTTCTAAAAGCTGATGATGATGAAGAAGAAGAAGATTCCTGTGAGGAAGAATATCCAGAGGATAGAAAAGAAGAAATAGCTCTTATGACCAAGAATTTCAGGAGATATCTGGGTGAAGATAAGAACTTTCAAAAGTTCAGAAAGATAGGCAAGTATAAGAAGGGAGTAGTTTATAGACCATGAAAGGAATTCAACAAAGAGCGTAACAAAGACATCAAATGCTTTGAATGTGGTGAGAAGGGGCATATTCAGTCGAGCTAGCCTAAGGCTAAGAAGGACAAGAAGAAGAAAAGTAAGAAATCCCTTGCTGCTACCTAGAGTGACACTAAACAAGAGTCATCATCCTTAGATGAAGAGGCACATGATTCTGCCAATGTGTCTCATAGCTACGGGTGATCGAGTTTACTCAGAGTCAGCTGGCGAACCAACAACTCTTGCTGCTAGACAATCAGCTGACCAAAGCAAAGATAAAGGAAATAACTCTGAGGTAAATTCTGAACCCCCTTTGTCTTTAGATGAGCTTGCCGCAGTACTTAATGATGTTATTACTATGACTAAGAAGTCAACCAAATACATCAAAGTACTTTAGAGGAGGTGTGATGATCTAGAAGATGTTCATTCTTCTACATCACTTGATATCCTATACCTGATGGAAAAAGTCGAGTACCAAAATGGATATAACAGTAAGCTCACTAAAAGATTGGATGAGCCAGCTACTGAATTAATAGCTTTAAAAAAGGTGCGGGTCACTCCTCAACCTAGCAAGGATACTCAGAGTAACCGCACTCACCACTCTGAGAAGGTTTCTTAAAAGAGTAAAGTGAGCAGGCCTAATCTTAAGGCCGCTTATAGTTTTCATGGTAAGCCAGGACATGCTACAGTCATGCGTAGGCATAAAATGGTTACTATGATGAGTATGACCGGTCAAGGATTACCACCACTAACAAGGGAGGACCCAGCTAGAAAAAGGCATGGGTACCTAAGAAAACTTGATTATTTTATAGGTGAGCCTGAGATCCAGTGATGACAACAGAATGTGGTATTTAGATAGTAGATGCTCAAGGTATATGACAGTTGATGAAAAAGCAATTCATCACATTGGAGTGAAGAAGAAATGGAAGTGTCAGTTTTGGAGACAAAAAGAAAGGAAAGATTACTGGCAATGGTACTATGGGAGTGAAGCCTTCAATTGATAATGTGTCTCTGGTGAAAGGCCTAAAGTTCAAATTGCTTATCGTTGCTCAGTTGTGTGACAAAGGTAGGAAAGTAATATTTGACTCAGTTGGTTGCTAAGTCATTGATGGTAACCTTGACCAAACTATTCTTTATGCTCCTAGAATTAATAATGTTTATATGATTGATTTATCCCCTGGCTCCAATGATATATGCTTAGTTTCTAAGGAGGAAAATTCATGGCTATAGCACAGAAGGTTAGGACATATCAATATGACCAATATGTCCAAATTAGCCAGAAATGAACTTGTTAAGGGTTTACCCAATCTAGCCTTTGATAAAGATAGACTCTACTCAGCATGCCAACTTGGGAAGCAATTTAGGAAGACCTATAAATCCATAGCTAATATATCTTCTTCTCGTCCCCTTGATCTTCTACACATGGATTTGTTTAGGCCTGTTATGCCAATAAGTCTAGGTGGAATGAAATACACCCATGTGGTTGTAGATGATCTGACCAGGGTCACTTAGATTGTCTTACTAGCTAGCAAAGATGAGACATTTGAATCATTCTCCAGGTTGGTTACCCGGATCATGAATGAAAAAGACCTTAAAATTAATAGAATCCACTATGACCATGGAATGGAATTAAAAAATAGGCAGTTTGAGGAATTCTGTTCTAAGCATGGTGTTGATCATAATTTTTCTGTCGCTCATACACCTCAGCAGAATGGGGTTGTTGAGAGAAAGAATCGCACTATTATGGAGATGGGTCGTTCTATGCTGAGTGCTAACAATCTACCAAAGTACTTATGGGGAGAAGTTGTTAACATAGTTTGTTACATTCTAAACAGGGTTTTAATTCATCTAGTTTTGAATAAAACTCCTTATGAACTTTGGAAGGGGCACAAGCTCAAGCTTGGTTATCTCAAGGCCTTTGGTTTTAGATGCTTCATATTAAACACTAAAGACCAATTGGCTAAATTTGACCCCAAGGCTGATGAAGGAATCTTTCTGGGTTACTCAACACACAGTAGGGCATATAGAGTGTATGTCAAGGGGACTGACATCTTAGAGGAGTCCATGCATGTAGATTTTGATAAAACTAACAATGCAGGTAGATAAGCCAGTGATGATGAAAGAGAAAAGAAATAAGTCAGCGGATGAGTCAGTCAGCCCATAATTATACCTGATCTAGTATAATAGAAAGAAGAAAATGAAGTTGACTTAGACCAATCAATCCACTTTGGTGATGATGTGGATTCTCAACCAATAACTGTAGCTCTACGAGCTGATCCTGATCTACCAAAAGAAGTCAAAGCAAGGAGAGATCACCCAGTTGACAAGATTCTTGATAGTGTGCAAAATCCAATGCTAACTAGAGGTCAGCTGAACAGAATGATAAGCCATTCAGCATTTATATCATTGATTGAACCAAAGAATTTTGAAGATGCTGAGTTTGATGATAATTGGATGATTGTAATGCAAGAAGAGCTAGACCAATTCAGAAGAAATAAAGTTCGGGATTTGAAGGAGAAACCTAAAGGAAAGTCAATTATAGGCACCAAATGGGTTTTCAAGAACAACCTAGATGAAGCTAGTAATGTTTTTAGAAACAAAGCCAGATTGGTTGCTCAAGGCTACAATCAACAAGAAGGCATTGACTGTGGAGAAACATTTTTACAAGTAGCAAGACTTAAAGCCATAAGAATTCTTTGTGCTTTTGCATCCCATATAAATTTCAAGCTGTTTCAAATTGATGTTAAGAGTGTTTTTCTTAATGTTAGTATTCAAGAAGAAGTCTATGTCAGACATCTCCCAGGCTTTGAAGATCCTAAATATCCAAATCATGTCTTCAAGATGAAGAAAGCTCTATATGGACTGAAACAGGCTCCAAGAGCTTGGTATGAGAGACTGACTAACTTTTTGATCAGCAAAGGTTATGTCAGAGGGAAAGCAGATACAACTCTACTTATCAAGAAGAGGCATCAAAATGTGTTGCTAGTCCAAATATATGTGGATGACATCATTTCTAGAGCAACTGATGAAAAGCTATGTAAAGAGTTCAGCCAGTAGATGAAGAAAGAATTTGAAATGTCAATGGTGGGAGAGCTTAATTTCTTTCTTGGTTTGCAAATCAAGCAAGGCAATGATGGGAACTTCATCAGCCAAGCTAAGTATGCCAAGGAAGTACTCAAGAAGTTTGACATGGATAAAGCTAAGCCAATGTTAACACCCATGGCCATTGATACAATTCTGAGTAAAGATGAGGAAGGTAAACCTATAGAGAGTAAGCTCTACAGAGGTATTATTGGTTCTCTACTTTACTTGACTACTAGTAGGCCTAACATTCAATATGCTATATATTATTATGCAAGATATCAAGCTAACCCCAGAGAATCTCACTTACCTGCTGTTAAGAGAATTCTCACATGTTTGCTAGGCTCTATTGATGAAGGTTTATGGTATCCAAGTAATGCAGACTTCACTCTAAGAGGATACACAGATGTTGTCTATAAAAGAGACAAACTTGGAAGGAAAAGCACCACAGGAGGATGTTATTTCGTTGGAGATTGTCTAGTAGCATGGTATAGTAAGAAGCATACTTCTGTAGCTCTAAGTATAGCTGAGGCTAAGTACATGGCTGCAGGAAGTTGTGTAGCACAACTGTTATAGATCAAGCAGCAACTAAAGGATTATGGTATAAAGTCAAATTATCTTGAAGTCATATATGACAACAAGAGTGCAATTGACCTATCTAAGAATCTAGTTCAATATGGCAGGATGAAGCATGTCAATATTAAAGATCACTTCATAAGGGATCGTGTGCAAAAAGGAGAATTTAAGCTCACATACATTCCTACTGAAGAACAGCGAGCTGATATATTCATAAAGCCTATTGGAAAGGATCAATTCAATAGGCTAAGATAGCTGATTGGAATGTCCAATCCAATTTGAACAAATACATCTCAATCTGACCAATTCTAGAGCTGGCCAAACTAGGGCTCACTCTGAGATTCAGCAATTGGACACGTCATTAATTGTCATCGATTATCTTTAAAATTTAAACCTAATAGAAATGGTAGCAAGTGATGAAACGATCCATATTCAGAGCAGTTATCCCATGTTTCTCGCATTCATTAATCCTACGGTATACGTTATGCAATCTAACCATTGAATCTTTAGACCATGGATTATGAGTAGTACACGTAGCTTTGCAGGTTTATGCGAAGAGTTTTTGGCTATTTAAGGAGAAATTTAGAAAGAGTAAAGGTTACTATACCAAAATTCCTTTCTCTGCAATTTTCTTCCTAAATCTCTATTTTTCTCAAAGCAAAGTCACTATGACGAGCACATCAGGGAGGAATTCTGATTTGTTTATGAGAAATAAGAAGGATACTCACTAGGTTACTACTAGAGATTATATAGGTCAGTTGGCAACTAGTATGGATAAAATAGAAGAGCTCAGAATTCCCGCCAGAACCAAGTATATTCTGACAAAATGGTGTTTCATGGAGAAAATAGAAGTAGAGAAGCCAACCACTGTAGACATGCTAAGTTTCTACAATGATGAGAAGTTTAGAAAGTGGGTGCGTCAGCACCATTTGAGAGGATTCTTTGAACTCCTCAATGGATGCTATGAGGAGATTGTGGATAGATTCTACAATGGAATTCACATGGCGGAAGCCCAGAAGGATGTTTTTGTCACCACTATGATGAAGAGGAAAGTCTATGTCACCCCTAAGCTAATTGCTGGACTTCTGGGAATGAAGGAAAGAGGGCTAAAGCTGTGAGTTATCAATGATGAAGATCATGTTGATATTCCTATCGATTATAAAGTTCCTCATGACTACAAAGCTGGTGAACTTATCGCTTCTATGTTCACTAAGGAAGGGAAACAAGCTCATGAGCTTGTGACCAAGGTATTACTACCCAAGACTGACTCAACTGGAAGCTGTTCCAAATTTGAGTGGGTATTCGTCTATGCTCTGACCCATAGGATGAACATTAATTGGCTAGTGGTGATTTTGCACAGATTTTTGAAAGTAAATAAGAATCTGGTGTATGGGCAGTTGGTGATGGAGATCTGCAAAGCTTATAAGATAGATATGGAAGGAAGGGCTGCTAAGAGCAACATTCAGATGAAGGTGATAGAGTCCAGAATCTTGAGCAATGCTCATTTTTATGGACTTAGAGCTAATGAGAGGCTGTCCAACACTAAGTACATCAAGTTAAAGTAAGGAGAAGTGGGAATGAATGATCCAAAGGCCATAATAAAGATAAAGCCTATCTAGCCTCATGAAGAGGAACTAACTTTGGATGCCTTTGTGGGTAAGGAGCTTGAGAGGATTACTAAGCTCAGAGCTGAGAAAGGAGAAGCATAAAAGAAAGGCAGTAAGAAGGAGGTTAGGAAAGACTCTAAGAGAGAAAAGTAAGGGAGCTCAGCAAGCTCAGTTACAGCTGTTACCCCAAAGAAGACAAGATCTTCTAAGGAAGTTAGTGAAGATAAGAAGAGAGAGCTAACTCCTCAGGAAATTAAGGAAGAGAAGAGGGCTGAGGAAGAGCTGAGAGAAGAAATGCCCATAAAGAGAGAGAAGAAGCGGAAGGCAGATATAGCTCAGCTAGATGTGGTGACTACTAAAGGAAAGGAAGCTACATTAGTTCCTGTTCCCCAAGTAGGTCAGCCCTAGAAGAAGATGATGGTAAAGAGTGGGACAAGAGTGGTCCAAGATATAGAAGAAGCTAAGAAAGTTAGAGCTGCTGAAGAAGAGAGAATCAGAAAGAAGCACGAGGAGATTGAAGCCACTATCAGAAGAAAGGCTGAGGAAGTAGCAACAACAGCTAAGGCTAAGGCTAGCACTGAGCAAATCTTGCAAAAGGCTATAGCTAGCTTGGCTAAGAGAGAAGTACCAGAAGTTGTTGATGAGATAATAGGAAATTTGGATGGAATTGATAATCAGGAAGAGCAGGAGGAGAAAGATGTTGTGGTAAAAGTAGAAGTTGTTGAATTCAATGTGCTAAACTCCGACCAGCAGGTAACTCTGACTACCGAGGAAGTAAAAGAGGCTAGGAAGGAGAGAAAGAGAGGGATGTTAAAGAGAATTAAGGTTGTGATAGATGAGGATGAAGGAGATCTAGAAGATAAGGAGGAGGAAGTGATAGTTGAGCATGAAGCTCAGCTGACTGAGGATTCTCTAACTCAGGTTAGCGAGTCCGTTGTTGAAGGTGCTGTAGAGGAGGAGGAGAAGGAACCTAAAGATTTCTTTACTTTCCCCAACACATCCACCTAAACACCTCTCTTACCTACACCAATCTCTGCCTTACCCCTACCAGAAAGCCAAACACCTTCCACATCCAATTCTAGCCAAATCAACCAACTCTCTGACCAAAATAACCCAGACTTTGACCAAACAGCCATCATCCCATATCTTTCCCCCACAGGATCTCTAGTGCAAAAAATTTTATATTTGGAAAGACCTCTACCAGTTAGAGGACCTCCAATCATTGAGGAGATTCCTGAACAACCACAACAACAACAACCACCCCAACAACCTCAACCTCAACCGCAATTCAATCCAAATGCTGAATTATTGGAAGACATAAGGAGAATAGGAAGAGAAAGGTTTCTAGAACTAAGGATAGATGCTGAGAACGATGTTGAGATATCAAAATCATTAATGTCTGAGGAAGTTCTGAGGAAGATTGCAAAGGTTATGGAGCCAGTGCAAGGTTTTATGGAGGCTGTTGAGGAGATGAAAGATGATTTCAAATCAGTTCCTACCCAATTTTCCTTGGTGAAGGCCATAGTATCCCATACTTTACCTTTATTATCTATTGTAGGTAGGCAGGCAGCTGGTTTAAAGATGGAAGTTGTAGAACTCAAGAACCAGATGGCTAAGATCTATGAGAGTAACTGCAAAGTAATTAATGATGAAAGGGATTTTTGCAACTCAATGATTGATAAATTTAATCCCTTACTTGAGGCTATGCTAAAGGTACTTGATGGGTACAACATATTGAGCAAAGAGAATTATGGGAACACAACTCGCCTGAATGTAGTTGTAGATGGGCTAAATGCTCTGACCGCAGTGGTAAACAAGCATCATAGGTTACACATTGAGTTAGGGAAAGTGAAGGAGGAGATGCTAGAAGGAGTCAAGAACTCGGAGGGAGCTATGCTAAATGCCTTGAAGAGGCTTAACATTTCAGATGCTCTGAGCAGTGATATTATTATGGCAGATGCTGAACTAGAGCCAACACTTCACCAAAAAGTTGGTCATATCAGAGACCAAATCAAATAAGTTCAAGCACATGTCATCAATGGTGGAGAAGCACTAGACAAAATTCATGATCAAGTCACTACTCATATTAGGAACACTCCTATGCTGAAGCGGATTCTAAGGGAAAATAATTAAGTCAAGGCTCTAGCAAGTCTCACCCAGATATCCAAAGAAGGTTTAAATGCTCAATATCAGGTCAATCTATCTTAATACCGCGCTTTGGTAGGGTTATTTGCCTTTCTCAGAGAACAAGAAGCAATATTACAAGAAATCTACGAGCTGCTTGTGCAGAATTTTTCTTCAAATGTCTATGGTCAGCTCAAAACCTTTGAAGAGTCTCTAAGCTCATTTGATCATCAAACTCAAGTCATTTTGGATGCAATGGCAATGAGGGAGAAGGATCGTGAGAAGCGTGAAAAGGAAGAAAGGGAAAGAGAGCAGAGGATTGCTGAATTTTCTTACAACCTATCTAAGGATCTGGAGTGCATTCAGAGAGAATACAATGAGACAAGAAAGCGGAAAGGAAAGGAGATAGCGCTGCCCAAAGAAAAGAAATCCAGATGGGATTAGCAGGTTTATGAGGAGTGAATGGCCAACTTGGGAGCCCCGCCTATGCCAAAGGACTAGAATAGAATTTATGTAATCATTAGTGCTGAACTATAAAACTTAGTATAGACTAACTCATTGTTATCTCTACTTAAGTTATCATTTAATTAAAAGATTATATTTTTTGTTCTAAGTTAAGATCTTCTTAACTTCATATATTGTCTGCTAGATATATATATGTGTATATATATATATATACATATGCTCTAATCTCTTATAGATATATATCAGAAGTACTGAAGAATGCTGAACTTAGAAGATTCAAGAATTATGGGGGAGTTAGCCTTCACTCCGAGCAGATTAAAGATGCTGAACAAAAGACATATCAAGCATAAGTATAAGGTAACTCTGATCTAGAAATCTTATTGATTTAATTCTCGCTCAAGTTAATTGCCATTGATCAAAATGGGGGAGATTGTTGAACCAAGCAAGAGTTTGGACTGACTCAGTGGATGTCTCTGTAATGCTTAAAGTTTTGATCATAATAATTAAGTTTAGTTTGAGATAATTAAATCAATAATGATGTTAAACTAAATAGTCTATGGTTATAAAGGAGTTAGTAAATTAAAGGGTAGAATTTCGAGTCTCCGCTGACCTAGCTATTTATTTTAACTCTGAGTGGTTTCTGGGTTGAATAATTACTTAGTCGCTGACTTAGTATTATTCACTCAGTACTTGATATTTAGGCTTTGTTTCAGTTGTGTACATTTTGTTTTATCATTTCAGCTGAGTTACTTTAAGTCTGTCAACGCTGCTAACCTTACCATTTTAGGTAAAAAGGTATCTTTGCTTTTAGTGTTGCTTTTTATGGGAATATTAATGAGAAAAAGACAAAAGAATTAATGCCTTAATAAAACTCAAAATTATGAATAAAATGACAAAGTCTTCCAATGCAAAGCTGAAACAAGTCAATTGCCACTTCGGGCAATTCTACAGATCCACTAACCTTATATCGCGCACTTTACAACAAGTTAGAAAACTAGAGGGAATGGGATAAAGACACGTGTTAAGTCAGTGCGAGTTCTCTCCAACAGAAGACTAGCATCAAACGACAAAGAATTCAAATTGGAGCACGAATTTAAATATAACGGATTGAAATGTATTTCACAACGGTGCAATTCTATCTCTTAATGGATTGATTTGAAGAAGCAATGGGTGAATTACTGAGTTGTTAATTTCAGAAGGTGCCAAGATAAGTTCAACGACTACTTTCTCAATCCAACTATAAAAGGAGCAAGAAGGCAAGCATTAGAACTTGGTGATTACACCGAAATACCCTAGAAGCAAAAACTCTGTCAATTCATAAGCTTTAAAGGAGTTCAAGCAAGAAAGTACAGCTCAGCTAGAATCTGCTTAGAACAAGAGAGAATAGAGTAGATCAATCAATTGTAATATTAGATCATTTGTAACTGGATCAACATTTCTATAACTTGAGTCCAACTCTTGTTTAGACTTATTGGGTGCTGTTGATAGAAGAGGGTATTTTAGTCAGTGGGTGAGCGATTGCAGTTTGGAGGGTACTTACTGTAGTTGGGGAATTTGTGAAAGGCTTCTCTGCCTAGGGTAAAAGAGTTGAGATTAGTGGATTAAAGTCGAGACACTCTCTTGGGACTGGATGTAAGCACAGGTTGTCAAACCAGCATAAAATCTCTATGTTCTTTACTTAATCGCATTTTTGAGCCATTTCAGTCAGCCAGCTGACCTCATACAGTTGAGCCATAATTATCGCAAAAAAGTTTTACAAGTTTTTGAGTGAGTCATTCACCCCCCCCCCCTCTGACTCATTGAGTGTACACATATGGACCAACAGATAGAAATAGCTTCTAGTTAAATACATTATGGTAAAAAGCAATATACTTCGGTAACAAGTAAATAATTGGGATAGCTTAGAGCAACCTCGCTATTAGTGGGTTAACACTTTAACCGAGCCCAACAAACCAGATGGTACTAATATTAAAGAATGGAAGTGTTGTTCCTTGTGAGGGTCTTTATAAGCTCAGAGGGGGGTGAATGACCTTTTTCGCGGAATATACAGACTTTAAAAAGTCTTAGTGTAGTGTGTTTGATTATGATCCGGAGGATGGATCTGAATGATTCAGTTATTACAGTAAAATGCGATAAGTAAAAAGTGAAAGAAATCAAACACAAAGGATTTTATCCTAGTTCGGCCCTGCCTACTCTAGTCCCCGGAGTTTCCTTCTTTTGAGCTTTTCCACTAGTGGATTCCTTTCCAACTGGCAGGAATCAAGCCTTACAATTTGCCTCCAGATGGTAACCCTTTCCAGATGTAGGATATACCACTAGAAGCACCAACTCCTAGCCGAGTCCTTTGGTCTTTAGTAGGATTATACAACTTAGACTTCTACCCCGAATCTAAGCTTAGTCCTATAGGGAGTTCCCACTCAAAGCACCAACTTTAAGTTGTATCCCAATCTCACAACTCACCCAAGTAGGAGATCTTTACACTCTTGTTTTCACAAAGGTTTTGGTTTTTGGATTTCCTTACGTTTATAGCTCACTTAGGAATCCTTGGAAGTGATTTGGAACTAATTGAATCTTGGAGGGATTTGTAAGCTGATTGAATGCCTGTTCTTTGTTACTTGTTTTTGTTAATCAAACAACCAACCTTCTAATTTGGTGAAGCTTCCCTTTTATAGGCTTTCATCATAAATGTAGCCGTTGTGGTTGTTGAACTTGTAATAAATCTTCACCCTAGATCAGGTTATAGGTAGCGCTTTCATAGCCATTGATCAATCCATTATACTATAATTTGATCCGTTTAAATTCTAAGGATTGATACTGAAAAGTTGTCAGTGATCATTTTACTTGGCTTTTTGTGATGCACCAACTTTAACACCACTAGCTTTTTGGTGTAAGCTCCACGTGCCTCCTTATTGGTCTAGGTGAAAAAGGTTGTTAGCTTTTTCAGTCTGGTGTCAGTCCTTTTGTCCTTTTACTAAAAAGTGCAAGCTGTCACTTTTGTCTTGTTCATGGGGAAATGATCTTTAACTTCATAGACCAAAAGGTGGAGGGAAAAGCTATCCTTGAAACTTTTCCCATTGCCTTCAAGCATGAGTCTTCTGGATGTCTTCAGACTCATTATCTCTAGATCTCTATGCTTCCGGAGTTAGGGCAATCAGTTCTTCCGAATGCTGTTCTTGAGGGATTAAAGCTTGTTTCATTTCCAAGCTTTATTCCGATAATTCCTTGTGCTTAGGTACTTGATGTTTTCAATGAGCAACCTTGTAGCTCATCTTTGTCCAGATGTTTCCATTTGGATTTGGGATTTACATAGTTTTAAGTTTTTATTTCTTTCAAACCTGATCCAGATAGATTAATTTCATGATCCATATCACTGTTTCCTAGTAGGAAGGAGTTCATCGCATTTGGCAACTATTGCATCAATCAGGACTAAGTCATAAACACAAATGACGTTCTCAGTAATGGGGGATGGTGGACCCTTGCTAGAGGGGTACTACAATCATTTAAGGTAATTGAGTTCTATTCATTGTCTAGAACCTCAAGCCAAAAGTTCCTATAGAACAAGGATTAGTAAAACCTTAACAGCTCAATACTTTGGGATCATATAACATCACACACAATCGACCTTCATCGGACTTAGTAAAGAATTAATAGATTTATTCTATTACAAAAATGTAACATAATAATAATTGGATTATTGTTTGGATAGACCAATATTTTGACCGATAACTAATTTTATTAAGGTCATAAATAAATTAATATTTGAAAAGGACCAAAAGGGAATTTTTTCGAACGGGTTGGACCTAGAAGATGTTGGACATTTTGGACTGCAAAATGGGCTACGGGATTTGCAACACTCTCAGTTCGCGAAATCCCACACCGTGGGCTCGCAAGTGTTACAATGCAGCACTTGTGAAGCCCTGTGAGGCTAGGCTTGCCAGCGCTGCCTTGGCAGCACTAGGCTAAGCCCTGTGCGGGATTCCTCGCAAGCTGGTCTTGCGAGAAATCTCGCAAGCCTAGCTTGCGAGATGCATAGCTTGCGGAGTACGCTGTGCATGCGGGGCAGCCCATGGGGCTCCAAGCCTTGCGGTTCAAGCCCGCGTATGGGATGTGCATTATTTTGCTCACCCAAGCCTATAAATAGGCTTCACCCTACCCCTTTCCAAATCGCACCACAAGCTCCTTTTAAGTCTTGACTTAAGATTCCACCGTGCTATCTCTCGAGTTGACTTAAGAGTAAGTTATTTTTTAGGAGCTTGACTTTATTCGAGCACCTCTAGTTAATATTTTTGGGTGAGCTTTTGGAGTGGTCTAGAAGCTACCCAAGGCCCTACAGTTCTTCCTCATTGGGAGGTTTCAGTTGGTGGGGTTCATGTGGATACTCATAGAGGTTATCCTACAATTTGAGGCTTGTGCAAGGAGGTTCTGCTAAAGCACGCTTCAACTGGTAAGTTTCCTTTCTTTTTCTTTTAATTATTAGATCTTTTTCTTTTAGTGTTTTTAGACTTAATAATTATTATGCTTATGTTGTTTTACAAGCTTAGTTTATTTTGTGCTTAGGTTATAACTTAGAGTTATAACATGCTTAGTATAAATTATATTTATGTTAGGATATAATTTAGAATTATGGTATGTCTAGCCTATGCATGCTAACCGAGGTAGAGAATTTATTTAGTTAAGTCTTTAATTAATTTATATGCAACTAATAGGAGTTCCTAGGGATAAGGGACAAAATTTTGAATTTCAGCCACGCTTGTTATGCATATTCAAAGTGACTGTCAGTTCCCAACATCCGTCTCCTATGTGCAAAATGGGAAAGTTATGAACATGACTCGAAGTGGAAGGGTCTATCAACCTAAATCTAAGAAGGGGGTCCGAATTGAAAGGGAAAAACACATACAAGACCTTCTGCTATCTGCGAAAGAGGAGTTAGAAGAAGACCCCGACATCAAGCAGGTAAAGCAAACTCTGTCCAGATGTACCATCTGGCAATTAATCATCGAATCTAAGGCTCATAGAAAGGCTCTCATGAAGAGTTAGGTAGAGATGGATGTTGTACCTACAACCTCCCCCGAAGAAATGTGTACGATTGTCAATGGAGGGTGTCGCTACCGGTCCGACGGGTGAATTTAAATAAATATAAATAAAAATATTCCTTCACTTTTAGATTATTTTTAGAGGAAAAGGAACCGACAGAGTCGCCACCAATCGAAGCCGAGGTGCGATGGACACCATGTTATTAATGGTCTGCGAACTAGAGATTTAAAGGGTTTGTTTGTCGGTTACGTGTAGGGAAGAAAAGACACTAATCACACTACCCCGCCAAAAATTGGTACTCGAGATGTGTCTTATTTAGTTGGTTCATTTATTTGTATTTTATTTGAGAGTCTATTTTGGATGAAAATTAGAACGTAACTTCCATTTTATAATTGAATGTTAGTTGTCATTTTATTTAATGTTTATAACATAAACATCCAATTTGAGAGTCTATTTTGGATGGAAATTAAAACCCTAACTTTCGTTTTACAATCAAATTTTAATTATTATTTATTAAATGTTTATAACATAAACATCTAATTTGAGTATCTATTTTAAATGAAAATCACAAGTTAACTTCCATTTTATTTTCAAATTTTAGTTGTCATATATTTTTATATAGGCATATTTTATGGTTACTTTGTTTAACAATTAAAGTATCTTTTTTACTATTGGATTAAAATAACCATCACTCATCTTATGGTGGAAAAGTGTAAAGTAATAGGTATTTTGTAAAAAACAAAGTAACCATAGAATGCACTTTTAATATAATCCCATTGACTAGAAATTTATTACCTAATGTTTATAACATAAACATTTTAGTAGTTTATTTGTTTCTTTATTTAATCCTAGTATGAAACTTATGGATGTTGAAATTAGACTATGATAGTTTAAAACTCAAAATAATTAGCTGGGTTGGTCCATCTATGTTTCATCTCCCTTTTGTTTTCTTATTTTCATCTTATTAATGCTTAAGCCAAAAGGGAATTTAGAACCAAAAATTCCTTAACCCCGTTTTCTCTCTGAAATTGACGAACATCACATCCCTAACTTACACTCTCTTTATTCGGCTTCTCACCATATCTCGCCGCAAAAATTCAGCAGCCTTCTTGAGACCAAACCGTTTTCGTCCTTCTCTATGCATTTCAATTCGTGTCTAGCCGTAAATTTAGAGGTGGAGCAAGTGATGGATTATTTGAAAATGAAAAAAACAACGACGTATCTAGGACGTTGGTAATTTGAAATGAAAAAAAACAACGTATCTAGGACGATTGTTATTTGAAATGAAAAATTCAACAACATATCTAGGACGTCAACAATTTAAAATGAGAACACAATAACATATAGGACGTTGGTAATTCAAAATGAAAAAAATCAAATCTCTGGGACTACGATCACAATAGATTCAAATATCAGTCGATCCCTACAAACTCTTATCATGTAGGAATTTGAAGAAGTATAAAACAACAACGTATCTTGGACTCCGATCACAAGATATTCGTTAATAATGTGACAAAAAAACTTGTATAGCTTGAGCTTGATCGCAAGATTTTCAAAAACAATGAGCAATTTCGCCCTAAAGACTTGATCTTGTAGGAATTTGACATGAAAGCTCATACCTTTGACTCGATCACAAGGTATTCATTAGTTATTTGACCATTATACCTCTCAGACTTGATCACGAGAGATCTAATAGCGATTTGAACTTGAAGACTTGATCTTCTAGGGTAAGGCTAAAACTCACAAGGCTAGAAATTGATCACAAGATATGCATTAGTGGTTATACTAAAAAAACCTGTATCTTTCAGACTTGATCACGAAAGATCCGGTATCGATTTGAACATGAAGACTTGATCTTCTAAAGATTAGGCTTAAACGAACTTGGCTTGGACTTGATCACAAGATATGCATTAATAGTATAATAAAAACTTGTGTTTCTCAGACTTTATCATAAGAGATTCAACAACAGTTTATCCTTAAAGACTTGATCTTATAGGAATTTGTCGTAGAAGGTTCCTACATTTCAAAGGACCTTAATCATTGGTATATGAGGCTTGTGAGTCTTTGATGATTAATTTTTCCTTTGAACCATGTAGATCTAGGCTTATCCAAAGCGTGGTATTCAGTTTAAATGGATTATTAGGTGATGATTGCTAGAAAATGATCATTGTTGAAATCAAATTGCAAATTTTTGCATGTTTCTCTTAAATGTTGTACTTGTAAAAGTCCAACTTTAGTGTACATAGGCATCACATTCACATATTGTTATGAAATTGAAGATTATGACATAACCATATACTTAACTGTGTGGAAATCTTGTATAAAATGAAGTGATGAATTCATTTTCAAATCACATTAACAATTTTGTAAAGCACTATTTTTTGTGAAATTTAGAATTTTTTCAACGGCTTAGCATATCGATATCATTTCAAATATACTATCAGATAAACTCGTGTATTTTGAAAATAATAATCATTTGAAACCTTTTTTTTAGAAAAAAGACTTTGTTATTATTTTTTTTTATCTTATATCACAAAACATCTTCATTCATCGGCAAAGTCCTCTTAGCTCATCCGTATAGAATTCGAGTCTTTCAAGATCAAACATAATTCACAAGCTTAGAAGGCATTTTAAAGAGCTTTTTGACCATCATATTCTCATTTTTTCTCAATTTGGTTTTCTTCCTTTCATATTCATTTTGAAGACTTGACATTATCATCATTAATATGTCAAAGGTTATGACACCCTCACATCAGGGTTAACGAAGCTTTGAGACTAGTATGACATTCTGAGTCATCACCTCCTGGCAAATTGAGTGACTCAAGTATTTTCCCAATGCCATTTAACTATATTCCAAGATTCTCCTTCTGTTATGATAGTGATATGATTGATTTCACTGGATTTGCCATTTTCTATGGTCTCTTCAAAGTGTATTATGCTTTCTTATATTCTTTGTACCCTTTTTAGAAGAGTTCCCATCTATCTTTTCCTCACATCTTCCTTGATTTTCATACCGCATAGAGGTGCCAAACTGTGATTATGTGTCTTCCAACGAACATTATAAGCACAACTCGGGGTATGTATTCTTGCAATTCCATTGGATGCCATAGACTGAAAATGGATTGCAATTCTAACTCGAATTTTTGTTATAATGGTTGTCCTTCCTAGTGTAATAATTAGTGTAAAATATGAATCATCCATTTAAATAATAAGAATGAATTTACTTAATAAACTGTGAGATATGAAATTTAGAATGTTGACAATTTGTATTGTTTACAAAAAAAAGAGATTGTAGGGACTTTGGTGAAAGGAGGAAAAAAAGAATATAGAATTGTTCATTGAACAACAAAAAGGTTGATAATTTTGATAATCATGAACATAATGCATAATAATTTTGATTGTGTCTGTATTTGGTAGCTCATCCCTATCCATATTGGTCAAAACTAAATAAGCTCTTGGAAAAGCCTTTTTTCAAAAAGTCATACCCCTCGTACTTTTTTAACTCACTTCCCTTTTGGATTCTAATGTTGTAAAGATGAATTATTTTAAGCATCAATTTCTTCCTCTTGAATTTGACTTAATCTCCCTTACTTCTAGTATGATTTGATAAGTGTTTGTTGAAAAGTATCTCAGGACATATTGATGCTAGATGTTTTAATTGGTCATATCTTTATTAGAGTGACCCTCAAGTATTAAATTTCCACTTCCATTGGCAATACTGCTTTCATACCATAGATTAAAGAGAACGAAGTAGCTCTTACGGAAGTGTGAATGGTAGTTTTGTATCCATATAAAGCAAATGAGAGCATTCCATGCAAAATTTATAGGGTAATACTATATTAACACCTTAGTGTTGACACTCATAAACACCCGATCAATCTCTACCATTCATCTAATTAGATGAAAAAGAGATGAAAGGTGGAGATGGTCTGGGTGTTAATGAGTGTCAACTCTTGGGTGTTAGTATAGCATTACCCAAATTTGTAATGGCCATTTTTCGCATGATTTTTTTGATATTCTCATTAGCTACTTCAACATCATTGTTCATTTTCGAGTGATAACAGGTGGAATTATGATGTTTCAGCACATATTCTGTCCACTTCTTGCTGAAATTCTTTGGTGCAGTTCGTTGTAATGCATTCAAGAGGGACATATGTGTGTACAATGTTAACCTTTGAAAAAAAATTCATATCCTTTTGTCCCACTAATGTATTGTGCAAAATCTATCTACTTTGTAAAATAAATGGTTTCTACCAAAATGATATGATGCATGTTAGCAGCATTTTGGTTGATAAGTCCAATCATATTCAAACTTCACACTGAAAAGGATCGTGAGGCTACTATGACATGGAGCAGCCCTGAAGGTAAATTTATATCAACCCCGTATATCTTACAATTATGGCACTTAATTCCATCCTTGTTCAATAATATCTCATCCCTTATGGCCTTCTTTGCTAGGACATTCCCACTAAGATGTGTCATACAAATTACTTCATGTCCCACCTTCATCAATTTCTTGCTTTTGGGATGATCACATATCGAACAAGGGTGTATGATGGTTTTTTAACACCTAATTAATCAAAAGGGATTTGATGGTTGACCTTCTAAGAGTTCTCTAGTCTGCATCAGTTGCCCCCTAGTAGGTAAATGTTTTTTTCTCTGTGCAATTCACTACATCGTGATGCCATGACCTCTCATCAAGCTCTTGTTTCATACTTTTTCAATTGTTTTTTGTCTTCAAGCAACTTGATTTTAACTATAGGTAACTATTGACAATGATACCATTTGAATATTGATACTAAGGAATTCGCCATTTGACTCTTTGATCGTGGTTCATGATCGAATGAAATATGTCAAAACTCTTCATTCACCTTGACAATAAACTTTTAATAAAGGACAACTCTATCATTGTAGTTTTCCCATTCTCCATTTAATTGATTGATTGCTAAGGCTGAAACTTCTTGAACCATTAGGCAACTTACTTTTCATTTCCAAACTTGACTAGGCTCTTAAATATGTGCTCCATATCCTTCACCATAATACATACATTAGGAAACATTGTACTGATAGGAAATCACCATGCCTTTGGAGATAATAAAACAAATCCCGAAGATTTCCCCTAATGTATTGGAGGCCCCCATCAAACATTGTGTATTAACGAATTAAATAACAAAGGATTTCTAGCATCCCTAGATTGAAGTACCGATGGACATTGTAAATAAACTGTAATTTTGAAAGCTTCTTGAAATTGGTGTTCCATTCGTTCAGGTTCTTTCTTCTCAACATTTTAAAGTTGATTTACAAGTAGCCATCCGATGGGACATAAATTAGGCAATGTAGCTTAACTCCTAAAAAGATCCTCACTTCATTTTTTTATCTTTTAGGAGAGCCATCTCGATGATTACTTTGATTTTTTCTGATTGATTATGACTCCTCTTAGGCCTGATACTTTTGTAGAATTGATGCCAAATATGAACTTAAAAGGTTTGACCTTATTTGGTATTTTCAAAGCTGCTGAAAAACTTTTCGTAACACTTCAATGTGACCTTCATTTTCTTGAAATCTTTTCGTCATATCGTCAATGAATATTTTTATTTCTCATGCATAGGGAACACTGTTACCACCAACCATTTGGTATGTTGCCGCCATATTTTCAATCCAAAAGGCATAACCCCATAACAAAATGTTACCTATATATTCCTAAAGGTAGTATTTTCCTTATCTAATGAATCCATTTAAATTTGGCTATATCTCGGAGAACCATTAAGGAGAATCTATGATAATCGTAGTATTATCGACCAATACGTCTATGCAAGGTGATAGGAAATCATTTTTATGCCTGGGCCAATTCAAAGGGTTTGTTTGTCAGTTACTTATAGGGAAGAAAAGACACTAATCACACTACCTCACCAAAAATTGGTACTCGAGATGTGTCTTATTTAGTTGATTCATTTATTTGTATTTTATTTAAGAGTCTATTTTGGATGAAAATTAGAACCTAACTTCCATTTTACAATCGAATGTCGTTTGTTATTTTATTAAATGTTTATAATATAAACATCTAATTTGAGGGTCTATTTTGGATGGAAATTAAAACCCTAACTTCCATTTTATAATCAAATTTTAATTATTATTTTATTAAATGTTTATAACAAAAATATCTAATTTGAGTATCTATTTTAAATGAAATTTAGAAGTTAACTTCCATTTTATTTTCAAATTTTAGTAGTCATATATTTTTATATAGGCATATTCTATGGTTACTTTATTTCACTATTACTTTATTTTTTTACTATTAGATTAAAATAACCATCACTCATCCTATGGTGGAAAAGTGCAAAGTAATGAGTACTTTGTAAAAAACAAAGTAACCATAGAATCCACCTTTTATATATTCCCATTGACTAGAATTTTATTACCCAATGTTTATAACATAAACATTTTAGTAGTTTATATGTTCCTTTATTTAATCCTAGTATGAAACTTATGGATTTTGAAATGGGAAATTGTCACTTATGCCTCATTTGGGTAAAATAATTTCATCCCAAATTTAGCTCAATTACCTAAATGTCCTAACATGTTTTTTAATATCCTTCATACGCCCTCCATAACTTTCATACGCCCTCCATAGCTTTTTTACGCTCCAGATTGTATTAGGTTTGTAACAGGTTTGTAACAGATACATAACAACTTTGTAACATACTTGTAACAAACATGTATTAGACTTGTATTAGGTTTGTAACAGATATATAATAGACTTGTAACAGATTAATGACTGACAAATAATGTCAAACACTTCAATAAGAATCCAATGTAAATCAAAACTAATGAAAATTTTCTATTTTATTCATCAAACACCAGTAACAGATATATAAACAGCCTTGTAACAGACTTTGTAGCAGGTCTGTAGTAGTTCCGTATTAGATATGTAACAAATTCAAGGAAATACTTCATTCATATTTCCTATCTGATACAATACTGATACAAGTCTATTACATCCTCATTAAACACTAGTATCAGGCTTGTAGCAAATATATAACAGATATGTAACAGGTATGTACTAGGGCTGTATTACATGCGTAACATGAATTGTTGAATATAATGAGTGCCACCATGAATGAACTATTGAGGTTGCTGTGGTTTATTGTTGTTGTTGCAGTTGTTCATATTGGGGCTCAAGTATATACCTAGAATCCTAAACTTGTTGAATTTGCATACCCTGATCTTGATAAATCAAGGGTTTTTGTCGATTTACAGCATTGCTAAGGCTAGTATCACTGGAATTTAATTAAAAACAACAATCAACAACACAATCCAAGTTCCAAATTCCAATCAAGTAAATACTAACATTCCTATAGAATTCAATTCATATATCATCAAAGCATCAATCAAATTTAATAATGAGTAGGATTAAAATACCTTGAAACAAAATCTGGAGAAGGCAATTCAATAGCGCCGCTTGATGGCTTCTATTGTGTCTAAGGAACCACAGTCTGCGGTTGCAATTGAGGCGGAGGAGGCTTCCTGTAGCCAATTGGAACACCATGGTTTGATCTCTCATCATCAGAGTAAACCCTATTTTGATAATCAGCGACGGCCACTATCACCGGAGAAACAACGGGAACACCTGGAATTGCCAAAGAAACTGGCCTTGCAGAAGGCGCCATTCCAATTTTGCTTGCTGTAGACTTGTTCCCCGACGAGGTAAACCCAGAAGGCGGCAACGCCGGTGCCGAGCCCATGGAAAAGAAATCCGAATGAAGGGGAGCGTATTTTGGTTAGTAAAAGTTCAAAAATTTCTATATCAGTACGAGAGAAACAACGGGAACACCTGGAATTGCCAAAGAAACTGGCCTTGCAGAAGGCGCCATTCCAATTTTGCTTGCTGTAGACTTGTTCCCCGATAAGGTAAACCCAGAAGGTGGCAACGCCGGTGCCGAGCCCATGGAAAAGAAATCGGAATGAATGGGAGCGTATTTTGGTTAGTAAAAGTTCAAAAATTTCTATATCAGTAGGACGCGTTTTTGTAAGGCATGTAAGTAATTAGTTTGCAGATGTTAAACATACAGGTGCTTCCCCCTTTTGAAATTAGCCTATGATAGTTTAAAACACAAAATAATCAGCTGGGTTGGTCCATCTATGTTTCATCTCCCTTTTTTTTTCTTATTTTCATCTTATTAATGCTTAATTAAGCCAAAAGGAAATTTAGAACCAAAAATTCCTTAACCCCTTTTCTCTCTGAAATTGACGAACAGCACATCCCTAACTTACACTCTCTTTAATCGGCTTCTCACCATATCTCGCCCCAAACTTCAGCAGCCTTCTCGAGACCAAACCGTTTTCGTCCTTCTCTATGCATTTCAATTTGTGTCTAGCCGTAAATTTAGAGGTGGAGCAAGTGAACGAATGCTTCGTCTGCATCACAATGACCAACGGTGATTTCGTATTCTTACCTATTTTGATTTACATTCACCGCTCCTCCTCTACTCAATTAGATATACAGGTAATCTAAATCCTAATCCCCTGTTTTGCGTTTGTCAAAATGATGTGAGTAACAGGTTGCATGTGAGTAACGAATTGGGGCTTTAGGTTATGTTGCATGTAAGTATTTCCTTCTATATGACCTAAAACTCGCTGTATCTCGTTCCCTCTTTTCTTCGGCCTCTTAAATATTATGTTGTTAATTTGGTTTTCCTTTCTTGATTTTTGGCTTTATCCAGACCATTTGAGCCTGAGAATAACCTGTGTTGTGATCGAGAAAACAAAGGAATGTGGAAACCAAAATCATAACATGACTTTGGCTTGGTATTAAGGTTTATTTGCATTTACTCGTATTTTATACTCCATCCGATTTTTAATAACCGTCGTTTATGACACTTTTTCACATAACAATGTTTCATTAATTAGGGCAATAAAAATACTATTACACCGTTAATGCCAACTCTTTATTTTTTGTCACTTTTTACAATAAAGGAGTAAATAAGGGTCAAAAGGAAAAAAAAAGTGAACATAAAATACATTGTAATCTGTAAAGTGACACTTGTTTAAAAATAAAATTTTCTTTCATTATTAAAACCGGAGGGAGTACTTTTTGGGAACAAAAATCATAACATGATTGTGGCTCGCTATTAAAGTTACTTACATTTACCCGTATTTTACCCTTTTAGGTACCAAAATCATTACATGACTGTGCAGTATTAATTTCATTTTACCTATTCAGAGACCAAAACCATAACATGACTGCAGTCTTACTCTTATTTTGTATTGAATTTTGTTTTACCATTTTAGAGACCAAAATTTTATATTTGAGAGTTTCGTGTATTTTGCCCTTTTAGGAGCGAAAGTCATAACATGGCTGTGGCTTTGTGTTGGAGTTCATCTAAGTATATTTTTCAGACTTTATTTTTTTCGGTGAGTCTCCACTTAGAGCTTCCCCAAAAGGGATCATTTTAGTTCGTAACTACGCAGGGGTTTTTTGAGCCAAGGAAATGATTTCTCAGTGACAAATAGAAGGGATTGGAGTCGAGTTTTCAAGACGGTTCGTTCGGTCGTTTTGAGGACGAAACCTGTAAGTGTGCTTCTTTAGTTTGAAGTAGAGCCATCAAACTTTCAAACTTCTAGTTATGTTTCCTCCATAAGGTGATTCAGATGCATTCTCTTTTTTAAACTTTACACTCATTGTTAGATGATTTGTAAGATCTATATATGTGTAGGAACAAATCTACAAGTCCGTTTCAATGACTTATTAGTTATTTAAAGTGAATACTTCATAGTTATGAATCTCTCCACTGGGGAACTTGTCAATAAAATAAGAGTAATTTGTTAAGCTTAAGAGATAATTGAAAATGGATCACAACAGCCACAATATGCTTCTGGAAAAATGGCTATACCTCTGACCATAGATATCTGGAATAGATTGAACCAATCTCCCCTAAATATTTATGATCCAGGACACTATTATAGAGAAGTCTTGTATTCAAGAACCTAGATACCTCCATTCCTCTCCAATAATCACCAAAAATGCAAAATTTTAATATATTAAGTTGAATAATGAAAGGAATGAAGAAAAGAAAAGACACATATGACTGAGTTTTACCTTTATTATATTATGTTTCCAACTTTATTGTTGGGTTTCTACAAACAGAAATCTTTTGTGAGCTTGTTAAACTTTTCTGCTAGAAGTTTGTGTTGAAGTTAGTATTTATTTTGACAGGATTTTCCGAAGAGGGTAGATGACACAGTAGAGAAGTGAAGATCTAGTGGGAATTGTAAACATTTTTCAACTCCCCTTCCCCTATTGAAAAATAGTCATAACATGACTCTTCTTCATGAGAAATAGTCATAACATGACTTTTCTTTCACTGAGAGGGAGTGGAGCTGAAAATCCAAGCTTTTTCCCCAAAAAAACTATAGATTTCCAAAAGAAAAGCAGAAATATAAGTAGAAGAAGAGTTGAATAGTGCCCCTGTCCTGGCTTTTTTCTCAGACCCCTCCTCAAAGAGAAGAAAGGTCCCTTTATATGGGTGATAGAAGGGCAATTTGGAACATGTTCTGTACACCCACTTGGCTAGTGGGTTGTGTTCACTGATTTTGTAAATGGGCGGGAATCAATGAATTTGCATTTTGGGTATGTATTCAATGAACCAATTTGTAATTAGGCTGCATCATTGGATTTGCAATTGGGTTGGACATTGGATTTGTAATTGAGCTGGAAAGGACTCCGATTTAAAGGCCAACTTTGAACCTAATTATATTAAGTTATAAATATAACTGATACATGAGAACTTAATAGTTAATGTTTTATATTGGCGCCATCTATTTATGATCGGATGATCTAACATATCTCCATGTCTGTCATTTCTACGTTGAAACCCCAAGACTCCACCAATTCCGTATTTTTATATCAATCATTTATAAAAAGACTATCATAGGCTATCATCTCAATGTTGATTTACAGTATCTACAATTGCCCCCTCATTTGTCCCTCATTTGTGCATTTCTAAGGATTTAGAGATAAACAAAGGAAAATAGACACGTTTTCTTGTGAGCTTGTCCTTATGTCCATTTGCTGATTAAAAAAATGTATCTCTCAGACTCTAATTGTGAGAGATCCAATAATAATATGAACGTACAGACTCTCATCTTGTAGGAATTTGAAGAAAAAGAAAAAAAAACAACATATCTAAGATGCTGGTAATTTGAAATGGAAAAAAAATCGAATCTCCACTCTGGTCACAAAAGATTCAATAATCAGTCGACCCTATATAATTCGATCATGTAGGAATTTAAAGAAGAAAAAAAACAACAACGTTTTTAGGACGTTGGTAATTTGAAAAAAGAAAATTGTATCTCTCAGACTCCGATAACAAGAGAGTCAATAACCAGTCGAACCGTACAGACTCTGATCATGTAGTAATTTGAAGAAGAAAAACAACAACGTATCTAGAACGTTGGTAGAAAAAAAATCTAATCTCTAGGACTGCGATCACAAGAGATTCAATAATCAGTTGAACCCTACAGACTCTGATCACGTAGGATTTTGAAAGAAAAATTGACAACGTATCAAGGACGTTGGTAATTTAAAATGAAATAAATCGAATCTCTTGGACTCCTATCACAAGAGATTCAATAATCACAGGACCCCTAAAGACTTTGATCATGTAGGAATTTGAAGAAAGAAAAAAAACAACGTATGTACGACGTTGTTGGTTGAAAAAGAAATCGAATCTCTAGGACTTCGATCACAAGAGATTCAATAATCAGTTGAACCATACAGACTCCAATCATGTAGGAATTTGAAGAAGAAAAATCAACAACGTATCCAGGACGTTGGTAATTTAAAATGAAATAAATCGAATCTCTTGGACTCCGATCACAAGAGATTCAATAATCACAGGACTCCTATAGACTTTGATCATGTAGGAATTTGAACAAAGAAAAAAAAACTACAACGTATATAGGACGTTGTTGGTTGAAAAGAAATCGAATCCCTAGGACACCAATCGCAAGAGATTCAATAATCAATTGAACCCTACAGACTCCGATCTTGTAGGAGTTTTAAGAAGAAAAATCAACGACGTATCTAGGACATTGGTAATTTGAAATGAAATAAATCGAATTTCTTGGACTCCGATCACAAGAGATTCAATAATCATAGGAACCCTACAGACTTTGATCATGTAGGAATTTGAAGAAGAAAAAAAAACAACATATCTAGGACGTCGATAATTTGAAAATGAAAAAACAACAATAATATATCTAGGACGTTGGTAGTTTGAAATGAAAAAAAACAACGTATCTAGGACGATGGTTATTTGAAATGAAAAATTCAACAATGTATCTAGGACGTCGACAAGTTGAAATGAGAACACAACAACATATCTAGGACGTTGGTAATTCAAAATGAAAAAAAAATCAAATCTCTTGGACTCCGATCACAAGAGATTCAACAATCAGTTGATCCCTACAGACTCTGATCATGTAGGAATTTGAAGAAGTAAAAAACAACAACACATCTTAGACTCCAATCACAAGATATTCGTTAATAATGTGACAAAAAAACTGTATAACTTGAGATTGATCGCAAGCTTTTAAAAAACAATGAGTAATTTCACCCTAAAGACTTGATCTTACAGGGATTTGACATGAAAACTCATACTTTGACTCGAAGACAAGGTATTCATTAGTTATTTGACCATTATAGCTCTCGGACTTGATCATGAGAGATCTGATAGTGATTTGAACTTCAATACTTGATCTTTTAGGTTTAGGCTAAAACTCACAAGGCTTAGGATTGATCACAAGATATGCGTGAGTGGTTATACTAAAAACCTGTATCTTTCATACTTGATCACGAAAGATGCAGTATCGATTTGAACATGAAGAATTGATCTTCTAAAGATTAGGCTTAAACACACATGGCTTGGACTTGATCACAAGATATGCATTAATAGTATAACCAAAACTTGTGTTTCTCGGACTTGATCACAAGAGATTCAACAACAGTTTGGCCTTAAAGACTTGATCCTATAGGAATTTGTTATAGTAGGTTCCCACAATTCAAAGGACCTTAATCATTGGTATATGAGGCTTTTGAGTCTTTGATGATCAATTTTTCCTTTGGATCATGTAGATCTAGGCTTATACAACGTGTGGTATTCAGTTTAAATGGATTATTAGGCGATGATTGCTAGAAAATGATCATTGTTGAAATCGAATTGCAAATTTTTGCATGTTTATCTTAAATGTTGTACTTGTAAAAGTCCAACTTTAGTTTACGTAGGCATTACATTCACATATTGTTATGAAATTGATGATTATGACATAACCATCTAATTAACTGAGTGGAAATCTTGTATAAAATGAAGTGATGAATTCATTTTCAAATCACATTAACAATTTTGCGAAGCACTATTCTTTATAAAATTGAGATTTTTTTCAATTGCTTAGCGTATCGATATTATTTCAAATATACTATCAGATAAAATCGTGTATTTTGAAAATAATAATCATTTGAAACCTTTTTCTTAAAGACTTGGTTATTATTTTTTTTATCTTAAATCACAAAACATCTTCATTCATCGGCAAAGTCCTCTCAGCTCATTCATATAGAATTCGAGTCTTTTACGATCAAACATGGTTCACAAGCTTAGAAGACATTTTAAAGCTCTTTTTGACCATCAGATTCCCATTTTTCACAATGTGGTTTGTTTTTTTTTTCATATTCATTTTAAAGACTTGAGGTTATCATCATTAATATATCAAAGGTTATGACACCCTCCCATCAGGGTTAACGAAGCTTTGAGACTTGTATGACATTCTGAGTCATCACCTCCTCGCAAACTAAGTGACTCGAGTATTTTTCCCGATGCCATTTAACTATATTCCAATTTTCTCCTTCTGTTAAGACAGTGCTATGATTGATTTCACTGAATTTGCCGTTTTTGATGGTCCCTTCAAAGTGTATTATACTTTCTTATATTCTTTGTACCCTTTTTATAAGAGTTCACATCTATCTTTTCCTCACATCGTCCTTGATTTTCATACCACATAGAGGTGCCAAACTGTGATTGTATATCTTCCACTAAACATTATGAGCATAACACGGGGTATGTATCCTTGCACTTCCATTGGATGCCAAGGACTTAAGATGAATTGCAATACCAACTTGAATTTTGTTATAATGGTTGTCCTTCCAATTGTAATAATTATTGTGTAAAATTTGAATTATCCTTTTAAATAATAAGAATGAATTTGGATAATAACGTTGAGATGAGAAATTTAGATTGTTGAGAATTTGTATGTTTAGAAAAAAGAGATTATAGGGACTTTAGTGGTGAAAGGAGGAAAAAAATGAATATAGAATTGTTCATTGAACAACAAAAAAGTTGATAATCTTGATAATCATGAACATAATGCATAATAATTTTGATCGTGTCTGTACTTGGTAGCTCATCCCCATCGATATTGGTCAAAACTAAACAAGCTCTTGGAAAAGCCTTTTTGCAAAAAGTCACACCCCTCGTACTTTTTGAACTCACTTCCCTTTTGGATTCTAATGTTGTAAAGATGAATGATTTTAAGCATCAATTTTTTCCTCTTTAAATTTGCCTTAATCTCCCTTACTTCTAGTATGATTTGATGAGTGTTTGTTGAAAAGTTTCTCAGGACAGATTGACGCTAGATGTTTTAATTGGTCATATCTTTATTAGAGTGACCCACAAGTATTAAATTTCCACTTCCATTGACAATACTACTTTCATACCATAGATTAAAGAGAACGAAGTGGCTCTTATGGAAGTATGAATAGCGGTTTTGTATCCATATAAAGCAAATGAGAGAATTCCATGCAAAATTTGTAATGGCCATTTTTTGCATGATTTTCTTGATATTCCCATTAGCTACTTCAACATCTTTGTTCATTTTTGAGTGATAACGGATGGAATTATGATGTTTCAGCACATATTCTTTCCACTTCTTGTTGAAATTCTTTGGTGCAGTTCGTTGTAATGCATTCGAGAAGGCCATATGTGTGTACAATGTTAACCTTTGAACAAAATTCATATCCTTTTGTCCCACTAATGTCTGGTACAACATGTATCCGCTTTGTAAAATAATTGCTTTCTACCAAAATGATATGATGCATGTTAGCAGCATTTTAGTTGATAAGTACAATCATATTCAAACTCCATACTGAAAAGGACCGTGAGGCTACCATGACATGGAGCATCCTCGAAGGTAAATTTATATCATTCTCATATATCTTACAATTATGGCACCTGATTCCATCCTTGTTCAATAATATCTCATCCCTTATGGCCTTCTTTGCTAGGACATGCCTACTACGATATGATGGGTTGTATTTTCAGCATGTATTTATGCTTATTTCCATATCATTAAGACCATGTTTTTAGTCTTTATGGCTGCTATTAATTCCTTTTCTGTCTTTTCTAGTTTTGAAGGCAATTCGGAGAAAATATGCTATATTTGGAAGAAAAGAGCCTTTCACCGATACCTGAAGCAGACAGCAGGAGCGATAGCTACTCCCGGTGACTCCAAAACATTTCAAAATGACCAAGATGTCACCAATACCAGAGCACACCAAGTTCAGATCTAGAAGTTACCCGACTCGGTCATATCTTATTTAGGAAGAGCCCAATTCGAGAAGACAGATTGAATCTCTTTCCTAATTCTTTAAAGGCAAGGATTTTTACTACCTTTTGAAGACCAAGACTAGATGGAAATGAATCCAAGGAGATAAATGCTAAGAGTCCTGTTCTGTCACTAAAGAAGAAGCAAGAGGAGAGGCATTTAACTATAAATACCAAGGCCGGCGGGTCTCAAGGCACAATTCAATTCCGACAATCATCCAATCTATCATTTACCAATCACCATTTTTTAGTCCTCTTAGTCTAGTTTTAGTTCTTTATTACTTTACTTTTAAGCACTTTGGATTTTCAGTTTTCGATCTTGGATTTGGTTTAATAAGCAATTTCAATTTTAGTCTTTATACTTCTCAGCATGATTTACTTTCAACCTTTTTATATTTTAGCACGTTTAAATTCAGTCATGTTTAGCTAAATTCTTTATGACTTGACCAAGTAAGGGTCAAGGGTGAGTTTGAATGGTGTGAGGACCGCAATTGAATATAGAATTTCACAGGGCAACCTATTTACCAATCTCGATACTTCAAGGGTTTTATGGTAAGGATATCACTTAGTCTTGCTATTAGCCTGATCATCTATTTGGTAAGTCTTTGTGATTACTGTCAATTCTTATTCTTGCATCCGTAATTGTGCTTGAAGAGGAATAAAGTGACAACAGTCTCCATCGAGACTAGAGAAAGGTAATCTTACGCCTGTTGGGAGTACTTCACTACCTGTCGGTAAGGATTTGGGCTTTTCTATTATTTATTGCTATTCGTAGGTGAGCTCTTTGGCGCAAAGTCGAGAGACACAACGAATAAGAGAGAGATCGTGGCACAAAGTCTGATCTCCAACTCTGCAAGGAAGAGTTGCTAGTACTGTACAGCGCATGAGTATTAGTATTACTAAATCTAGGTTCCGGTGCAATTTTTATCTTATCCCATGATCACCATAATGTTCAGTCTTGCTCTACTTTGGTTAAGTCATTGTCTATTATTGTTTTATTACCTGCTTTATTTAGTTTTAATCTACAAATTCCCATCGAGAGTGTTGAACCAAGCACGAGTTTGACTGAGTCAGTGGACTTACTCAGTAGTGGTTAAGTTTTGACCATAATAATTAAGTTTAGTTTGAATTAATTAAATCGATAATGATGTTAAAATAAATAGTCTATGGTTGTTTAAGGCATTAGTAAATTCAAGGGTAGAATTTTGAGTCTCCGCTGATCTAGCTATTTAGTTTAACTCTAAGTGATCTGGGCTAAGTATCTATGTAAGTCGTTGACTATATAATATTCACTAAGCACTTGATATTTAGATTTTGGTTCTGCTATGTGCTTTACGATGATATATTTTGCTGAGTTACTTTAAGTCTATTAAAGCTGCTGACTTCACCATATAGGGTAAAATGGGATCTTTGCTTTTAGTGTTGCTTTTTGAAAGACATTAATGAGATAAAGATAAAAAGAATTAATGCCTTGATAAGACTCAGAATTATGAAGAAAAAGACAAAGTCTTCCATATTCAAGCTGCAAAAAGTTGATTGCCATTTTGGGCAATTCTACAGATATACGCACACTTTGCAACATGTCGGAATACTAGAGGTAATGGGAAGAAGACACATGGCAAGTCAGCGCGAGTTCCCTCTAATGGAAGACTAGTATCAAACGATAAAGGATTTAAATTGAAGCTTGAATCTCAATCTAACAAATTGGTTTTCTATCTCACAACGGTGCAATTCTATCTCTTAACGGATTGATTTGAAGAAGCAATGGGTGGGTAGATGAGCTGCCAATTTTAGAAGATGCCAAAGTGAGTTCAACGACTACTTTCCCAATCCAACTATAAAAGGAGCAAGAAGGCAAGCATTACAACTTGGTGATTACACCCGAATTTCTCAAAAGCTAGATCTTTGTCAAAATACAAGCTTTAAAGAAGTTCAAGCCAGAAAGCACTACTCACCTAAAAATCTGCTTTAGAATAAGAGAGAGTAGAATAGATCATTCAATTGTAATATCTAATTATTGTAACTGGATCAACATTTTATAAGTTAAATCCATCTCTTGTTTAAACTCCTAGAGAGTTGCTGATAGAAGAGGGTAATCTACTCAACGGGTGAGCAATTGTAGTTTGCAGGGTACTTTCTATAATTTGGGAATTTGTGAAAGGCTTCTCCGCCTAGGGAAAAGGAGTTGCGATTGGTGAATTAAAGCTAAGACACTCTCTTAGGACTGGATGTAAGCATAGGTTGTCGAACCAGTATAAAAATCTTTGTGTCCTTTACTTTGTTATATTCCCAGAATTTCACTCAGCCAACTGACCTCACTCAGCTGAGCCATTAATTATCATGAAGAAATTTCATAAGTTCTTGAGTGAGTCATTCACCCCCCCTCTGACTGAGTGAGTGTACGAATAGGGACCAACAAGTGGTATCAGAACGGTTCTTATTGCAAAGATTTAACAATCTTGAGATAGAGACCATGGTGTACAAAGGAGGAGAATCTAGTGGAAGATCCCAAGCTTGTATTCTGCCAAAAGGCATGTTAGTTACCAGGCCTCCAATGTTCAATGTAGAGCATTATACCTATTGGAAGAACAGGATGAAGAATTTCATCCAGTCGCAAAGCATGCATGCTTGGATGGCTATCATTGAAGGGCCATATGTTCCTACCACTGTAATGAATGGAGTAAAGGTTGATAAGTACTATGATGAGTGGGACAGTCAGGACTTGATCAGACTAAAAGAAAATGCAGCTACTATCAACTATCTTCATTGCGCTCTTGATGCAACTGAGTTCAATTGCATTTCAGGATGCGAGATAGCCAAAGCGATATTGAAGAAGTTGGAAGTGACTTATGAAGGTACTGATAAGGTGAAAGAGTCCAAGATTAATATCCTTATGAGGGACTATGAGTGGTTCCATATGAAGCCGAAGGAGGATATTTCCAACATGAACACCAAGTTCATGAATATAGTCAATGACCTGAAAAGACTTGGCAAGACCTTCACAGAAGAAGAGACTGTCAAGAAGATCTTTAAAAGCTTGACTCAAGATTGGGAAGCTAAGAAAAGTGCTATTGAGAAGCTCATGATTTAAAGACCTATAAGTTTGATGAGCTGATTGAAACCTTGCTGACTCATAAGATGTCCTTAAAGCAATATGAAGATGAGTCCAAGAAGTACAGGCATAAAGAAAAAGATAGCTCAAGTAGAGCTATTTTTTGTAGAGCTGATGATGATGAAGAAGATTCCTCTGAGGAAAGATATCCAGAGGAAAGAAAAGAAGAAATAGCTCTAATGACCAAGAATTTCAGAAGATACTTGGAAAAAGATAAGAATTTCCAAAAGTTCAGAAATACAGGCAAGAATAAGAAGGGGGCAGATGATAGACCACGAAAGGAGTATAACAAAGACCATAACAAAGATATCAAATGCTTTAAATGTGGAGAGAAAGGGCATATTCAGTCTAGTTGTCCTAAAGCAAAGAAGGACAAGTTCAAGAAGAAGAAGAGTAATTGCTGCTAGCTAGAGTGACTCTGAACAAAAGTCATCATCCTCAGATGAAGAGGTAAAAGACTCTGCCAATGTGTGTCTTATTGCTAGGGATGGTCTGATCAACTCAGAGTCAACTGACCAACTATCTAGTTTCGCTGCCAATCAATCAGCTGACCAAAGTAGAGATAAAGGAAATTACACTAAGGTAATTTCTGAACCCTCTTTGTCTTCAGATGAGCTTGCCACAATACTTAATGATGTCATTAATATGAGTAAGAAGTCAACCAAATACATCAAAGTACTTTAGAGGAGGTGTGATGATCTAATGGATGTCAATTCTTCTACCACCTAATGGAAAAAGCTGAGTACCAAAATGGATATAACAATAAACTCACTAAGAAATTGGATGAGCTAGCTGCTGAACTAAAACCTTTGAAAAAGGTGTGGGTCCCTCCTCAACCTAACAGGAATACTCAGAGTAACTGCACTCACCACTCTGAGAAGGTTTCTCAAAAGAGTAAAGTGAGTAGGCCTAATCCTAAGTCCGCTTGTAATTTTTGTGGAAAGTCAGGACATGCAACAGTCATGTGTAGACACAAAAATGGTTACTATGATGAGTATGAATGGTCAAGGATGACCACCATTAACAAGGGAGGACCCAGCCAGAAAAAGGCATGAGTACCTAATAAAACTTAACTATTTTGTAAGTGAGCCTGAGATCCATTGATGATAGAAGAATGTGGTATTTGGATAGTGGATGCTTGAGGCATATGACAAGTGATGAAAAACAATTCATCACATTGGAGCGAAGAAAGAATGGAAGTGTTAGTTTTAGAGACAACAAAAAGGGAAAGATTGTTGGCAATGGAATTGTAGGAGTGAAGCCTTCAATTGATAATGTGTCTCTTGTGAAAGACCTAAAGTTCAATTTGCTAAGTGTTGCTCAGCTATGTGACAAAGGCAGGAAAGTGATATTTGACTCAACGGGCTGCTTAATCATTGATGGTGATTCTGACCAAACTATTCTTTATGCTCCTAGAATTAATAATGTTTATATGTTTAATTTATCCCCTAGCTCCAGTGATATATGGTTAGTTTTAAAGGAGGAAAACTCATGGCTATGGCACAGAAGGTTAGGACATATTAATATGACCAATCTGTCCAAATTAGCCAAAAATGAACTTGTTGAGGGATTACCTAATCTAGCCTTTGAAAAAGATAGACTTTGCTCAGCATGCCAACTTGGGAATAATTTAGGGAGACCTTTAAATCATTAGCTGATATATCTTCTTCTCGTCCCCTTGATCTTCTACACATGGATTTGTTTGGGCCTGTTGTGCCAACATGTCTAGGTGGAATAAAATACACCCTTGTGGTTGTAGATGATCTGACGAGGTTCACTTGGATAGTCTTGCTAGCAAGCAAAGATGAAACATTTGAATTATTCTCTAGGTTGGCTACCCGGATCATGAATGAAAAAGACCTTAAAATTAATAGAATCTGCGGTGACCATGGAAGGGAATTCAAAAATAGGCAATTTGAGGAATTCTATTCTAAGCATGGTATTGACCACAATTTTTCTACCCCTCATACATCTCAACAGAATGGGGTTGTTGAGAGAAAGAATCGCACTATTGCAGAGATGGGTCATTCTATGCTGAGTGATAGCAATCTACCAAAGTATTTATGGGAAGAGACTGTTAACATAGCTTATTATATTCTAAACAGGGTTTTAATTTGCCTAGTTTTAAACAAAACTCCTTATGAACTTTGGAAGGGGCTCAAGCCCAAGGTTGGTCATCTCAAGGCCTTTGGTTGTAAATGCTTCATATTAAACACTAAATACCAATTGGCTAAATTTGACCCCAAGGCTGATGAAGGAATCTTTCTAGGTTACTCAACACACAGTAAGGCATACAGAGTGTATGTCAAGAGAACTGATATCTTAGAGGAGTCCATGCATGTAGGTTTCGATGAAACTAATAGTGTAGGTAAAGAAGCCGGTGATGATGAAAGAGAAAAAGAACAAGTCAGCAGATCAGTCAGTCAGCCCATTGTTATTCTTGATCCAACACCAAAAAAAGAAGATGATGAAGTTGACTTAGATCAATCCATCAACTTTAGTGATGATATAGATGCTCAACCAATGACAGTAGCTCAATGAGCTATTCCTGATCTACCTAAAGAAGTCAGAGCAAGGAGAGATCACCTAGTTGAGAAGATTCTTGATAATGTACAAAATCCAGTGCTGACTAGAGGTCAGCTGAATAGAATGATGAGTCATTTAGAATTTGTCTCATTGATTGAACCAAAGAAGTTTGAAGATGTTGAGTTTGATGATAACAGGATGGTTGCAATGCAAGAGGAGCTAGACTAATTCAGAAGAAATGAAGTTTAGGATTTGGTGGAGAAACCCAGAGGAAAATCAATCATTGGTACCAAGTGGGTTTTCAAGAACAAGCTAGATGAAGCTAGTAATGTTGTCAGAAATAAGGCCGGATTAGTTGATCAAGGCTAGAATCAACAAGAAGGCATTGACTATGGAGAAACCTTTGTACCAGTAGTAAGACTTGAAGCTATAAGAATTCTCTATTCTTTTTCATCCCATATGAACTTCAAGTTCTTTTAGATGGATGTTAAGAGTGCATTTCTTAATGGTTATATTCAAGAGGAATCTATGTCAGACAGCTTCCAGGCTTTGAAGATCCAAAGTATCCAGATCATGTCTTTAAGCTGAAAAAGGCTCTATATGGACTGAAACAGGCTCCAAGAGCTTGGTATAAGAGACTGACTAACTTTTTTACTCGACAAAGGTTATGTTAGAGGAAAAGCAGATACAACTCAGTTTATCAAGAAGAAGCATCAAGATGTGTTGCTAGTCTAAATCTATGTTGATGACATCATATTTTGAGCAACTGATGAAAAGCTATGCAAAGAGTTCAGCCAGTGGATGAAGAAAGAGTTTGAAATGTCAATGATGGGAGAGCTTAATTTCTTTCTTGGTTTGCAAATCAAGTAAGGCAAAGATGGAATCTTCATCCGCCAAGCTAAGTATGCCAAGGAAGTACTCAAGAAGTTTGACATGGATAAAGCCAAGCAAATGTCAACACCCATGGCCACTGATAGAATTCTGAGTAAAGATGAGGAAGGTAAACCTGTAGAGAGTAAGCCCTACAGAGTTATTATTGGTTCTCTACTTTACTTAACTGCTAGTAGGCCTGACATTTAATATGTTGTATGTTATTGTGCAAGATATCAAGCTGACCCCAGAGAATCTCACTTAGCTGTTGTTAAGAGAATTCTTAGGTATTTTCTAGGCTCTATTGAGAGGATACATAGATCCTAACTATGGAAGAGATAAACTTGAGAAAAAAAGCACCACAGGATGATATCATTTACTTGGTGATTATCTAGTAACATGGTATAAAAGAAGCAGACTTCTGTGGCTCTGAGTACAGCTAAGGCTGAGTACAGCTGAGGCTGAGTACATAGCTGCAGGAAGTTGTGTAGCACAACTGCTATGGATCAAGCAGCGATTGGAGGTTTATGGTATAAAGTCTAAGTGTTATGAAGTCATATAAGACAACAAGAGTGCAATTGAATAATCTAAGAATCCATTCAACATAGCAGGATGAAGCATGTCAATATTAGACATCACTTCACAAGGGATCATGTGCTAAAAGGAGAAGTCAAGCTCATATACATTCTTACCAAAGAATAGTGAGCTAACATATTCATAGAGCCCATTGGAAAGGATCAATTCAACACTCTAAGAGAGCTGATTGAAATGTCTAATCCAATCTGAAGAAATACATTTCCCGCTGACCAATTCTGAAGCTGACTAAATTAGGGCATACTCTGAGCTTCTGCGAATTAGGTTAAGTATTTTCTTTTTGGCACTTGAATTTTTGACACGTCATGAATTTGGCATCGATTTCTTTTCAAATTCAAAACTGATAAAAATAGTAGCAAGTTATGAAAAGATCCATATTCAGTTACAGTTATCCAGTGTTTCTCGCTTTCATATATCCTATGGTATTCTCTATTTAATCTAACCCTTCAAATATGACCGTGGATTGTGAGTCGTACACGTAGCTTTGCAGGGCTTAATGAAGAGTCTTTGGCTATTTAAGGAGAATTTCAGAGAGAAGAAAGGTTACTTTACCAAAATTCTCTTACGCAAATTTCTTCCAAAAATTTCCAAAAATTCTCTATTTTCTTTCAAGCTATAGTAATGGAGAGTTCATCAGGAAGAACATCTGAACCTCTATTCGTAAGGGATAAAAAGGATACCTGTTGGATTACAACGATGGATCATGTAGCAAAAGTGGCTGTTGGTATCAATAAGAGAGAAGATTTGTTCATTCCTGTCGGAATAAAATACACCCCTACAAAATGGTGTTTTATGGAAGGAACTGAAGTGGAGGTGCCAACTACTGTAGATATGCTCAAATTCTCCAGCTCTGGTAGGTTCAGAAATTGGACATGCTAGCATAACTTAAGATGGTTTTTCAAATACCCAATGGATGTTATGAGTAGGTGGTATTGAGTTTCTTCCATAGAATTCACCTAGTTGAAAGACAGAAGGATCTCTTTGTCACTACCATGATGGGGAGAAAGGTGTACGTTACTCCCAAAATGTTGGCTAGTGTGAGCGGACAACCATTCGAACGGGCTGTAAGGCCGGGCCGGAGGATCGATCTCCTGAAAGATAATGGGCGATCGTGATGGTGAAAATGGTTTTTCATGTTTTCTGTTTAAATGATTCCAGATTGAAATCCCATACTTAAAATAGAATAGTCACCCGGTTCAGCTCAATCGAGAAATTTTGGTACAATTTTCCCTCCAGGGGGTAAACCATACCTTAAGTTGAGATTCCGAGTTTAGATGATGTTATCTAATTTATATTGGCCAAGTTAAATTGTTTCATTCTTTCTTAACCGATTTTAATCCACCCTATTTATTGTTTTTTCTATTTGTATGTTGTTTTCGAGTTATTTAGCAAGCATTCAAAAACGGGGAATAAATAATTATTACAGTCATCCAACGAATAACATGCGGAAAATAAATGGCTTTCCAAATACCTATACATTTTTCTATACAATAAATGAAATACCCGAAAGGCGTAACATTCATCTAACCAAAATCTACCTATATAAAATGGTTAGCACAAGTACGACATGTTGTACGAGATATATCTTTTAGCATACATAATTTGTAAACAAAATAAGACCCGAGTTAACATGAACATGACATATTTATTTACAATTTATAGAGCCCGGTTGGATGACTAAAAATGAGATTTAAACGGCGTTTACGGGAAAATTCCGTTTTATTCAAATTTTAGACTCGATTGTTATTTTAACCAGATTATTAGTGAAAATGCCACATGGTATGGGGTGAGGTCTATTTTCAGAAGGTTCTAGACCTTCATCTTTGCACTGTACATCCTAGCTTCAGAATTTAAACTAGGTTGGAAATAAAAACAAAAATAATGCCGCTGTCTAGAAGGTCATACCATCGGCAGTATGACTGAGGTCGCCGGCAACATCAATGTTGCTGCCTTTGAGGGGGTGCGAGCAGAGCAAGGACACGAGCCTTTTTCCACTACCACCTTGCATTAGGTTTCTAGGTTATGATGATCATGCGGGGAGCTCTGCTTGAGAGGCACTTTCTTTTAGTTCTATCTTTTATAGAGGCTAGTCAGGGTGACAGACCTATCAAACTTTATTTTATTATATGTCTTTTATTTGGTTCTAATTTTTGCATAGACTGCCCCTTAGGGTTTTCAATGTATCGAACATTGTCTTAATTTTTTCCTGGACCACCCTTTTTGGGTTTTTAATCCAGCAGACTTATCCTGACTTTTGCATAGACCTCGCTCTTTTTAGTCTATCAGAATTATTTTCATTTACAGCGCACATTTGATTTAGAATAATGTGAACTTTGTATTAGGTTTACTTAAGTTGTTTTAACCATATGGATACAAAATTCACATAAACGTAAGCATTCAGAATTCAACAAAATAGATACTTTCAATAAGTGAAGTGAAACAAAGTACATGATGTTTGGTTAACATTCCCACTGATTTAACTCTCGGTGCCAATGAGCCCAAATCGGTTTTCTAGAAGGCACTCTCTCTTTTCTCACATACCTTAATTTTTGCCTAGATCACCCTTTTTGGGTTTTCAACCTAGTAGGTTGGTTCTCATCCCCTAATTTTTGCATGGCCAGTTTGCAGAATACTGACCGTCGGGTGTCACCCTAATTTTTGCCCCATCAGTAAAAGATCGAAAGGCGGGTGATTATTATATCTATTTTTTATTGCTTTTTTCTGATTTATTTCTTTTGAATTAGATATGATAACGCTTAAGCCTGCCCTGGTTCACGGGGTTTACAAACTGATTTCCATCCATGTCCATAAGCTTAACCACTCCTTTACTAAGCATCTTCTTTATCAGATACTGTCCTTCCAAGTTAGGCCTGAATTTGCCCCTTGTATCGGTGGTGGAGGGTTTCAGCTGCCTGAGGACAAGATCTCCAGCATTCAGGGGAAACTTCTAGTGTCTTTCTTGACTATTATAGGCTCGACCCATATGCTGCTGGTACATCTGGAGAATATTTAGAGCCTTTAATCTCTGTTCATCCCTTATATTCAGCTGTTCAAACCTCACTTGAGTCCATTCAGATTCTTTTAGCTTGGCTTCTAATGCGATCCTTAGTGAGGTTACTTGAGTTTCAATTGGCAAGATCGCTTCCATTCTGTAGACTAGGGAGAACAAAGTTGACCTGTTGGGGTAAGGATGCTTGTGCGATATCCCCAAATAGCAAAAGGTAGCTTATCTGCCCAATCCCTATATCCGGCTATCATCTTAGAAAGGATCTTCTTTACCCATTTATTAGCTACCTCAACAGCACCATTAGTTTGCGATCTATATAGCGAAGATCTATGGTGCTCAATCCCATATTTCTTAATCAAATTAGTGGTTGCCCCTTAGAACTGTACCCCATTATCTAAGGCCATATGATGCAGAAGTCCATACCGAGCGAAGATATGATTTTCTATGAACTTGGCCATCTTCTTGGCAGTGACATTAGTGTAAGATTAGGCCTCTACCCATTTTGTGAAATAGTCCACTACTACCATTATGAATCTGTGCCCATTTGTTGATAAAGGACGAATTTCACCGATTATATCTATCCCCCACGCCAAGAATGGCCAAGGAGTAGATAAGTGATAGAGCTCGGTGGGTGGTAGATGCTGCATGTCCCCATAAATCTGGCATTAGTGGCACTGCTTGAATCGGGCGATGCAATCGGCCGTAAGGGTGAGCCAAAAGTATCCCAACTGTTGAATTTTCTTTGCGAGACCGAGACCATTCATATGAGGGCTATAGTCACCGTTGTGGACCTGATTGAATACTGTCTGAGCTTCTGATTCAGTTAATCAATAAAGCAATAAAATATCACTAGTGCGCTTGAACAAATCATTATCGATAATCTAGAATTGGACATTGAGCTGCCTTAGAGAGGTATAGTCCGAGTCAGAGGAATCTGGAGGATATTGTCTAATTTGGAGAAACAGGACAACGTCGGAGTACTAAGAGGGTTTGGTGGAGATGGCGAGGACTTGCTGAATTGACTGAGCATGGTAGGGGACTTTAGTTGACAATAAGACCAAAGGATGGATAGGCTGCTATTGGGTTCCTTCCTATAAGGAGGCCAAGGTGGCTAGAGAGTCAGCCATTTGATTCTCATCTCGGGGGATGTGGCGATACAAGGATAAGGTCAACATCTTGGATAAGCTGCGGACTACCTCAACATAACAACAGAGAGATTCTTCTTTGATTTCCCAATCCCTAGCAACCTGATGGATCATAAGAGCTGAATCCCTGATTACAAACACTATACGGGCCCTAACCTGTAAGAGAGCCTCAAGAATGAATAGACAGGATTCATATTCAGTGCCATTACTGGTGACAGTGAATTCCAAGCATTTAGACAACGAGATGATTTTGTTATCTTGTGTGACTATAATAACTCCAAGGCCTGCTCCCCTTCTGTTCACAACACCAACAAAGTACATAGTCCAAACATGCTCGAGGATTTTAATAGAGGTAAGCTACTCATCAGGAAACTCTAAGTTCTTAACATAATCGGAGTCAAGGGGTTGATTAGCTAGGAATTCTGCCATTGCCCGCCCCTTAATAACCTTCTTCGTTATAGACACAATGTCAAACTTGGATAGAAGCAGCAACCATCAAGATAGTTTACTGGCTAGAGTGGGGGATTGACAATGATACTTCATGGGGTCAATCTTAGCCATGACTTGGACTCGGTAGGATTGGAAATAATGGTGCAACTTCTTACTAAGCCAAACCATAGTGGTGCAAGTTTTCTCCACAATTGAGTACCGAGTTTCATAGTCTAACAACTTATTTCTCAAGTAGTAGATTGCATGCTGCCCTCTATCATCATGTTCCTGGATGAGCATTAGGCCTACAAAAGACTGTTCGATAGCCAGGTATAGGAACAAAGGTTTCCCAGGGATGGGGGGTTTTAGAACGGGTGGGTCAGTAAGATAAGCTTTGATTCTATAAAACTCCACTTGGTGCTTATCATTCCATACTACTGGTTGCTACTTTCTTAACAGTTTGAAGATGGGTTCATACATGGTAGTGAGGTAGGCAATGAACTGGCTGACATACTTCAAGGACCCCAGAAATGATCAGACTTCTTTCTCTATCTTAGGCAGAGGCATATCCTTAGTGGCTTTGGCTTTATCAAGATCCATCTCAATTCCTTTCTTACTGACCATATGTCCTAGTAGCTTTCCTGAAGTAACCTCAAGCATGCACTTCTTTGGATGTAGGCAAAGATTGTACTTTTTGATATGAGTCATGAACCTATTGAGAATAGCAGAGTGCTCTTCTCAGGTGGTAAAACCTCAAACATGGACTTCTTTAGATGTAGGCAAAGATTATACTTTTTGATATGAGTCATGAATCTGTCGAGAATAGCAGCGTGCTCTTCTTGGGTTGTAGACTTCACAATTATATCATCTACATATACCTCAACTTTCTTATGGATCATGTCATGCAAGAGGGTGGTAAGGGCACGCTAATGAGTGGCCCCAGCATTCTTCAACCAAAACAGTATTACTTTGTAGCAATAAACCCCCAATTCGATAATGAATGCCGTTTTAACCTTGTCGATGATATCTACCAGAATCTGATTATATCCCAAAAATCCATCCATAAATGAGTACATGGCTGCCCTGGTGGTGCTGTCAATCAAGACGTCTATATGAGGAAGCAAGAAATCATCCTTGGGCAAAGCTTTATTTAGATCTCGGAAGTTAACACAAACACGGACCCTACCATCTTTCTTCAGAACTGGAACTATATTGGACAACCAAGTCGGGTATTCCGCAACTTCGATGAATTGAGCTTCAATCAACCTTAAAACCTCTACCTTAGCCAAATCTGCCCATTTCGATCTTAACTAATGGAGCTTCTGCTTGAAAGGACTGAACTTAGGATCGGTTGGAATTTTATGCTCGGCGATTTGACGATCTACCCTGGGCATATCTTCATACGCCCAAGAAAAAGCATTGACATGATCTTTAAGCACTTTTATTATCTCACTTTTTTCCTTGAGAGTTAAATCATTGGAAATGATTACCATTTTAGGATTATCATCAGAACTCAGGTTTATTTCACTTAAAGATGTATTGCTAATGCCAAAAACATTATGCGTATTGTTATATGAATGCATGGGTCCATCAGGAAAAACATCAAACAAGTAATCAAAATGAGAGTCATTCATTGCATTAAAAGCCTTGTAGGCAACATTGTTCGCATAAAAAACATCAGATATATTAAAAATTACATCATCCGTATCATCCTCTTCCACAGGCGGAGGGGCTTCAGTGGTGGTAGCAGTAACAGTAGGGGCATCCTCTGTAGTCTTCATCAGAATGGTGTCCAAGTCACACTCCAGAGCCGCGTTTTGGTTGGCGATGAGGGATGGTTCCTCGTACAGGTTAGCTTTCTTAGTTAGGGCTCTAGTGAGCTTTCTCATAATCTTGGTCATGGCATCCTCTCCCCCAATTCTCACTGCTCCAACCTATCTTCATAAAAAATGCCATAGCCTTGGTCATGGTATCCACAACATCTTCGAGTTGGGGATCCATAGACTCTTTATTACTTCCCCTAGACTCATCCTCAGGATACATCTTACCCTTCCCCTTAGTCTTATCAGAAATGACATTGACAGGCGTATCGAGCTTAGTGGGTTTAGGTTCAGCGAAGACAACCATGCAGCCGGCTTTAAAGTCATAGACATCCTTCAAGATCTCAAAACTGGGCCACATTTTCCCATCATGCTCAATAGGTTTAGTCTCTCCTTTATAAGGCCTCTTGCCTTGAATTTTGCAAATAGTCACTATATGACAGTAGTAGAAAGGAACACGGCTATAGGTCTTTCAGGGCTTGTACCCTAATCTCACCTAGTGGACTAGCACTTTTGGTTCCAAGGCCTCAATAATTCCCTGCTCAAACATTCTTCAGCCTCTGCCAGGCTTATACCTAAATCTCTTCATCAGTTTTCCTATACCGAGTTAGAGATAACTGTGCCAGATGGGAGGTGATTTGTTAATCTTACTAACCATAACTATTTGAAGACCTTCCTCCAATTTAGCTTCGGCTTCCATAACAGTTATAATAGAAGTAGGGTCGGCCTCGATAGTTACCAATTTGACTCATGAATGAGCTTGATTTTCTGATGAAGAGTGAAGGAAACTGTGCCCAAGGCATGGAGCCAAGGTTGGTCTAGCAACAAAGAATAATTGATAAGAATGTCGAGTACAGTGAACCCCACATTAACTGTAACACCTTCAACAGTGACCTCCGCTTTAAAGGCCCCAATCACACTGTGCTTCGACTCATCGTAAGCTCGGATGATAGTGCTAGATTTCTTAAGCATCTCTTCTGATAGGCCCAGGTAAGGAAGGACTTTTAGGGGGCAGAGATTCAGGGCAGAGCCATCATCTACCATGACACAGGGGATAATCTTATCGAGGATTTGAACATGGATGAACAAGGCCTTGTTGTGATCCCTACCCTCAAGCAGATGATCATAATGGTCAAATACAATCTGTGGCTCCTTCCTTGGAATGCCTTCTCTGACCCTAGCATAAGTCTTAACAACAAAAGTGGTCGGAGTAGCTTCCAAATTGAGTAGTCATTTCATCAATCGCCTGTGATGCCCGTTAGAATCAATCATTAACTACCAGATACTATAATAAGCTCAGGTGTTTTTGAGCTGAGTAATGAGTGGATCAACCTCAAGGCTAGTCGGAATAGGCGGAGGTGGAGAAGAAGGCCTGGCGGTGGTGCCTATTATTTTAGGGACTGGGTCCTTATCCAGATGGAGATAGGGATCCTCAGGTTGATATACACAGCCACTCCGAGTAATGTTGAGAACATTATTGAGTAAGACACTTCGAGTGGCTCATGTTTTGAATAGATATGGCGATTCATCAGGGCTCATTCTGATTGACCCTGAATAATTCATTCGACTTCTCAATGGTAGGTGAATCAACCCTAAATAGGTTGGTGCTTATGGCCTTGGCTACCTCGACTACTCCCTTATCTTCATCAGGATAGTCATCCTTTAAAATAAAGGAATCTATGCTAAATAGTGGCTTCTTCTCAATTTTTATTCTTTTAGCCATAAAAGGCTGAGTTCTATGGCTTTCTTTCTTAGGTGGATTTGGGTTAACATCTATGCCATGAGTCAAGTTAACTCCTAGATTAGCTTGACTGATCAGATAAAAAACTGAGTTGGATGGGAGACTGGAACCGATAACCAGAATATAATTACTACTACCCGACCCTCGAGTAAGGAGATTAAGGATTGCGGCTTTAGGTAAGCCAGATTGGATCATGCCCACCTTATTCCCAAAATTTGGTAAAGGATTGTTAATGGTGCTTAGGGATTTATCAGCTTCAGTAATATTTCCTTCACTAACTAGACAATGAATAGCCGAGAGCAAGGCCTTACAATTGATGGTTTGGTGACCCACTTGGATGTGGTAGTTACAGAAATTGTTTTTATCCTTAGGTTTAGGTGGCTTATAATCCTGAAGGGACTGGATAAAACATGTTTCCCTCAAACACTTAAAGATAGCCCAAAGAGGCAACTTGTATGGATTTTCCAAAATAAAAGGAAGACGAGGGGGATGAACTACGGTAACTGACAGCGAAGCTTGAGTGACTGCCATGGCTGCAGCAGGGGCTTGAGAAACTACCTGAACTATAGCCGGGGCTTTGGGCTTAGCAGGTGCCGGAGCTGAGGGCTAAGCATCATTATTCTTTCTAAACCAGGGCTTTCCTACCTTTTCTGCCTTTTCACGCTCTGCCTCATGCTCAATTTTCTCAAATTTTTCAAGCACAGACTTATAAGAGAGGAACGAATCAATGGCCATCTCTTTATGAAAAAGGGGGAGAGATCCCTCAAGGAGTTTAACAATCATCCCCTCGAGGCTTAGCTTAGATTTCATTAGAACCTAGGTTGACATCCAATGGGTAAAATATTGCTTGATTGTTTCATTGGGCATTTGGCGGATCCCTCAAGGTGTTGGAGGGTTATCTCTATCATAGTATTGAAACCATAGTGCACTTTCAAAGCTTCAGAAAGAAGTTTCCAATTAGTGACAATGTACTGAGGTAAAGTATAATACCATTCAAGAGCAGGGCCCCGAAGGGAACAAGGAAACATTTTAGTAAGCACTTTATCACTTAATTACTTTACACGCATAACTCTTACACACATAATAATATGGGAAGCAGGGGCGCAAGAGCCATCATAATGTGCCATATTCGATATAGTGAAATTATTAGGGACCCCCCACGCTCGGGTTCCTTGGTAGCTATGAGGTGGTTGATGTAGGCTTGAATCTCTGGTGTTACACCTGGAGGCTGCATGTCCTGGTCCTTGATTAACTGTGAGAGAGAGTTGTGGCCTTGGGTGTCACACTCGGAGAATGTGCGACCTAGTCGTGATTGGTCTAAAAGGCCATCATTCGGCAATCAAAAGCCACTATTTCAGGTGTCATGGTTGGAGACTACATGACCTAGTCATTGACTGGTAGAGATGGTGGAGGATAAGGGACCACTTGGATACTCAAAGGATTCTAGGGGTAGGTAGTACCCTTGTGAGTAACAATAAACTAAGGAGGAGTAAAGGATGGCAGCAGTTGGATTAGCTCTCTAGAAGAATCTAAAAACTCATGAGTGGATGCTGGAGGAATCGAGCTTATTGGAAAAGGTCTCGGATTGAAAGGAACAATTAATGGAGTAGTTGAGGTTGGCAGGAAAGCAGAAGTTTGCTAAAACGGAAATGGACTTGCCATGCGCTGCTCCCGAGGTAGGGGTAGGACCGACTTGCTCCTTAGGTGGAAGAGGGTCCCCATCATTGCTCGAAAAAGACATGGCTGGCTGAGAGAAATTCTGACCTAACTAAACTTGATCTGAATCTAACTCCCCACTGGAATCGGTATACGAAACCCTTTTGACTTCTATGGTGACAACCAGAATGAGAGAACGATGAATCGGACGATGTTCTGGCCTTTTCTAAATTGGGTGCAATGATAATTCTTCCTCCTCCTAGCTGAAAAGGTAGGTAGTGGATCAGATAATGTATGGATCGTGTGATGTTATGGATGGGTGAATGACCTCTGTCTAATAATCGATGCATGACATGTATGGCTGTACGTAGATGTTGTTAGCAATGATGCAAAGGCTTATCCCTCCAATATATGTGGAATGTTCGTACCCCTCATCATGCATAGTGATATGTCATGACTCAACGAGGGTGTAAATGAAGTCCTATAGATGTTGCTAAACCTCTTCCACAAATCGAGATTGGTAAGGGTAAGTTGATTTTTTGCTCTTGTAGTCGATGCATGGGGGATGCATGAGCACATAGCATATAGTACACAAAGCGTCCCTCTTCCAACCTTATGACTCCCGCATAATGCCTCTTTTGAAGGATGAAGGTTAGCCTCTTCATCGGAAATGGCGAAAGAAGTGCGCCCCAATTATTTTCGTTGTTCTAGTAGTCCTAAAGGATTAAAGTACTAAGGCTTTTTGTAGCGTGACTTTGGTATGGTTGTTGATGTAGAAGGTTCTCGTTTACCTTGATTCCACGTTATTTAACCACTCCCCTAATAGGTACGATCACAGGAGTTTATGTGTTGGTTAAAATGAGTGATCCACCCACTAGGCATCCTCAATTCCAAACAGGGCATGAGTGATACTTTCGCGAGCTTCTCGAGTAAAATGGGGCTCCTAATATTACCGAAATATCTACACACGTAAGGATAAAATGTCATGAAAAAGAATGAAGTTTTAATTTGGCCAATGATTTCAATACATCATCAAAATCTTTTAAACTTTATTGAAAATTTTAGGTTCAAGTTTAAAGAGACAACTAACCAACAGAGTTGCCACTGTGAGCAGACGACAATTCGAGATCAAAATCCGAATGGGTGATCATGATGGTGAAAATGGTTTATCATGTTTTATGTTCAAAAGATACGAGATCAAAATCCCGTACTTAAAATAGAGTCACCACCCGGTTCAGCTCAATCGGAAAATTTTGGTACAATTTTCCAACCGGGGGGTAGACCATACCCTAAGTATGGATTCCGAGTTTAGATGATGTTATCTATTTTACATTGGCCAAGTTAAAGTGTTTCATTCTTTCTTAATCAGTTTTAATCCACCCTATTTATTGTGTTTTCGGTTTGTATGTTGTTTTCGTGTTATTTAGCAAGCATTCAAAAGCGGGGAATAAATAATTATTACAGTCATCCAACGAATAAAATGCGGAAAATAAAATAATAATTACATGGCTTTCCAAATATCTATACATTTTTCTATACAATAAATAAAATACCCCAAAGGCCTAACATTCATCTAACCTAAATCTGCCTGCACAAAACGGTTAGCACAAGTATGGCACATTGTACGAGATATATCACGTAGCATGCATAATTAGTAAACAAAACAAGACCCGAGTTAGCATGAACATGCCATATTTCTTTATAATTATGGAGCCTGGTTGGATGGCTAAAAATGAGATTTAAACGGTGTTTTCGGGAAAATTCCGTTTTATTCAAGTTTTAGACTCGATTGTTATTTTAACCGGATTATTAGTGAAAATGCCACATGGTATGGGGTGAGGTCTATTTTCAGAAGGTTCTGGATATTGGTCGTTGCATTGTACATCCTAGCTTCAGAATTTACACTAGGTTAGAACTAAAAACAAAAATAAAGCCGCTGTTTAGGAGGTCATATAGTGGGCAGTTTGACTAAGGCCGCCGGTGGCATGAATGATGCCGCTGGCGATCTCAGTTATATAGGCAGGCTGTATAACATTCTGGATACCATAAAGAAAGGGTCCTGTAAGAAAATGGGGTCACTGGGGCCAAATGAGGCCACTGGCGGTATCAACGATGCCGCTAGCGACATGGTTGATATTGCCGATGACTTTAAATGCCTCCGACGTCTTTAATTTCTTGCAGCAGCTGTTTTTGGCCAGGAAACGACCAAACACCCAAAACAAAGCACAAACAGCAACTAAAACACAACAAACAAGTAAAATGAAAGCCAAAGAGCTATGAGACTCAGAATGTTTACCTCGGGGCCATGAATCCATCTCTTTGTGATCCGTATGACGCCTCCGGGGAGCTAAAATGATGATTTTGGGAAGTAAGGGGTGATTTTGGGCTCTAAATCCTATTTTAGTGATTCTAAACCTAAAAATCTACCTAATATTAGAGAGTTCAGTAGAGAAAAACCAAGAAAAGATGAATTCAATCCCCTTGTGTTACCTTTTCTAAACTTTATGCCACTAAATATAGCTAAATGGTCAAAATCTCCATAAGATTTCAAGTCTTAAGTGTTGAACCCTTTCAAATGGCTAAGAAATGCTCTTTATATAGGCTAAAATTTGTTGGAAATTGCCTTGGATCAAATATTCAGTAGATATCGAGCAAAAAGGCACACAACTATTCTACAGCTGAAGGCCATGCCGTCGGCGGCATGAATGATACCGCCGGCGGTATCAGCGAGGCCGGCGGTGGCATAACTTTCCTGTAAGGTCTGAAAAGCTTGCACAAATTATGCCCAAAATCGGGGAAAGGGAGAGGAAATCCAACCAAAAGTGATTTTGATGGGAAAACCGAATTATTGGGGGCTATTTGACTTTTTAATGGGTATTTTGGGATAAATTATTTTTTTAAGAGCACATCATCGGTCTGAGCTACTACTAGACGCGTTACCGGACACGTCGAACTGAATTTTTCCAAAAATAAAATTTGTAGAGAATTTTATATCGGTAATAAAAATTCTAAAAAACAATTCTTATCAGGAGGAATAAAATCAGGCATACGTCATCATCTCGCGAGAGGGACTGTAAAATCTAGTGCTTACAGCTGGGTTGCTGGGCATGCATGAGAGAGGGCTGACGATGCGAGTCATCAAAGATGAGGAGCATGTGGACATACCTATTTACTATGAGGTCCCCGCTGACTATAAAGCAGGTGAACTCATCGCATCTATGTTCGCAAAGAAAGGAAAGCAGGCTCATGAGGTTGTAAAAATGATATTGCTGCCCAAGACTGGTTCAATAGGAAGCTGCTCTAAGTTTGAGAGAGTATTCATCTATGGTCTGACCTATGGGATGTGCATTAATTAGCCGCTTGCAATTTCACAAAGATTCTAGAAAGTATCCAAGCACATGGTGTATGGACATTTGGTGATGGAGATATGCAGGACATACGAGCTAGACTTAGAAGGATGGGGGGTGAGGAACAGAATCAATCTGAAGGTGATTGAATCTAGAATTTTGAGCAATGCTCATTTTCATGGATTATGGTGTAGTGAGAAGCTCAACAATGCAAAATATATAAAGCTAAAGAAAGGAGAAGTTTGAACCAAGGATCCAAAGGCTATAATGACAATGAGGCCTATTATGCCTAAAGAAGAAGATCAGACATTAGATACCTTTGTGGCCAGCAAGCTTGAGAGGATTACCAAGCTCAGAATGGAGAAAGGAGAAGATTTGGCTGAGAAGAAGGGTAATAAGAAGGAGGTCAGGAAGGACTCCAAAAAGGAAGTGAGGAAAGGGAGCTCAGCGAGCTCAGTTGCTGTAGCTGCCCCTATTCCCAAAAAGACCAGATCCTCAAAGGGAACTAAGGCAGAAAAGCTTAGAGAGCTGACTCCTGAGGAAGTTGAAGAAGAAAAGAAGGATGAGGAGTTGCCCCTATTCCCAAAAAGACCAGATCCGCAAAGGGAACTAATGAAGAGAAGCCAGAGAGCTGACTCTTGAGGAAGTTGAAGAAGAAAAGAAGGCTGAGGAGGAGCTGAGAGAAGAAATGCCTTTAAAAAGGTAGAAGAAGAGGAAGAGTGATGAAGCTCTGCTAGACTCTGAGACTACTCAAGAACATGAAGCTATATCAGTTGCTATACCTAAAGTAGGTCAGCTAAAGAAAAAGCTCATTGTAAAGAAAGGAACTGGCATAGTCTAGGATCTAGAAGAAGCTAAGAAGGTGAAAGCTACTGAGGAGTAGAGGATTAGGAAATGGTAGGTAGAGATAGAAGGAGAGATAAGGAGAAAGGCTAAGAAGCATCAGCAAGAGCTAAGGCTAACACTGAGAAAATTCTCCAATCTGCAGTAGCTAGTCTTACTGAGAGAGAAGTTCCTGAAGTTGTGGAGGAAATGATTGGAGCTCTAGAAGGGATTGAAGATCAAGAAGAATAGGAAGATGATGAAGTTGTGGAAATTCAGGCTTTTGAGTTCAATGTACTTAAATCAGACCAGCAGGTCAGTTTGACTGCTAAAGAAACTAAGGAACCAAGGAAGGAAAGGAAGAGAGGTCTGTTGAAAAGAATGAAGGTGATAATTGATGTGTATGAGGGTGACTTAGAAGATAAGGAGGATGAAGAAGTTGTAGTTAAGTGGGGAGCTTAACTGACTGAGGAATCTCAAACTCAAGTCAGCGAGTCCGCGCTTGAAGGTGTTGAAGAGAAGGAGGAGAACCATGAACCATTTCTTTTCCGAAACCTATCACCTGAAACACCACTCTTACCTACACCCATTTATGCCCTACCTTTGCCTGAAACCTAAACACCATCCACATCCACCACTGACCAATAAAACAACCTAGACTCTAACCAAACAGCTATCATTCCGTACTTTTCACCATAGGATCCCCTGGGAGTGAACAAATAATCTTGGAAGGACCAATCCTCAGAGGTCCTCCAATCATAGAGGAGATTCCTGAACAACCACAACCACCTCAACAACCACAACCACAACCACAAACCCTATTCAATCCACAGGCTGAGCTGTTCGGAGATATAAAGAGGATGAGGAGAGAAAGATTTCTAGACTTAGGATGGATGTTTAAATAGATGCTAAAATAGCTAAATCTTTACTATCTTAGGATGTTCTGAGAAGAGTTGCAAGGGTTGTTGAGCCAGTGCAAAAGTTTGTAGAAGCTGTTGAGGAGATGAAGACCCATTTCAGATCAGTGTCCCACATATTTCCTTTGTTAAATATTGCAGGTAGGGCGGCTGATTATCTAAAGATCAAAGTTGTAGAGCTCAAGAAGAAGATGGAAAAGATTTTTTAGAGCAACTACAAAGCGTTGAATGATGAACGGGATTTCAGAAATTCTATGATAGATAAGTTCAATCCACTCTTGTAAGCTAGGCAGGCAGTTCTACGTGGCTATAGCATTTTGAGCAAAGAAAATGGAGAAAACATAACTCGCCTAGATGTAGTTGTTAATTCTATCAATGCATTGATCATAGGTTTTACTCAACACCAGGGTATACATTCTGAGCTAAGGACTACAAAGGAAGAAGTGCTGAAGGGAGTCAAGGACTTAGAGGGAGAAGTTCTCAAAGCCTTGAAGAGGCTAAATATATCATATGCTCTGAATAGTGATATTGTTTTGGCTGATGCTGAACAAGAACCATTGCTCCATCAAAAATTTGGTCACATTCATGATCAAATCAGGAAGGTTCACTCAGACATCATCAATGATGGTCAAGCCATTGATCGAATTCATGAAGAAGTCACTACTCATATAAGGAGAACTCCTATGCTAGAGCGGATGCTAAGAGAAAATAATCAAGCAAAGGCTCTGGCCAGTCTCACCCAGATATCCCAAGAAGGACTGAATGCTCAGTATCATTTCAATCACTCTCAATCACGCGCTTTAGTAGGCTCATTCGCCTTTCTCACAGAACAGGAAGCAATCTTGCAAGAAATCTATGAGCTGTTAGTGTAGAATTTTTCAACCAACATTTATGGATAGCTCGAGACATTTGAAGAATCTCTGAGGTCATTTGATCATCTAGCCCAAGCCATTTTGGATGCAATGGCAATGAGGGAGAAGGATTGTGAGAAGCATGAATAAGAAGAAAGAGAGAGAGATCAGAGGATTGCTGATATTTCATACAATTTATCTAAGGATCTAAAGTGCATTCAAAGAGAGTATAATGAGACAAGAAAAATGAAAGGCAAGGAGATTGCATTGCCCAAGGAGAAGAAATCAAAATGGGATCAGCATGTGTATGAAGAAAGGCGAGCTAATCTTAGAGGACCACCTATGCCTAAGTAGAATAGAATTATTTGTAATCATTAGCGCTGATTGTAAAACTTAGTATATACTAACTCTTTGTTATCAGTACTCAAGTTATATTTTAATGAAATGATTACTTATTATATTCTAAGTTAAGATCTTCTTAACTTCTTGTATTTTCTAGTGTGAATAAATGTGTGGATCTATTTGCAGAATTATATGGGAAGTGTTCAGGAATGCTGAAATCAGAAGAGTCAAGGATTATGGGGGAGTTAGTATTCACTCTGAACAAATTAAAGTTGCTGAACAAAGACATATCAAGCATAAGTGTAAGGTAACTCTGATCTAGATAACTTATTGATTTAATTCTAACTCAGTTAATTCCCATTGATTAAAATGGGGGAGGTTGTTCAACCAAGCACAAGTTTGACTAACTCAGTGGACTAACTCAGTAGTGCTTAAGCATGCTAAGCATAATTATTAAGTTTAAAAACACTTAACGAAAAAGACCTAATAATTAAAAGAGAAAAAAAATAAAACTTACTAGTTGAAGTGTACTTTAGCAGAACCTCCTTGTACAAGCCTCCAAGGCTAGGATAGGCTCTATGAGTATCCACACAAACCAACCACCAACCAAAACCTCCATGAGAGGAAGAATTAAGGAGCCTTGAGTAGTTGCAAACCACTCCAAAAGCCCCACCTGAAAATATAAACTAGAGGTTCCTCAAAATATTTGAGGCCCCTCAAAATATAAACTTGCTCAAGAAACCCAGGAGATTTTTCTTTACGAATCTCTACTTAGGATTTATGCTTGAACTTGGTGCATTGGAAAAGGTGAAAGGAGGTGCCTATTTATAGGCTTGGAGGAGCAAAAATGCTCCCCATTTTCCATTGTGGGGTGTGCAAAATGCACATCCCACAAATGGGTCTCACCTGAGGTTCTAATTGGATCCACGGGCTGTGCCCGCGTGCAGCGTGCCTAGCATGTTACGCAATAACCACTCAAGGAAGGCCACATTTGGCCTGCCTTGTAGGTCTTCCCGCAAGCCGAACTTGAGGGCTGGGCTGTACTAGACATGCCCAGTGCTGCCCAGTAGCGCTTGTGTGACCCAACATGTGGGCTCGCGCAATTTACTAAGCCCAGAGCCCCTTACCCATTTTATATGGGGTCCTAAAATGTGGGCCCCATTTCTATAGGGTACGACCCTTTTACCTTAATTTGGAAAAATCCTTTTTATCCCTCTTTCAATTATTAATTTATTCTGTGACCCTAATAAATTAGTTACCTGTCAAAAATGAATTTCTTGGCCTATCCAAAATGATCTAATCATTTCTAACCCTTTAAATAATAATCCAATTATTATTATGTTATATTTTTGTAATAGAATACATCTATTAGTTCTTTACTTAGTCCGTTGAAGGTCCAATGTGTGTGACCTTATAGGATCCCAAAGTATTGAGCTGTTAAGGCTTAACCTACCCTTGTTCTGATGGAACCATTGGCTCGAGGTTTTAGACTATGAATAGAACTTAATTACCTTAAATGACTGCAGTACCCCTCTAGCAAGGGTCTACCATCCCCCATTACTCGGAACGTCATTTGTACTTTTGACTTAATCCTAGTTAATGCAATAGTTATCCAATATGATAAACTCCTTCCATTCTTTAATATTAGTACCATCTGGTTTATAGGGTTCGGTTAAAGTTTTAACCCACTAATAGCAAGGTTCCACCAAGCTATCCTAGCTATTAACTTGTTACCGAAGTATATTGCCTTTTACAATAGTGTGTTTGACTAGAAACTATTTCTATCAGACACATACTCTGATCAGAGGTTTATAGCAATCTTCACTTTAACAAGTGGCCAGGTACAACTCCTTAATATATCCAGAGCGACAGATTCTTTCCGACTATGTAGCATACCAATGTGTTGTCATCACTATACCCATAACCACTCGTGACACCCTAAATTAATGAGTGTACGGAAATGACCCAAAGTATAGCAATGGTACCACACAAGGTAACTAGCATCTCAAGTATGAGGATATTCCCAAAGCTTATTGCATGAAGATAAACATTAACACATTGATATATAGACCAAGTGTTTACCTTATAACGGTCTCCAATATATCTCCCCAATATATCCATGTGTCAAACTTAAGGCACCACCTTCAGTCCTTAGGAGATTGACTACTTGGACCCGTTCCAAGAAAGTTGACCACATGCTAGCCATACTGCTTCCTTAATATCCTTTCTTGATGAAACTATGACTAGGGATAGTTTAGATATAATCATAATTGCACATGAAGCAGGTCTCACCAAATATAGTTGAACTATAATTTCTCTGACTTCACGCTATGATATGTCAAGGACTTTCGTATTCATACATCAATGAATATATTTTAACCAGCCATAATATATTTATAAGAACATCGATATAAACAAAAGGTTAAATGCCTTTATTAATTAAACAAATTATTCTTACCATTACATAATTAAGATATATAACCCTAATTGCCTTAATGGCATACATCCTATCTAACAAACTCCCACTTGAACTAAGGCCAATTAGCCATATGTCTTAATCCATATGCTTTAACATGCCGATGATGTTTGACTTGAGTCAATGGCTTCGTCAGACCATCCACGAGGTTCTAATCAGTGGGTACATATTCTAGTCTTATCATCTTAGCATCAACAATCACCATGATTATATGATACTTTCTGGATACATGTCTGTTTTTTGGTGAGACCGTGCTTTCTTTGCCTGAGCTATAGCACCATTGTTATCGTAATATAAAGTAATTAGATCAATAGTCTTAGGCACCACACCAAGATCACCAATAAATCCCTTAACCAAACAACTTCTTTTGGTGCTTCATATGTAGCAACGTATTCAGATTCCGTGGTTGAATCAACAATAGTTTCTTGCTTGGAAATCTTCTAGCATATTGCCCATCCATTTAACACATACATAAAACCTGACTGACACTTAAAGTCATCCTAGCAGATTGAAAACTCACGTCAGTGTAACCTCTAATTGTGAGGTCACCATCTCTATATATCAAGAACTCATCTTTAGTCCTTTTCAAGTACTTAAGAATTGCCTTGACGGTAATACTATGCTTTTCACCTGGATCCGATTGATATCTACTCCTAAAGCTCAAAGCTTGAGAGACATTTGGCCTAGTACATATCATAGCATACAAGATGGATCCTATCCCTGATGCATAGGGTATATCCTTCATGCGCATTCTTTCTTGAGCTATCTTCGGACACTCAGCCTTAGATAGGTTAATCCCCATTGTCATCGGGAGATAACCTTTCTTTGAATGCTCAAGGTTGAACCTATTCAATACCTTGTCTATATATGTACTTTGAGAAAGACCTAACAGCCTCTTGGATATATCCCTATAGATCTTTATAGCAAGTATAAATGCTGCTTCACCAAGGTCTTTCATGGAGAACTTTCTTGACAACCATACTTTTAACACTTTGAAGATGATGATGATGTATGCCCGATTTTATTCCTCATGATAAAGATTCTTTTAGGATTTTTATTACCGATATAGAATTCTCCGTGAATTTTATTTTTGAAAAGAATTCAGTCCGACGTGTCCGATAACGCGTCCGGTGGTTGCTCATACCGATGATTTTCACCCAAAAAATAATCTAGTCCAAAAATATCCATTAAAATAATAAAATACTCATAATATCTGAGTTTTTCTATCATTATCACCCTTTTCTGGATCTCCTCCCCCTTTTCCCCGATTTCGGGCATGTTTTGTGCATCTTTTCAGACCTGGCAGGAAGTTAAGGCCACCGAAGGCCTCATCGATACCACCGGTGGTATCATCCATGCCGCCGACGGCATCACTTTTGTATGCAGAACAACTGCCTACCTTTTTTGCTAAAATCCGTGGGATAAATGGAATAAAGGCAATTTTCAATGGATCTTAGCCTATATAAGGGCCATTTCTCAGCCATTTGAGGGGTTTCAACTTCCCACCACTCAAAATTTCAAGCAAATTTTGAGCATTCTAGCTATATTTAGTGGAATAAGGTTTAGAAAAGGTAAGAGAAAAGGATCTAATCCATCTTTTCTTGGTTTTTCTCTACTGAATTTCCTGATATTTAAGTGAAGTTTAGGTCTAGAAATCACTAAAGCTAGGATTTAGAGACTTAATCACCCCTTACCTCCCAAAATCATCATTTGAGCTCCCTAGAGGTGTCATACGGATCACGAAGAGGTGGATTCGCGGCCCTGAGGTAAAAATTCTGAGTCTCATAGCTATTTGGCTTCCAATTTACTTATTTATTGTGTTTTTATTATTATTTGTGCTTAGTTTTTGGTTTTTGGTTGCTTTCCGGCCAAAAATAGTTGCTGCAAGAAACTGAAACTGCCGATGGCATTTGAAGCCGCCGGCAATATCAGTCATGCCCCAGCGGCATCATTAATACCACCAGTGGCCTCATTTGCCCCTAGTGGCTTCCATTTTCTTGTAGGACCCTTTCTTTATAGTATCCAGAAAATCATGTAACCTACCTGAGCAGCTGAGATTACCGGTGACATCATCCATGCCGCCAGCGGCCTCAGCCATGCCACCGGTGGCATGACCTTCTGGACAACAGTTTGACTTTGTTTATTTCCCGACCTAGATTAAATTTTTGAAGCTAGGATGTACAGTGCAATGATGAAGGTCCAGAACCTTCTGAAAATAGACCCCACCCCATACCGTGTGGCATTTTCACTAATAATCCGGTTAAAACAACAATCGAGTCTAAAAAATGATGGATATAATAGAACTTTCCCGTAAAAGCCGATTAAATCCCATTTTTAGCTATCCAACCGGGCTCCATAAATTGTAAATGAAATATGCCATGTTCATGCTAACTCGAGTCTTGTTTGTTTCACTAACTATGCATGCTTCGTGATATATTTTGTACAATGTGCCATATTTGTGCTAACCGTTTTATGCAGATAGATTTAGGTTAGATGTTCGCTAGGCCTTCGGGTATTTTACTTATCGCATAGAAAAATGTATAGGATTTGAAAAGTCATGTAATTATTATTTTATTTCCCCCATTTTATTTTTGGATGACTGTAATAATTTATTTATTTATCACTTTGAATGCTTGGTAAACGCGATAATAACATATAAAACCTAAAACACAATAAATAGGGTGGATTAAACCAATCAAGAAATAATGAAATATTTTAACTTGGCCTAATGTAAAATAGATAACATCATCCGAACTCGGAATCTCTACTTAAGGTATGGTCTACCACCTGGTGGGAAAATCGTACCAAAATTTTCTGATTAAGCTGAACCGGGTGGCAACACTATTTTAAGTGCATGATTTTGATCTCACATCCTTTAACAAAAATTGGACTTAAATTCAACATCAAACAATCAATCTTCTCATCACTCTAAAATGAGGATCAATCCCTCGGCATGCTTCACAGCGCTAGTTACATTTCCACCCCTCGTGCTATGCATCTCATGCTGTCCTCGCGGGTGAGAAAAAGGTCATCCGCTTATAGTGGTGATTCTGCTAGGGAGTGATCTCTTTAAATTTAAACTTAAAATTTTCAACAAGTTTAAGGGATTTTTATGATGTATTGAAATCGTTGGCCAAATTAAAACTTCATTCTTTTTCATGACGTTTTATCCTACGCGTATTGATAGTTTGGTAATTTTTAGGTGCCCTCTAATACCCGAGAAGCTTGCAAAAGCATCACTCATGCCCTATTTGGAATTAAGGTTGCCTAGCGGGTGGATCACTCATTTTAACCAACACATCAACTCCTGTGATCACACCTATTTGTGGAGTGGTTGCGTAATGTGGAATCAAGGTAAACGAGAACCTTCTACATTAGCAACCATGCCAAAACTGAGCTAGAATAAACCTTAGCACTTCGTCCCTTTAGGGCTACCAGAATAACAAAAATAAATTGGGTCGCGCTTCTTTCGCCATCACTAGTGAAGAAGCCAAACTCCATCCTTTCCAAAGAGGAGTAACGAGAGAGTCATAAGGTTGGAAGAGGGGTGATTCATGTGCTATGTGCTACATGATCATGTATCCCCCTTGCATCGACCATATAGGCCAAAATCAACTTACCCTTACTGATCTCCATTCATAGAAGAAGTTTAGCAACATATGTAGGACCTCTTTCATACCTCTGTTGAGTCATGACATATCGCTATGCGTGGCGACAAGTACGGACGTCCCACAGATGTTAGAGGGATAAGTCGGCGCATTATCTCTAACCACATCTTTGTACAGCCATACAGACTATGCATCGGTTATTGGATAAAGGTCATTCACCTCATCCATGGCATATTACAACCCATGCATGATCTGACCCACTGCCTAACCGTTTCAGCTAGGAGGATGCGAAATTATCGTTGCATCCCAATTTGGAAAAGGCCAGGTCACCATCTGGTTTGTCATTCTCTCACCCTAGTTGTCATCATGGATATCAAAGGTGTTCTGTATACCGATTCTAGTGGGGAGTCAGATTTAGATCAGTTTCAGTCGGGTTAAGATCTCCCTCAGCCATCCATGTCCTTTCTAAGTAATGATGGAAACCATCCTCTACCTGAGGAGTAAGTCGGACCTACTCCCACCTCGGGAGTAGCGTCTTAGCCCCCTTCTGGGTTTAATTTTGCCAGTGCTATAGTGTAGTTCCTGAATTCGGATGCATTTCAAGCTTTCATCCAATCACTATTCAAGCGGCTGTTAAGCAAGCCCTCAAAGATAGAAATTTTGATCAGGTCTCTGAGTCTGATATGCAAGCCTAGAATAGTTCAGCACAGATGTTGATCGGTTCGGTAGGGATAAGACGTGTTGCACCTATTTTCAACCCGATTCCCTCAACTTAGCTAATTATAAGCCCTTTTCAGTTTGGATAGACCTCTACTCTTATGACGGCCTCGACTACTCCATCGATTATTCCTTTCAATCCTAGACCCTTTGCTCAAAGCTCGGCTTCTCTAGTATTTGCTCCTCAGTTTTTAGCTTTTTCTAGTGGGCTAATCCACCAGCCATCCTTAACTCCTCTATAGTTTATCGTAACTCCCAAGGGTACCACCTACCTTTAGAACCCTTTTAGCAGCCAGATAGTCCCTCGCCCTCCACCATCTCCTCCAGTAAATGACTAGGTCATACAGTCTCTGGGCATGACACCTGAAATAGCTGCTTTTGTTCGCCAAATGATAGCCTCTCAGCTCAACAACCATGTTACGCATTCTCCGGGCGCGACACCTAAGGCAACAGCTCTCTCTCACCCGCTCAACGATGAGGTCACGCAGCCTCCAGGCATGACACCAGAGATTTAAGCCTAGATCAACCGCCTCATAGCTGCCAAAGAACCCAAAAGAGATGAAGATTGGGTCCCTAATAATTTTACTATGCTAAATATGGCTCATTATGTGGTTCAGGCACACCTGTCTCTCACATTATAATGCATGAAAGAATTATGCATGTAAAGAAATTAAGTGATAAAATGCTTGCTGAAATGATCCCTTGTTCCCTTTGGGGCCCTACTCTTGAATGGTATCATACTTTGCCGCAACATATTGCTACTGATTGGAAACTTCTTTCTGAGGCCCTGAAAGTGCATTATGGTTTTAACACTATAATGGAGACAACCCTTCAACATCTTGAGGGAGTCCACCAAATATCCAATGAAACCTTTAAATAGTACTTTAATTAGTGGATGTTGACCCAGGTTCTGATGAAATCCAAGTTGAGTCTCAAGGAGATGATTGCGAAACCCCTCAAGGGATCTGTTCTCTTATTCTGTAAAGAAATGGCTATTGATTCTTTCCTTTCTTACAAGGCCGTGTTTGAAAAGGTCGAGAAAATTGAGCGCGAGGTAGAGCGCTAAAAGGCAGAAAAGGCAGGTAAACCTTGGTTTAAAAAGAACAATGAAGCTCAACCCTCAGCTTGAGCACTGCTAAGCCTAAGGCCCCAACCACAGTCCAGGCAGCTTCTGAGGCCCTTTCTGTACCCCTGGCAATTGCTACGACTCCACCGATAGTTGCCGTAGTTCAGCCTTCTCATCCTCCATTTATTTTAACCAATCCGTACAAGCTACCTCTTCGGTCATTTAAGGGAAGCCTGGTTCATCCAGTCCCTCTAAGAGTATAAGCTGCCTAAGCCCGAAGATAAAAATAATTTCTGTAACTACAATGTTTAGATACGTCACCAAACTAACAATTGCAAAGCCTTGCTCTTGGCTATTCAGCATCTGGTTAGTGAAGGAAAGATTGTTGGGCCCGATAAGACCCCGAGCACCATCAACAACCCTCTGCCAAATTTTGGAAACAAGGTAGGAATGATTCAGTCTGGCTTGCCTGAAGCCACAATCTTTAAGCTAATTGCCTAAGGCTCGGAGTAATGCTAATTCTGTTCTGGTTATTGGCTCTGGCCTTCCATCCAATTGGGTATTCGATCTGATCAATCAAGCCAATCCTGTAATTAATTCAGTACAAGGAATGGACGTTGAGCCAAAACCACCAGAGAAAGAAAGCCATAGAGCTCAACTGTGAGCGGGCAGACGTTTTCTAGTATGGTTGTGCATGCGGGGTGTGATGCGCGGGGCGCGATTCGGTTCGGTGTGGTTTGAGGAAACCACGATGTTTGGTTTGGTTTGAGAAAATCTGGTTTGCTTAATTGTGTGTGGCTTTGTAGGCAAAAAATGTGATTATATTGGGAAATATATTTACACATTTTATTAAGAGAAGATATTTTTTTAAAATAAAGCATTTATCACTTTTACTTTATTTAAAAAATAAAATAGAGTCGCCACTCGGTTCAGCTCTACAGGGAAATGTGGTATACTAATCCATGATGGGATTTTTATACTGAAAAGAAAATGGGATTCTGAGTTCGGACATAATAGTTACTCATATTGTTCAAATTAATTTTAGAATTTTGAAATTTGTGGTGATTTTTTTGTTACAATGACTTTATTTAAGAATAAAATTCAAGAAATAAAACGGACATTATAACGGCATAATAAATTGATATTTTCTGCCGAATTTTTGGTAGAGTAGCTGCAGCGCTTAGGTCTGGGCCAGGAAACTTGGATAAAGTTCCCTTTCAATCTAGATGGTTGTCCGTGCCTGCGAGCTTATTGACACATATTATAGTTTAAGTGGCTCACTTAGTTAGAGAAATGAAATGCAATGTGTAATAATAAAATAATGGAAATGGATTTTAAAGTTGGGCTTAGAGCCAAATACCATCAGTTTACCTTTTTATTTGTCCATGATGACTTGAGAGCCGGTGAGGGACCGAAGTTGCTTGAAGAAGGTTGTGATTTGTTTGGAAAATAGATTCAACCCAAGTTATGACTATAATCTTGGATTATTTCTGTGGGGGATGTGGGTATTTTGAGAGATGGAGTCATATTTAGACCGAAGATCATTGTCAGATCTTGATCCAAAAAGATAGCAAAATGAGCTTATATTGAGTGTCGGTGATAGAGCTCGAGTTATGGAAGTGTTTCGATAGAGTTTCGGGACTTTTGGGACTCCCAGAACTGAAAAAGGACATAAAGGTAATTTTTGGATTTTACCAATTCTTTCATCTCTTCAAAATGAGGGGGTGTGCCCCTTTATATAGAGGGTTGGTAAATACTAGGCGGGCCATTTACATAGGTAAATAGCCAGCGGGCTATTTACAACTCTGACAAGATTTTACCCGGATCCCGTAAATCCTGGGCCCAATCTCGGTAAGATTTCATTTTTTACTGTAGATTGGTAAATAGTCGGTGGGCTAATTACCGATGTTTGACCAAACTTTGGCTTTTTGATTTTTCAGTAGGAAATGCTAAATCGGAGCTCCCCTGGAATGTGGATTTTTGAATTTCGGATTTTGGATGACAATTCGATCCCTTTTGGCTCATTTGTCTAATCGCTGAACCAAATAGGCATTATTCCTCATCGGACCAGAACGAACCTGTGGTAACAGGTTGCCCCTCGCATACATAAATTTCGTGCTAGAAATTTTGTCGTATGTGAAACAAACAAAACGTTGTGTGTAGAATGCAATGAGTTAAAATGTTTTTAATCAACTAATTTTGAAACAAAATAAATTTTTCCCCTTTGATTAAAAATTTATTAATGAGTTGCATGAGGTCAAAAATTGACCGGGGGTCGAAATAAGTATTTTGGATGCTTAATGCATGCGTGACTGTGTAGAAACAGCTTTTAGGTCTACTCGTTTTGGAAATGATGCAATAGATGGATAAAAAAAATGCAAAATTGTAAAAATTTTGCAAACACACATAATTAGCCGGTGGGCTAATTACCCATGTAACGGTAACTTTTATTGCCTTACACGTTAATGTGCGGGACGAGTAAATGCGTGATAGTTGAATAGGTAACTAGCAGGCGGGCTAATTACATGGGTAGATAGCCGGCAGGCTAGTTACCAACGGGCTATAAAAACAGGAGCTTGGCTCCCATTTTCTTCACACCAACAATTCTCTCTTCTTCCTCTTTGCATTTTCTGCTTCTATCTTTCAAAATTTTCTGCCTCTGAGCTATTTCGGACGATGATTTCTTTCATCTTCTTCCCTTTTCTTCCCCTTCTATTCAGATTCTATGGGGTCTCGATGTGGTTCAAGCTTTATAACGTCCGCTTAGATCTGCCAGCCGTGCAAGTGACTACTTGCAACATGGTCATCGACGGTGAAGAAGTGGAACTTTTTGAGGTTCCGGCCGCTGCTCTATATGGGCTCCCCTAGAATTTGAAATATACATCCCGGAGATTTTATTCTGCCTTCTTTGAAACCTTCTGACCATCTTTCTCCGATTTTGGTAAGCCTTACTGCTGTTTTTATTTGCGCGAAGACCTATCCATTTTATTATTTATGTATTTTATGTAATGATTTACTAGATGTAGTAATTTATTGTTATGGTCATTTTTATTATATTATCATTATTATTTTTCGTATGATTTGTCAAAAACTATCATGTGACGTAATTGTATGCATCATTTAGGTCACCAATCATGATGGTGCCAGCATTACCCACTTCCATAAGTGGTACAAGGTGCTACCCTCCGGTGCCAAGACTATTGTTGACAAGACATCTTTAGGGATGATGGTCAAGGATTGCAAGTATGTCAGGCATCATAAATAGCCATACATCCCAGCTGGCACCTCTACTTATATCTTGAGTAGGTGGTCTGATACTACCCACAGCTTCCACTTTAGTTGTGTGGAGTATACCATCACTCCATTGGATTATTGTGCTATCACGGGCCTACCCTTCCACGGAAATGTGATCCATTTCAATGCCTGCTTCTCCTATGACCATTTTGATGTAGACACTATCGAGGCTATGATTGAATATTCCAAAGATAGGCCGGGGCAAATTTCTTGCGAGAAGCTCATGACCTTCTAGACTATCGGGGATAGGAGGTATTTGACTTCTGCTTGTGAGGTGAGGGCCTTCATGGCTGCTACCTTGTCGTGGTTATGCTTCCCTACTAGGGGTTTGATTGTGAACCTCCACATTTTGCCAGCTTTAATAGACCCAACTCATTTTGATGAGTATGCCTGGGGCCTAGCCACATTGGATCAGCTGTATTGGGCCCTTGATTAGTGCATGAGGAACAAGAATTACAAATTTAAGTCCTGTCTGTAGATTATTTATGTAAGAATTTGATTGTTATCTCTTTTATTTGTGAGTATTTTGCTCCTTTTCGATGTCCTGATGTTTTATTGACTATTTACAGATCTAGTTTTTCGACATGGGGATCCTCCCGTGTCCCAAGCTTATGCCGGGTGATGGTTTCCCGTTCTACCCCCGACTGCCCCACTACTTCCGCGGTTAGGATACGGAATTTAGGTCAGCTATTTCTTCCCATCTCCGTGGCCTTACTTCAGAGCAGGTATGCCTTGTAACCTTCTTGGTTTGTCATTTTTGCTACATTTGTTGTACCGATGCGTAGTTTTATTTTCACAGATTAGGATGCGGTCTTGGGGGCAGGCTCTTCACTAGTTGGAGGTCATGAGATTAGCTGGGGAGTTTATGACCACCCAGCTAATCATAGAGACCCCTTTCTCCTTGGAGTTAGGTTGGTATCTTCCTCCCTGGTCATGTTCTATTCCTCCCGAGGTGCCCCGGTAGGTCTTTTGGCCTTATAGCTCACCCGATTTTGCTCGATTGGCCTCTGAGGTCCCTCCTCAACCTAGCAGGAATACTAAGAGTCACCACACTCAACACTTTTAGAAGGTTTCTCAAAAGAGAAAATTGAGCAGGCCTAATCCTAAGGCCGCCTATAATTTTTGTGGAAAGTCAGGATATGCTATAGTCATGTGTAGACATAAAAATGGTTACTATGATGAGCATGACTGGTCAAGGATGACCACCACTAACAAGGGAGGCTAGAAAAGGCATGGGTACCTAAGAAAACTTAACTGTTTCACAGGTGAGCCTGAGATCCATTGATGATAAAAGAATGTGGTGTTTGGAAAGTGGATGCTCGAGGCATATAACAGGTGATGAAAAGTAATTCCTCACATTGGAGCGAAGAAGGAATGGAAGTGTCAGTTTTGGAGACAACAAAAAGGGAAATATTGTTGGCAATGCACTGTTGGAGTGAAGCCTTCAATTGATAATATGTCTCTGGTGAAAGGCCTAAAGTTCAACTTGCTAAGTGTTGCTCAACTGTATGACAAAGGCAAGAAAGTTGTATTTGACTCAGCTGGCTGCTCAGTCATTGATGGTAACTCTGACCAAACTATTCTTTTTGCCGCTAGAATTAATAATGTTTATATGTTCAATTTATCCCCCTGTTCCAATGATATGTGCTTAGTTTCAAAGGATGAAAACTAATGGCTATGGCACAGAAAGTTAGGACATATCAATATGACCAATCTATCCAAATTAGCCAAAAATGAACTTGTTGAGGGATTACCCAATCTAGCCTTTGAAAAAGATAGACTCTACTCAACCTGCCAACTTGGGAACAATTTAGGAAGGCCTTTAAATCATTAGTTGATATATCTTCTTCTCGTCCCCTTCATCTTCTACACATGGATTTGTTTGGGCCAGTTGTGCCAAAAAGTCTAGGTAGAATGAAATACACCCTTGTGGTTGTAGATGATCTGACCAAGTTCACTTTGATTGTCTTGCTAGCAAGCAAAGATGAAACATTTGAATCATTCTCTAGGTCGGCTACCCGGATCATGAATGAAAAAGACCTTAAAATTAATGGAATCTGCAGTGGCCATGGAAGGGAATTTGAAAATAGACAGTTTGAGGAATTCTGTTCTAAGCATGGTATAGACCACAATTTTTCTACCCCTCATACACCTCAATAGAATAGGGTTGTTGAGAGAAAGAATTGCACTATTGCAGAGATGGGTCATTCTATGCTGAGTGATAACAATCTACCAAAGTATTTATGGGGAGAGACCGTTAACATAGCTTGTTATATTCTAAACATGGTTTTAATTCGCCCAATTTTGAAAGAAACTCCTTATGAACTTTGGAAGGGGCACAAGCCCAAGGTTGGTCATCTCAAGGCCTTTGGTTGTAAATGCTTCATATTAAAAACTAAAGACTAATTGGCTAAATTTGACCCCAAAGCTGATGAAGGAATCATTCTGGGTTACTCAACATACAGTAGGACATACAGAGTGTATGTCAAGAGAACTGGTATCTTAGAGGAGTCCATGTATGTAGATTTTTATGAAACTAATAGTACAAGTAAAGAAGCCAGTGATGATGAAAGAGAAAAGGAACAAGTCAGCGGATCAGTCAGTCAGTCCATTGTTATTTCTAATCCAGTTTCAAAAAAAGAAGATGAAGAAGTTGACTTCGACCAATCAATCAACTTTTATGATGATGTAGATGCTCAACCAATGATAGTAGCTCAGCGAGCTGATCCTAATCTACAAAAAGAAGTCAAAGCAAGGAGAGATCACCCAGTTGAGAAGATTCTTGATAGTGTGCAAAATCCAGTGCCGACTAGAGGTCAGCTGAACAGGATGATGAGTCATTTAGCATTTGTCTCTCATTGATTAAACCAAAGAAGTTTGAAGATGCTGAGTTTGATGACAACTGGATGATTGCAATGCAAGAGGAGCTAGACCAATTTAGAAGAAATGAAGATTGGGATTTGTTGTAGAAACCCAAAGGCAAGTCAATAATTGGCACCAAATGGGTTTTCAAGAACAAGTTAGATGAAGCTGGAAATGTTGTAAAAAAATAAGGCAAGATTAGTTGCTCAAGGCTACAATCAACAAGAAGGCATTGACTATGGAGAAACATTTGCACTAGTAGCAAGACTTGAAACCATAACAACTCTCTGTGCTTTTGCATCCCATATGAACTTCAATATATTTCAAATGGATGTTAAGAGTGCATTTCTCAATGGTTATATTCAAGAGGAAGTCTATGTCAGACAACTCCAAGGCTTTGAAGATCTAAAGTTTCCAGATCATGTCTTCAAGCTGAAGAAGGCTCTATATGGACTGAAATAGGATCAGGAAGAGCTTGGTATAAGAGACTGACTAACTTTTTATGCAGCTAAAGTTATGTAAAAGAAAAAGCAGATACTGTTGGGAATTGACAGTCAAATTGAATATGCATAATAGGCACGACGGAAATTCAAAATTTTGTCCCTGTCCCCAGGAACTCCTATTAAATAAAGCCTTAACTAAATAATTCTCTACCTAGGTTAGCATGCATAGGCTAGGCATACCACAATTGTAAATTATATCCTAGCATATATTTTATAGCAAGCATGTTATAACTCTAAGCTATAAGCTAAGCAAGTTATAACTCTAAGCTATAACCTAAGCATGTTATAACTCTAAGCTATAACCTAATCATAAAATAAACTAAGCATAATTATTAAGTCTAAAAATGCTTAAAGAAAAAGACCTAATAATTAAAAAAGAAAGAAAGAAAACTTACCAGTTGAAGCGTGCTTTAGTCGAATGTCCTTGCACAAGCCTCCAACTGTAGGATAGCCTCTATGAGTATCCACACGAACCCCACCAACCAAAACCTCCTGAGAGGAAGAACTAAGGAAACTCAAGTAGTTGCTAGACCACTCCAGAAGCCCTATCCTAAAATGTAGACTAGAGGTGCTGGAATAAAATCAAGCCCCTCAAAAAGAACTTGCTCAAACATATGAGAGATTTATCTTTGCGAATCTGAACTTGAGATTTATGCTTGAACTTGGTGCAAATTGAATGGGAGGAGGAGGAATCCTATATATAGGCTTGGGGAGCAAAACATTGCTCCCCATTTTCCAATGTGGGATGCAAAATGAATATCCCATAAATGGGTTTGAACCGCGGAGCATGCAGCCCCGTAGGTCTGACCCGCGTGTAGTGTGCAAAGCAGCTGCACTTGGTATCGCAAGGCAGGCTCGAGCCTGCCTTGCACGTGAGTTGGGCCTCGCGGGCCATGCTGCAAGCCTAGATCGGGGTGCACGATTGGGATGCGCCTTTGGGCAGCCCATTTTCATGGGCTACCGCGAGCAATACCCAGCATTGCTCATGCACCTTTCGGTGCACTCTCACGCACCCGAGCCTATACAAAATACTTTTGTACTCTCAGTCTAATTTAACTCACCAAGGTAAAATTCCCCTTTCAATCCCTCTCAAATAAAATATTTATTTTTCGACCCTAAGAAATTAGTTACCGGTCAAAAATAAATTCCTTGGTCTATCCAAAATGATCTAATCATTTTAACCATTTAAATAATAATCCAATTATTAATATATTATATTTTCGTAATAGAATAAATCTATTAGTTCTTTACTTAGTTCCATGAAGGTCCAATGTGTGTGACCTTACAGGATCTCGAAGTATTGAGCTATTAAGGCTTAACTTACCCTTGTTCTAATGGAACCATGGGCTCGAGGTTCTAGACCATGAATAGAACTCGATTACCTTAAACGACTATAGTGTGCCTCTAGCAAGGGTCTACCATTCCCCATTACTCGGAAAATCATTTGAGCTTATGACTTGATCTCGGTCAATGTTATAGTCATCCAATGCAATGAACTCCTTCCATTCTTTAATATTAGTACCATATGGTTTATAGGGTTCAGTTAAAGTGTTAACCCACTAATAGCAAGGTTGCTTCAAGCTATCCTAGGTATTAACTTGTTACCAAAGTATATTGCCTTTTACCATAGTGTGTTTGACTAGAAACTATTTCTATCAAACACATATTTTGATCAGAGGTTTATAGCAATCATCACTTCAACAAGTGGCCAGGTACAACTCCTTAACATATCTGGAGTGATGGATTCTTTCCGATTACTCAGTTTACCAACGTACTGTCATCACTATATTCGTAATCACCCGGGACACCCTAAATTAGTGAGTGTGTAGGAATGACCCAAAGTATAGCAATAGTACCGCACAAGGTAACTAGTATCTCAAGTACGAGGATATTCGTAAGGCTTATTATATGAAGATAAACACTAACACATTGATATATATACCAAGTGTTTATCTTACTGCGGTCTCCAATATATCTCCTAGATATATCCACGTGTCAAACTTAAGGCACCACCTTCAGTCCTTAGGAGATTGACTGCTTGCACCCCTTCCAAGAAAGTTGACCACATACTAGTCTTTTCGCTTCATCAATATCCTTTCTTAATGAAACTACAACTAGGGATAGTTTAGACATAATCATAATTGCACATGAAGCAGGTGTCACTAAATTTTAGTCCAACTATAATTTCTCTAACTCCGTGCTATGATATGTCAAGGACTTTTGTATACATACATCAATGAATATATTTTAACTAGCTATAATGTATTTATAAGCACATCGATATAAACAAAAGATTGAATGCCTTTATAAATTAAACAAAATATTCGTACTATTACATAATTAAGAGATATCGCTCTAATCGCCTTAATGGCATACATCATATCCATCAAACTCCCACTTGCACTAAGGCCAATTAGCCATATGTCTTAATCCATTTGCTTTAACATGCTGGTCATGTTTGATCGGAGTCAATGGCTTTGTCAGACCATCCGCGAGGTTCTGATCAGTGGGTACATATTCTAGTCTTATTATCTTAGCATCAACAATCTCCTTAATTAAATGATACTTTCTGGATACATGTTTGTTTTTCTAATGAGACCATGGTTCCTTTACCTGAGCTATAGCACCATTGTTATCACAATACAAAGTAATTAGATCAACAGTCTCAGGCACCACACCGAGAACACCAATAAATCCCTTTAACCAGACATCTTCTTTTGTTCCTTCACATATAGCAATGTATTCAGATTCCATGGTTGAATCAGCAGTAGTTTCTTGCTTGGAACTCTTCTAGCATACCACCCCTCCGTTTAACACATACACAAAACCTGACTGAGACTTAAAGTCATCCTTATCAGATTGAAAACTCTCTTTAGTGTGACCTCTAATTGTGAGGTCACCTTCTTCATATATCAAGAACCCATCCTTAGTCCTTCTCAAGTACTTAAGAATTTCCTTGACGGCCATCCAGTGTTTTTCACCTGGATCTGATTGATATCTACTTGTAAAGCTCAAAGCCCTAGAGACATCTAGCCTAGTACATATCGTAACGTACATGATGGATTCTATCGTGGATGCATAGGGTATATCCTTCATGCGCATTCTCTCCTGAGCTATCTTTAAACACTTAGCCTTAGATAGGTTAATTCCGTTTGTCATTGTGAGGTAACCTTTCTTCGAATGCTCAAGGTTGAACTTATTCAGTACCTTGTCTATATATGTACTTTAAGAAAGACCTAACAGCCTTCTTGTAAATATAAGGCTCATTAATGTTTGGACAGAAATCTAGTTCACAGATTGTCTGATCAAACCTCAAATTCCAACTCCTAGATGCCTACTTAAGTCCATAAATGGATCTTTGTAGCTCACAAACCTTCGAGCCATTCTAAGATGTAAAACCATAAGGTTGTGTCATATACACATCCCGGTCTAAATCCCCATTAAGGATTGCTATTTCAACATCCATTTGCCAGATCTTATAATCGTAATGAGTAGTAATAGCGAGGAGTATCCTTATGGATTTAAGCATGGCTACCGGTGAAAAAGTTTCATCATAGTTGATACGTTCACGTTGACTATAACCTTTTGCAACCAACCTTGCTTTATAGGTAATTACATTACCATCCATGTCAGTCTTCTTCTTGAAGACCCATTTGCACCCAATCGGTCTAACCTCTTGCGGTGCATCAACCAAATTCCAAACTTGGTTCTCATACATGGAATCCATTTCTGATTTCATGGCTTTTAGCCATTTATCAGAATCCAAGAATTTCATTGCCTCATCATATGTCCTTGTTTCATCATACTCCAAGAGATATAGTTCCTTATCATCAGTGATGATAAAACCATATCTATCAGGACCTTTATGAACACGATATGATCTTCGCAATGTTTGTGTTTTGATAGGTTGTTCTTGGATCTCACTTTCTTTTGTATCTAAAATAGGGTCAATCAGCTGATTATCTATTTCTTCCTCTTGAACTTCCAGTTTAATATTGCTCCCACTGACTTTTCCAAGTAAGTGTTCCTTTTCCAAAAAGTGAGCATTCCGCGACACAAATACCTTCTGTACTTTGGGTTGGTAAAATATATATCCAATAGTTTACTTTGGATATCCAATGAACAGACATTTGTCAGATTTGACATTTAACTTATCTGACGCTATCCTTTTTACCATAGTAGGACAACCCCATACTCTTAAGTGACATAGAGATGGCTTTTCATTACACCATTTTTCATAAGGTGTAAAATTAACTAATTTAGAGGGCACTTTGTTTAATACATAAACTGCACTCTCTAGTGCATTTCCCCAGAAGGATTTACTAAGATCTGCATGGCTCATCATGGGATCAAACCATATCTAATAAAGTCTAATTCCTCCTTTCTGACACTCCATTTTCTTGGGCCATATAAGGAGGGGTCCACTAGGGAACTATCCCATTTTCCTTTAGATAATCTTGAAACTCCTAGCTTAAGTATTCTCCACCTCGATCCAATCAAAGTTCTTTGAACTTTTCTCGAACTGTTTCTCTACTTCAGCTCTGAATAGTGTGAACTTTTCAAAACTTTCATACTTGTGCTTCATTAAGTATAAATAACTGTATCGTGAATAATAATCAATAAAGGTTATGAAGTAGGAGTATCCTCCTAGTGCCGGAACGCTCATTGGACCACACACATCAGTATGTATAAGTTCCAATGTACTCGTGGCCTGTTCACCCTTTCCTTGAAAGGGTAACTTTGTCATTTTTCCTCTTAAACAAGGTTCATAATCACCATAAGACTCCAAGTCTATTGGGCCCATGTCTCCACCCTTATGCAACTTGGATAAGCGATCTTTGTTTATGTGGCCTAAACGATAATGCCATAAGTAGAAGGAATTCTCATTATCTAATTTAACTTTCTTTACATTGTTTACATTAGAACATCTATTTTAGTATCAAGAATATAAATGCTGCCATTCAACATCCCATGACCATAAAGAATATTATTCAAACAAATCTGACAATTATTATTCAAAAATAAAATTTCAAATCCTTCTGCTGTTAAACACGCAACATATACAATATTCTTAGTAACACTTGGAATGTGTTAACAATTATTCAAAAATAAAACAAGTCCACTTGGAAAAATAAGATTAAAGCTTCCTATGGCTAATGCAGCTACTCGGGCTCCCACAAGCAGGTCCATCTCCCCTTTTGCAAGTCTTCTACTATTCCGTAGTCCTTACACAGAAGTACAGTTATGAGAACCACAACCAGTATCTAATACCCAAGTGGATTCATGAGGAAAAGTGGCATAGTTTTCAGTAACAAACATACCTAAAGTAAATGCCTCTGCAGGCTTCTTCTTCAAATGTTCAGAAGCAGGAGCTTTGCAATCCCTCTTCCAATGTCCCGGTTTCCCACACTGAAAGCAGACATACTTATATGTCTTATTTTATTTCTTCTTCTTACTAATTCTTTTCTTGGCACCCAGTGCCTGCTTCTTTTTCTTGGAAGCCTTGCCTTTCTCAACCAACAGTAGTGGTTTCTTATCTTTCTTGATATAAGGTTCTACTATTTTTAGCATGTTGATTAATTTAGGGATAGTAGAATTATTCTTATTCATATAATAGTTACAAAGCCTGAGTAACTATCTATCAAGGACATCAAGACAAGGTCAATGCTCAAGTCATGATTCATTTCGAATCCCAATCGATTCAGCTTCTCAAGGTATCCCAAGAGTTTGAATACTTGTTGAGAGGCAGAGGCGCCAACCTGCATCTTGGTTTAAAAAATGAGCTTGGAGGTCTCATACCTCTCTATCCTTTCCCGCTTCAAAAAGAGCTCTTCAAGATGGAGAACCATCTCCTCTAAGGGCATGTTCTCATGTTGTTGAAGCTCAGGATTCATGGACCCAAACATGATACACATGGCAGTCTCATGATCTTTCCTATGCTTCAACTAGGCATCATGTTCCATATGATCCTTAACATCAATTTCAACAGGGGATATTTCATTTAAAACATAGGCAATTCCTTCGGATTTGAGAATTATTCTCACAACTTAGAACCTATCAGAAAAGTTTGAGCCATTCAGTTTAGGATCAAGTAACATACATAGATTAACGTTGGAAGTCATTTTCAACCTAAGATATAAGAAAAGAAAAAGAGTTCAGATATTAGTTCAAGTACATGCATTTAATATAAGGACTTTCAACTAAATACATTTGGCCTACTAATTTCTTTGAAATTTATAATAGCCCATTCTTTTGAATTTAGTAATATTAGCCTAGCTAAATTTCCTTATAGGTAGCATCTATAACTAGACTATTGTAACCCCCAATTTTATAACTCAAGTCACAATAGTAAGTTATAGTTGGAATCTCATTCCATTTGCAACATATGCAATTGCTAATTCATTCAAGTTTCCTAAGCCCAAGGGATGTGTGCTCTTATATTAGCATTTCCTTGAATATGTCTCAGATCTAGGCCTAGCCCCCAATTTTATGGTGGACTACCCTAGTTCCGTTAAGGCAGACCCTATCCCAAACTTTACAGCAAATCAATGTGGACTAGAAGGAACGTTTTGCATAACACTTTGATAGCCCAAAGAGACTGTATTATAAATTTGAGTAAGGAAGATTATAACTTGCCTTAATATATTTACTCTGAAATTTTATTGTTGTTTAAACGTCTCACCCAATCTAGGATTTTATCAGATGGACATATTTATAATAACTTGTATTAATTCAGGGAATTTTAGAATTAATTTATAAGGTCCAACCTTAGGTAGGTTCAAGCTCTTTATTATAGTTATTCCATCAACCTAGATTATATGCAAAATAATTAACACTTTTATTTGTTATATTTATATTGCATTTCCTTTAAGTTTTTATTCAGTAAATTTAATGTTTACTTTATTATAGAAACATATATAAGAACAATCTTATTTACTAGAAGTAAATTAGTCCATATTTAATCCCCTCATTGGTCGATTCAAGCTACAGTGATATAGGTTCCCAGGTAGGAGAGGTGCCCTATATGGAGTAGACACCAAGTCCAATCGTTAGCCAGAACAAATACGGGTACAAACTCGAACACCAATGGATTCTCTTGAATTCGTTCTTTCAATTCATGTAAATTGGAAGCATCTATAACCTATGTAATTTATATAAATTATTGAAGCTTGTACGATTTGAGTAAGTTGAGCACGCTTATTCAAAATTATAAGACAAACATTTTCTAACCTTGAAATGAAAAAAAAACAAGATCACATACATTGGTTCAAACAATTTAACAAACAATAAATAATTTCATATAGAAAATAATATTTAGTTCGCTTCGAACTTAATTATGCACTAAGTAGGTAGGCTCTGATACCACTGTTGGGAACTGACAGTCAAATGGAACATGCATAATAGGAACGATGAAAATTCAAAATTTTGTCCCTGTCCCCAGGAACTCCTGTTAGATGCATATAAATTAAATAAAGCCTTAACTAAATAATTCTCTACCAAGATTAGCATGCATAGGCTATGCATACCATAGTTCTAAATTATATCCTAGCATATATATTTTATACTAACCATGTTATAACTCTAATTTATAACCTAAGCATGTTATAAGTCTAAGCTATAACCTAAGTATAAAATAAACAAAGCATGCAAAACAACCTAAGCATAATTATTAAGTCTAAAAACACTTAAAGAAGAAAGAAAACTTACCAGTTGAAGCGTGCTTCAGCCGAACCTCCTTTCACAATCCTCCAAGCATTAGAAGCCCCTATGAGTATCCACATGAACACCACCGACCAAAACCTCCCGAGAGGAAGAACTAAGGAGCCTTGAGTAGTTGCTAAACCACTCCAAAAGCCCCACCTGAAAATATAGACTAGAGATGCTCGAATAAAATCAAGCCCCTCAAAAAGAACTAGCTCAAATACCCAAGAGATTTATCTTTGCAAATCTCAACTTAGGATTTATGCTTGAGCTAGGTGCAAATTGAAAAGGAGGAGGAGGAAGGCCATATATAGGCTTGGGGAGCAATGCATTGGTCCCCATTTTCCAACCACAAAATGGGTTTCACTCGTGGAGCATGCTGCCCAGCGGGTCTGACCCGCGTGCAGCATGCAAAGTACGCTACACTTGTTGCTGCAAGGCTGGCTCTTGTGAGCCTGCCTTGAACGCGAGTTAGGCCTCATGGCCCATGCCACGAGCCCAGCTTATGGTGTGCCATTGTTCGTACACCTTGCGGTGCACTTTCGTACACCCGAGCCTGTACAAAATACTTTTGTACTCTCGATCTAATTTAACTCGCCAAGGAAAAATTCCCCTTTTAATCCCTTTCAAATAAATATTTATTTTTTGACCCTAATAAATTAGTTATTGGGCAAAAATAAATTCATTTGGTCTATCCAAAATGATCTAATCATTTTAACTATTTAAATAATAATCCAATTATTAATATGTTATATTTTTATAATAGAATAAATCTATTAGTTCTTTACTTAGTCTGATGAAGGTCCAATGTGTGTTACCTTATAGGATCCTGAAGTATGGAGCTGTTAAGGCTTAACCAACCCTTGTTTTAATGGAACCATTGGATCGTGGTTCTAAACCGTGAATAGAACTCGATTACCTTAAATAACTATAGTACGCCTTTAGCAAGGGTCTACCATCCCCCATTACTTGGAACATCATTTATGCTTATGAATTGATCCTGGTTAATACAATAGTTGTCCAAAGTAATGAACTCCTTCCATTCTTTAGTATTAGTACCATCTAGTTTATAGGGTTCGGTTAAAGTGTTAACCCACTAATAGCAAGGTTGCTCCAAGCTACCCCAATTATTAACTTATTACCGAAGTATATTACCTTTTACCATAATGTGTTGGACTAGAAACTATTTCTATCAAACACATACTCTGATCAGGTATTTATAGCAATCATTACTTCAACAAGTGGCCAAGTACAACTCCTTAACATATCCAGAGCAATGGACTCTTCCCTACTACTCAGCTTACCAACATGCTATCATCACTATACCCATAATCACCCTTGACACCTTAAATTAATGAGTGTATAGGAATGACCCAAAGTATATCAATATTACAACACAAGGTAACTAGTATCTCAAATATCAGGATATTCGCAAAGCTTATTGCTTGAAGATAAACGCTATCACATTGATATATATACCAAGTGTATATCTTACTATGGTCTCCAATATATCTTCTTGATATATCCATGTGTCAAACTTAAGGCACCACCTTCAGTCCTTAGGAGATTGACTGCTTGGATCATTTCTAAGAAAGTTGACCATATGCTAGTTTTTCCGCTTCATGAATATCCTTTTTTGATGAAACTATCACTAGGGATGGTTTAGACATAATCATAATTGCACTTGAAGAAGGTCTCACTAAGTTTTGGTCCAACTATAATTTCTCTGACTTTATGCTATGATATGTCAAGGACTTTTGTGTACATATATCAATGAATATATTTTAACCAGCTATAATATATTTATAAGCACATCGGTATAAACAAAAGATTGGATGCCTTTATTAATTAAATAAAATATTCGTACTATTACATAATTAAGAAATATCGCCCTAATTGCTTTAAGCTCATGCATCATATTCAATAAATACAACTCGGTTTATCAAGAAGAATCATCAAGATGTGTTGCTAGTCCAAATATATATTGATGATATCATATTTGGAGGAACTGATGAAAAGCTATGCAAAAAGTTTTGCTAGTAGATGAAGAAAGAGTTTGAAATGTCAATGATGGGAGAGCTTAATTTCTTTCTTGGTTTGCAAATCGAGCAAGGCCAAGATGGATCTTCATTAGCCAAGCTAAGTATCCCAAGGAAGTACCCAAGAAGTTTGACATGGATAAAGCTAAGTGAATGTCAACACCCATGGCCACTGATACTATTCTGAGTAAAGATAAGGAAGGTAAACCTGTAAAGAGTAAGCTCTATAGAGGTATTATTGGTTCTCTACTTCACTTAACTACTAGTAGGCCTGACATTCAGTATGCTATATGTTATTGTGCAAGATATCAAGCTGACCCTAGAGAATCTCACTTATCTACTATTAAAAAATTCTCAGGTATTTGCTAGGTTCTATTGGTGCAGGATTATGGTATTAAAGTGATACAGATTTCACTCTAAGAGGATACATAGATGCTGATTATAGAAGAGACAAGCTGGAAAGGAAAAGCACCACAAGAGGTTGTCATTTCCTTGGTGATTGTCTAGTATCATGGTACAACAAGAAGCAGACTTCTGTGGCTCTGAGTATAGCTGAGGCTGAGTACATTGCTGTAGGAAGTTGTGTAGCACAACTACTATAGATCAAGCAATAATTGGAGGATTATGGTATAATGTCTAAGTGTTTTGAAGTCATGTGTAATAACAAGAGTGCAATTGACCTATCCAAGAATCCAATTCAACATAGCAGGATGAAGCATGTCAATATTAGACATCACTTCATAAGGGATCATGTGCTAAAAGGAGAAGTCAAGCTCACATAAATTCCTACTGAAGAACATCGAGCTGACATATTAACAAAGCCTATTGGAAAGGATCAATTCAATACTCTGAGAGAGCTAATTGGATTGTCTAATCCAATTTGGAGAAATACACTTCACTCTGACCTATCCTGAAGCTGACCAAATTAGGGCACACTCTGAGGTTCTGTGAATTAGGTTAAGTATTTCTTTTGGTGCTTGAATTTTGGACACGTCATTAAATTGCCATTGATTTCTTTTTAAATTTGAAACTAATTTAAATAGTAGTAAGTTATGAAATGATCCATATTAAGTTGCAGTTATCCTATTTTTCTCGCTTTCATTAATCCTATTGTAGACTATGTGAAATCTTATCGTTTAATATATGACCATGGATTATGAATCATACACGTAGCATTGTAGGCATTAGTGAAGAGTTTTTGGCTATTTAAGGAGAATTTCAGAAAGAAGAAAGGTTACTTTACCAAAATTCTTTTCTGCAAACTTCTCTCGAAATTCCCAAAATTCTCTAAGTTTCTTCAAGCAATTTCTATGGCGAGTTCATCAGGAAGATCAACAGAACCCAGTTCTAAAAGGCCTTAGTTTGTAAGAAATAAGAAGGATACATGCTGGGTTACTACTCAAGGCCATATTGCGAAAGTGATAATTGGAATCAACAGAAGGGAAAATCTATTAATCCCTACTGGAATGAAGTATATCCCTACTCAATGGTGTTCTATAGAGGGAACTAAAGTGGGGGCTCCAATTATTGTAGATTTGTCGAGTTTCTACAGTGATGAAAGATTTAGGAAGTGGGCATGCCAACACCATTTAAGAGGCTTCTTTGAACTTCCCAGTGGCTGCTATGAGTAAGTGGTTCTGAGATTCTTTCATGGAATCCACCTAGTATAAGGACAGAAAAATGTCTTTGTCACTATAATGATGGGGAGAAAAGTTTATATTACTCCTAAGCTGATTGCTGGATTGGTAGGGATGCCCAAAAGAGGACTCAGACTGTGTGTGATTAAAGATAAAGAACATATGGATATTCCTATGACTATGAGGTTCCAAAAGACTACAAATCAAGTGAATTCATCGCCTCTATGTTCACGAAAGAAGAAAAGCAAGCATATGGGCTTATTACTAAGGTTTTACTGCCCAAGATAGGCTCGACAGGGAGTTGCTCAAAGTTTGAAAGGGTATTCATCTATGCTCTGACCCATGGCATGAGCATTAATTGGCTGCTGGCTATGTTACATAGACTTTTGAAGGTCACCAAGCATATGGTGTATGGTCAGCTAGTAATGAAGATATGTAGAGCTTATGAGCTCGATCTAGAAGTATGGGCGGTAAAGAATAATATTCAGCTAAAGGTGATTCAGTCTAGGGTTCTCAGCAATGCCCATTTTCATGGACTAAGAGCAAATGAGAGACCTGTCAACACTAAGTATATAAAGCTGAAGAGAGGGGAAGTAAGAGTAAAGGATCCAAAGGCTATAATGGAGATGAAGCCTATTTAGCCAAATAAAGGGGATCTAACTCTAGATGCCTTTTTAGCTAGTGAGCTGGAGAGGATTACCAAGCTTAGAGCTAAAAAGGGAGAAAAAGTGGTTGAAAAGAAAGGGAGTAAGAAGGAGTTTAAGAAAGATGCCAAGAAGGCTAAGAAAGGGAGCTCAGCAAGCTCAGTTCCTGCTCTAAAAAAGACAAGATCCTCAAAGGGAACAAAAGAAGAAAAGGTTAGAGAGCTGACTCCTAAGGATATTGAGGAGGAGAAGTAGGTTGAAGAAGGATTAAGAGAAGAGATGCCCCTGAAGAGGGAGAAGAAGAGGAAAGTTGTTGATGCTCAGTTAGATGAGAGGACTACTAAGGGAAAGGAAGCTACACCAGTTCCTATAACCTAAGTAGGCCAACCCAAGAAGAAATTGATGGTGAAGAAAGGGATTGGAATTGTCCAAGATCTTGAGAAAGCTGAGAGAGTAAAAGTGGCTAAGGAAGAGCAAATCGGAAAAAGGTAGGAGGAGTTGGAAGCTGAAATCTGAAGGAAAGCTAAGGAAGCAGCATGTCAGTCCCTGAAAGCTGAACGAGGCAAAGTCCGTGGCAAAGGAAAAATGCCCATGCGAAATAACCATGGATATAGCCTTAGAAGACATAAATAAGTGCTTGGGAAGGGCTGGAACACGCAAAAGTGTTGCCAGAAGATTCTAGAAGGTAGCCTGAAAGTATCAGAATAGTTGCAGAAACTCCGAAAAGTGTTGCCACAGTTCCAGAAGTGTCCAGAAGGGTTGCAACAAGTCTGGAATATGCTACTAGAAGGTTCCAGCCGACCTAAGCTAGATATTTTGTATATTTTAATGTAGGAAAGTCCTAGAAGGATGAATATTAGCCCTAGGATCAAAGAAGATTCTAGAAGATTGATCTAGGCCATTGGTTGAGGAGGTGGTTTAGGCTATAAATACTTCCCCTCCTCTCTCATTTTGTACATCCTAAGTTCTAAACTCAAAAGCTCTCTTGTAACACTCTAAAGCTTTCTTTTGTGTAGTAATACACTCTATACTTCTTCAGCTTGTGTCTCTTGCGTTCCTTTCATATCGCTAGCGAAGTTGTGATCGGATTTGGCTGACTTAGTTCTCTCGGGGGTGAGAATCGAGCTAAGGCCACACGTACCATTAACGGTGAATTGGCTAAGTGCGTGACACGTGGTATCAAAGTGGGTTACGAGTAAGGGGAATTCATAGCTATGATGAACAACATTGAGTCTAGCAACATGAAAGAGCAGCAAGAGGAGCGAGGGCATCCGGAAGCCTGCAACTAGTCGAAGAAGGCCCAGGGGAAATCCAAGGAGACTCCGCGAGAGGAGGGTGGTGTCTCTACGGAAACTGTGGAAGCTTTCAATGTTCGTCTAACCAAGATGGAACTATCCATGGGGGATGTCCTTGACACTTTTGGTGTGCGGGATAGTGATCTAGAGGAAAAGGACGAGCAGATTGGTGCATTGGAAGAACGGTTGCAAGGAGCGTACGACCTCATCGATGCCATGAATCGATCGATGGAGGAATATCAGCAGAGGGTGGATGCCGAGATGCAGTCTCTAAGAAACAGGTTAGCTGTGACTGAATTAGCCATTGCCAACGGTGCTAGTGCTAGTGTCTCACGTGTGAAAGTCCCGGAGCCACCAAAGTTCACGGTAAAACGGGATGCCAAGGAAATCGACAAATTCCTTTGGCATGTGGAGAGATACTTGGAGGCCACTAACATTACTGTTGATGATGTCAAGATCAACACCTCAACTCTCTATCTTGAGGGTGATGCTGCCTTATGCTGGAGAAGGCGCTATGCGGAGCGAGAGCGGGGGTTGGTCCAGATTGGCACTTGGGAAGCATTCAAGGCAGAGTTGAAGAGGCAATTCTATCCGGAGAATGCGAGAGATGTGGCTATGTAGAAGCTTCGAGGACTGAAGCAAACAGGTGCGTTGAAAGATTACGTTCGGGATTTCTCGTCACTAATGCTGGAAATTCCTGATATGCCCGATGGCGATCGTTTGTTTTACTTCCTTGATGGCTTACAACGCTGGGCTGAGCAAGAGCTCAAGAGAAGGGCTGTCCAAGACCTTGCCAGTGCAATAGCTACGGCAGAATCTCTCACCGAGTACAACACTAGCTCGACGGTAAAGAAAGATAAGCCAAAGAAGGGAGGTTTTGGCAAAGGTGGGGGAGACAAGTCACACAAACCTGCGAGATCCTTCAGGGGGAAGGATAAACAAGGTGAGCCCTCGAGGTGGCACTCCAGGGGGAGATCAGATTGCTTCCTTTGCGGAGGAGCTCACTGGGCCAGGGAGTGCCCAAATCGGAGTAAGCTGAATGCGATAATTTCAGCTCAAGAGGGGACTGCGCAACAAGGAGAACAAGTGCACTTGGGGATGGTGCGCGTACTGAGTACGGTAAAGGCCAAGATGGATGCAAGATCCAGCAGCAAGGGTGCCATGGCCACGGCAAAGTCTAAGCTTCAGCCGGGAAAGAATTTGCTATATGTTGATGTCGAAGTTAACGGGAAAGGCATCAAATGTTTGTTGGATTCGGGGGCGAATCAAAATCTTATAGCAAGTGATGAAGCTGCGATGTTGTGATTGTCGATAACCAAGGAGATTGGGTGGATCAAGATGGTTGATTAGCCTTACCAGCCCATGATGGGAATTATTCGCAATGCTCCCATCAAGATTGGCACATGGGTTAGGAAATTGGATCTGAATGTTGTGCCAATAAAGGACCACAAGATGGTCTTGGGTCTCGATTTTATTGAGAGGGTTTTGCCTTTCACCCTCACTATGGATGGGTATGCTAACTTTCGATGTGGCGAGAGTGAGCATCGGGTTATGGTAGATCGTGTAGCTATTGGTGCTAGTACGTTGTCCGCGATGCAAGTGGCAAAAGCAGTCAAGAGGGGTGAGGAGACGTTCCTGGTTGCCTACAAAGAAGAAGGTAACAACTATGACTCTCTTGAAATACCTTTGCAAGTCTGTAGTTTGCTCGAAGAATTTAAGAATGTCATGCCATCTGAGTTGCCAAAGAAACTTCCTCCGAAAAGGGAAGTGGATCATGCGATTGAGTTAGAGCCTAGAGCAAAACCTCCAGCCATGGTGTCGTATCGCATGGCTCTTCCTGAATTAGAAGAGCTACGCAAGCAATTGAAGGAGTTGCTAGAGGCGGGATTCATTCGACCATCCAAAGCACCATACGGAGCTCCTGTCTTGTTCCAAAAGAAGCATGATGGCAGTTTGTGTATGTGCATTCACTATAGGGCTCTTAATAAGGTGACTATCAAGAACAAGTATCCGATTCCACTAGTGGATGACTTGTTCGATCGTTTGGGCAAAGCTCGGTGGTTTTCAAAGTTAGACTTGCGGTCGGGATATTGGCAGGTGCGGATAGCAGCGGGTGATGAGGAAAAGACAACGTGCGTGACGAGGTATGGCTCATTTGAATTCCTAGTCATGCCGTTTGGGTTGACAAATGCGCCAGCAACATTTTGCACCCTGATGAACAAAATATTCTACCCGTTACTGGATAAATTCGTGGTGGTGTATCTAGACAACATCGTTGTCTATAGTGAGACCCTTAAGGAGCACATTCGGCACTTGAGGTAAGTGTTCCAAGTATTGCGGCAAAATGAGCTCTATGTCAAACGGGAGAAGTGCTCTTTTACGTAACGGGAGGTGATGTTCTTGGGACACAGGATTTATGAGGGGAAAATCAGTATGGATGATGCTAAGGTACGGGCTATTGTCGATTGGGAGCCGCCGACAAATGTCTCGGGTTTGTGATCTTTTCTTGGCTTGGTGAATTATTATCGAAGATTCATTCAAAGTTATTCTCGACGAGCAACACCGTTGATGAATCTTCTAAAGAAGAACAACCCGTGGAAATGGGATGACACTTGCCAAGAAGCTTTCAATGATCTAAAGCAAGCCGTGATGAGTGATCCGATGTTGGCATTGCCGAATTATGGAAAGCCATTTGAAGTCCATACTGATGCGTCAGATTTTGCGATAGGGGGTGTACTTATGCAGGAGAATCACCCCATCGCTTATGAAAGCCGCAAGCTGAATGACACGGAGAGGCGATATCCGGTGCATGACAAGGAGATGAAGGCAATCATCCATTGCTTGCGGGTATGGAGGCACTACTTGCTTGGGAGTCGGTTTGTGATTAAGACCGATAATGTGGCTACGAGTTACTTCCAGAATCAGAAGAAGTTAACTCCCAAGCAAGCTCGGTGGTAAGATTTTCTTGCCGAATTTGATTACGTGATGGAGTACAAGCCTGGCAAGGCTAACGTTGTGGCTGATGCGCTAAGTCGCAAAGCAGAGTTGGCTTCGGTGAGCATGGTGGAAAGCAATCTGCTTGAGCGAGTGAAGGAAGGGATGGCGAAGGATGACTTTGCTAAAAATCTCGTCGCTTTGACTAAGGAAGGAAAGACAAGGCGGTTTTGGGAGCAGGATGGATGCCTATACACCATTGGCAACCACTTATTCATGCCTCGATGGGGGAAATTGAGGAAGGAGATAATCAAGGAATGCCATGATTCGATGTGGGCAGGACATCCGGGTATTCAGCGGACAACGGCATTGGTCGAGAGATCATACTATTGGCCGAGTATGGAGGACGAGATCGAGGGATATGTAAAGACTTGCCTAGTATACCAACAAGATAAGATTGAGCAAAGGCAACCAGCGGGTTTGCTAGAACCCCTACCCACACCGGAGAGGCCATGGGAATGTGTGATAATGGATTTTATCTCCACCTTACCAACGTCAGAAGGGTGTGGTTCCATCATGGTGGTAGTTGATAAATTTTCTAAGTATGGAACCTTCATTGCTGCCCCGCAAGATTGCACGGCCGAGGAAGCCGCACGCTTGTTCTTCAAGCATGTGGTAAAGTATTGGGGCCTTCCGAAGAGCATCATAAGTGATCGAGATCCACGGTTCACTGGGAAGTTTTGGAGGGAAATGTTCAAAATCATGGGGTCTAAACTTCACTTCTCAACGTCCTTCCATCCCCAAACCGATGGGCAAACAGAGCGTGTCAATGCCTTGCTGGAGCTGTATCTTCGGCACTTTGTTAATGCCAACCAGAAGGATTGGGCAAAGTTGCTGGATGTTGCCCAATTTTTGTACAACTTACAGAGGAGTGAAGCCACCAATCAAAGTCCTTTCGAGATAGTGATGGGGCAATAGCCGCTAACCCCACACACCGTTGCGGTAGGTTACACGGGGACAAGTCCTGCTGCATACAAATGGGCTAAAGGATGGCATGAACAGCTTGACGTGGCTCACGTATACTTGGACAAGGCGTCCAAAAGAATGAAGAAGTGGGCTGACAAAAAGCAAAGACCACTGGAGTTTCAGGTAGGCGATCTAGTAATGGTGAAGCTGCCCGCAGCGCAATTCAAGGCGTATCGCCAAGTACATAAGGGTTTGGTGCACAAGTATGAGGGACCCTTTCCAATCATCGCAAAAGTTGGCAAAGTGTCCTACCGAGTGGAATTGCTGCCTCAGTTGAAAGTGCATAACGTCTTCCATGTAAGTTTTCTCGAGCCTTACTATGGAGATAGTGAAGAAACTGAGCGTGGCACATCAAAAAGGGCACCACCTGTCATGTTAACCTTATATGACCGGGAGGTTACGGAGATTATAGCAGATAGACTCGTTCGACAATGAGGCATTCCTGCACAGACTGAATTCCTAGTCAAGTAGAGAGGTTTACCGGATAGCAAGGCATCTTGGGAGAAGGAAGCAGACTTGTGGCAGTTCAAGGAGAAAATTGAGGCCTACAAGAACGGAAAGCTTGACGAGGGCGTCAAGGACTCTGGTGGGGGAGAATGTCAGTCCTCGAAAGCTGAACGAGACAAAGTCCGTGGCAAAGGAAAAATGCCCATGCGAAATAACCATGGACATAGCCTTACAAGACATAAATAAGTGCTTGGGAAGGGCTGGAACACGCAAAAGTGTTGCCAGAAGATTCTAGAAGGTAGCCAGAAATTACCAGAATCGTTGCAGAAACTTCGAAAAGTGTTGCCATAGATCCAGAAGTGTCCAGAAGGGTTGCAACAAGTCTGGAATATGCTACTAGAAGGTTCCAGCCGACCTAAGCTAGATATTTTGTATATTTTATTGTAGAAAAGTCCTAGAAGGATGAATATTAGCCCTAGGATCAAAGAAGATTCTAGAAGATTGATCTAGGCCATTGGTTGAGGAGGTGGTTTAGGCTATAAATACTCCCCCTCCTCTCTCATTTTGTACATCCTGAGTTCTAAACTCAAAAGCTCTCTTGTAACACACTAAAGCTTTCTTTTGTGTAGTAATACACTCTATACTTCTTCAGCTTGTATCTCTTGCATTCCTTTCATATCGCTAGCAAAGTTGTGATCAGGTTTGGCTGACTTAGTTCTCTCGGGGGCGAGAATCGAGCTAAGGCCACACGCACCATTAGCGGTGAATTGGCTAAGTGCGTGACACAGCAGCTAGAGCAAAGGCTAACACTGAAATTTTTTTGCAATCAGTAGTAGCCAAGCTAGCTAAGAAGGAAGTTCCTGAAGTTATGGAGGAGATGATCGGTGCCCTGGAAGGAATTGAAAACCAGGAGGAGAAGGAGGAAGATGATAAGGTAGTAGAGATAGAAGCTATTGAGTTTGATGTGCTTAACTCTGACCAGCAGGTCACTCTGACTGCTGATGATGTTAAAGAAGCTAGGAAGGAGAGGAAGAGGAGTTTGTTGAAGATGATGAAAGTTGTGATTGATGAAGATGAGGATGATTTGGAGGCTAAGGATGAAGAAGCTATAGTTGCGCACGAAGCTCAGCTGACAGAGGAATTTCAATCTCAGCTCAGCGAGTCCGCTATTGAAGGTGCTGATGGAGAGCAGGAGAAGGAGAACCCCGAGCCATTCTTTTTCCAAAACCCATCTACTAAGACACCACTCTTACCTACACCTATCTTTGACCTACACTTAACTGAAAACTAAACACCATCCATATCCACCTCTGACCAAACACCTAACCCAGACTCTTACCAAACAGCCATCATTCCATACCTTTCACCAATTAGATCTCCAGTCACTATTGGAAGGACCAGTCATTGAAGGTCCTCCAATGATTGAAGAGATTCCAGAACAACCACAACCACAACAACAACAATCACTACAACAACCACAACCATAACCACAGTTTAACCCCAAGCAAAGCTGTTGGAAGACATAAGGAGGATAGGGAGAGCATAATTTCCGGGACTACAGATAGATGCTAAAATTGATGCTTGAGATAGCGAAATCTTTATTTTCTAAGGATGTCCTGATGTGAATCGCAAAGGCTATGGAGCTAGTGCAAGGTTTTCTAGAACATGTTGGGGAAATGAAAGCCCATTTCAAATCAGTCCCTACTCAGTTTTCATTGGTGAAGGCAATTGTATAACATGTATTGCCTTTATTATCTATTGTAGGTAGGAAAGCTGACTATTTGAAGATGGAAGTTGTAGAACTCAAGACTAAGATGGAGAAAATTTATGGGAGTAACTGCAAGGAGTTGAATTATGAGAGGGATATCAGAAACTCAATGATAGACAAATTTAATCCACTCTTGGAGGCTATGCAAGTAGTTCTAGATGGATACAACATTCTAAGCAAGGAGAATGAGGTAAATACTTCTAAGTTAGATGTAGTTATTGATGGTATCAATGCACTAATTATAGTAGTCTCTAAATAAGTCAACTCAAATATGCTAACCTAAATGAGAGGAGATATTTTGATAGGAGTTAAGGACTCAGAGGAAGAAGTGCTTAAGGCCTTGAAGAGGGTCAATATTTTGGATGCTCTGAATAGTGATATCATTATAGCAGTTGCTACACTAGAGCCTACACTTCATCAGAAGCTTGGTCAATCATGGATCAAATCAAACATGTTCATGCTAATGTCATTAATGATGGAGAAGCAGTTGATAACATTCATGATGAAGTCACTACTCATATAAGGAGCACTCCCATACTAGAGTGGACACTCAGAGAGAACAATCAAGTAAAGGCTCTGGCGAGTCTCACCCAAATTTCCAAGGAAGCACTAAGTGCACAATATCAAATTAATTTGTCTCTATCCTACACTATAGTAGGCTTGTTTTCCTGCTTTAGTAGGCCGGTTTGCCTTTCTCAAAGAATAGGATGCAATATCTTAAGAAATCTATGAGCTGCTTGTGCTACATTTTTCAACAAATGTCTATGGTCAGCTAGAATCACTTGATCAGTCTCTGAGCTCATTTGATCTTTGAGCCCAAGCCATTTTGGATGCATGGCAATGGGGGAGAAGGATCGCGAGAAGCGTGAGCAGGAGGAAAAGGAGAGAGATCAGAGAACAACTAAATTCTCATATAATTTGTCCAAGGATCTGGAGCGCATTCAAAGAGAATATCATGGGACAAGGAAAAGGAAAGGCAAGGAAATAGCGCTGCCCAAAGAGAAGGTCAAGATGGGATCAGTAGGTCTATGAGGAAAGGAGACCAAATCTTGGAGGACCACCTTTTCTAAAATAGAATAGATTTTTGTAATCGTTAGAACTTAGAGCTTATCATAAAACTTAGTATAGATTACCTCTTCATTATCTATACTCAAGTTACCCATTAATAAAAGATTACTTATTCTACTCTAAGTTAAGATCGTTAGAGAATCTGTGGGATTGAAGACTGTTAGGCTTGATAACTTGAGTGAGCATAGAAATGGGGTTAAGCCCATCTAACACAAAAACCAATTAGCTTGTGTTAAGGCTCAATCTTCTCCCCTTATATACTACTCTATATTTAGGTTTATTACCAATGTGGGATAAACCAACATCTCTAACGCTCCCCGTCAAGTGCAACTGGGCCTGGACCAGTTGCCATTTACCAAACATTCCTTGGCCTTTCTTCTCTGAGGCTCAAGGTCATCAACGAGTCTAGTCTTCTCTGCTAGACCAAACTCCATTAGGACTTTAAACATGAAACAAGGATCACTAGTTGCCAGGCCTTTCTCTACTGTGATGCTATGTAGAGAATCCGTGGGCCACAAGAGTGTTGGGCTTGATAGGTGAGTGAGCATACAAGTGGAGTTGATCCCATCTAACATAAAACCAATTGCCTTGTGTTAAGGCCCAACCTACTCCACTTCTATACCACTTTTACGCCTTTTTTGTTTGTTAAAGGAAACAAACAAGACATAAGTGAGGCATATAAGTGGAGTAGGTTGGGCCTTAACATAAGCCAATTAGTTTTATTTTAGATAGGCTCAACCCTATTTCTATGCTCACTCAAGTTATCAAGCCCAACACTCTTCAAGCCCAAGGATTCTCTTCATGGTATCAGAGCAGATGAAGGCTTGATAGTCGAAAAGATCCTAAGTTCATAAAATCCTGGTGGAGTTTAGGCTAGCAGAGGAGGCTAGACCCATTAATGACCTTGAGCCTCGCTGAAATAGGCCAAGGAATGTTTGGCAAGTGGCAACTGATCGAAGCCCAGTTTCACTTGAGAGGGTGTTGGAGATATCCCATATAGGAAACAAAGAAGACGTAAGAGTGGTATATAAGTGGAGTAGGTTGGGCCTTAACACAAGTCAATTGGTTTTTATTAGATGGGATCAACCCCACTTGTATGCTCACTCACCTATCGAGCCCATCACTCTCGTGGCCTATGGATTCCCTATAAGATCATCTTAACTTCTTGTATTTTCTGCTGTATATATATGTGTTAATCTTTTTGTAGAAATATAAGAGAAGTATTGAGGAATGCTGAACTCAAAGAAGTCAAAGATTATGGGGGAGTTAACTTTCACTTTGAGTAAACTGATGATGCTGAATAGAAGACATATCAAGCACAAGTATAAGGTAACTCTTATCTAGATATCTTACTGATTTAATTCTCGCTTAAGTTAATTGCCATTGATCAAAATGGGGGAGATTGCTGAACCAAGCATGAGTTTGACTGACTTAATAGTACTTAAGTTTTGATCATAACAATTAAGTTCAGTTTGAGTTGATTAAATCAATAATAATGTTAAAATAAGTAGTCTATGGTTGTTCGTGGAGTTAGTAAATTCAATGGTAGAAATTTAAGTCTTCGCTGACCTAGCAATTTAGTTTAACTCTTAGTGATCTGGGCTGAGTATCTATGTTAGTTGCTGACTAAGTAATATTCACTCACCACTTGATATTTAGATTTTATTTCGGCTGTGTGCTTTACGATGATATATTTCGTTGAGTTACTTTAAGTCTGTCAAAGCTGCTGACTTTATCATTTAAGGTAAAAAGGGATCTTTGCTTTTAGAGTTACTTTTTGCAGGACAATAATGAGACAAAGACAAAAAGAATTAATGCCTTGACAAGACTCAGAATTATGAAGAAAAAGACAAAGTCTTCCATATTCAAGCTGTAAAAATTCATTTGCCATTTTGGGCAGTTCTGCAGATCTACCAACCTAGTAGCGCGCACTCTGCAATATGTCAGAATACCAAAGGGAATCAGAAGAAGACAAGTGGCAAGTCAGTGTGAGTTCTCTCTATTGGAAGACTGGCATCAAACGACAAAGGATTCAAATTGAAGATTAAATCTCAATCTAACAGATTGATTTTCTATCTCACAACGGTGCAATTCTATCTCTTAATGGATTGATTTAAAGAAGCAATGGGTGGATAGATGAGCTGTCAATTCCAGAAGATGCCAAAGTAAGTTCAACGGCTACTTTCCCAATCCAACTATAAAAGGAGCAAGAAGGCAAGCATTTGAACTTGGTGGTTACACCTAAATTTCTCAGAAGCTAAATCTCTGTCAAAATACAAGCTTTAAAGAAGTTCATGTAAGAAAGCGATACTCAACTAGAAATCTACTTTAGAACAAGAGAGAATAGAATAGATCATTCAATTGTAATATCTGATTATTGTAACTAGATCAACATTTTATAAGTTTAATCCATCTCAAGTTTAAGCTCTTAGAGAGTTGCTGATAGAAGAGGGTATTCTACTTAGCGGGTGACCGATTGCAGTTTGGAGGGTACTTACCATAATTGGGGAATTTGTGAAAAGCTTCTCTGCCTAGGGTAAAGGAGTTAAGATTAGTGAATTGAAGCTAAGACACTCTCTCGGGATTGGATGTACTCATAGGTTGTCAAACTAGTACAAAAATATATGTGTTCTTCACTTTGTTGCATTTTCCAGAGTTTCACTCAGCTAGCTGACCTCACTTAGCGGAACAATCAATTGTCGTGAAAAAATTTCATAAGTTCTTGAGTGAGTCATTCACCCCCTATGACTCAGTGAGTGTATGCATGGGACCAACAGAGAGTACTTTTAGGTCACGCTGTGTGTCGTCTTCTGAGAATTATGTTGTCAAATACCATTCCTTGTGGATTCGACCTCAGCTCGCTACTAACTACTAGTTTGTTTTGTGCCGTGATTTATTTTTGGTGGTCTCGACACCCATAAAATTTTGGTGCCATTACCGGGGAATGGTTCCTTTTGACTAATTATTCGACATGGATGACCAGAGCCACAGGTCATGGGGGTGCTCTCATCAACAAGACCCCAACTCAAGCTTGGGAAATCATCAAGACTATGAAGAAACCGCTCAACAGTTTGGCGACCATAAAGGGAAATCTACATCGAGATCACTCAATGAGATTAACTCTTATGATCTTATTGACAAAATAGAAAGACTCATCGAACTTGTACGCAAAATAGCTCTTTAGGCCGAGGTTGCAAAGGAGTGCGAACTGTGCAAAAAAGACCACTCATGCTACTGATGAATGTCCTTGCATAGGAGACCCTGAGTTTGATCAAGTCCATGCCATGGGGAACTATAGCAACTATGGCAATTATGGTAACTATGGAAACTACGGTAACCATAATAACTATGTTAATCAGGGGAACAAAGAATCATACATTCCACTACCATAGAGAAATCAGATAGGGTGGCGAGATCATCCAGCACTCGTTTGGGGAAATAACGGCTGCCAACGACTGCTAACAACCACAGGGACCTCCAAATCAGGTTATAGTGACGAATCAGTAGGATGCAATCGTATCGAGACCTCCCTAACAAATCTAGGTCCAGCCTAACCCACCTCAACAGCAACAACATAATCCTTCTAAACTTTTCACTACTCTCACTGAGGGCTCTAATAAGAGGTTTAAGTTGGTAGACGATCAGATAGAAGGATTGCAAGGTAACTTCTCAAACTTGGAAAAATAGATGGCCTAGATAGCTAGCACTCTCTCTAAGATCGAGAACATGGGGAGACTTCCATCTCAAACAGAGGATAATCTAAGAGAGCATGTTAGCGCGATCACGCTGAGGGAAAAGAAAGAGACTCAATCAGAGCCACCAAGAGCAGAGATAGAGAATGAAGTCATTGTGATTCCTAATGATCCAGAGGAACCAATGATTTCTACCAAGACCAGAACTCCTTTTCCAGAGAGACTAGCAAAGACCAAGAAACTAAAAAAATAGAAACAAATATTTGAGGCTTTGAGGAAAGTCGAGATCAACATCCTATTGCTCAACGTGATTAGACAGATAACTAAATATGAGAAATTCCTCAAGGAGTTGTGTACCAATAGGAAGGAGCAACATGACCTGGATAAGGTTGTGATAGGGGATAATGTATCTGCCATGATCCAAAACAAATTACCCCCAAAGCAGAAAGACCAAGGAATGTTCGCGATCAATTGTAGCATAGGTCAAGTTGGAATTTAGAAGGCTATGTGTGATCTCTGTGGATATATAAATGTCATGCCTTCCTCCATCTACGAATGGATATCAGCCAACCATAATATACCTCTCAAAGAGACCAGGACTGTCTTGCACCTTGCGAATCATTTCGTCATTTACCCTGAGGGAATGTTGGAGGACGTATTGGTCAAGGTAAATGAATTTTTCCCCACTGACTTTTATGTTCTTGATATGGGCGATGTAGATAGAAATGGGAACTTATATTTGCTGCTAGGGAGACCTTTCTTGAGTATTGCCAAGACCAAAATCGATGTACACAATGGTTCCCTCACTATGGAATTCAATGGGAAAATAGCCACTTTCAATGTTTATGATGCCATGAAGACCCCAGAACAATATTTGAGCCTATGCAGCATTCATAGTCTCGATCCCATCATCTAATAAATTTTCAAGCTCAATCTCTCAAACAAGTATTTGGTCGCATTGAATGAAGCACTTGACACCGAGAGTCTTGATGACACAAATTTAGATGAAAAGGTGGAAGAAGCCATCCATAATCTTGACCCACCGTAACCTACATTGAGGCCTGGACCAAAGCTCGCTCTACCACCTTTTAAGAAACTCACTCCTTCTATCATCTAGCCATCGGAGCTCAAACTCAAGAGCCTGCCAACTCACCTCAAGTATGCTTTCTTTGGGGATAATGATACACTCCCGGTGATCATCTCGAGTGAATTGAGTCCTGATGAATAGAAATGACCAGTCTCCTTACTCCAATGCCACAAGGAGGCAATTGGGTGGACTATAGCCAATATCAAGGGGATTAGCCCTTCCACTAGCATGCACAAGATCAAGTTGGAGGAGAATGCTAAGACATGTCACCAACCTCAAAGACTACTCAATCCTCCTATGATGGAAGTAGAGAGAAGGAAGCGATTAAGCTCATGGAGGCTAACCTCATTTACCCTATCAATGATAGTGAGTGGGTTAGCTCGGTATATGTTGTTCTAAAGAAGACAGCGATCACGGTGATAATGAACAAAGCAAATTAACCGGTCCCGATGAGAATACATAATGGACAGAGAGTTTGCATTGACTACCGTAAGCTCAACGCCATAACTAAGAAGGACCACTTCCCACTGCCATTCATTGATCAGATGCTAGAGAGACTAGAAGGAAAATCTCATTTTTGCTATCTTGATGGAATGCTAGGTTTCTATTAGATCCCGATGGCACCAGAAGACCAGGAGAATACAACATTTACATGCCCTTTTAGCACCTTTTCTTACAGACGGATGCCTTTTGGTCTCTGAAATGCTCCCCCTACATTCCAGAGGTGCATGATGAGTATCTTTTCTGATTACGTGGAAAACATTATTGAGGTATTTATGGATGATTTTATTGTGTATGCTGATTCTTTCGACGCATGTCTTGATAACCTTGGTAAGATTCTTAAACAATGTATCGAGTCTGATTTGGTACTTAGCCACTTTATGGTAGACCAAGGTATGATATTAGGTCATATTGTATCTAAAGAGGTTATTGAGGTAGATAACGCTAAAATTGATATTATTCAGTCCCTACCTTACCATACTTCTATAAAGGAAGTTATGTCTTTTCTTGGGCATGCAGGTTTTTATCGCAGGTTCATCAAGAACTTTTCAAAGATTGTCGAGCCCCTATGTAGACTACTCTAGAAAGATGCTAGTTTTAAGTTTAGAGAGCCTTGTAAAGAAGCCTTTGAAACTATTAAGAAGAAGCTGGTCTCCACGCCCATTATATAAGAACCTAACTGGGACAAGCCCTTCAAGATCATGTGCAACGCAAGTGATAAGGCAGTAGGAGCGCTATTAAAACAATGAGTTGGCCGAGAACCTTGTATCATTTATTATGCCTCCCAAACTCTTGATACAGGTCAATGAAACTATACCACCACTGAGAAAGAGCTCCTTGTTATCATTTTTGCATTACAAAAGTTTTATTCTTACCTTCTCTATTTTAAGGTCATTGTATACTCAGACCATGCTGCTTTGAGATACCTTAAGACCAAGAAATATGCCAAGCCAAGACTGATTTGATGGATCCTTTTACTTCAAGAATTTTAAATCGAGATCAGAGATAAAAAGGGTACAGAGAACTTAGTGGCTGATCATCTCAGTAGGCTGAGCAATTCAGAAGAACCAAAGGAAGTATAAGACGAATATCCTGGGGAAAGTCTCTTTGCTGTCACCGAGACTCTATGGTATCCATACCTTGTCAACTTTCTTACCACTAGAAGGTTCCTAGAAGATTTCTTATATAATGACAAGGAGAAGATGAAGAGAGAAGCTAGTAGGTATTTCTGGGATAATCCGTATCTATAGAGATAAGGGCACAGTATGGTTTTGAGGAGATGTGTTTACGGGGAAAAAATACCTAGACTCTTGCAAGCATGTCACTCCAAAGTTTGTGGAGGTGTCGGTGGGCCAAGGAGGATAGTACAACGCATTATTGAATGAGAATTTTATCGGCCCCTCATCTTTTGTGATTCCTATATGTTTTGTAAGGCATGTGACAACTATCAACAGGTTGGTAATCTTGGACGTCAAGATTAGCTCCTGATGACTCTTATTTTTATCCTCGAGATCTTTGATGTCTGGGTTATCGATTTTATGGGACCTCTTCCTTCTTCTTGTAGGTTCAAATACATCATCCTAGTAGTTGATTATGTCTCCAAATGGATAGAATCTAAGGCGACCATGAACGATGATGGAAAGACTGTAGTGGACTTATCAAGGACAACAACATTTGCAGATACGGGCACCGAGACTGCTTATCAGTGATCGTGGTACACATTTTTGTAATAAGACAATCTCGGTGTTACTGACAAAATGAGGAGTCAACCACATGACTTCCATGGCATGCCACCCATAGACAAATGGGCAAGCTCAAGTTAGTAATAGAGAGGTAGAACTCATCTTGGAAAAAACGGTGAATCCTAATAGAAAAGATTGGAGTCTCTGTCTCTTTGAAGCTCTATGAGCAGTTTGTATAGCATGGAAAACCCCCATTAGGATGTCACCTTTTAGAGTTGTATATGGGAAGGCATGTTACTTGCCTATCGAGATCCACCACAAGGCATATTGGGCCATCAAAGAGACCAATTTCAGGTATGATGCGGCCAAATAGCATAGAAGGTTGCAACTACATGAACTCGAGGAGATTCACCATGATGTTTATGAAAGGAATATGGCTTATAAGGAGGCCACAAAGCGCCATCATGACCTTTTTACTTCCAGGAAAGTCTTCAATGTGGGATAGAGATTTCTTTTATTCCAATCTCATCTCAAGCTATTTTCTGGAAAGTTGAGGTCTCGGTGGGCCAGGCCTTACATCGTGACCAAAGTATTTCCACATGGAGCAGTCATCATACAGAGCATCATGACTAGGAAGGTTCTGAAAGTCAATGGGTATCATCTCAAGCCCAACTATGAAGGATTCCAAGCTCACTCCAAGGAAATAACTCTCATAGAGACTGCTGATACCATACCGTGATCTCAGTGTGGTGCGTCGAGCTCACCAACGTTAAACAAAGTGCTTAGGAGGCAGCCCAAGCATTTGTGACTCTTCATCTTTCTCTTTTAGTTAGCCTTTATCAGTTGTATCTAGACTAGGGCTAATTTCTCTCTCTATTTTTATTGCAGATTCAGGTCTTTGTGCACACTCTAGAAGTTGAAACATCTAGAGACGTGAGCCAAGAGACGTGACTGAGAAGGCAGGGGATGCGAAGGGACTCATATAGACTGATGCAAGCATAGTGGGTGATGTGGCTGTTATGTAAATATCATGGAGATTTTTGACGGTTTGGTACCTAAACAAGGCCACGATTGCTGTAGATCCCATTAATGCCCTATAAGCTACCCTTGCATGCCAAAATTCCCTATTTAAAACCCCTTCCCTCACTCTAAAAGTCATGCTCACTTTTCAAACTCTTAATCTCTCTCCCAAGGCAAATTTCATCTTCTCCAGCAAATCTTTTCTTTCACAACCACTTCACTACTTAAATGGCCTCAAACCAAGACACCACCACCACCACTACTCCAGCGACCTCAGCAATTATGATTGGTAGAATTCGTGTCAATACCAATCCTTTCATAGCCACCAATACTGCCCCTATCTCGGCGGTGACTACCTTCTCGACTATCGCCTCCACCATCACTAGCGCAGCGAACACTACTCCCTTGGCTACAGATACTGCCACCACTTCCACCGTTGCCGCTGCCATTCCTCCTCCCACTCCCATGTTCACTCTTCCTAAGGCCACGACGATCTCGAGCCATGGAGTTCCAACTCCTACGACCTTTTTCAACACCACCGCCATTCCTAGTGAGCTTCCACTCCTCATAGACATAATCTCCACAGTTTACCCCACCACCGCTGATTTAGAGGAGTTTGGTGAGACTTTGGTAAAGAAATTGAAGAGTTATCGGGGAGAAGGTAAACCCCAAGGTGAGCTCGTTGAGATTGAATCTAATGAGGAGATTGACTACAGACCTGATCCTCCGATCAACAAGAGGAAGATGCTCACAAGGAGCACTACAAAGGGTGGCCAGAGTTCTAAAAAGGCCAAAATGACCAAGTAAGAGAAGAGCCTTGCTCCCGATGCCAAGAGCAAGATCTATGACTCTTTCGACTACCCTACTCTATGCACTACTTATGCTCGATTCAAAGCCCAGTCATCTAAGCCCTATAAGTTTACCTACAAAGACACCATGATCACTCTCGGCATCAACCAAGCCATCATTGATGCCTTCACCGCAATCTTGGGGTTTCCCCTGCTCTTCATCTGTTTCCCCTCCTACTAGGAGCTTGTTTGGGAATTTTGTGCTACTTTCCAGTTCAAGCAAGACTACACTAGCTACCAAGAGGAGGGGTGATTGAATTCTATCTCACTGGGAAGAATGTGAGTTTGAGTCTTGATGACTTCAACAAGGCTTTAGGGGTGACTGACCCCTCTGATGACATGTGTGATGCTCTTCCTTCTGATTTCAATGCCATTAAGACCTACTTCTACCTTTGCAACAATGATTCACGGGTCACCACCTAGAAGTTCAGTGACTCTTGAGACTTCTACATTCACGAGCCCCATTTAAGGTATGCCTACAGAATTCTTGCCTTTAACTTTTCTGGTCACCATAGAAGTTCTGGGACCCTAAATGAGAAAGAAGTGCACATTCTGTGGTGCACAAAGAACAACAAGAACCTCCACCTGGGAGCATGGCTAGCCAAGAATTTTTAGTATTCCTTTACTCATCCCAAGAGCCCTCTGATTCTAGGCACCGTGATTTCGATAACTGTGCACGGCACGGAGCATTTCGAGCTTATCCACTACACTAGGACCCCTGAAACTCCACTCCTAGACTTGGAGACTCTTGGGATAATGCTGCTCACTAAAACAATCAATGGGATCATGGTTATGAACCCTCCTGGCCCTCCTTAAGATAAGCCTACTCTACTTGCTCTCGAGGACCCTCAGCCAGACCAGCCGGCTCGTGATGACTCTACTCCTTCCTCCACCTACACTAAGCTCCTCCAGAAAGTCACAAGTCTGGAGAACCAGTACAAGGACCTTTTTAAAATCCTCATTGAGCTCGGTGTTGAAAATCATGACCTCTGGACCCGCTGCGACGCCCTGGAACTGAATATGAACCTGATCATTTAGTAGTTCGGGATCCGGCAGACACAGCGAGACTAGCTGGGCCTCTTTTGCTTCATTTCTCCTCCACCAAGACATTAATGTGTTTATTCGCCCTCTCCTCTATCCCTTTTTACTCTTTCTATTTTTACATTGAGGGCAATGCTTAGTTTAGGTGTGGGGAGGGGATTCATCTATTTTTGCTTCTTCTGTTTAAGTCTTTTTCTTATTTTAATATATAGTTTATCTTTTGCTTCAAGGAAAAGATCTCGCAAGGACTCATGCTTTATGATTTCATCCCTGCAATGACGTTATTTGCTCTCTAACTTGTCATTGAGACGTGATGATAACCAAGATAAGAACTAATGTGTAAATAACTAATTGAATAACTAATATGACTATCCTGAGTAACTAAAACTTATCATCGAGACCTGAGTTGAACATCGGTATTCCAATATAAGATTTACGATAATCACCTTGTATATTTGTTAGTCGCGGTGAGTGCAGAAAAGTGTAACATGATTTTATTGTTTAAAGTGCTTTAATCTGGCCTTGATTTGATTTAAGTTAGTCCTTATGTATTATAAGATCCTCCATCAAGACCTTGCAAAAACTAATATCAATCCTGGTGGTTATTTTTTGCTTCGGCAATTAGTCGAAATAAGGCTTACTTAGCTCACAACCTTGTTTGTCTCTTTCATAGGACCGATAGAAGAAAGAGCTATCCACGACTAAAAACCGAGTGAAGACACTTTCATAGGACCTATAGAAGGAAGAGCTATCCACGGCTAAAATCCGAGTGAAGACTCTTTCATAGGTCCGGTAGAAGAAAGAGCTATCACGGCTAATAACCGGATGAAGACTCTTTTATAGGGAAAAACTGATGGAAAATGCAGCAAGACCTAAAAAAACTAATTGGGTTGAAAAATCTAAAGAAACTAGCAAAGCTAGCAAAGTTCTTAAAATCACAAAATGGCTAGAAGTATCTGAGGGACCCCACCAAGTAAAAGTGTGCTTCAATTAAATAAAAGATTTAAAAGGAGTCATTCTATGATAACTAGGACACGTTTAATTTTAAATCAAGGTATTTACGAACGATAACAATATTTTATGTACTTGTGCTTTAATTTGGTAAATACTCTCGGGTAAAGTTTTAAACAAGGTCTTCTTTATGATATCTTACATTGGAATGCTCAATGGTCAATGAAAGGCCTTGATATAAGTCTCAGTGAAAGAATTTGGTCTCTGTAAGGTTATTCAAAGGTTATTTATGCAGTGTTCCCTTCTTCCTGATCTTTAATGCATACTTGAGGGCAAGCATGGAATAAGTGTGGAGAGATTTGGTGGGTTGTATTTTCAGCATGTATTTGTGCTTATTTCCATATCATTGAGACCATATTTTTAGTCTTTATGGCTGCTATTACTTCCTTTTCTTCCTTTTCAGGTTTTGAAGGCAATTCGGAGAAAATATGCAATATTTGGAAGAAAAGAGCCTTTCACCGATACCTGAAGTAGACAGCAGCAGTGATAGCTGGTCCCGATGACTCCAGAATGTTTTAGAATGACCAAGATGACATCAATACCAGAGCGCGCCAAGTTCAGATCTGGAAGTTACCCAATTCGGGCATATCTTATTCAGGAAGAGCCCAATTCGAGAAGGAAGTATAATCTCTTTCCTAATTCCATAAAGGCAAGGATTTTTACTACCTTTTGAAGGCCAAGACTAGATGGAAATGAATCCAAGGAGATAAATGCTAAGAGTCACGTTCTTTCACTAAAGAAGAAGCAAGAGGAGAGGCATTCAGCTATGAATACTAAGGCCGGTGAGTCTCAAGGGACAATTCAATTTAGACCATCATCTAACCTATCATTTACCATTCTCCATTTTTCAGTCCTCTTAGTCTAGTTTTAGTTCATAGTTCTTTATTTCTTTACTTTCAAGCACTTTGGATTTTTGAGTTTTCAATTTTGGATTTGGTTTAATAAGTAATTTCAATTTCAGTCTTATACTTCTCACCATGATTTACTTTCAGTCTCTTTATATTTTAGCACATTTAAATTCAGTCATGTTTAGCTAAATTCTTTATAACTTGACCAAGTAAGGGTAAAGGCTGAGTTTGAATGGTGTGAGGACCACAATTGAATACAAAAGTTCACAGGGTGACCTATTTACCAATCTCGGTACTTCAAGGGTTTTATGGTAAGGATATTACTTAGTCTCGCTATTGGCCTGATAATCCATTTGGTAAGTCTTTGTGGTTACTGTCAATTCTTGTTCTTGCATCCGTAATTGTGCTTGAAGAGGAATAAAGTGACAACAGTCTTTATCGAGACTGGAGAAAGGTAATCTTACGCTTGTTGGAAGTGCTTCACTACCTGTCGGTAAGTATTTAGGCTTTTCTATTATTTATTGCTATTTGTTGGTGAGCTCTTTGGTGCAAAGTTGAGAGACACAACGAATAAGTGAGAGATCGTGGCGCGAAGTCCGGTCTCCATACACTGTAAGGAAGAGTTACTAGTACTGTACGGTGCGTTAGTATTAGTATAACTAAATATAGGTCCCGGTGCAATTTATATCCTTTCCCATGATCACCATAATTTTTAGTCTTGCTCTACTTTGGTTACGTCATTGTCTGTTATTATTTTATTACCTCCTTTATTTAGTTTTAATCTACAAATTCCCATCAAGAGTACTTCTAGGTCACGCTGTGTGTTGTCTTCTAAAAATAACGTTGTCAAATATCGTTCCTTGTGGATTCGACCTCAGCTCGCTACTAACTACTAGTTTGTTTTGTGCAGGAATTTATTTTTGGTGGTCTCGACACCCATCAAGATGTGTCATACAAAATACTTCACGTCTCACCTTTATCAGTTTCTTGCTTTTAGGATGATCACATATCGAACAAGGGTGTATAATGGTTTTTTAACACCCGATTAATCAAAAGGGATTTGATGGCTGATCTTCTAAGGGTTCTCTGGTCTGCATCGGTTGCTCCCTGTTAGTTAAATATTTTTTGGCACTTTCTTACATACTAATGTTTTATTAATTATGGCAATAAAAATAGTCATAACAAGACTCTTCTTCTTGAGAAATAGTCATAACATGACTTTTCTTTGACTGAGAGGGAGTGGAGCTGAAAAACCAAGCTTTTTTCTAAAAAAACCTACAGATTGCCAAAAGAAAAGTAGGAATATAAGGAGAAGAAGAGCTGAATAGTGCCCCTGTCCAGGCTTTTTTCTCAACAAAAGACCCCTCCTCAAAGAGAAGAAAGGTCCCTTTATATAGGTGATAGAAGGGCAATTTGGAACATGTCCTGTACACCCACTTGGCTAGTGGGTTCTGTTCATTTTTGTAAATGGGCTGGAATCAATGAATTTGAATTTTGGGTATCTATTCATTGAACGAATTTGTAATTAGGCCATATCATTGGATTTGCCATTGGGTTGGACATTGGATTTGTAATTGGGCTGGACGGGACTCCGATTTATAGGTCAACTTTGAACCTAATTATATTGAGTTATAAATATAATTGATACATGAGAACTTAATTAGTTAATGTTTCATATTTGCGCCATCTATTTATGATAGGATGATATAACATATCTCCATGTCTGTCATTTCTACGTTAAAACCGCAAGGCTTCACCTATTCTGTATTTTTATATCAATCATTTATAAAAAGGCTATCATAGGCTATTATCTCAACATTGATTTTCAGTAGAAATGTACCGGACAAAAATGAGTATCTACATAGGGGTTCCGCAAAGAAGTTATGTACCTATCGCCTTCACTCCCGCTGATTTACCTCAAGAGGGGATGAAGCACAATAAGGCTTTATTTATCAAAGTAAAAATCCTCGATCTCATGGTTCCATGTGTGATGGTAGATGATGGGTTCGCCTTGAATATATGTCCCTTCAAGATCCTACCACACCTTCTCTACAGATATGTTGAAAAAGTCTTATACCATTATCAAGGCTTATGATGATTCCAAGAGGACAGTCGAAGGGACATACGAAGTCGATGTTGCCGTGGGGGAGGTCAAGACTCCTATTACATTCACTATTTTAGACATTCCAGCACATTCTCATTACTACTGGGCCGTTGTTGGATCCATGCACTAGGGGCCGCACCTTCCACTCTCCATCAGAAGATCAAATTCATTCACAAAGGGAAGCTTATCACTACAGAAGCCGATGAAGAATCAGTTGTAGCAGCCACCACTAGAGGAGGAATGACCTAACTGATTTCCACGTATCATTGGTCATCAAGTCCGAGAATAAAGAAGTCAAGAAGTATGCTCCCTAGGTAGCCAAGTACATGGCTAGAAAGTTGGACAAGCGCGACAAGGGAGTTGGGAGTAATCTTCAAGGAATTCCATCTCTTCCTGAGATCAACTCTCAGAAAGGCAAGGAAGGGTTATACCCCCAAGAAGGCCACCAAGAAGATGTGTTTGAACTCAATCCACATGGTTAGTGTCTGCAAAAGGGCTGAGGAAACAATCTATCAAGGAGAAGCCGAACCACTAGAAATTGAAGGAGAACTGATCCCTAGTTTCGAGGTCTTCAATGATGTGTTTGACTTTTCCATATAATGTTATATCAATGAAATAGTGGAAGAGAAGACTCCCTTGGTCCATAAACCGGTTCTCAATGAAGGAGATAAGGCCATTTCCTCCATTACCGATGCTTTCACTAACCTTATGAAGAAATAATTGGGTACTCAGCTCGATGGTCCATTAGGAGAAGCCTTCACCGACTTAGTGAAAGAATTGGTTAGGGAAGAAGAAGAGCTCACTGAGGATCAGAAAAAGAACCTCCATGAAGAGTTGTCCGACATGCTCTCAGAAGATGCATGCATAACTACTACTGTCTCCACCGTTCCTATTGAGGATAAGGAAGATGTTCCAATTTTAATTCCTAGTCTTTATGATGTGAACAATAAGGCTTATGAAGCTAATTTATCAGTGAATAATTATAATTTTTCTTACTTGTGTGATGTCTAGCCTAACAGCAACTTACATTCTTTTGATCATATTTATAATGTGTTTAGCTTATATGATGCTTCCATGATTGAAATTAACTTGAATACAACTGAAAACTATAAAATGGTATATATTTCAAATGCTTTATCTCCGATCGAGAAAAATGAAATGATAAAAATTCTAAAAAAGCACATGGCAGCATTCGCTTGGTCCTATGAAGATATGTCAGGAGTCGATCACGAGATTGCCAGACATCGAATTCCAACCGATCATAAGTTTAGGCCTGTCAAGCAAAGGCTTCGCCTTATGAGACCCGAATAGGCAAAGTAAGTAAAAGCTGAGGTTTCTAAGTTAATCAAAGCCAAATTCATAGTAGTGGTTGAGTATCCAACATGGTTAGCCGATATCATCCTAGTGCCAAAGAAAGATGGAAGGATTGGAGTTTGTGGGGATTATCGAGACCTTAACAAAGTGCCGCCTAAGAACGATTTCCCACTACCTCACATTGACATTCTAGTCAACAACTGCGAGCATAAAATTTTAATGGTCCTTCTTACAAAACGATGATGAGAGCTACATAATGCAATCCTTTATAGGTGTTATCCATCAGCGGTGTTTCTACTATAGCAGAGATGAGTTTTAGCCGAAGTTGGAAACTTACTCTACCTATAGGGACCCATATAGGTTACACCCGGTGGTATAGGTCAACCAGTTGACCCATATAGGTTAAAAAGCCTCACCAGCTTGGGAGGGACCCGTATGGGTCCCACCCGACCCGTACGGGTCCCGTGCATGCCCACACAGTCAGAATGGTAGGTAGATCATGCCTTTTTTGGAGAAAATCAATCATTAACATAATTTATTTTGTTCAGATCCGATTTTCTCGTATAAATAGTGGCTTTTTGCCTCATTTTCAACCGAGAGCAAATTAGAAAAGAAAATAGTCAATATAGTTGTGAGCGGGCGAGGTTTTATCGGGATTGTGCACGCTAGGTGCGGCGCGCGGGGCACCTCTTGATTTGGTTCGGTTTGAGAAAATCTGATTTGCTTAAATGCAGTGACTCTTTCGTAATAAAATGCTTGATTTTATTAAAGAGAATTATTTTATTATTTTTCACGTAAACTTATTGAGTGTGAAAAACATGGCTTTTTATATGCCAAAAATGTGATTATACTGAGAAATATATTTACACATTTTTTTTGAGAAAAGATATTTTTAAAATAAAGCATTTTACTTTATTAAAAAAATAAATAAATTAGAGTCGCCACTCGATTCAGCTCGACCGGAAATTATGGTGTACTGATCCGAAATGAGATTTTTATACCGAAAAGAAAGTGAGATTCTGAGTTCGGACATAATAGGTACTCAAATTGTTCAAATTGTTTGGGTTAATTTTGGAATTATGTTTTATGTGGTAATTTGGGCACTACGACGGCTTAATTTGAATATAAATTCAAAAAATAAAATGGGCATTATAACGGCTTAATGAATTGATATTATCTATTGAAATTTCGGCAGAGTAACGACAGTACTTGGGTTTTGGCCCGAAAACTCGGATAGAGTTTCCTCACATTCTAGAAGTTTTGCATGTACCTGCGAGATTATTTCCAAAATATTATAATTTAAATAGCTCCAGTGGCTCACTTAACCAAAAAAAATGGAATGCAATATGCAATAATAAATAATGGAAATGGATTTTAAAGTTGGGTTTAGAGCCAATCACCCTCAGTTTTACCTTGCTAGGTGTCCAAGGGCCGATTAGGAACCGTAATTTTCAAAAGAAATGAGAATGTTATTTAATTCGAGTTCAATGCTATGAATCTCGAATAAGAGGAGATGACCTTGATAGATTGGGTTCGAATTGTCAAGACAAAGTCAGAGTTTGTGCTAAAACTCAACTTCTCTCTAAATGCTTGTTTAAATTTTGAGATGATTAGATGAGGAAGAATAAAGTAGGGTAAAGTTATGAATGATTGAAAGAACTTGAATCTTTAAAATAGTAGAACTTTGTTAAGCTTTTTCTTTCTTTTTCTCTTCCTAGATGCAAGACTTAGCTATCTTTTTTTCCATCTCCCTTGGAATGGCGTGAATGAGCTCCTTAAATAGGGAAATTCATAACTTGGAGCAAACTCACATGCCATGTAAATGTTATCATATCTAATTTTATTTTGTAGAATATATGCACACGGCAATCTTACCCTATCACATGCTTGAAGATCTTAAAAAACATGAAACCATATCTAGCTTTATTCTTTAATATCTAAATGCACATGGGTTACAATCTTATCTAATCCTACATGGGTTGCAATCTTATCTAATCCTGTACTTTTTTTTTTTTAAAGAGTATCTAAATTAACCTTATCCTAGTTATGGTAACACTTAATGTATAAAATTTTACTTCTCATTCTTAGTCATATATCTATTTTTTAATTATTTGACACATTGAATTATATGTATATGTGCATATTATTTCATCTTATCATTATTTTGTAAATCATATTAATTTTTACACTAACACTTAATGCATGTGCATTTCACCGTTCTTAATATGCATATATATGTACTTTATACATTAATTATTTACTTATTCATGCATAATATCTATATGTATGAGATTTTATTATAACATAATTAACATTTGGCATCATTAACTTTTGATGAAAATGTACACTAAATTGATTCAAGGAATTGATAGAGAGGATATGGAAAGGCGAGAAACTTTTAAGACACGTGGAATTTTGGTTTTTTGGATTTTGAATGTGTCAGGAGACAATTCAGTTCTGTTTCAATCTGTACACAAACACCGATTACTAAGAGGCAATATTATTGCCATCGGGCCGGGTGGACCGTGCTAACAGTTTCCCCTCGCGTACAAATTTTTTGCGGTGGAGGTAAAATTGCACGTACAAGGATGAAAGAGTGACTGTGAAAATCAATGTTCTTGTGTGATGAGGACATGAAAAAACCTTTTCTTATCAAGAATCAACATCTCTTAATCTATAGTTTTGAAAAACAAAAATTTTTGCCCCTACGATTAAACATGTTGATAAAAATCTTTAAACAAAAATCTGCTGGGGAGTAAATGTAAAAAGAAAAGATGTTGGGGATAAAAGAAAAGGTAGGTTGGAAAAACTTCATGTCCTTTAAGTTGCATAGAAAATTTTGGTCCACCCATTTTAAAACAGGGTTTCGCATGATGAAGAAGATAAGTGAAGGGTTATGCTTACTTGCGGTGTTGGTCATAGCCAAGATATTGCATCTGTTGATCAGTTTTCTTTTGGAAAAATGGCACTGTCAGCCACATCTTAATCAGTTTTCTTTGTAGAGGAAATGTCAAATATAGTGATTAGCCTTCTCATATGGAGGAAGTATTGCCAGATTTGGTGATCAATCTCTCATTTGGGGGGAGTATTATTAGCTATCATCAAGCCGTTTTCTCATTGGGAAGTGTGGTACTGTCAGCCACCGCTGACCAGTTTATCTTATTGAGGAATTGGGCACTGTCAACAACCATTGACTAGTTTGCCTCATCAAGGAGTTGGGCACTGTCTGCCACCATTGACTAGTTCACCTCAACAAGGAGTTGGGCACTGTCTACCACTATTGACCATTTTGTCTCATCAAAGAGTTGGGCACTATTTGCCACCATTGACTAGTTTATCTTATTAAGGCGTTGGACACTGTGTGCCACCATTGACTAATTAACCTCATCAAGGAGTTAGGCACTGTCTGCCACCATTGACCAGTTTGCCTCATCAAGGAGTTGGGCACTGTCTGCCACCATTGACTAGTTTTTCTCATTAGGGAGTTGGGCACTATCTGCCACCATTGAGCAATTTGTCTCACCATCGAGTCGGTCACTATCTACCACCATTGAGTAGTTTGTCTCACCATCGAGTTGGGCACTGTCTACCACTATTGAGTAGTTTTTCTCATTAGGGAAATGGGCATTGCCTGCTGCCATTGAGTTGTTTGTCTCACCATCGAGTGCGGCACTGTCTGCCACCATTGAGCAGTTTTTCTCACTGAGGAGTTGGGTATTATCTGCCCCCATTGAGCAGTTTGTGACACCATCGAGTCAGGCACTGTCAGCCACCATTGAGTAGTTTTTCTCACTAAGGAGTTGGGCACTATCTACCACCATTGAACAGTTTATCTCACCATCAATTCGGACATTGTCTACCACTGGTGAGTAGTATTTCTCACTAGGGAGTTGGGCACTATCTACCGCCATCGAGCAATTTGTCTTACAATGAAGTTGGGCACTGTTTACCACCAGTGAGCAGTTTTTCTCACTAGGGAGTTGGGCATTATCTGCCGCTGTTGAGCAGTTTGTCTTACCATCGAGTCAGCCATTATCTACCATCGTGGACTTATTATTAAGATTTCCTGTAATATACAAGCTGACATGGCACTGCATGTCTCAAGCATAATACATGACACTATAAAATTTAATTCACTTAACTTGACATGGCGCTTCATTTCATTGAAGGAAATCGATATGACACTATTGGATATGATGTATGCCCTTAAGGCAATTAGGATAATATATCTTAATTATGTAATAGTATGACTAATTTGTTTAATCAATAAAGGCATTTGATCTTTTGTTTATATCAATGTGTTTTTATATATATTATAGCTGGTTAAAATATATTCATTGATGTATGTATGCAAAAGTCCTAGAAGTATCATAGCATGAAGTCAGAGAAATTATAGTTTGACTATATTTGGTGGAACCTACTTCATGTGTAATTATGATTACATCTAAACTATCCCTAGTCATAGTTTCATCAAGAAAGGATATCGATGAAGCAGAAAGACTACAATGTGGTAAACTTTCTTGGAAAGGGTCCAAGTAGTTAATCTCCTAAAGACTAAGGGTGGTGCCTTAAGTTTGACACATGGATACATCTGGGAGATATATTGGAGATTGTAGTAAGATAAACACTTGGTATATATATCAATGTGTTAGTGTTTATCGTCATGTAATAAGCTTTGCAAATGTCCTCATACTTGAGATGCTAGTTACCTTTTGTGGTACAATAGCTATACTTTGGGTCATTACTATGCACTCATTAATTTAGCGTGTTATGGGTGATTAAGGGTATAGTGATGACAGAAAGTTGGTAAGTTGAGTAATCGGAAAGAATCCATCGCTCCGGATATATTAAGGAGTTAGATTATTATTTGATTGGTTAAAATTGATTAGATCAATTTTGGATAGACCAAGGAATTTATTTTGACAGGTAACTAATTAATTAGAGTCATAAATAAATTATAATTGATTAGATCAATTTTGGTTGGACCAAGAAATTTAATTTGACTGGTAACTAATTTATTAGGGTCGAAAAATAAATATTTATTTGAAAAGGATTAAAAGAGGAATTTTGCATTGGCGAGATAAATTGGACCGAGAGTACAAAAGTATTTTGTACAGGCTCGAGTGCGTGGGAGTACACCAAAATCTGCATGAGCAAGCCCATGATGGGCGCTCCGCGAGCTGGGCTCGCGGCATGGCCCGCGAGGTCCAGCTCGCAAGCAAGGCAAAGCCCGGAAGGGCTTTGCCTTACAGCACACATCGTGCATATCACGCTGTGTGTACGAGTCAACACGCGGATCCCTTGGATCTGCGTGTATGACCCATATACGGATGGGAGTTTTACTCCCATCCCATATTACTTTTGGGGAGCAACTTTTTGCTCCCCAAGCCTATATATAGGCTTCCCCTTCTCTTGTTTCAAGTGCACCATAGCTCAGAACATAAATCCTAAAGCGAGATTCAAAAAGAATAATCTCTCGGTTAATTGAGCAAGTTTTTTTTTAGGTGCCTAAATTTATTCGGGCACCTCTAGTTTATATTTTTGGGTGAGACTTCTGGAGTGGTCTAGTGACTACTCGAGGCTTCGTAGTTCTTCCTCCTGGGGAGGTTTTGGTTGGTGGGGTTCGGGTCGATACTTATATTGGCTATCCTACAGTTGGAGGCTTGTGCAAGAGGGTCCTACTAAAGCACGCTTCAACTGGTAAGTTCCTTTTCTTTCTTTTTTATTATTAGGTCTTTTTCTTTAAGCTTTTTTAGACTTAATAATATGCTTAGGTTGTTTGGCATGCTTAGTTTATTTTATGCTTAGGTTATAACTTAGAGTTACAACATGCTAAGGTTATAGCTTAGAGTTATAACATGCTTAGGTTATAGCTTAGAGTTATAACCTGCTTAGCATAAAATATACATGCTAAAATCTAATTTGGAATTATGGTATGCCTAGCCCTTTTGCATGCTAACCTAGGTAGAGAATTATTTAGTTAAGGCTTTATTTATATGAAACTAATAGGAGCCCCAGGGGAAAGGTACAAAATTTTGAATTTCCGTCATGCCTGTTATGCATGTTCAATCTGACTATCAGTTCCCAATAGTGGTACCAGAGCCTGCCTATTTAGTGCATAATTAAGTTAGAAGCGAACAAATACTATTTTCTGTATGAAATGTTTTGTTTATCTAATTGTTTGGAACAATATATATAACTTGTGCCTTTCATTTCAAGGTTAGAAAAAGGTTATGAATAATTTTGAATAAGTCTGCTCAACTTACTCAAATAATACAACTGTCAATAATTTATTTAAATTACATGCGTTATACATGCTTCCAATTTACATGAATTGGAAGAACGAAATTTATTAGTTCTAGAGAATCCATTGGTCCTCAGGTTTGTGCTCATATTTGTTCTAGCTATGGATTGGACTTGGTGTCTACTCCTCATCTCCTACCTGGGAACCTATATAGGTGAAATTTGAATTGACCAACCGAGGAATTAATATGAACTAATTCATTTCTAGTATATAAGACGGTGGTTATATATATTTCTGTAACAAAGTAAAAATAATTAAATTTATTGAATAAAAGCTTAAAGCAAATGCAATATAAATATAACAAATAAAAGTGTTAATCATTTTGCATATAATCCTGGTTGATGGAATAATTATAATAAAGAGCTGAACGCACCTAAAGTTAGACCTTATGAATTAATTCTAAAATTTCCAGAATTAATACAAGTTATTATAATTTTGTCCATCTGATGAAATCCTAGATTGGGTGAGACGCATAACACTAATAAAATCCCAAAGTAAATATATTAAGGCAAGTTGTAGTCTTTCTTAATCAAATTGATAATACAGTCTCTTTAGGCTATCCAAGTGCTATGCAAAGCATTCCTTCTAGTCCACATTGATTGGTTGTAAAGTTAGGGATAGGGTCCGCCTTAATAGAATAGGGGTAGTCCACCATAAAATTGGGGGCTAGGCCCAGATCTGAGACCTATTCAAGGAGATGCTAATATAAGAGCACACGTCCCTTAGGATTAGGGAACTTGAATGAATTAGCAATTGCATGGGATGCAAATGGAATGGGATTCCAACTATGACTTACTATTATAACTTGACTCATAAAATTGGGGGTTGTAATAGACTAGTTATAGATGCTACCTACTAGGAAATTTAGGTGGGCTAAAATTCCCGAATTCAATAGAATGGAGTATTGTGAATTTCAAAGAAAATAGTAGGAAAATGTATTTAATTAAAAGTCCTTATATTAAATGCATATACTTAAACTAATATCTAAACTCTTTTCTTTTCTTATATCTTAGGTTGAATATGAACTCCATTTTGAAAATCCATTTTAAATACATCTAAACTTTGAAAGCAGTTAAATACCATGAATGGATCAAGGATGTGAGGGATATCCTTAAGGATTTTGAATTAGCATACGTTCTTTGAAATCCATTCACAAAAATTCCTAGCACTGATGCACCGGCTATTATTAAGGATGCATGGTTGAAATATACTAAGGATTCGATTTATGTCTTACACTTGCTGTTAGATACTATGAATCCTGAGATATGTTCACGGTACGATCACATGAGTCTGCAAAAAATGTTCATCCATCTAAAGAGTTTGCCTGAAAAGTCAAGGTATGAAAGGTTCAAATTAACCTGTGAACTTTCACACTCTAAGATGAAGGAAGGGACAAGTGTTGTAGCACACATCAACAAGATTAGAGATTTCTTAGAAAAATTGGAATCATTGGGATCTACGGTCGGTCAATCCTTAGGATTGGATATGCTATTGGATTCTCTACCCATCAGCTACGCTGATTTTGTGAAGGAACATTACTTCAGAGTTCACGACTATTCTTTCTCGAAAATGGTTGATGCGTTGAGAAAATTCGATACCAAAAGCAAAAAAGTTTCAAGAGAGTCTGCAAACAAACATTCTCTAGAAAATGGCCCAGAGGATTCTGTCACGAAAGGACTAGTTAAAGGGTTTAAAAGGAAGAAGAGGACATGTAAGTATGTCTATGACCAATGTAACGTACCATTGGAACAAGAATTGCAAAGCTCCTACTACTGAGCATTTGCTACATTTCTGTGTGAATCCACTTGGGTATTATATACTTGTTGTGGTTCTCATATCTGTACTTCTGTGCATGGACTGAAGAATAGTCGAAGACTTGTAAAAGGGGAGATGGACCGACGTGTGGGGAATGGAGCCAGAGTTGCTGCATTTGCTGTAGGAATCTTTCATCTTATTTTGCCAAGTGGACATGTTTTAGTCTGGAATAATTATTACTACATTCCCATTGTTACTAAGAATATTGTGTCTGTTGCGTGTTTAGTGGCAGAAGGATTTGAGATCTTATTTTCGAATAATAATTGTCAGATTCGTTTGAATAATGTTCTTTATGGCTATGGAATGTTGAAAGGTGGCATTCATATTCTTGATACTAAAGCTGAAGTTTTTAACATAAACAATGAGAAGAAAGTTAAATTAGATAATGAGAATTCCTTCTACTTATGGCATTATTGTTTAGGCCGCATAAACAAATATAGGTTAACCAAGTTGCATAAGCGTGGAGACTTGGGCCCAATAGTCTTGGAGTCTTATGGTGATTGCGAACCTTGTTTAAAAGGAAGAATGACAAAGTTACCCTTTCAAGGAAAGGGTGACCAGGGCCACGAGCACATTGGAACTTATACATATTGATGTGTGTGGTCCAATGAGTGTTCAATCACTAGAAGGACACTCATACTTTATAACCTTTATTGATGATTACTCATGATACGGTTATTTGTACTTGATGAAGCACAAGTCTTAAATGTTCAAACTATTCAGACCTAAAGTAGAGAAATAGCTTGAGAAAAGTGTTAAAGCACTTCGATCGGATCAAACCTTATTGGAAAATGGGATAGTTCCCCAGCGGACCCCTCCTTATACAGCCCAACACAATAGAATGTTAGAAAGGAGGTATCAAACCTTATTGGATATGGTCAGGTCCATGATGAGCCCTACAGATCTTAGTAAATCCTTTTGGGGATATGCACTGGAGAGCACGGTTTATGTTTTAAACAGAGTGCCCTCTAAATCAGTTCATTTTACACCTTACGAAAGATGTTGTAATAAGAAGCCATCTCGAAGTCACTTAAGAGTATGGGGCTGTCCTGCTATGGTAAAAAGGATAGCGTCAGATAAGCTAAATGCCAAGGCTGACAAATGTCTGTTCATTGGATATCCAAAGGAAAAAATTGGATATCTATTTTATCAACCCGAAGCACAAAAGGTATTTGTGTCTCGGAATGCTCAGTTTTTAGAAAAGGAACACTTACTTGCAAAAGTCAGTTAGAGCAACATGGAACTAGAAATTCAAGAGGAGGAAAGAGACAATTAACATACTAACCCCATTCTAGATACATAAGAAAGTGTGATCCAAGAACAACCTGTCAAAACACAATCATTGCAAAGATCAGGTCGTGTTCATAATGGTCCTGATAGATATGGGTTTATCATCACTGATGATAAGGAACTATACCTCATGGAGGATGATGAACGAAGGACATATGATGAGGCAATGAAATGCTTAGATTCTGATAAATGGCTAAAAGCCATGAAATCAGAAATGGATTCCATGTACGAGAAGCAAGTTTGGAAATTGGTTGATGCACCGTATGAGGTTAGACCAACTGGGCGCAAGTGGTTCTTCAAGAAGTAGACAGACATGGACGGTGATATAATTACTATAAAGCAAGGTTGGTTGCGACAGCTTATTGTCAATGGGAAGGTATTGACTATAATTAAACTTTCTCACTGATAGCCATGCTTAAATCCATATGGATACTCCTCGCCATTGCCGCTCATTACGATTATAAAATCTGGCAGATGGAGGTAAAAACAACATTCCTAAATGGGGATTCAGACCAAGAGGTGTATACGACACAGCCTGAGTGTTTTTCATCTCAGAATGGCTCAAAGGATGCAAGCTACAAAGATCCATTTATGGACTCAAGCCGGAATCCAGGAGTTTGAATATAAGGTTTGATCAGACAATCTAGGAACTGGATTTCTGCCCCAATGCTAATGAGCCTTGTGTTGACAAGAAGGTTAGTGAGAGTGCAGCCATTTTTCTAGTATTGTATACTGATGATATTTTGCTAATAAGAAGCAACATTTCTCTCCTTTAAAACGTTAAAGTGTGGTTGTCAAGAAAGTTCTCCTTGAAAGACCTTGGTGAAGCAGCATTTATACTAGGAATAAAGATCTATAGAGATAGATCTAAGAGGCTGTTATATCTTTCTCAAAGTACATATATAGACAAGGTATTGAATAGGTTCAACCTTGAGCATTCTAAGAAAGGTTATCTCCCAATGACAAAGGGGATTAACTTGTCTAAGGCTGAGTGTCTGAAGACAGCTCAGGAGAAAATGCGCACGAAGGATATACCCTATGCATCCACGATAGGATCCATCATCTATGCTATGATATGGACTAGGCCAAATGTCTCTCAAGCTTCGAGCTTTACAAGTAGATATCAGTCAGATCCAGAAGAAAAGCACAGGATGGCCATCAAGGCAATTCTTAAGTACTGGAGAAGGACTAAGGGTGAGTTCTTGATTTATAGAGAAAGTGACCTCAAAATCAAAGGTTACACTGATGTGAGTTTTCAATCTGACAAGAATGACTTTAAGTCTTAGTCAGGTTTTGTGTATGTGTTAAATGGAGGGGCAATATGCTGGAAGAGTTTCAAGCAAGAAACTACTGCTGATTCAACCATGGAATCGGAATACATTGCTGCATGCAAAGTAGCAAAAGAAGCTATCTGGTTAAAGGGATTTATTGGTGATCTCAGTGTGGTGCCTGAGGCTGTTGATCTAATTACTTTGTATTGTGATAACAATGGTGCCATGGCTCAGGCAAAGGAACCACGGTCTCATAAAAAAATAGACATGTATCAAGAAAGTATCATATAATCAGGGAGATTAATGATACTAAGATAATAAGATTAGAATATGTACCCACTGATCAGAACCTCGTGGATGGTTTGACAAAGCCATTGACTCAAGTCAAGCATGACCAGCATTTTAAAGCATATGGATTAAGACATATGGCTAATTAGCCTTAGCGCAAGTAGGAGTTTGTTAGATATGATGTATGCCCTTAAGGCAATTAAGGCGATATATCTTAATTATGTAATAGTACGAATAATTTGTTTAATCAATAAAGCCATTTTATCTTTTTTTATATCAATGTATTTGTATATATATTATAGCTGGTTAAAATATATTCATTGATGTATGTATGTAAAAGTCCTAGACATATCATAGCATGAAGTCAGAGAAATTATAGTTGGACTATATTTGGTAGAACCTGCTTCATGTGCAATTATAATTATGTATAAACTATCCCTAGTCATAGTTTTATCAAGAAACGATATTGATGAAGCAGAAAGACTAGCATGTGGTCAACTTTCTTGGAAAGGGTCTAAGCAGTTAATCTTCTAATGACTGAAGGTGGTGCCTTAAGTTTGATACATGAATATATCTGGGAGATATATTGGAGACTGCAGTAAAATAAATACTTGGTATATATATCAATGTGTTAGTGTTTATCTTCATGCAATAAGCTTTGCGAATGTCCTCATACTTGAGATGCTAGTTACCTTGTGTGGTACTATTGCTATACTTTGGGGCATTACTATGCACTCATTAATTTAGCATGTTACGGGTGATTACGGGTATAGTGATGATAGAAAGTTGGTAAGTTTAGTAGTAGGAAAGATTCCATCACTTCGAATATATTAAGGAGTTGTACTTGGCAACTTGTTAAAGTGATGATTGCCATAAACCTCTGATCAGAGTATGTGTTTGATAGAAATGGTTTCTAGTCAAACACACTATGGTAAAAGCCAATATACTTCGGTAACAAGTAAACTACTAGTATAGCTCAGAGCAACCTCGCTATTAGTGGGTTAACACTTTAACCTAACCCTATAAACCAGATGGTACTAATATTAAAGGATGGAAGGAATTTATCGCACACGATAACTATTGCATTAATAGGGATTATGTCATAAGCATAAATGACATTCCTAGTAATGGGGGATCGTAGACCTTGCTAGAGGCGTACTACAGTCATTTAAGGTAATCAAGTTCTATTCACGGTCTAGAGCATCAAGCAAATTGTTCCATTAGAACAAGGGTTGGTTGAGCCTTAACAGCTCAATACTTCGGGATCCTATAAGGTCACACACATTGGACCTTCATCGGACTAAGTGAAGAACTAATAGATTTATTCTATTGCAAAAATATAACATAAATAATAATTGGATTATTATTTGATTGGTTAAAATTGATTAGATCAATTTTGGATAGACCAAGGAATTTATTTTGACCGGTAACTAATTAATTAGAGTCATAAATAAATTATAATTGTTTATATAAATTTTGGTTGACCAAGAAATTTGTTTTGACTGGTAACTAAATTATTAGGGTTGCAAAATAAATGTTTATTTGAAAAGGATTAAAAGGGGAATTTTGCATTGGCGAGTTAAATTGGACCGAGAGTACAAAAGTATTTTGAACAGGCTCGAGTGCGCGAGAGTACACCGAAAGGTGCGTGAGCAATGCTGGGCATTGCTCGCGGCAGCCCAGGAAAATGGTTTGTACATGCGTAGCCCATGATGGGCTCACCGCAAGCTGGGCTCCCGGCATGGGCTACGAGTCCCAGCTCACAAGAAAGGCAAAGCCCGCAAGGGCTTTCCCTTGCAGCACACAGCTGTGTGCACGGGTCAACATGCGGATCCCTTGGATCCACGTGTATGACCCGTATACGGATGGGAGTTTTACTCCCATCCCACATTGCTTTTGGGGAGCAATTTTTTGCTCCCAAAGCCTATATATAGGCTTCCCCTTCTCTTATTTGAAGTTCACCATAGCTCAGAGCAAAAATACTAACCAAGATTCTAAAAGAATCATCGCTCGGGTAATTGAGCAAGTTATTTTTTAGGAGCCTAAATTTATTCAGGCACCTCTAGTTTATATTTTTGAGTGAGGCTTCTAGAGTGGTCTAGCAACTACTCGAAGCTTCTTAGTTCTTCCTTCCGGGGAGGTTTTGGTTGGTGGGGTTCGTGTGGATACTCATAGAGGCTATCCTACACTTGGAGGCTTGTGTAAGAGGGTCTTGCTAAAGCGCACTTCAACTGGTGAGTTCCTTTTCTTTCTGTTTTATTATTAGGCCTTTTTCTTTAAGCGTTTTTAGACTCAATAATATGCTTAGGCTGTTTTGCATGCTTAGTTTATTTTATGCTTAGGTTATAACTTAGAGTTATAACATGCTTAGGTTATAGCTTAGAGTTATAACATACTTAGGTTATAGCTTAGAGTTATAACATGCTTAGGTTATAGCTTAGAGTTATAACATGCTTAGCATAAAATATATATGCTAGGATATAATTTGGAATTATGGTATGCCTTGCCCTATTGTTTGCTAACCTTGGTAGAGAATTATTTAGTTAAAGCTTTATTTATATGCAACTAATAGGAGTTCCTAGGGACAGGGACAAAGTGTTGAATTTTTGGCATGCCTGTTATGCATGTTCAATCTAACTGTCTGTTCCCAATAGACACTGCATGTCATCAATATAACTCGACATGACACTTCTTTCATCAAAATAATTTTGACATGACACTGCATGCTATGGATATAAGGTCTCGATATAATGTAAATTACGAAGATCTCACTAGAACTAAGGTTTGGCTATGATCTGCCGAGGTAAAGATCTCATTGAATCTAAGGATTGGCTATGATGTGCCTGGGTAAAGATCTCACTAGATCTAAGATTCGACTATAATGTTCCTAGGTATAGATCTCACTAGATCTAAGGTTTGGCTATGATGTGTCAGGGTAAAGACCTCACTAGATCTGTGTTTCGGCTATGATGTGCCTAGGTATAGATCTCACTAGACGTACGGTTTGGCTATGACGTGCCTATAGTTTAACTTTGGATCAAGATGATGAATCTTAGTCTTTTGGAAGAGTTTTATGCATTCTTGTTTAATAATGCATGTGATGCAGTACATCTATCCTATATGATGAGTCATGTAAGCGCATGATGCATTTAGTTGGCATCTATTAGTGACTAACGATGTCTGCATGGAAACTTATTGCCTTTGCACCTGTAATATGCATGTAATGTGTAATGCATGTCATTTTTATACAATGCATTAAATCGTGCAGTTGTAAGATGTGGCCTGCTTGCTTCGTTCTCAATTGTATTCTACTGTGCCATTGACTTCTTGGTTTCTATCATTGTCAGTGATGATGAAAATTTAATTTTAGGTTAGATTCCTAGATTTAGGCTTCATACCTTCAATGGATGAGCTTGTCATTTTCATTGAAGTTGTGTGTGCTTTGCATCATTTTCACTCTAGTTGTTAGGCTGTCCATTAACTCTACTTTGTACATGACTATTTGACCAAGGAAAGCTTTTAGTTCCTTCTCAAATCCAATGAATTCCTGAGTTGCGAAATTTTTCCCCTCGTGGCATATAGCATGAGCCTCAGCAGGGAAACTCTAGTTGCTTGGACTAACAGAGGTTAGATTTTATTATTTTGACTAACCGTACAGATAGTATGGCATGCATAAGCAGTTCTTAGAATTCTTTTGTAGCTGAGTGTAAGAAGATTGTCTTCTCACATTTTGGAGATGTGAGAGATTCATAAGCTCGTGTTGATGAATAATATTGCTCTTTGTGAAGGCTTTGGTTTGATGATGTGCTTATTGTCATTTGGTGAGTCATCGCAATGAGTGACTTTAATTATGCTTGCATGCAGAGGTTATGCCCCAATTTTTTCCTGAACTGAAGTACATTGGGCTTTTCTCTTCCCTTGGTTTTAACCCTGATTTTTGCATAAACTACCTTTTCAGGTTTTCGGTTTATCGGGTTGCCTTTACTTTTGACCGGACCGCCCTTTTGGGTTTTCAATCTAGCAAGCTCTTTTTTTGTCCTTTTTTTAGGCATGCAATATCATGAACAAGAGCACTCACATGAATGTCTCTTTTAACATTTCTGTGTATACATTAAGTGCAGACATTTAATAATTCAGCAAAATGACACATCGATCAAAGAAATATTTTTTAGGCACAAAAGTTAGGCTTTTTCCTATTATTAATGGTCCTTTTCAAGTTTTATCGATTGATTTCTCTCTTTCTTTTATCTTTATTTTTGCCCTAAAGCCCTCACTAGCTTTTAGCAGACATATTTTTTTTTGGTTTATGTGGTATTGCCTGAGCTCGTTCTTGTTCGAGGGGTTAATGAACTCATTTCCTTCAACATGTAGGATACCTTTCCAGTGAATCTATTTCGCCATGTTGGTCCTTTGGATGGAATTTGGCCCTAGCATTAGCATGCACTACTTTTATTTGTTATAGGATCAATTCCCTTGATTTTTACTTTGTCGGTTATCTTATTTGTCCTGGTCGCCCTTTGTTCACACACCTTTACATGATTTAACTTTGACCTATTCATTTGGTTCATGACGGTTCTCTTTGGTAATGGAAGGATATGTCATTTCAATGATGTCATGCCTCAGTTTGAGAAATTTTCGTACATTTTTTCCGAGATATTCCATTTGCTAGGCATTTCTAACTAATTTGACTTTGTCTGTGTGTTCTGTAAGATCCTTATTAACCTTCATGCTTCTTGTATGAGTAGCACGCCATCAGGAAAAGCAAATCTTTTGAGATTAGTCTTATCGGATTTGTTGGTTTGCTTTTCATTGTGGATGTGTTGTTGATGATGTTCTTTCTACATCATGCTAGAGTTGCTTTGGAATTTGCCATCTGATTCTTTCTCATGTGGCATAGAGTAAATTTTGCCTAAACTACTTTGAGGCATGGTTCGGGTGACTTTCTTTCTCGGTTCTATTTGGTGAATTGTCTATTGACTTGAGCAGATTCTCTGATGATCTTTTCTTCATTTGCCCCTATAAGTAGTGAGGACATTTTGGATAGGTATCCTCTATTGAATCAGGCAAAGGCAGCCACGTGATTTTATTATTTTCCTTTTTTTTCTCTCTTTTGCAGGAGTCATTATTTGACATAGATACCATTTTTGTGTTTGCCAAATGTGCCTAAATTTATTTCCTTAATTGGAGCGTCATGAATGTTAAATATGTCAAATGTATGCTAGAATGAATACATGGAATCATTAGCAGAAACATTGCATATGCAAGTAGATTTATTCATAATATTATTTATTACATTGTTTAGTTCAAAAGCAATAAAGATAAAAGCAAAAGAGCAATCTTCTTATTTAGCGTAGCTCCCACTTATTCTGAGTAGATGCTGCTGGCCATACTATTCCTAATTTGGGATTTCATTTTGGTCTTCCAGAGTTTCATCATCTGAATGATATTTGAACTTAGAGCCCAAACATCAACTTGTCCATTATGCCACGTTCTTGCTGCAGTTCTTTTTGTATGTCACAGTCATCGTGTATGCTCTCTTTTTGATCCTGAAACCATAAACCATTTTCTCCTCTTATTCATCAATCTTGCTTTGACCATCCTGAGAAACTTGTGTTATTCCCAGTTCTGGCGGCCTGACTGGGATTTAGAGTTGTATTGCTTTTCCCTTTACTTTACTTGAAGCCTTTTCTTTCTTAGCTCGGGCATAATGGAGCTCTTTTGAAAGCAGAACTTGTCTTGAATTGGATGAAGAGTTGAGTCTACACGATTCTACCAACTTTCCTTCACCTATCAATTATTTCACATCATGCAGTAGGTGATTCATTAGTTCGGTGCCCCTTAACGACATGATAGGTGTAGAAGTTATTCTTATACATTTCATTTAGTTTCTTGTAAGTTTTCAAGCTCTATAGTAGACCGGTAGTTCTACATTTGGAGAATAACTTTGCCAATGATTCTTCCCAAAGGGATATGCCATGGGTGACTTATTGATTATGAACTACTTCAGTCATTTTTATAACACCGTCCTCAATTAGAAGTTTTTTTTTTCATTTTGGCTTCAATTGGATAAAGGTATATTGTAGACGGTTGAGTGTTCAAAGATTTCCGTACTCTTACTCTTCATCCGATTGATATGGGGAGGTAGGCCATATTTTGATGTCAGAGTATAGATATTTGGTATCATGGAAAGTCTTTTTGCTATTGCATTATCAATCATTTCCAAGAATGTATCTAATTCCAGAATGTCTTTCACAACTTTGGATACTGCTTCTACAATGATTTCATCTTGGTCTTGATTATCCATTCTCTTTATAGAGAAAATGTTGATCAACTCGATTGTTCTTTGAAGAAATGTAGTTCTATATGAACCACAAAACTCGATGCTATAATGCCAATAACAAACTGCTTTGGCTAACCATCTTAAGTGATAATTTTTAGGTAAAGTTAGTCACAAATTTTTTAGAGTGATGCATGTAAAACATTAGGCACATATGATACTGGATGGTTTAACTGATGATATGAATTATCTTCACAGGTTTAGTGGTATGAGATTAATGATAAAGGGAAAGAGTAATTGGTCAGATATGATGAATGAATTCACAAGAATGAGCTTTCAATGAACGAACGTAATGCATGCTTGCCTTTTTGTATGGTGAATTAAAGAGAAGTTAGATGTTCGAGGGTGGTCTCTCTCTCTCTCTCTCTCTTAGGCCAAGTCTAATTAGGATAAACATAAGACTATGGTTAACATCCTAGAGATGCTAATGCTGTGTGTATTCCAAGTACCTGCAGGATTGGGGCTAGCACCGTAATAAGCCTAACATAGTATAACATGACGCTGCATGTCGTAAACAAAACATCACATGACATGACGCTGCATGTCAAAGCATGGCATAATAAATCAAAATATGACATGGCGCTGCATGTCAGGAGCATAACTAAACTTGACATGACACTGCATGTCAAAATGGAAATATAGCATGACACGACACTGCATGTCAAAATAGAAACATAGTGTGACATGACACTATATATCAAAACCAAAATATGACATGACATGACACTACATGTCAAAACGGAAATATAACAGGACACGACGCTACATGTCAAAATGGAACTATAACATGACATGACACTGCATCTCAAAACGGAAATGTGACATGACACTGTATATCAAAATAGAAATATAACATGACATGACACTGCGTGTCAAAATAGAAATATAACGTAACATGACATTGCATGTTAAAACAAAAATATAACATGACGTTACACTACATGTCAAAATGGAAATATAAAGTGACTTGATACAGCATGTCAAAACGGAAATGTGACATAACACTGCATGTCAAAACAGAAATATAATGTGACATGACACTGCATGTCAAAATGGAAATGTGATATAACACTGCATGTCAAAACAGAAATATAATGTGACATGACACTACATGTCAAAATAGAAATGTGACTTGACACTGCATATCAAAAACAAAATATAATGTGACATAATACTACATGCCAAAAAAGAAATGTGACATGACACTGTATGTCAAAATGAAAAGGCTTAACGCATCCAAAGCCCCCTTAACTTGGCACATTTTATCACATGCCACCCCCAACTTTCAGTGTCATCACTTTACCCGCTAAAGTTAGCAAAGCCGATACATTTTTCCCCCTTAATGCCACATGTCAACTTCTGATTAGAAAGAGAAAAATCTTAAAAATGGAATCTTTGAAAAGTCAAACCAACCAGAAACTGACACGAGGCACGGAGGAGGCAAACTGTATCAATTTGCCAACTTTGGGGGGTAAAGTGATTACGCTAAAAGTTAGGGGTGGCATGAGATAAAACATGCTAAGTTAAGGGGGCTTTGGATGCGTTTGGCTAAACAAAAATATAACGTGACCTCGCACTACATGTCAAAATGTAATTGTGATATGACACTGCATGTCAAAACAAAAATATAACATGACATGACACTAAATGTCAAAACAAAAACATAACGTGACATGGCACTACATGTCAAAATAGAAATGTGACATGACATTGCATGTCAAGATAGAAATATAACATGATATGACACTGTATGTCAAAGCATGACATCACACTATATGTAATAAGCTTAGGGTTTACATGGCATTGTATATCATACACTTGGACACATGGCACTACATGTTATATTTATAGAATGCATGTTATAGACTAAACTTAACATAGCACAACATGACAGGATTTGGCTATAACCCTAATGAATGAATATATAAGATTGTGCAGGATCTTAGAGGTACTAGAAAAGAGCGCCAAACATCTGTGTATCATTTAGTTAGAGAGTGGTTTTAACATTCATGGAGTATTTGATAATGGTAAGGTATTCGGGATACCAAACAAGGTTATAAATCTCGATATTCGAGGAATATCAAATAAGATTGGGTGGTCACATATAGTGATGGGGTCTAATTGGGTTATTTTCCACATTCACGAAATGTGCAAATTCGAGTGTCTTCTAGGGAAAGTATAATTCAGGGAAGTGCCATCTTAGGAATGCGCTAAGATTGGGATCATCTAGGATGCTCCTATGGTAGGACTTATTTTAGTCATTCAGGTGTCTCACTAGACATTTATTCCGTAATTGTTATGTTGCCTTAGAGTTGGGAAAGTTTTGGTCATTCGGGGAATGCCAAAAAGGTTATGTCTCACTAGACATCGATTCGGTAATCATAATGTTACCTTGGTTTTGGATAAGATTTGGTCATTCAAGAAATGCTAACAAGGGTTGTACCTTGATGGGTATCATTTGAGCAATCACTGGGTTACCTAGGGGTCAAATATTTGTGGAATTTTTGACAAAAGTTAATCATTCGTGGAATTCGTTACCAAAGGGGTAACTCTTTGATACTCGTGGAATATCAAGCTTGGTCAAGCGATCACTTTGAGTGTCAAAGTTTGGTTGAGTATTCTATTGTGGAAAGCATAACTCAAAATTATGTCATTTTAGGAACGCATAAAAAGTCGGGGTCTTGTAGAATGCCCTTAGGTATTTCGGGCAAGTCATTGCAGGAATGGCTTAGCTATTGTGTCTCATTAGACATTAATTCTGCAATCATTATATCGTCTTTATTCTTGGAAAAGTGTTGGTCATTCAGGGAATGGCAAAAGGTTTGGGTCTCGCAGTCGGGTTTGAGACCACTCGGTGGCTGAGATTAGATGACTCGCTAGTCGGGATTAGATGACTCGTCGGTCAGGGTTAGTTGACTCACTGGTCGGGGTTTGATGACTTACTAGTCCAATTTTTATCAACTCATTGATCAAGTTTGAATTGACTCGGGGGTTGAAGGTGACTTAATTAGTCAGGTGATTTACTAGTCAAATTGAGTCAATGGTCGATGATGACTTAGGTTGTCAGGTGACTCACTGGTCGAGGGTGACGTTAGTAGTCGGGTGACTCATTAGTCGAAGGTGACTTTAATAGTCAGATGATTCACTGGTTAGGTTTTAGAATGACTTTAATAGTCTGGAGACTTACCGGTCAGGTTTTTGAGATGACTCCAATAGTTAGGTGACTTATTGGTCGGGTGTTGTAATGACTTTAATAGTCGGGTGACTCACTGGTCAGGTTTTAGAATGGCTTTAATAGTCAGGTGATTCATTGGTCAAAGGAGAGTCGACTCGATGGTCACTTAAACAGTTGACTCGTTGGTCAAAGGTGAGTTAACTCGATGGTCACTCAAAGGTTGACTTATAAGTCCAACGTGAGATGACTCGATGGCCACTTGATTGTCAACTCATTGATCCATGGTGAGATGACTAGATGGCCACTCAATGGTTGATTCATTAGTCCAAGGTGAGATGACTCGCTGGTCACTCAAACGGTTGACTAAGTTGTCAAGGGTGAGTTGACTCGCTAGTCACTCAAAAGGGTGACTCTATGGTCAAAGGTGAGTTGACTCGATGGCCAATTGACCGGTTGACTGAGTGGTCGAAGGCGAGTTAACTCGATGGTAACTTAAAGGGTCGACTCGATGGTCAAAGGTGAGTTGACTTGCTAGTCACTCTGGATTGACTTGGTGGTTGACGGTGACTTGACTCACTACTCACTCAAACGGTTGACTCAATTGTCAAAGGTAAGTTGACTCACTGGTCACTCGAAAGGTTGACTCATTGGTCGAAGGTCAGTTGACTTGATGGTCACTTGGAGGCAAACTCGGTGGTCAAAGGTGAGTTGACTCGCTGGTCACTCGAGGGTTGACTCGGTGGTCGGAGGTGAGTTAACTTGATGGTCACTCAAGGGTTGACTCGATTGTCGGAGATGAGTTATCTCATTGGTCACTCAAAGGTTGACTCAATGGTCAAAGGTGAGTTGACTTGCTGGTCACACGAGGGTTGACTCGGTGGTTGAAGGCGATTTGACTCGATGGTCACTCGAAGGGTTGACTCAATGGTCAAAGGTGAGTTAACTCCCTGGTCACTCGGGGTTGACTCGGTGGTCGAAGGTGAGTTTACTCATTAGTCCCTGAAAATGGTTAACTAATTTATGATAGGTGAGATGACTCAGTGGTCACTCGAAAGATTGGCTCATTGGTCAGAGGTGAGTTAACTCGATGGTCACTAAGAGGTTGACTTGGTGGTCAAAGCTGAGTTGACTCACTAGTCACTCGAGGGTTAACTCAGTGGTCGGAGGTGAGTTGACTCACTGGTCATTCGAGGGTTGACTCGATGGCCAAAGGTGAGTCGACTCGCTGGTCACTCGATGGCTGACTCGAAGGTCAAAGGTGAGTTGACTCGATGGTTAGTCAAAGGTGTTTGTACATTTTCGCTCAGGGGTGAGCCTAGGTAGACTCACTGGTTTCGGTTTATTTCAACTCGCGGGTTGAGCCTAGGTCGACTCACTAGTCTTGGTTTATTTCGGTTCATGGGTTGAGCCTAGGTCGACTCACTGGTCTTGGTTTATTTTGGCTCATGGATTGAGCCTAGGTGGACTCACTAGTCTAGATTTATTTCGGCTCGCGGGTTGAGCCTAGGTCAACTCACTAATCTTGGTTTATTTTGGCTCATGGGTTCAGCCTAGGCGGACTCACTAGTCTTGGTTTATTTTGGCTCGCGGGTTAAGCCTAGGTCGACTCACTAGTCATTGTTTATTTTTGCTCATGGGTTTAGCCTAGGTCGACTCACTAGTCTTGGTTTATTTTCGCTTATGGGTTAAGCCTAGGTTGACTCATTGGTCTGGGTTGGTTTTAGGTAACTATGGCTAAAGAAATAAAATGGTATATAACACATCAATGTCATGGCTTCCTAAAGATGTAGTTAGTTCTCACACAATCTTGATGTTTATGATCTTTTCAATTTATTTATATTTAATAAACATGCACAGGTAGCAAACGGTTAGATCGTGCCTACCGCCCTTTTAACTCCACTTGGTTACTTCGCTTTAAAGCCAACAAGGGACTTAGTGAAGTCTGCCCTCGTGCTCTCTTGGTTTTTGGGTAAGCCTATGGGGAAGTGTCTACGGTTCATCTATATGTGGGTTTCGGTCTCAGGATTGGGTGTGATTGGGTACCCTGCGCCTTTGTGTACTGAGTCCCAGTTGCCCTAAGCGAACCAAAGGAAACTTTTCCACATATAATATACTCGGGTAGTCTTGCCCTTATGCGAGCAAGGCCCTCATACGTTACACAAGGGGTATGATTGGATGCATAGCCCTCAAGCCCTAAGCGAACTTGGAGATACTTCACCGAAAGACACCTCAATTGGTTATTGGGTAAAGAATGCAGATGCTATGCAATCCTAAAATTTGTGTAATGTTGAAATTACAATATTTTCCATGGTTTCAAAATTTAATTTGAACAACATTTTAATTATTATGTCAAAAAAGAATTTTTATAAAAATCGAGTTTTTATAAAAATAATTTCTTTCCCCAGCAGAGTCGCCACTGTGAGTGGGCGAGGTTTTATCGGGATTATGCACGCGAAGTGCGGCGCGGGGCGAGTCTCGATTTGGTTCGGTTTGAGAAAATCGGATTTGCTTAAATGTTGTGACTCTTTCATAATAAAATGCTTGATTTTATTAAAGAGAAAATTATTTTATTATTTTTCACATAAACTTATTGAGTGTGAAAAACATAGCGTTTTATAAGCTAAAAATGTGATTATATTGAGAAATATATTTACACATTTTTTTGAGAAAAGATATTTTAAAAATAAATCATTTTAATATATTAAAAAATTAATAAATTAAAGTCACCACCTAGTTCAGCTCCACCGGGAATTGTGGTGTACTAATCCAAAATGGGAATTTTATACCGAAAAGAAAGTGAGATTTTGAGTTCGGACATAATAGGTACTCATATTGTTCAAATTGTTTGGGTTAATTTTGGAATTATGTTTTATGTGGTAATTTTGGCAATATGATGACTTAATTTGAATATAAATTCGAGAAATAAAATGGGCATTATAACGGCTTAATGAATTAATATTTTCTACCGAAATTTCGACAGAGTAACGGTAGTACTTGGGTTTTGGCTCCGAGACTCGAATAGAGTTCCCTCACATTTTGGATGTTTTGCGTGTACCTGTGAGCTTATTTGCAAAATATTATAATTTAAGTGGCTCCAGTGGCTCACTTAACTAGAAAAATGGAATGCAATATCCAATAATAAATAATAGAAATGAATTTTAAAGTTGGGCTTTGAGCCAATTACCCTCACTTTTACATCGCTGGGTGTCCAAGGGTCGGTTAAGAACCGTAATTAGCGAAAGTCAATGCTATGAATCTCGAATAAGAAGAGATGACCTTGATAGATCATGTTCGTATTGTCAAGACGAAGTCGAAATTTGTGCTGAAACTTGACTTCTCTCTAAATGCTTCTTTAATTTTTGAGATGATTAGATGAGGAAGAATAAAGTAGGATAAAGTTATGAATGATTGAAAGAACTTGGATCTTTAAAATAATAGAACTTTGTTAAGCTTTTTCTTTCTTTTCTTTTCCTAGATGCAAGACTTAGCTATCTTTTTTTTTCTTTCCCTTGGAATGGCGTGAACGAGCTCTTTAAATAGGGAAATTCATGTGTTATCTGCCTATCAAAACTTGACACATGTACAAACTCACATGCCATGTGAACCTTATCATATCTAATTTTATTTTATAGAATATATGAACATGGAAATCTTATACTATCACATACTTGAAGATCTTAAAGCACATGCAACCATATCTAGCTTTATTTTTTAATATCTAAATTCTTTAGTAAATGCACATGGGTTGTAATCTTATCTAAACCTATCCTTTTTTTTCTTTTTTCAAAGAATATCTACACTAACCTTATCCTAGTTATGCCAACACTTAGTGTATGAACTTTTACTTCTCATGCTGAGTCATATATCTATTTTTTCATTATTTGACACATTGACTTATATGTATATGTGCATATTATTTAATCTTCTCATTATTTTGCAAATCATGTTAATTTTTACACTTACACTTAATGCATGTGCATTTCATAGTTCTTATTATGCATATATATGTACTCTATACATTAATTGTTTACTTATTCATGCATAATATGTATATGTATGAGATTTTATTATTACATAATTAACATTTAACATCATTAACTTTTGATTAAAATGTACACTACATTGATTCAAGGAATTGATAGACAGGATCAAGAAAGGTGAGAAACATTTAAGACACGTGAAATTTTGGAATTTTGGATTTTGGACATGGCAGGAGACAATTCAGTTCCATTTTAACTTGTATACGAACACCGATTGCTAAGAGGCAATATTATCATCATCGGGCCGGGCGGATTGTGCTAACAATAGTTTATGATTTTAGCGATTTTACAAGTATTACCAAGGGTATAGTTGAGGTATAAGAGGTATAAAATAAGGAGAAAACTCATTCCTTGAGGTTTTGTCCGCATTTTATTCATTCCTAACTTTATTTATTAGGATTTAGGGGAGGTTCTGTCCACACAAACACTTACCTAAACTGTGCAAAAGTCATTATTCCATCATCTACTTTGGTTAGACACTCTCTCGGCATAGGGATCGCTTCAAAGTGGTTTAACGGCGTAGAGGTACGCTCCTGAGTTTCAAAGAGACTCACACCCCATTTATTTTTTTTGTCATTTTCCATTTATTTACTTTATTCATCCTTTATTCTATTTTGTTATGGGCCTAGTCCTGACCCACATGGGCCTTATTGGTACCTTTACATCCTTAGGGATATTAAACTAGTGCGCCATACCCATGTGGAAGGAAATCCCATCTTATTCTTCTCCTTCTCCTTAAATATTTTTTTTGAAATGACATTTTTTTGGGGTCCTAACAGGACCAGTAGTAGTCCCCTATACTTGTATGGTCCCACCAGTAGCCATCTGGGTCCCACCTCACCCGTACATGTACTGGCCCCCATGTAGAATCCCAGTTTCACTTTTAATCCTATAAAATGAACCAACCTCACCTTTTTCCATGCGGTCGTTTCACTAACAATTCAGTAAATCAACCAATGAAAAATATAATGTGTTTTCATAACAAAATGCATTTAATACCTGTTGTTTCTCTCCGATCCTAGAAGCCGCCCGGGCACTATTGATCGCAAAACCCCTATGCTAACATAATCACTTTTTTCCTAACATAGTGTTGACTTATGATGTGCCGTAAACTGTGCTAATCTTTGTCGATACATGCAAATTTTTTTTAATTTGTTTTATAACTTAGAACAAATGTATAGGTTCTCTTGCAATTCCCCCATTTTCCTCCAGTTGTAATATTTATCCCCCAATTTATTAATTGTAATTTAATATTTGGAATGCTTGAATCAAGTGTGAAAGAGTGTAGAAAAATAGGATTTCTATAAAGAGTGTAGAAAAATAGGATTTCTGCAATAATTCCCCAAAATGATGAAAAAAAATAGTTTTATGTTGTGAATGTAATTTTGAATTAACCGAATAAGAAATAAGTGACTCATCCGATATCCGAATATCTGATCCAAAAGGCATGAGTCTCTCGCCCAATGGGAACTATACCAAAAATCTTTCTCAAGTAGACAACTTGGGTGGCGACTCTATCATTTGTATCGAGATTTTGGTCTTGAATCTTTTATTCATTAAACTTGGTTAAAATGTGCAAACCTGAACTAAACGGTTTCATCACGCCTAAATTAACCAACACCCCCAGTGGATCCTACCGCAACGCACCAAGGGAGATCAACATATCTTCGACCACCGAGAGTTCACAGTAGCGACTCTACTGGGGAAAAAATCTTGTAACTTGCAAAATTTTAGCTTGTTTTTTAAAAGCTTAAAAGATTAAGATGAGCACTAAAAATTATTTACTTAATTCAACCCATTTTCTTTTTCATCATTAGGGAAAATTATTACACTCTTTGTTCACACCTCCTTCTCTAGAATTAAATGCACTCTTCTTCCAGAGCTAGGTTAGGGTGCCCTATTTTTTCCGCAAAACTCACAAAAGTGTCACTCATGCCTGCCAAGAATTGGGGACACACTAGTGGGTGGAGCACTCATTGTCACATCCCTCCAAAAGAGGCTTGGTGCGATGGGTACCTACTACATCAACTTTTGATATGTCCCTACACCATTCTTATCAAAAGCCATAGAATTTAATCCTCTAGGTACCTTTTTCCAGTGAGATTAGACTAGGTCGCCCATTGTTATCCATGTGGTAATCAAAGGAAAATACCTTTAGAATCGGCGGGAGGAATAAGGATGGAGGACACGTTCCGCATGTGTTGTGTGTATTCCCTTGTAATTTACCTCACCATGCATTATTATAAATTGCACAAGCATAACCCACCACATACATGTACTGATCTTTTGATTGCTCCTCAGTGAGAGTCAAAGCTTGGCAATAATCTCAAGTCAGTTTAGTTTGCATTCCAGTTCTACCTTCACCGCCTCTGGTTAAGTTAATGCTTGAGGATTCGCCTCCGCCTCCATCCCCGAGTAGTTCATCTAGTAGTGAGTTTGGTCCATTTGATTCTGATACTACCCATCAGCTTGAGGAGATGTCTCACATTCTAAATCATAATGGCTAGGTAGATGTTGAGGTTTAGGATGTCGGTCTCAATGAGGAGGCAAATGCGGCCCCTAATTTTGTAGTCATGCCTAAGGGAACAACCTTTCCTCAGTCAGCAGGTTTACCCTTAGGTGGGATTACTCTATCAAATGGATCGTCCTTGTCCGTGTGTTGCGTGATTTGTTATAGAAGTTACTTGCTACCAATCCAAGTATTCAGCCACCATCTCAGTCCATTCAAGCCACTAGGAAGGAGGATTAAGTCCCCAAAAACTTTAGTATGCCTAGCATAGAGAAGTATAAGGGAACTGGTATGCCTCAGTCTCATATCACTACTTATTAGAGGGTGATGAGGATAAGGAAGCTGAGTGACAATGTCCTTGCTGAGATGTTCCCTTGTACTTTGGAGGGTCCTACTATTAAGTGGTGCAATACTTTGTCAGATGAGGTGATCGAAAATTAGAAGGCCTTGTCCGGGGCTTTCATCGAGTAGTATGGTTTTAATGCCACGATTAAGACCACCATGCAGAATGTGAAGGCTATCGAGCAGATCCCCAATGAAAAGTTTAAGCCCTACTTCAAGAGGTGGATGACCACCCAAATCTTGTTAAAGGATCGTCTAAGTCTCCCCTAGATGATTGTGAAATTGATGGATGGTGCTTTACTCACTTAAAAATAAGGTTCTTGGTATGGATAGTATTTCTAGCTATGTTGAGGTCTTTGAGAAAGTCGAGAAATGGGAAAGGATCGAGGAATTGGAGAAGGCGAGTTTGCCGGCCAAACCTTGGTTTAAAAAGAATGACCCATCAGCCCAAGCCCAGGCCTCCAAGCCGAGGTATAGTTCAAATCCCAAAAATGGAATAGTACAAGAAGAGGTTGCTGCAGTCCGTACCATTAAGGATGGTATTTCTCCGTGGAAGGCTTATTTGCCTACCATCTTTACCAAGTTGAGGGCACTTGGCTTTCCCCAAAGTGTCAAGCCCTATGTTCTGCCCAAGCTTGAGGAGAGGAATCAGTTCTGCGCCTATCATGTTAGCAGGGGTCATCGCACTAGCGCTTGCAGGGATTTACTCAAAGCTATTCATGGCCTAATTAGAGAGAAAAAGACCCATGAGCCTGAACTTAAGACAAGCACCATGAATAACCCTTGCCAAATTTCGATAAGGAAGTTGTAGCTATTGAATCAGGGTCGCCCTCTATTCACGTCTTCAATATGATCAGGCAAGCAATTCTCATGGTTCATTCAGTGGTGGCTCTACCCGATGAAGCTACCCCTATCAATATTGATGCATACGAGTTAGAGGGAACCTATGATAAGGAATCTATATGGATTCAACCTGAGCCAATCAATATCAATGCTTATGTATTTGAAGAGGATGTTGTTGAAGGACCAACATTGTTAGTGGAGACCTCCAAGGGGAGGAGTTACATAAAGAATAGAGTGTTGCATGTTACATGCAGTGGAAGAGTGGCCCCACTCCCCCTTCCAAGAAGAAGGTGAAGCAAAGATGTCGACATCCAAGTCATCCCAAGTATCAATCAGGGTCTAACCTTTACACTTGCTGTCAAAACTCATATCCCACCTAGCAGTGAGAAGGTGGATTCGAAGGTCACCCTCCTTGTCCAGCAATTGCAATCTACCCAGGCCAAGTATAGTATTTAGCAACTTCTCATATGTTGGAAACTGACAGTCATATTGAACATGCATAACAGGCATGAAGAAAACTCAAAATTTTTTCCATGTCCCCAATAACTCCTATTAGTTGCTTATGAACTAAATAAAGGCTCAACTAAACATATCTCCACCTAGGTTAGCATGCATAGGCTAGGCATACAATAATTCTAAAGTATATCCTAGCATAAATATTTTATACTAAGCATGATATAACTCTAAACTATAACCTAAGCATGTTATAACTCTAAGCTATAACCTAAGCATAAAATAAACTAAGCATACAAAACAACCTAAGCATAATTATTAAGTCTAAAAATGCTTAAAGAAAAAGACCTAATAATTAAAAGAGAAAGAAAGAAAACTTACTAGTTGAAGCGTGCTTTAGCAAAACCTCCTTACACTCCAAGCCTAGGATAGCCTCTATGAGTATGCACACGAACCCCACCAACCAAAACCTCCCCGAGAGAAAGAACTAAGGAGCCTTGAGTAGTTGCTAGACCACTCCAAAAGCACCAACCAAAAATATTAAATAGAGGATCCTAAAAAATATTCGAGGCCCCTCAAAAATAAACTTACTCAAGCAACCCAGGAGATTTTTCTTTATGTATTTCTACTTGGAATTTATACTTGAACTTGGTGAACTTTGAAATGGGAGAAGGAGTTGCCTATTTATAGGCTTTTGCTCCCCTTTTTTCCGATTAGGGATTAGGATTTCTCCTAATCGTACATGGGTCAATATACGGACCCCTGTGGGTCCAAGGGTTGACCCACCCTCAACGTGTATAGCACGCTGAATGGGGCTTGCACTAGGTAGGCTCTTACAAGCTTGTCTTGCATGCGAGCTGGGTCTTACGGCCCATACCGTGAGCCCAGCTCGCAGAGTGCCATTGGGCTGCGCCTTGGGAAGCCTATTTCCATGGGCTGCCACAACCAATACCTAGGATTGATCACGCAACTGTTGGTGCAATCTCACTCATCTGAGCTTGTACAAAATATATTTTGTACTCTCGGTCCAATTGAACTTGCCAAGGCTAAATTTGCTTTTAATCCCTTTCAAATAAATAATTATTTTATGACCCTAACAAATTAGTTACCGGTCAGAATAAATATCTTAGTTCATCTAAAATGATCTAATCATTTTTAACCAATTAAATAATAATTCAATTGTTATTGTGTTAAATTTTTGTGTCTGGATAAATCTATTAATTCTTTACTTAGTTCGATTAGGTTCAACATGTGTGACCTTATAGGATCCTAAAGTATTGAGCTATTAAGGCTTAACCAACTCATGTTCTATTGTAAACATTGGGTTGAGGTTCTCGACCGTGAATAGAACTCAATTACCTTAAACGACTGTAGTACACCTCTAGCAATGGTCTACTATACCCTATTACTCGAAACGTCGTTTGTGCATATGACTTAATCCCGGTTAATGCAATAGTTATCCAATGCGATGAAATCCTTCCGTTCTTTAATATTAGTACCATCTGGTTTATAGGATTTGTTTAAAGTGTTAACCAACTAATAGCATGGTTGCTCCAAGCTATTCCAGTTATTAACTTGTTACTGAAGTGTATTGCCTTCTACCATAGTGTGTTTGACTAGAAACTATGTCTATCAAACACATACTCTAATCAGAGGTTTATAGCAATCATCGCTTCAACAAGCGGCCAGGTACAACTCCTTAATATATCTAAAGCGATGGATTCTTTTTGACTACATATCTTACCAATATGCTGTCATCACTATACCCATAACAACCCATGACACCCTAAATTAATGAGTGAATGTCAATGGCCCAAAGTATAGTGATGGTACCACACAAGATAACTAGCATCTCAAGTTTAAGTACATTCGCAAAATTTATTGCTTAAAGATAAACACTATCACATTAGGGCTAGATGAATCCATGTAGGAGAAGTCCAATACTATTATAAGGGTATATTATGACACAAAGAGAAATGTGATTGGAGTTTTTGAGGCCGCGTTTATGATTGGAGAGGTGAAGTTCAAGGTTCTCTTTCATGTCCTCGATATCTCCATCACTTACTCCTTACTGCTTGGCCGTCCTTGGCTTCACGCTATTCGGAACTGACAGTCGATTTGAACATGCATAACAGGTAGGGCAGAAATTCAAAATTATGTCCCTATCCCTAGGAACTCCTACTAGTTGCATATAAATTAAATAAAGCCGTAACTAAATAATTTTCTACCTAGGTTAGCATGCATATGCTAGGCGTACCACAATTCTAAATTATATCCTAGCATAAATATTTTATATTAAACATGTTATAAATCTAAGTTATAATTTAAATATAAAATAAATTAAGCATGCGTTATAACCTAAGTATAATAATTATTAAGTCTAAAATGCTTAAAGAAAAAGACTTAATAATTAAAATAAAACATACCAGTTGAAGCGTGATTTGGCAGAGGAGTTCCCCTAGAAATTTCCTTGGGTGGCTAACTGGTTTAGGGGATGCCCTTTGGATGGTTTGCTTGTGTGGGAAATGATTCCTCCAATGGTTTCATTGCTGGGAATGCTTCTTGGGAAGATGCCCCGAGGCTAGTGCCCCTCGGACGACATCTTTGTCGGATATGTCCTTTGAATAATGCCCCTTAGGTAGCAATTTGTTGAGGGAATTCCTTCTTTTCCTATGGATACCTCTCCTTGGGTTCCTGCACATGTTAAAGGAACTGGTCAATAAAACTTTGAGATACACGGGCCCGTACTTACCCAGATTAAAAGAAAAGACTGAGTTTAGTGATGTTAGGTTGGTCCCAACTTGAATCGGGGTGCCCCTAGTATGCCCCTTCTACTGGTTGGCACTGCTGGGGTGTGCCCCTAGGGTGTTTGATAATGAGGGGTGCCCCTCTTTGGTGCCCTTTCTGGGAGTGCCACTAGGGTGGGTGCCCCTAGGGTATTTAATGATGGGGGGATGCCCCTTAATTGGTTCCACTACTGAGGAATGAGGAATGCCCCTTGATTGACTACTTTATTGAGGAGGTGTCTTCCTAGATGGTTTTTCTGCTGAGGATTTCTTCTAGGATAACATTTCCTTGGCTTCAGCAAGAATCTCTTATCTTGTGGGGATTGCTACCCCTTGATGTTTTAACCGCTTAGGGATCCTCCCCTCAAATGAACCTGCACATGGAATAGGTATTCACGTTAGCAATTACTTTTGACATGGCTTACCTTGATTCTTGATTGATTTTGTGTACAAAAAATTTTCCCTTTCAATCAGTGATCAAGGTGAGCTAGGGGGTTTAGCCCCTAATTAGCTAAAAGAAAGGGGTTTGAGAAGCGGGGTTTACCCCAATTAGGATCTGTTGTGCCCTTGCCTCTGAGGAGCTCTGGTTTTACTTTGAAAATCATTGTAAAATAAGAGGGAGCACACGTATGGCTAGGTAGGAGCCGTACGCTTGATACTGACCCGTATGGCTGAAGAAGCTGTTGGATAGGATGCTTATGCCTACTGTTTGAGGAATCCTACTTCCACTTGAAAAATGCTTTGAGGTGTGAGGAGGGGATCCGTATAGGTGGCATTTTGCTGAGGTGAGCCCCGTACGGGTAGGGATGGAACCGTACAGGTTCCTTCTTCAGGGATAGAATGTCCGGAACTTAGTTTTTCTGTAACCTTTTTTCGATGGATGTGGGCTTTGGTAGCGTAAATCTTGAATACAGTAAAGCATAGAGAGTTCCTTTGTTAGCTACGCTCTAATCAGGTAAATTTCTTTTATGCTGAACCTGTGTCTTACATTTTAACTAACCATTAGTGGAAACTGTATTTATGAGGTTGTGGTACTTATAGTACCTTTACTTTGTACAGGTCGTTCGAGACCCATGGAGGTATATGGTCATACGTGGAGACATTGAGAGGATGTGAGTAAGCATGGATGATAGCTACTTCGTGCTGGAGTCTCTGCTCTCCCTAGAGTGGGACTTTAGTGAGAGGGTTCGAGACTGGAGCACCAGTGCTATTTTAGAGAGACCGATCCTTCCCCCTACCCCAGTGGGAGTCTTTTGACTATATCCAATGCCTGAGATGGATTATGGGTCGTACCTGTTGGGTGAGGGGGCTCGAGTGATGCTGTTGGAGGGCTCCTATACTGAGCTCATCGATTTTTGCTTCTTCCTCCCTGCAAGAGGATCCATTTCAAGGACATCCCCCTTGAGTTCCACTAGAGCAATAGCTGATGCAAAGAGGATCGCTAGGGGTTTCTTCTCTGTTCGGGACCAAGTGCTAGCTCAGGACGTACTAGCCTCGGTAAGTTTCTTTTGCCTGTAAAATATAACAAACTATGCATGCCATGAAATTATATACGTGTTTATAATTTCCATTGTAGAATCTATTTGCCATAGAGCATGGTATGTCCACTCAGGACCTGGAGGCTGCCAAGGAGAGGGCTAGATTGTTGGAGGAGCAACTACGGGCTACGACGGCTGAGGCTGATCAAGCTAGGGCTGAGACTGATCGAGTGAGGCTGAGATTGAGATATTATAGGGTTAGTTGGCATGGATGACTAAGGATAGACAAACACCGAAGTTGCCTCATCTATCTTTCTGCATACCGAGTGGCATCAGCCTTGACCCAGAGGGGTGGAGCCGAGTAGGAGGTGGATTAGCGTACTGGGGTAGCTGATGCTGTGGGTGGGGGTGCCATGGGAACTGATGACCATGTGATGATCAATGCGGATGACCTGCTAGCGGACTCACAGGATGATACTCTAGAAGGGCGCTCGAGACATGACCCCCCAGTAGCTTAGACCATGATATACTTTCATTTTCTGGACGTTTGATACGTTTGGGTCCTGTGTGGCATACATTTGTTATGAGCTTCGATTCATACTTCTGTCGTTTTACTTTTATGTATGTTGAACTTTTCCTTCTCTGAATGCTGTTCTAATTTTTGCATAGGCCATTCGGTGTGAGATGACCTATCAAACTTTTATTTGTCCTGATTTTTGCCTGAACTATCCTTGACGGCTCAGCTTAGTGGACTTTTCTTTTCTTTGATTTAACTTCTGCCTGGACCGCCCATTCGAGTTTTCAATCCAGCAAGCTTTTTCTTACTCTTCTGAGCCTTTGATTGATCCTTTGCCTTGAGGATATTACTGTCTTGTCCTTCTTTGATAAAGGCTTAATTTGCTAGTGAATTCGACTAGTAACCAAGCTTTCAAAGCATTAGATTATTGGGAGACTGGCCCGATTGAGACAAATGAGTATTACCAAGATTTTGGATGAGATGCGTATGCATGTTGTAGACTCGTATAGGCTTGTATAGATGCCTATACTTCTTTGTACTGGCGACTTGATTGGATGAGATTCATTCTTTACACATTAGGGGAATGCACCTTCGAGGTGTCCAAACTGTAACTTGGTGCAAGCTAGATGATGCTAGTGGAAACACTTGGCACTTCGGATGATGTATGCTATCGAGTAGCCTTACAGTGGGAAAGCTAAACTTGGGGGATCCCAACTATGAAGTATTGCTATTACAAATGATGCTTGAAGAATAAAAGCGGTCTAACTTTTGCATAGACCACTTGATGTGATGCGATCTATCGAACTGATTTTATGTTTTTCTTTTCTCTTAACTTTTGCTTTAACTGTCCTTGGCGGCTCATTTCAGTAGACTTTCTCCAAATTTTGCATAAGCCTTATTTTTTTCCTTTTTTTTCTTTTTTTTCTTTTTTTCTTTTTTTTCTTTTTCTTTCTTTTAGGGCTTATCGGTATTTTGTCTTCTGTTGAATGATATGCGCAGTATAGATAATAACAAAGAGTACAAAATGTAGAGGAGAAACTGAAGTTCACATACTTATGATGATTTCATCTTAAAGACATGCATGCATTCATAAGACCCAGATTCTTAGAAAATCATATCATGTTTATCGAAGAAATTAAATTTGAGTACATAGGCAACGACATTAGTTTCCAATGGTTAACCCTTACTCGCTTTCTTGTCCTTTTACAGATTTTCTAGAAAATAACTGATGTGTTTTCTCTCAATGCCCTAACTTTTACCTAGGCCGCCCTTTTCGGGTTTTCAACTTAGCGGGTTATATTTTGAGTTCCCTAACTTTTACCTTACCAATTTGTGTACTAATCAACGGGTTGCACCCTAATGTTTTCCCGAGGAGTAGAAGACCACTCGCCGGGCTTTATTTCTTTTATTCATTGTACTGCTTTTTGTGATTTAATTCTTTTAACCTAAACATGATAGCGCTTAAGCCTATCTTGATTCCTGGATTCATCAACTCATTTCCATCCATGTCCATAAGCTTGATTCCTCCTTTACCAAGCACTTTTATAATCTTGGACGGTCCTTCCCAACTGGGCCTGAATTTACCCCTAGTATTGATAATGACTTGGTGTAGCTATTTGAGAATTAGATCACCCGCCCTAAGGGGTTGCTTTAGGAATCTGACTCTATTTTTGGTAAGCTTGGGCCATTTAGTGTTGGAATGAATAGGTTCCTCTCTTTTGTGAAAGAAAGAGGTCACGTTATTGTGGGGAAGGTTTGGGTTCATTATGTAGGGTGAGGGATCTTCTTTCTTTTAAACAAATGGAGAAAGCATTTTTGGAGGGACATTTTGATGGGAATATAGGTCCAAGGGAGGTAGCTACATTGGTAAGAAATTCCCATTTGTAGGATGTGATGGTTTAACCTTTTGGAGGTTTTGGAAGAGGATTTAAGCTTGCATTGATTTTTACCTTCAACGATGCTTTTGATGTGTAGTCTATCCTTATCCCTTTTCTTTGATGTGTATCTTCTCCCCTTTATGGAAAAGATGAGCTCTGACCCAAGGATATCATGTTTTCAAAGTAGTTTTTCATCCTTCTCTTTGTGGTAAGTTTTAACCAATGGATACTTTTGCCATTGGGATGTACTGAAATTTAATTTCTATAACAAACATGATGAAATTTTTAAGAATACTGATTTTATAAGTGCTCGATATCTTTAAGAATGAAATGCTCAAACATAATGTGAATGCATCAATTTATCTGGGATATGCTTTGTTTGCATCAAAACACTAACAACATCAAAAGGTTACCTCATCCTTGAAGTCATTCCCCAGATGTGGGGGGGGGGGGTCTTTATTTTTGATCTTGGTAGGATCCATCAGTGAATCGGTAGTCTCCCAATTCTGAGCTTCTACTTGTCTAAGCACTAATCTTCTTCGTGGTTTGGACTGAAGGAGAAGATTGTTGAGCACTTGTAGTCATATGAGAGGGTAAACCTATTAGATGATGGAAGGTTATCCCCTTAGGCGTGGCTATGCGATTAGGACCCTGGCCAGATCCCCCAAACTGAAACATTAACACCATAAATCCTTTGCTAGGCTGAATAGACCGGCTGACGGCTGGCAGAACTATCGTATCCCCTAAATCATACCAACCAACTAAACCCCACTATCTAAACTGGCTGGATGAAGGATCACTGAGAGATAGAGGTGGTGATTCATCCCTTACCTGAACTGAATTTGGTCGAACCAAAACTGAAATGCGGACCAAATGAACTTGAGATTCTTGACCAATACATGCACGTGGTTCGATTTGTGCATGCGACATGTATAATAATGTATGGTGAGGTTAATTACAAGGGAACGTAGCGCAACACATGCGAATAGATCAATTCTATCCTTATTTCTCCCACCAGTTCTGAGGGTATTCTTCCTTAGTCTAATCTCTCACAAAAATCAGGGTACCTAGAAGGTAAAATAATATGGCTTTCAATAAGAATGGTGTAGGGACATATTGGAAATTGATGTAGAAGGTTCCCATCACATCAAGCCTCTTACGGAGGGAGATGGCAATGAGTGCTCCACCCTCTAAGGTGTACCCAATATCACTATTGGTCATAGGTGTCACCATTGCAAGTGTCACGGAAAAAATAGGGCACCCTATCCTAGCACTAGAAGAAGAGTGCATCTAACTAAAGAGTGAAGGAGATGAGAAGATAGAGTGTGATAATTTTGCCAAATGATGAAAAAGAAAACGGGTTGAATCAAGTAACTGATTTTTTATGCTCATCTTAATCTTTTAAGCTTTTAAAACAAACCAGAATTTTGCAAGTTAAAAAATTAATTCCACAGCAGAGTCGCCAATGTGAGGTGTCGATGACCTGTGGGTCTCCCTTGGCGCCTTTGTGAGAGAGGTGGGGCTCACTGGGTGTTTGGTTGGATTTAGGCATGACAAAACATTTTTAGTTAAAGTTTGCACAATGAGCCAATTTTAATGAATAAAAGAATCGAGACCCAAATCTCGATACAATTGATAGAGTCACCACCCAAGTTGTCTACTTGGGAAAGAGTTTTGGTACGGTTCCCTCTAGGCGGGAGATGTTGGATATGATGTATGCCCTTAAGGTAATTAGGGCGATATATCTTAATTATATAATAGTACAAATATTTTGTTTAATCAATAAAGGCATTTGTTCTTTTGTTTATATCAATTTATTTATGTGTATGATATTATAGCTAGTTAAAATATATTCATTGATGTATGTATACAAAAGTCCTTGACATACCATAGCATGAAGTCAGAGAAGTTATAGTTGGACTATATTTGGTGGAACCTACTTCATGTGCAATTATGATTATACCTAAACTATCCCTAGTTATAGTTTCATCAAGAAAGGATATTGGTGAAGCGAAACGACTAGCATGTGGTCAAATTTCTTGGAATGGGTCCAAGCAGTCAATCTCCAAAAGATTGAAGGTGGTGCCTTAATTTTGACACATGAATATATTTGGGAGATATATTGGATACCGCAGTTAGATAAACACTTGTTGTATATATCAGTGTGTTAGTGTTTATCTTGATGCAATAAGCTTTGCGAATATCCTCATACTTGAGATGCTAGTTACCTTGTGTGGTACTATTGCTATACTTTGGGTCATTCCTACACACTCATTAATTTAGGGTGTTACGGGTATAGTAATGATAGCACGTTGGTAAGATGAGTAGTGGAAAAGAATCCATCGCTCCGGATATACTATGGAGTTGTACCTGGCCACTTATTGAAGTGATGATTGCCATCAACCTCTGATCAGAGTATGTGTTTGATTGAATTGGTTTCTAGTTAAACACACTATGGTAAAAGGCAATATACTTCGATAACAAGTTAATAACTGGGATAGCTTGGAGCAACTTTACTATTAGTGGGTTAACAGTTTAACCGAACACTATAAACTAGATGGTACTAATATTAAAGAATAGAAGGAGTTCATCGTATTGGATAACTATTGCATTAACCGGGATTAAGTCATAAGCATAAATGATGTTTCGAGTAATGGCGGATGGTAGACCCTTGCTAGAGGCATACTACAGTCGTTTAAGGTAATCAAGTTCTATTCACGGTCTTGATCCTCGAGCCAATGGTTATATTAGAACAAGGGTTGGTTAAGCCTTAACAGCTCAATACTTCGGGATCCTATAAGGTCACACACATTGGACCTTCATCAGACTAAGTAAAGAACTAATAGATTTAATCTATTACGAAAATATAATATAACTAATAATTCAATTATTATTTAAATGGTTAAAATTGATTGGATCAATTTTGGATAGACCTAGGAATTTATTTTGACCGGTAACTAATTAATTAGGGTCATAAATAAATTGTGGAATTGGTTAAAATGATTAGATCATTTTGGATAGACCAAGGAATTTATTTTTGACCGGTAACTAATTTTTAGGGTTGAAAAATAAATATTTATTTGAAAGGATTAAAGAGGGGAATTTTGCATTGGTGAGTTAAATTGTACCAAGAGTACGAAAGTATTTTGTACAGGCTCCCGTGCGCGGGAATGCACCGAAAGGTGCACGAGCAATGCTGGGCATTGCTCGCGGCAGCCTATGAAAGGGTGCGCCGTGAGCTAGGCTCGTGCAGCCTTCCTTGTAGCTGCCACATGCAGCATGCGTAGCATGGCCGACGGGTCACACGCGAATCCTTTAGATCTGTGTGTGCAACCCCCTTCAGATGGGAGTTATTCTACCATCCCACATTGCTTTTTGAGGAGCAAGTTGTTGTTCCCCAAGCCTATATATAGGCTTTCCCCTCACCTATTCAAAGTGTACCACAGCTCAGAACATAAATCCTAAGCGAGATATTTTTCTCTTGGGTCTTTGAGCAAGTTCTTTTTGGGGAGCTTGAATTTATTCGAGCACCTCGAGTATATATTTTTGGATGAGGCTTCTGAAGTGGTCTAACAACTACTCGAGGCTTCTTAGTTCAAACTCTTGGTGAGGTTTTGGTTAGTAGGGTTTGTGTGGATACTCATAGAGGCTATCCTACGCTTGGAGGCTTGTGCAAGGAGATTCTGCTAAAGCACTCTTCAACTAGTAAGTTCCTTTTCTTTCCCTTTTAATTATTAGGTCTTTTTCTTCGAGCTTTTTTAGACTTAATAATTATGCTTAGGTTATTTTACATGCTTAGTTTATTTTATGCTTAGGTTATAGCTTAGAGTTATAACATGCTTAGGCTATAGCTTAGAGTTATAACATGCTTAGGCTATAGCTTAGAGTTATAACATGCTTAGTATAAAATATATGTGCTAGAATATAATTTGGAATTATGGTATGCCTAGTCCTTTTGCATGCTAACCTCGGTAGAGTTTTATTTAGTTAAGGCTTTTTTTTATTTATATGCAACTATTAGGAGTTCTCAGGGACAGGGACAAAATTTTGAATTTCCACCATGCCTGTTATGCATGGCAATCTGACTGTCAGTTCCCAACAGTGGTTTTAGAGCCTGCCTATTTAGTGCATAATTAAGTTAGAAGCGAACTGAATATTATTTTCTATGTGAAATGATTATTGTTTATTAGTCCAAGAAAAATCCATTGGTCTTCGAGTTTGTACCCGTATTGTTCTGGCTAAGGATTGGACATGGTGTCTACTCACTTCAAGGGCACCTCTCCTACTTGGGAACCTATATCGATGCAGCTTAAATTGACCAATCAGGGATTAAAATGGACTAATTTATTTCTAGTACGTAAGATAGTACTTATATATGTTTCTATAACAAAGTACGAATTAAATTTATTGAATAAAAGCTTAAAGGAAATGCAATAAAAATTTAACAAATAAAAGTGTTAATTATTTTGCATATAATCTAGGTTGATGGTATAATTATAATAAAGAGCTTGAACTTCCTAAGGTTGGACCCTATAAATTAATTCTAAAATACCCTAAATAAATTTAAGTTATTATAATTTTGTCAATCTGATAAAATCCTAGATTGGGTGAGACGTTTCACACTAATAAAATCCCAAGACAAAGATATTAAGGCAAGTTATAGTCTTTCTTACTCAAATTTATAATACGGTCTCTTTGGGCTATCAAAGTGCTACGTAAAGCATTCCTTCTTGTCCACGTTGATTGGTTGTAACATTTGGGATAGGGTAGGCCTTAACGGAATATGGGTAGTCCACCATAAAATTGGGAGCTAGGCCTAGATCTAAGACATATTCAAGGAGATGCCAATATAAGAGTGCACGTCCCTTGGGATTAGGGAACTTGAATGAATTAGCAATTGCATGAGATGCAAATGGAATGGGTTTCCAACTATGACTCACTATTATAACTTGACTCATAAAATTGGGGGTTGTAATAGACTAGTTATAGATGCTACCTACTAAGAAATTTATCTGGGCTAAAATTCCAAAATTCAATAGAATTGGCTATTGTAAATTTTAAAGAAAATAGTAGGAGAAAAGACCTTATATTAAATGCATGTACTTAAACTAATATCTAAACATTTTCTTTTCTTATATTTTAGGTTGAATATGAACTCCATTTTGATAATTCGTCTTAAATACATCCAAGCTTTAACAGTAATTAACTACCATGAATGGATCAAGGATGTAAAGGACATTCTTAAGGATTATGAATTGGCATATGTTCTTGAGAATCCATTCACGTAAATTCCTAGCACTGGTGCACCAGCTATTATTAAGGATACATGGTTCAAATATCTTAAGGATTCGGTTTATGTGTCACACTTGCTGTTGGATACTGTGAATCCTGTGATACATTCATAGTGTGATCACATGAGTCTAGAAGCCATGTTGATCCATCTAAAAGGTTAGCCTCAAAAGACAAGGTATGAAAGGTTCAAATTGACCAATGAACTTTCAAACTCTAAGTAGAAGGAAGGGACATATGTTGTAGCACACATCAACAAGATTAGAGATTTCATGGTGAAATTGGAATCACTAGGATCTACGATGAGTCAATCCTTGGGAGTAGACATCCTATTGGATTCTTTACCCGTCAGCTATGCTAATTTTGTAGAGGAACATTGCTTCAAAGTTCATATCTGTACTTTCCCAAAATTGGTTAATGGACTGAGAAAATTCGATGCTAAAAGTAGAGAAATTTCAAGAAAGTCTACAAATAAATATTCTCCAGAATATGGCCCAGAGAATACTGTCACCAATGGAGTAGTTAAAGGGTTTAAAAGGAAGTAAGTAAAGAGGACGTATAAGTATGTCTTCTAACCAATGTGAGATACCAAAACATTGGAAGAAGGATTCCAAAGCTCTTGCTTCTGAACATTTGAAGAAGGATCCTGCAGAGGCATCTTCTTCAGGTATGTTTTTAAATGAAAAAGTTGCTAATTTTCTTAGTGAATCCACTTAGGTATTAGATACTGGTTGTGGTTCTGATATCTGTACTTCTGTGCAAGGACTAATGAACTATAGAAGACTTGCGAAAGGGGAGATGGACCTATGTATAGGAAATGGAGCCAGAGTTGTTGCATTAGCCTTAGGGAGCTTTAATATAATTTTGCCAAGTGGACTTGTTTTAGTTTTGAATAATTGTTACTACATTCCAAGTGTTACTAACAATATTGTATCTGTTCCGTGTGTTAGCAGCAGAAGTATTTGATATTTTATTTTCTAATAATAATTGTCAGATTTGTATGAATAATGTTATTTATGGTTATGGGATGTTGAAAGGTTGCATTTATGTTCTTGATACTAAAACAAAAATTTTCAATATAAACAATGCGAAGAAAGTTAAATTAGATAATGAGAATTCCTTCTGCTTATAACATTATCATTTAGGCCACACAAACAAAGATCGCTTAACCAAGTTACATAAGTGTGGAGACTTGGGCCCAATAGACTTGGAGTCTTATAGTGATTGCGAACCTTGTTTGAGAGGGAAAATGAAATAGTTATCCTTTCAAGGAAAGGGTGAACAGGCCACGAGTACATTGGAACTTATACATACTGATGTGTGTGGTCCAATGGCCATTCAGGAACTAGGAGGATACTCCTACTTCATAACCTTTCTTGATGATTACTCACGATACAGTTATTTGTACTTGATAAAGCACAAGTCTGAAAGTTTTGAAAAGTTCAAGCTAGCTGGAGCTGAAGTAAAGAAACAACTTGAGAAAAGTATTAAAACACTTCGATTAGATCATAGTGGAGAATACTTAAGTCAGGAGTTTCAGGATTATCTAAAGGAAAATGTAATAGTTCCCCAGTGGACCCATCCTTATGCACCCTAGCACAATGAAGTGTTAGAAAGGAGGAATCGAACTTTATTAGATATGGTTCGGTCCATGATGAGCCATGCAGATCTCAGTAAATCCTTTTAGGGATATGCACTAGAGAGCGCAGTTTATGTTTTAAACAAAGTGCCCTTTAAATCAGTTGATTTTACACCTTATGAAAGATGGTGTAATAAGAAGCCATCTCTAAGTCACTTAAAAGTATGGGGTTGTCCTGCTACGGTAAAGACCATAGTATCAAATAAGCTGAATGCCAAGGCTGACAAATATCTGTTGATTGGATATCCAAAGGAAATAATTGGATATCTATTTTACCAACCTGAAGGTCAAAAGGTATTTGTGTCTCGGAGTGCTCACTTTTTGGAAAAGGAACACTTACTTGCAAAAGTTAGTGAGAGCAATATTGAACTGGGAGTTCAAGAGGAGGAAACAGACAATCAATTGATTAACCCTGTTCTAGATGCACAAGAAAGTGTGATCCAAGAATAACCTGTCGAAACACAATCATTATGAAGATCAGATCATGTTCTTAAGGGTCCCGATAGATGTGGTTTTATCATTACACATGATAAAGAACTATATCTCATGGAGGATTAAGAACCAAGGACATATGATGAGGCAATGAAAAGCTCGGATTCTGATAAATGGCTAAAAGCCATGAAATTAGAAATGGATTCCATGTACAAGAACCAAGTTTGGGATTTGGTTGATGCACAACAATAGGTTAGACCGATTCGGTGCAAGTGGTTCTTCAAGAAGAAGACAAACACGGACGGTAATGCAATTACCTATGAAGCAAGGTTGGTTGCTAAAGATTATAGTCAATGGGAAGGTATTGACTATGATAAAACTTTCTCATCGGCAGCCATGCTTAAAACTAGAAGTATACTCCTCGCCATTGCTGCTCATTACGATTATGAGATCTAGAAGATGGATGTTAAAACAACATTCCTGAATAGGGATTTAGACTGGGATGTGTATATGGCACAACCTGAGGGTTTTAAATCTCAGAATGGCTTGAAGGTATGCAAGCTACAAAGATCCATTTATAGACTTAAGTAGGCATTAAGGAGTTGGAATATAAGGTTTGATCAGACAAGTCGGGAACTGGATTTCTGCCCCAATGCTAATAAGCCTTGTGTTTAGAAGAAGGTTAGTAGGAGTGCAGTCGTTTTTCTAGTATTATATGTTGATGACATTCTGCTATTAGGAAACAACATTTCTCTTCTTCAAAACATTAAAGTGTGGTTGTTAAGAAAGTTCTCCATAAAAGACCTTGGTGAAACAACATTTATACTAGGTATAAAGATCTATAGAGATAGATCTAAGAGGCTGTTAGGTCTTTCTCAAAGTACATATATAGATAAGGTATTGAATAGGTTCAACCTTGAGCATTCTAAAAAAGGCTATCTCCCAAAGATAGCTAAGGAGAGAATTTGAATGAAGGATATACCCTATGCATCCATGATAGGATCCATCATGTATGCTATAATATGTACTACGCCAAATGTCTCTCAGGCTTTGAGCTTTACGAGCAGATATCAGTCAGATCTAAGTGAAAAGCATTGGATGGCCATCAAGGCAATTCTTAAGTACTTGAGAAGGACTAAGGATGAGTTCTTGATTTATGGAGAAGGTGACCTCAAAATTAGAGGTTACATTGACGCAAGTTTTCAATCAGACAAGGATGACTTTAAGTCTCAGTTAGGTTTTGTGTATGTGTTAAATGGAGGTGTGGTATGCTGGAAGAGTTCCAAGCAAGAAACTACTGTTGATTCAACCACATAATCTAAATACATTGATGTACGTGAAGCAGCCAAGGAAGCTTTCTAGTTAAAGGGATTCATTGGTGATTTCGGTATGGTGCCTGAGTCTGTTGATCCGATTACTTTGTATTGTGATAACAATGGTGCTATAGGTCAGGCAAAGGAACAACGGTCTCATTAGAAAAACGAGATGTATCTAGAAAGTATCAAATAATTAGGGAGATTGTTGATGCTAAGACAATAAGACTAGAATCTATTCATATTGATCAGAACCTCGCGGATGGTCTGATGAAGCCATTGACTCAAGTCAAGCATTACCAACATGTTAAAGCATATAGGTTAAGACATATGGCTAATTGGCCTTGGTGCAAGTGGGAGTTTGATGGATATGATGTATGCCCTTAAGGCAATTAGGGTGATATATCTTAATTATGTAATAGTTTGAATATTTTGTTTAATCAATAAAGGCATTTGATCTTTTGTTCATTTTAATGTGTTTGTGTGTATGTATATTATAGCAGGTTAAAATATATTCATTGATGTATGTACACAAAAGTCCTTGACATATCATAGCATGAAGATAGAGAAATTATAGTTGGACTATATTTGGTGGAACACGCTTCACGTGCAATTTTGATTATGTCTAAACTATCCCTAGTCATAGTTTTATCAAGAAATGATATTGATAAAGCATAAAGACTAGTACGTGGCCAACTTTTTTGGAAGGTTCCAAGCAGTCAATCTATCAAAGACTGAAGGTGGTGCCTTAAGTTTGACATATGGATATATCTAGGAATATATTGGAGACCACAGTAAGATAAACACTTGGTGTATATATCAATGTGTTAGTGTTTATCTTCATGCAATAAGCTTTGCGAATATCCTCATACTTACGATGCTAGTTACCTTGTGTGGTACTATTGTTGTACTTTGGGTCATTCCCACACACTCATTAATTTAGGGTGTTACGGGTGATTACCGGTATAGTAATGATAGGACATTCATAAGCTGTGTAGTCTGAAAGAATCCATCGCTCCGGATATATTAAGGAGTTGTACCTAGCCACTTATTGAACTGATGATTACCATAAACCTCTTATCAGAGTACGTGTTTGATAGAAATGGTTTCTAGTCAAACACACTATGGTATAAGGCAATATACTTCAGTAACAAGTTAATAATTGGGATAGCTTGGAGCAACCTTGCTATTAGTGGGTTAACACTTTAACCGATTATTAAAGAATGGAAGGAGTTCATCGCATTCGATAACTATTGCATTAACTGGGATTAAGTCATAAGCATAAATGATGTTCCGAGTAATGGTGGATGGTAGACCCTTGCTAGAGGCATACTACAGTCGTTTAAGGTAATCAAGTACTATGCATGGTCTAGATCCTCGAGCTAATGGTTATATCAAAACAAGGGTTGGTTAAGCCTTAACAACTCAATACTTCAGGATCCTATAAGGTTGCACACATTGGACCTTAATCGGACTAAGTAAAGAACTAATAGATTTAATCTATTACGAAAATATAATATAAATAATTATTGGATGATTATTACTTAATTGGTTAAAATTGATTGGAGCAATTTTGGATAGACCAAAGAATTTATTTTGACCGGTAACTAATTAATTAGGGTCATAAATAAATTGTAGAATTGGTTAAAATGATTTGATCATTTTGGATGGACCAAAGAATTCATTTTTGACCGGTAACTAATTATTAGGGTCGAAAAATAAATATTTATTTGAAAGGATTAAAGAGGGGAATTTTGCATTGGTGAGTTAAATTGTACTGAGAGTAGAAAAGTATTTTGTACAGGCTTAGGTGTGCGGGAATGCACTGAAAGGTGCGCGAGCAATGCTGGGCATTGCTCGCGGCAGCCTATGAAAATGGGCTACACATGTGCAGCCCATGAAATAGTGTATTGTGACTTGGGCTCGCGGCATAGCCGTAAGGCCCAGGTCGCGTGCAAGGTAGGCTCACAAGAGCCTGCATTGCAGCTGCCACATGCAGCGTGCGACGGGTAACATGCAGATCCTTTGGATCTACATGTGCAACCCATGTGGGATGCGAGTTATTCTCCCATCCTACATTGCTTTTATGGGGAGCAAGTTTTTGCTCACCAAGCCTATATATAGGCTTTCCCCTCACCTATTCAAAGTACACCACAGCTCAAAACATAAATCCTAAGCAGGATATTTTTCTTTCGGGTCTTTGAGCAAGTTCTTTTTCTGGAGCTTAAATTTGTTCGAGCACCTCGAGTATATAATTTCAGGTGAGGCTTTTGGAGTGGTCTAGTAACTACTCGAGGCTTCTTTGTTCTACCTCTCGGTGAGGTTTGGGTTCGTGGGGTTCGTGTGGAAACTCATTTAGGCTATCCTATGCTTGGAGGCTTGTGCAAGGAGGTTCTGCTAAAGAATGCTTCAACTAATAAGTTCCTTATCTTTCTCTGTTAATTATTAGGTCTTTTTCTTTAAGCATTTTTAGATTTAATAATTACGCTTAGGTTGTTTTGCATGCTAAGTTTATTTTATGCTTAGGTTATAGCTTAGAGTTATAACATGCTTAGGTTATAGCTTAGAGTTATAACCTGCTTAGGTTATAGCTTAGAGTTATAACATGCTTAGGTTATAGCTTAGAGTAATAACATGCTTAGTATTAAATATATGTGCTAGCATATAATTAGGAATTATGGTACGCCTAGTCCTTTTATATGCTAACCTAGGTAGAGAATTATTTAGTTAAGGCTTTATTTAATTTCTATACAACTATTAAGAGTTCCTGGGGCCAGGGACAAAATTTTGAATTTCCGCCATGCATGTGATGCATGTTTAATCTCACTATCAGTTCCCAACAGGAGACTCATTCCTATTGGATCAGAGATTTAAGTATTGGATGAGTCCCTTATTTCTTGTTTAGTTGCTTTAACACTACATTCACCGCATAAAACTGTGTTATTTTCATCATTTGGGGAATAATCATAGAAAACCTATTATTCTACTCTCTTTCACACTCGTTACATGCGGTTACATATTACAAAAAAGCGCAAGCAATAAATGGGGGATAATAATTACAATCGGGGGAAAAATAGGGCGATTACAAGAGAACCTATACATTTGTCCTAAGTTATAAAGCAAAATAAAAATAAATTCCCCTGCATCCACAGATATTAGTACAGCTACAACACTTCATAAACAAACATTTTATTGAAAAGAACTTGATTTATACATGTGAGCTGATTTACCGGATTATTGGTGAAAATGACCGCATGGCAAATTGTGATTTCAGGTTCATTCTATAAAGAAAGCGGGAAAATAAAGAAAATTTGGATTCTGCCTCTAGGGCCTATACCCGCATGGTCAATGGGGTACCCATATGGGAATAGGGGGGACCCATACGGGTATTGGTGACCCGTATGGGCCTGGGAAGGCCAAGACAGAATTAGCTGCCAGACAAAAATAGAAAAATGACAAAAGAGGAAGAAATGGGATTTCCCTTTATATGAGTATGGCATACCAGGATAACCACGAAAATGGCATATTAGGTACCAACAGGGCTTATATTAATCAGGACTGGACCCAAAAGAATAGTAAGGCAAATATAACAAATAATAGTACCAATAGTAGAAATAACAATATAACCGAGCGGGATTTCCCTCCTTACAAGTTTGGCACATCGGTATAATATCCCTAGTGAAGTATGGTGCCAACAATACTTATAAGGGCTAGGAGCAGACGTAAAGTAATAGTAGAAATAGAAATGACAGAAGTAGAGAATAATAATGAAATAAAAGAGGTGTGAGTTTCTTTGAAACTCAAGAGCGTTACCTTTACGGCATGAATCCACTTTGAGGCGACCCCTTTACTGTTGAGAAAGCTTGGACAAGGTGCATAGAATGAAGTCAAGAATGAATAAAATGAGTAACCTCAAGGAATGGGTTTTCTCCCTATTTTATACTTCTTATACCCCCCGTATACCTTTTCTATACCTTTAGAACTATAATTTCTCTATAGTTTTTATGGTAAAGAGTTGTGTGTGTTTTGAAATGAAGTGGAAAGGCCCTAATTATAGGGAAAATGGGGTCTAAACGCATTAACCAACATTCATAACCTACCATTTCTGAAATAGGTAAGGCTTACCTTCCAAGCGAGCCCAAATAGGCAATAACTTGACCCGTACATATATGGCCCCATACGTACGGGTACTGAGGACCCGTATGCATCCCCTCCAAACGTATGGAAGTTCATCCCCATACGGGTGCTACAAGTGCATCTGTACCACCACGTAACACCCGTACAGGCCCCTAAGGGCAGACTAAGTCTCCTGTAACAATACCTATAAAAGAATGCAGTATATATTTCTCATCATTGTTTCATAGGGTGGATTGCTGAAATCCAGTGGTCTTAGCATTGTCGTTTAGGCCACGTAAACAAAGATCGCTTGACGAAGATGCATAAACGTGTTGACTTAGGCCCAATAGACTTAGAGTCTTATGTTGAATGCAAACCTTGTTTAAAAGGAAAAATGACAAAGTTACCCTTTAAAGGAAAGGGTGAACGAGCGAGGAGTACATTGGAACTTATACATATCAATGTGTGTGTGGTCCAATGAGTGTTTAGGCACTGGGAGGATACTTCTACTTCATAACCTCTATTGATGATTATTCATGATATGGTTATTTGTACTTAACGAAGCACAAATCTAAAAGTTTTTAAAAATTCAAAATATTAAGAACTGAAGTAGAGAAACAACTTAAGAAAAGAATTTAAGCACTTTGATCAGATCGAGGTGGAGAATACCTTAGTTAGGAGTTTCAGGATTATCTAAAGGAAAATGGGATAGTTCCTTAGTGGACCCCACCTTATACACCCTAACACAATAGAGTGTCTAAATGGAGGACTCAAACTTTAATAGATATGGTTTAGTCTATGATAAGCCAGACAAATCTCAGTAAATCCTTTTGGGGATATGCACTAGAGAGTACGATTTATGTATGAAACAGAGTGCACTATAAATATGATGATTTTACACCGTACAAAAGATGGTGTAATAAAAGGCCATCTCTAAGTCATCTTGGAGTATGTGGCTGTCCTGCCATAGTAAAAAGGATAGCATCAGATATGGTAAGCGCCAAATCAGATAAGTGTCTGTTCATTGGATATCCAAAGCAAACTATTGAATATTTATTTTACCAACTTGAAGCACATAAGGTATTTGTGTCTCGGAGTGCTCACTTTTTGGAAAAGGAACACTTAATTGCAAAAGTCAGTGGGAGCAATATTAAACTAGAGGTTCAAGAGGAAGAAGTAGATAATCAACCGATTGACCCCATTCTAGATACACCAGAAAGTGTGATCCAAGAACAACCTGTCGAAGCACAAATATTACGAAGATCAGGTAGTATTCATAAAGGTCCCGATAGATATGGTTTTTTCATCACTGGTGATAAGGAACTATATCGCATAGACGATGATGAACGAAGAACCTATGATGTAGTAATGAAAAGCTCAGATTTTGTTAAATGGCTGAAAGCCATGAAATCAGAAATGGATTTCATGTATGAGAATCAAGTTTGGAATTCGGTTGATGTACCACAAGAGGTTAGACCAATTGGGTGCAAGTGGGTCTTCATGAAAAAGACTAACATGGACGGTACTGTGATTACCTATAAGGCAAGGTTAGTTGTAAAAGGTTATAGTCAACGTGAAGGCATTGACTATGATGAAACTTTCTCACTAGTGGCCATGCTTAAATACATAAGAATACTCCTCATCATTACTGCTCGTTATGATTTTGAGATCTCGCAGATGGTTGCTAAAACATAATTCCTAAATGAGGATTTAGACCGAGATGTATATATGACAAAACCTGAGGGTTTTACATCTCAGAATGGCTCGAAGGTATGCAAGCTGCAAAGGTCCATTTATAGTCTTAAGCAGGAATTTAGGAGTTGGAATAGAAGGTTTGATCAAACAATCCGTGAACTTGATTTCTATCCAAACATTAATGAGCCTTGTGTTTACAAGAAGGTTAGTAGGAGTGCAGTCGTTTTCTTAGTAATATATGTCAATGACATTCCACTTATAGGAAATGATATTTCTCTTCTTCAACGTGTTAAGGTATGGCTGTCAAGAAAGTTCTCCACGAAAGACCTTGGTGAAGCAACATTTATACTAGGTATAAAGATCTATATGGATAGATCCAAGGGGCTATTAGGTCATTCTCAAAGTACATATATAGACAAGGTATTGAATAGGTTCAACCTTGAGCATTCGAAGAAAGGTTATCTCCCAATGACAATTGGGGTTAATCTATCTAAGGCTGAGTGTCCGAAGACAGCTAAAGAAAGAATTCGCATGAAGGATATTCCCTATGCATTCGCAATAGGATCCATCATGTATGGTATGATATGTACTTGGCCGAATGTCTCAGAATCTTTGAACTTTACGAGCACATATCAATAAGATCCAGGTGAAAAGCACTAGATGGTCGTCAAGGCAATTCTTAAGCACTTGAGAAGGGCTAAAGATGAGTTCTTGATATGTGGAGATAGTGACCTCACAATTAGAGGTCATACTGATGCGAGTTTTCAATCTGACAAGGATGACTTTAAGTCTCAATTGGGTTTTGTGTATGTGTCAAATAGAGGGGCAGTGTGCTGGAAGAGTTCTAAGCAAGAAACTGATGTTGATTTAACCACGAAATCTGAATACATTACTGTACGCGAAGCAGCAAAAGTAGCTGTCTAGTTAAAGGGATTTATTGGTTATCTCCGTGTGGTGCCTGAGACTATTGATCCAATTACTTTATATTGTGCTAACAATGGTGCTATAGCATAGGCAAAGGAACCACGGTCTCACTAGAAAAAAAGACATGTATCCAGAGTGTATCATATAATCAGGCAGATTGTTGATGCTAAGATAATAAGACTAGAATATGTGCCCAGCAAAAGAAGCCATTGACTCAAGTCAAACAGTACCATCATGTTAAAGCATATGGATTAAGTCATATGGCTAATTGGCCTTAGTGCAAGTGAGAACCTGTTAGATATGATGTATGCCCTTAATGCAATTAGGGCGATATATCTTAATTATGTAATGGTATGAATAATTTGTTTATTTAATAAAGGTGTTTTATCTTTTATTTATATCGATATGCTTGTAAATATATTATGGCTTGTTAAAATATATTCATTGATGTATGTATACAAAAGTCCTTGACGTATCATAGCATGAAGTCAGAGAAATTGTAGTTAGACTATGTTTAATGAGACTTGCTTCATGTGCAATTATGATTATGTCTAAACTATCCCTAATCATAGTTTCATCAAGAAAGGATATTGTTGAAGCAGAAAGACTAGCATATGGTCAACTTTCTTGGGAAGGGTCCAAGTGGTCACTCTCCTAAGGACTGAAGGAGGTGCCTTGAGTTTGACACATGGATATATCTAGGAGATATATTGGAGACTGCAGTAAGGTAAACACTTAGTGTAAATATATCAATGTGTTAGTATTTATCTTCATGCAATAAGCTTTGCGAATATCCTCATACATCAGATGCTAGTTATCTTATGTGGTACTATCACTATACTCTGGGCCATTCCCATACACTCATTAATTTAGGCTGTTACGGGTGGTTATGGGTATAGTGATGATTCCCATAAACCTCTGATCAGTGTATGTATATGATAGAAATAGTTTATAGTCAAATACACCATGGTAAAAAAGCGATATACTTTGGTAAGAACTTAATAACTGGGCTAGCTTGGAGCAACCTTGCTATTAGTGGGTTAACACTTTAATCAAACCCTATAAACTAGATGGTACTATTATTAAAGAATGGAATGAGTTCATCGCACTTGACAACTATTGCATTAGCCAAGATTAAGTCATAAGCACAAATGACATTAAGAGTAATGAGGGATGATAGACCCTTGCTAGAGGCGTACTACAGTCATTTAAGGTAATCAAGTTCTATTCATAGTCTAGAACCTCGAGCCAATGGTTCAATTAGAATAAGGGTCGGTTAAGCCTTAGCAGCTCAATACTTCAAGATCCTATAAGGTCACACACGTTGGACCTTTATTGGACTAAGTAAGGAACTAATAAATTTATTCTATTATAAAAAAATATAACGTAATAATAATTTGATTATTATTTAAATGGCTAAAAATGATTAGATCATTTTGGATAAGCCAAGAAATTTATTTTTGACCGGTAACTAATTTATTAGGGTCATAAAATAAAATTTATAATTGAAAGAGGGATTAAAAGGGATTTTTCCAAATAAAGGTAAAAGGGTTGGACCCTTCAGAAATGGGGCCCGCATTTCGGGACCCTATATAAAATGGCTAAAGGGCTGTGGGCTCGGCAAATTGTGAGAGCCCACATATTAGGTCATACCTGCGCTGTTGGCCTAACGGGAAAGCTTGCAAGCCCACTTGTAGTGCAAGGTGGGCCAAATATGGCCTGCCTTACGTGGGTGTTGTGCAATGTATTGGTCACGCTGCGGGAGGGCATAGCCTGCTGATCCAATTGGATTTGCGGGTGAGATCCATTTGTAGGATGTGCATTTTGCACATCCCGCATTGGAAAATAGGGAGCATTTTTGTACCTCTAAGTCTATAAATAGGCATCTCCTTCTCCCTTTTTTAATGCACCAAGTTCAAGCATAAATCCTAAGTAGAGATTGATGAAGAAAAATCTCCTGGGTTGCTTGAGCAAGTTTATTTTGAGGTGCCATGAATATTTTTGAGGAACCTCTAGTTAATATTTTCGGGTGGGGCTTTTGGAGTGGTCTAGCAACTACTCAAGGTTCCTTAGTTCTTCCTCTTGGGGAGGTTTTCGTTGGTGGGGTTTGAGTGGATACTCATAGAGGCTATCCTAAGCTAGGAGGCTTGGGTAAAGAGGTTATGCTAAAGCATGCTTCAACTAGTAAGTTTTCTTTCTTTCTCTTTTAATTATTAGGTTTTTTCTTTAAGCGTTTTTAGACTTAATAATTATGCTTAGATTGTTTTGCATGCTTCGTTTATTTTATGCTTAGGTTATAACTTAGAGTTATAACATGCTTAGGTTATAGCTTAGAGTTATAACATGCTTAGGTTATAGCCTAGAAATATAACATGCTTAGTATAAAATATTTATGCTAGCATATAATTTAGAATTATGGTATGGCTGGCCTATGCATGCTAACCTATGTAGAGAATTGTTTAGTTGAGGCTTTATTTAATTCATATGCAACTAATAGGAGTTCCTGGGAATAGGGAAATTTTTTTGAATTTCCATAATGCTTGTTATGCATGTTCAATGTGGCCGTCAGTTCCCAACAGTGGAACCCATCAAGATAGGAGGAAGGAAGATTCCTGGGTTTAAGATCTTCAATGACTTGTATGACTTCAAGAATGGTTGTATGGTCGAGTCCTCGGTTTCTTTGGAAGTATGCGGGAATGTGGAAGATGAGGAAACTGGTAAGGCAATTAATTCCACCACCAAAGCCCTAGCTATGCTTATGAGACATAATTGGAAGGGGGATGAGGAAGGCAATCCTATGAGCAAAGCTATAAGGAATTTAGCAAGAGTTGTGGCCAAAGAGGCTTGTAAGAACCTGCAAGCCGGTACTACCAGTTTAGCTACAAGTGTTGCCAAGGTTGATGGACAAAACCCTCCACCAGTGGAGGAAGATTCAAATGATGTAATTTTTAATGTTGCAAAATTTTTTTATGAAAATAATGCCACTTAAAAGGCATATCATGAATAAATTGATGCATTCTCATTAACAGTTTTGAGTATTTCATTTTAAAAACATCATGCCCTCAAAACAACAACATTCTTAAAAATATCACCATATTTGTTCATGAAGTTAGCTTTGAGTATATCACAATGGCATAAGAAATCCAATTATTAAAACTTACCATCCGAAAAAAAGAGATGAAAATGCTTAGCAAACATGATAGCCTTAGGTCTTGGCCTTTCTTCATAAAGAGGGGGAGAAGGATACACATCATTAACAAAACCAAGAGTTCCAAAGAATGAAGGCATACTCCACAAAGAAAAGGATCCTAGAGCACATTCACCAATCTAAAATTAAGATCCTAATCTAATGCTCTTTCAAAACCTTCAAAAATAATATTCAACTTCCAGTAAATGGGAATTTCTTATCAACGTACGTACCTCCAATCCTCTTTGGACCTATATTTCTAACAAAATATCCTTCCAATAATGCTTTCTCCATTTGTTCTAAGGGAAAGACTTTTGTCCCGTAAAATGATTCCAAACCACCGTAATAACATGATCTCCTTCTTTCACAAAAGGGGAGGAACCTATTTCTTTCAGAGAATCTCAAGGCACTTAACCACCTATAGATGTACCAGCAATGCTTGGCCCGAGTTTACAACAATAGAGTCAGATAACCAAAGCAACCTCTTAAGATGGGTGATCTGGTTCTCAAACAACTATGCCAAGTCAACACTGATGTTAGGGACAAGTTTAGAACTATTTAGGAAAGACCATTTGTGGCTAAGAAAGTCCTTGGCAAGGGAGGAATCAAGCACGTGGACATTTATGGAATGAATTTGTGAATGTAGTGAATCAAGACAAGTTAAATGTTATCATGTCTAGGTTAAAAGAAATAAATCATTGAAAAGCAGCACAATGAATAAAATAAATAAAATAAATCACTCGATGATTGGTCCTCTCCTGCTTGGGCAAAAATTAGGGTGCAACCTGTTGATCGGTATTACACAAATCGGTCAGGCAAAAGTTAGGGTACTCTAATGCAAATAAAGCTCCCTAAGTTGAAAACCCAAAAAGGGTGGATTAGGCAAAAGTTAGGGCATTGAGAGTAAAATGTCAGTTGCTTTCTGGAAAATTTGTAAAAAGACCAGTAGGCAGTACGAGTTAACCATTGGAAACCGTTACCATTGCCTATGTACTCAAATTAATCTCATCAATGAACTTGTTATGATTTGCTAAGATTCCTGGTCTTACGAATGCATGCATGTCTTTAGGTGAAATAAGGATTTGGATTCTCTAAAGTTTAGTTCTCGTAAAGTTGTACATTTTGATCGATCTTAGCCATTCACTCAGTTTTAATGGTTCAGATTCAGTTTTAGTGTTTTGTAGGGTCCATAGTGAAATCAAATCTGAACCATTGAAACTCAATGTATGGCTGAGATCGATTGAAATGTAAAACTTTACCAAATATGAACTTTAGAGAATTCAATTCCGTGAAACAATCACAAGTATTTGAACATCAATTTTTTTCTCTACATTTTGTGCTCTTTTTTATTATCTTTACTGCACGTATATCATCCAACAAAAGATGAAAATACCATAAGACACAAAAGAAATAAGGTTTATGCAAAAGTCGAAATCAGTCTACCAGATTGAAATCGGAAGGGCGGTTCAGGAAAAAACAAAGACAAAAAGAAAAGATAAAGTCTGCTGGATTGAAAATCTGAAAGGGCGGTCTAGGAAAAAGTTAAGAAAGGGTTGAGCCACCAAGTACAATTCAGGCAAAAGTTAGGAAAAAAAAGTAATGACGGAAAAGAAAATGTTCGATAGGTCATCTCGCACTGAATGACTTACGCAAAAATTAGAACTAAAAATCAAAAGCTGAGATCCCTTGAACTCAGTTCCCTTAAACTTGTTACTTTAAGACACCATTTGCGCTGTGTTTCATAGCCGAGATCCGTTGAACTCAGTTCTTCCATTGTGAGGTCACATGGTAGCATGTGTCCTTAGAAGTGCTAGTTCTAACCAACCAACCAGCCATGGTAATACTTGTTAGTCTAAATTGGGTCAGTTAATTGTGATCAGGAACTTTGAGTGTTCAATGGTTAACACTATAATGGTCCTTGTTGATTAGTTAGTCAGGTTGTATCCGCTTTTACCATCCCCAACTGCCACTAGGGTTTAGTGAAGTTAGTTCTTCAGTAAGTTATACTAAGGGGTAGCATGGGTCAATAAGCAATAATGTTCAATTATTTCAATGCAATCACACATAAAGTAAAGCAGTCTATAAATAGCATCCTAGTTCACAAAAAAAAAGCCGCACAGGGCTAAAAATGTCAAATATCTAGAAGGAGAAAGCAAAAGAAATCCTAGTCTAAGCTGCTGGAGGATCATGTCCCTGAGGCCCACTCGCGGTCTCATCCTAGGTATTTGCTAGCAGGTCAGCGACGTCAAATATCAAATGATCCCCAGCTCTGTTAGTAATTATAGCCAGTAAGCTAGGAGCTGCAATCTCTACCCCCCTACCACACCCTATGTAGCGACCTCGGTCACCTCGACCCACTGCTCCCCCTCCTGCTCAGGTCCACTCCCGTGAGCCATCATCGGTGCCACCCAATATGCAGATCTGTCATTCGGGCCACCTATCTTTGCAATGCCTCAGCCTTGGCTCTCGCCCATGCAGTCTCTACCCTGGCTCTCGCCAGCTCCTCCTCCAGCGCCCTAACTAGATCAGACTCAATAGTAGCCTCTCACAGCTACTCCTCTAGGAGCCTAGTCTGCTCCTCAGAAGCATCCAAGTCCTGGGTAGCCTTGTTGCGTTCCATAGCCACTGCAAAAGAAAATCATAAGATTAGTACACCTCTGTAAATGTCATGACATGCATCATGCAGAGTTTGTTAAATTTTGCAATAAATAGAAACTCAACAAGGCTAACACATCCTGAGCTAGCAGAAGGTCTCAGACAGAGAAGAGACCCCTAGAAATCCTCTCTACCTCAGCCACGGTCACCTAAAAAAGAAAATCACATCAGAGTAGAACATCCCAAGCAATTACCATGACGTTGGTCCTGTGCGTAGATGTATAGGGTCAGAGGGGGGGTGAATGACCCTTTTTGCGGATTTTATAGACTTCAAAAAGTCTAGTGTAGCATGTTTGATATGTTCTGGATGTAGTAGATCTGGATGATGCAAATATAAAATGATGTGCAATAAAGTAAAGAGTTAAGGAAAATCAAACACAATAATTTTATCCTAGTTCGGCCCCGCCTATTCCAGTCCCTAGAGTTTCCTTCCTTTGAGCTTTGTCTACTAGTGTAATTCATTTCCAACTGGTAGGAATCAAGCCTTAGAATTGTCTCAGGAGATTTTATTCTCCTTCGGATGTAGGATATACTACTAGAAGCACCAACTCCTAGCTAAGTCCTTTTAAGCTTGTCTTTGGATGGTAACCCCTCTTCCGGATGTAGGACATACCACTAGAAGCACCAACTACTAACTTAGTCCTTACTCTTTAGTAGGATATACCACTTAGATTCTACCTAAATATAAGTTGAGTCCCACAGGGATATACCACTTAAAGCACAAACTCTAAGCTGAGTCCCTATCTCAATACTCACCCAAGTATGAGATATTACCACTGATTTTCTCAAGGGTTTGATTTTTGAATTATTCAAGTTTATAACACACTTGAGAATTCTTACAAACACAAATTTGGAATTTTTCTAGTTCTTGGAGGGACTTTGTTCATTGATTGAATTAGCTTGAATTCTGTTTATAATAGCTTCTTGTGAAATCAACAAGCACCTTTTCAATTTGTGAATATCTCCTTTTATATGCTTCGATCATAAATGTACTCATTGTATACCATGAGGTAGATCTTGAATCTTCACTATTGATCCGGTATGATGTGGCACATCTAAAGCCATTGATCAATCCGTTAGAGACATATTTTGACCCATTTGAATCTTTGGGATTGATGCAAAAAGGTATCAGTAGTCATTTGTTTGGCTTTTTGTCCACTGCCAAACTTTATGCGTGATTTGTTAGTTGAGTGAGCTCCATGCACTGTTTAATTGGTCTAGGTTTAAAAGATGGTTGCCTTTATCTCTTTCCAAGTCAGATATTTGTCCTCTGGTGAAATGCGTGGAAGCACTCACTTTTCCATTCTTCAAGGCAAAAGGAACATTGACTTCAGACGAAATTGGAGGGAATTATGAATTTTAATTAATTTCTATTTGTCTTGATAATTGAGTCTTCCGGATGTCTTCCGACTCAACTTATCCACATGCTCTTCAATTAGTCTTTCTCCGGATGCTATCTTTGAGGGGTTAGGAGTTTGTTTCCCTTCCAAACTCTAATCAGATGCTTTTAATATGGACTTAGGTGTTTGATGTCTTCACTATGTGTTCGGACGTCTTGACTTGGAATTCAGTATTTTTGTTTTCTTTAAACCTAATCCGAATATGTCTTTGAATTAGGTCTTCCAGATCATTATTTACCAACACATGAGAATGAGTCTAAAGGCTAGAAATTCCTTGATAGGGTGGACTGACTCCTCAAGCTCCGTGATAGCTCTCTTCCCTGAATGATCAATGAGTCAGAAGGAAGTTTCTAGATCCACTAGGAGAACCCCCTTCCTCATACCCCCTGAGGGCAAGACTGCTTTGTCGGTGGCTCTGGGTGAGCAGGGGTAGTAGCAATAGGCCTCTTCCATATAGAGGAGGGAGACTACAATGATATACAGGTATGCCCAGGTTTATAGTCAATTTCAAGAAGTAACCAAGGAATTCATAGACACATAGCTAAGAAACTACCTCAGAGGAAGGGGTAGTAGACCTAGTTGGGTCATCGCTGCTCTGCACCACAAAGGGACCCCCACGATCGCCCCTAGGTCCAACCTTGCCATCATCATCAACATCACTGTCGCCATCACCCTAGTGGAACTTGAGGGTATAGTCATCATAGTGGATCTTCTCGTAGGGAAGAAGGAGCAAAGAATCGATGAACTCGGCATAGGAACCCTCCATCGACATCACTTGGGCCCCTCGGCCAATAGATATAGTCCCTGGTCTATCCTAGGCATCAAGTGTATCCAGTGGACCCCTGTTGGAACCGGGGGAGGGATCAACCTCTCCATCATCGCGCTCGTCCGCCAATTGCCGATCCGCTCACCAAAGTACCACTCGAAGGAGAGTGGTGACTCTAGAACAAAACAGTGGTCATCCACACCCGCCTGCATCCGCTCTATATCATCATGGATGACCATCACCTCCTATAAGTCTAGAATGACTTGTATAGAGTAAATGCACTATAAGTATTCTAACTTGTAAATACAGTTTCAACTAATGGTTTGGTGAAATGTAAAGTGTAGATTTGTTGAAAGAGGAGTTTACCCTATCAGAGTGCAGCTTCCACAGGAATTCCCTAGACTCCATTGTGGTCCCGACCTTTTTTTGCTAGGATTCCATCCACCTAGAGATAATGTAAGGTGTCTTAGGCTGCCCAGGCAAGTCGGGGCTAGGGATGAACCGATGCTCAAAAGCCCAAATCTGCAAGACGTATCAAAGTCAGTTGCAAAGCAATTCAAATAAAGGGTTAAAAAAAGGATAAGGTTCAAGAATTACCAAAACGATCATCTGGCAGACCTTAAGCTCAAACTGCTAACCACAAATGCCATCATCGAGCCTATTGTACAGCTGCACCAGGATGGTTCGACACCAATTCTTACCTACCACAGCGGCAAGGTCCTTGATAACCAACAGAAGCCCGTAGTGGAGGCAGTCAAAGTAGATAGGGAAGAAAATGGTGGGGAGGAAGGTCAATAATAAGGATCGAGTGTACTGATCGCTCCTCCCCTCAGCAACAAGGCTTGGTTGCCCGATCTAGTAGTCATATAGCTCTCTGTACTTGAGCTTATCCATCCTTTCGAGATAGAGGCCAAGCAATCTCTCCATATAGGCATTCACCTTGGCCAGAGAATGCCAATGGTTGGTAAAAAAGTCAAAGTGGATGATGTCCCCACCCGAGCTCAATCCATTCAGTGCACACACATCTAAGGGAGTCACAATAACCTCCCCAATTGGTAGATGAAAAGTATGGGTCATCTCCAACCATATCTCTACTAGAGTCGAGATAGCACCCGGGGCTAGCATCTTCAAAGACTGGGGGATGGTCCCGATGATGTTAGTGAACCTGAATGAGTCAATGTAGGCTATTAGCTTAGTGTCCCCCATAATACGAATCACCTCATACCACGCCTGTAGAAGCTTAGGCTTCTTAAAGCCTTTTACTAGAACTGCAAAGACAGAAACACATTTTATTAGGGTTAGAATATAGGGGATAAGTTAGAAATTAGAAAAATGTTATAGAAGACAAGCTTTAGGACATTCTATCCAAGGAGAAGGGACCCAAACGGGTCTACCCGCACCCGTATGGTACCCAAACCCTAACCCGTACCAAAATTGGGACCCATACGGGTACCCCCTCACTCGTCCGGGTCCCTTGCCAGTAGTGGCCTCGCCCAAGTTTCTAGAATAATCCAAAAATCATCCATTCTCAACCAAACATCATTCAAACCTATCATCCTAGGCTATAGTCACATGCATCAGTCTCTAATCCAAGTTCTAAAAAGCCCTAAATCATGCCAAAATCAAAAAAATTTAAAAATTACAAAAAGAGGAAAATTAGGGAATCGAGTGATTTACCTGTAGTTTTGAGGCATGAGTCAAGGGAGAAGGAATCAAAGGCACATAAGTAGAGGGTGTGAGCCCAAGGAATGGGTCTTCCTCTCAAAAAGCATATCCCATAGAGATCGGACATTCCTGGAACTCCAAATCACCTACCAAGGGAAAATCTTCACATTTCAAGGAGAAATGACCAGCTTTCAGGACTTTTTATACATCATTGGCTAGGTTTTTTGGAAGGAATCACTGGAAATTAGAATGTGGAGGAGTTTTGTGTGAAGTAGGAAGTGGGAAGGGTCTGCATCCTTTTAAACTCCCCTCGTCGTGACCCTTACGGATCCTCCTCCTTTCGTACGGGTCATGCTTTCGCAAGTAGGCACGCATATGAGTCCCATCCCACATGTATGGGTCCTCTTCTTGCACCTAGGGCAGTTATATTTTTTTTCAAACTAGACCAAAACTCCTCAGTAGTAAGAGCACATCAAGTCCAAACTAAGGGCCAACCCCGATTCTCTCAAACCCTTATTTCCATTTGATGAGGGGCAAAACCCCTAGCTCACCTTGATCCTTGATTAAAGGGGAAAATTTTATTTTGTACAAAATCAATCAAGAATCAAGGTAAGCTATTCCAAAACATTTACTAACGTGGACAATTTTCATACGCTGGTTCATCCAGCCATAGGAGATTTCTCCAACCAAACAAGTTGTCCAAAGCAAGAATTTCCCCGATAGTGAAATCATCTAAGGACCTTTCCCCAATAGCGGAAGCAGTTAAGGGGCTTCCCTCCATTATCAAGTACAGGCATCCCCCCATCATAAAGTACCCTAGGGGAATTCCCTGGCAGAGGAGCCAGTCATGGGGCATCCCCCAATCATCAAGCACCATAGGGGCACCCATCCTAGGGGCATCACTAAGGGGCATTCCAGCCCAAAGTAGTTAAGCTAAACCCAACATTTCTAAACTCGATTTTTAGTCCATTCAGGTGGCCAACCCCATCCATACATCTTCATTCTTTATTGAAGGGGAAAATTTTTTTTGTTACCACAAAGTCAATCAAGAATTAAGATGTGTCATCTCAAGAAGTAACTAACTCAACATTTTTATTGTCTTTTGATAGGTTATTCAAAATCCCTGGTAGGAAAGTCATCCGCCTTAGGAAAGGGATACGTTGCCAAAGGAAAGCAGTCCGCCTCAAGAAAGGGACCTTAATAAATTCAATCCGCTTTAAGAAAAGGATAAGAGGAAAGCCATCTACTTTAGTTAAGGGATACATCTTCATCAACAAGGAGAAGTCATCTGCCCCAGGAAAGGGATACACCATTAGCAGTCAAAGGAAAGTAATCCGTTATAAGAAAGGGATACATGCAGCAAAGGAGAAGTCATCCACCTTAAGAAAGGGATACACCAGCATTAATTAAAGGAAAGTCATCTGTCGTAAGAAAGGGATACGTACAATAAAGGAGAAGTCATCCGCCTTAGGAAAGGGATTCACTAGCATCAGTCAAAAGAAAGTTATCTGCCATAAGAAAGGGATATGTACAACAAAGGAGAGTCGCCCGCCTAAGGAAAGGAGTTTTCCTCAAGAAAGGAACCCACCCTTATATTCACCTTAGGTATGATTCCTAAACCCCTGCTAATATCGTGAGATCATATAGATCTATATCTGCAGTGATCCCATTAGGGGCAGTATGTGAGCATCGGATTTTAATGGTCCTTCTCATGAAACGATGATGAGGGCTAGATAACGTAATCCTTTACAACTGTTATCCATCAAAGGTATTCCTACTACAATAGTGATGAGTTTTCACTGAAGTTGGAGACCTAATCTACCCTTAGGAACCATTACAGGCCACACTCAATGGTATAGGTCCACCGATTGACCCGTATGGGTCAAAAACCCTCACCAGCCCGTACGAGTCCCGTGCATGCCTAAATAGTCAGAATGGTAGGTAGATCATGCCTTTTTCAGAGAAAATCAGTCATGAATGCAATTTATTGTGTTCAGACCCAATTTTTTCCTATGAATGGAGGCTTTTTTCCTCTTTTTCAAGGGGGAGAAAATTAGAAAAGAAAATAATCAACATAGTTTATGCTTTTCAGCCATTTTAAAACTATTAGCAAGCGTATAGTTGAGGTATAAGAGGTGAAAAGAGGGAGAAAACTCAGTCCTTTAGATTTTGTCCACATTTTATTCATTCCTAACTTCGTTTATTAAGATTTGAGGGAGGTTTTGTCTACACAAACACTCACCTAAAATATCCTAAAATCATCATTTCATCATCTACATTGGTTAGACTCTCTCTTGGGATAGGGATCACTTCAAAGTGGATTCACAACGCAAATGTACGCTCTTGAGTTTTGAAGAGACTCACATCTCATTTATTTTCTAGTCACTTTCCATTTATTTACTTCTATTCATCCTTTATTCTATTTTGTTTTGGATCTGGTCCTGACCCACGTGGATCTTGCTAGTACTTTTACATCCTTAGGGATATTAAGCTGGTGCATTATATCCATATGGATGGAAATCCCAGCTTATTCTGCTCCTTCTCCTTAAATCTTTTTTAAATGAGATTTTGTTTGGGTCCCATTAGGACTAGTATGAGTCCCCTATACCCTTACGGCTCCGACCAGTAGCCGTTCAGGTCCCACCCCACCCCACTCGTACGGGTACTGCCCACTAAGTAGAATCCCAGTTTCAATGTGGTAAATTGTAAAGAATACATTAAAGTTAGATTTATTAATAAAATTATCCAAAACAACATTTATTTCTAATTATCTCATACTTTAACTTTTAGTTTTAGGCAATACGTGAATATATATAGCCGATTTTTTCAAGTATTGTTCTTTTTCCGTCTTTCTTTTCCCGATCTTGTTCTCTACTTCATTATTTTTTATTAGATCTCCATTTTTGTTGATTTTTGATCGTGATTCTTGTGTTTTCTTGCAATTTCGTGTGTTTTCTCACTATTTTGACCATTGTTTAGTTGATTTCTGATTCACTCAATTTCCATTTTCTTCTTTAGCTCTCCAAATTAATTTGCAATTTCTTCTCCTCTTCTATATTTTGATTAATGCCTAATTTTTTATCACAATTTCATCAACAATTTCTCATCATTTTCAACAACTCTACTTCAATCAAGTACAAAACTCTCAAAAACATAACCTAATTCATTTCTGCAACTTTTGATTTCGAAGAAGGGGATTTAATTACTTCCTTTAATTATTTTAAATGACTCATGAAGCTTCTGGGTTTATAGATGTAATTTAGCGTGAATTTTTGTTCAATCATCGTAGTAGTACTTTGCACATACCCTATTTGTTAAATTGCCTCAGTGGCTTTAGCTTCCTATCCAGTGCTATTATCCTTGTTTCTCTTTCACCATCCTCTCTCTTAAATGTTTCTGATTCTTATTTTTTGTTGTTTGAAGTTTTTACATGAATTTTTCTTTTGAGATTTCAATTTAAATGGATGATTTTTGTTGTTGTTGCGTTGTTCAATAGTTTTGCTAACAGTTTTTCTTTAGTATAATAGACTTTATACCTTTTTGATATTTGGTATAATATATATTATACCTGTTCATTTTTGTTGTTCTTCAATTGTGATTCTTCTTTTTCATTGTTATGAGTTTTGCAGGAATTTTTCTATTGAGATTTCATTATAGATAGAGGATTTTGTTGTTGTAGTCCATTGTGGCATTGTTCAATGGTTTTTCTTTAGTATAACAGACTTTATACCTTTTATATATTCCGTATAATAAGTATTATATCTGTTGATTTTGTTGTTCTTGAATTGTGATTCTTATTTTTCGTTGTTTTAAATTTTTGCAGGAATTTTCTTGTTGAGATTTCAGTTTAGATGGAAGATTTTGCTATTGTAGTCCATTATTACGTTGTTCGATAGTTTTGCAGTTAGTTTAGGCTTTGTTTAATAAACTTTGTACGTTCTTGATATTTGGTATAATATGTATTGTACTTATTTGATTTTGCCGTTGTAATTCTTATTCTAATATTTAGCTTTGGTATAGAACATGTGGTTCTATAAGGAATGTATAATTATGTATTTCTTTGTTAAATTGTGGTAATTGGCATACAAATTTCATAAGTGTTTGTTGTCAGAATATTTGATGTAAGATTTGTATACCAGTTTTGTATATGGTATAAAGTTCTTATACTTCTCCTATTTTTTGTTTTATAATTTAATCAAGGGCACAAAAGGCACTTGAGCCAATCTTGTCGCCTAGGCGCAAGGCGGAAAAAATCATGCTGGGAATAAAAAAAAGGCAATTTGATAAAAAAATTTATACCTTTTTCATGTTTAATATAAAAAGTCAAGGGCTCAAGGCACTCTCAAGGCACTCAGGTCTATCTTGTCTCCTAGGTGCAAAGCACCCTATAGGTGCATAAGTCTATCTTGACGCCTTGGCACAAGGCCTAAAACAGGTACACTCTTGGAATGAAAAAAAAGGCACATTGATAAAAAAAAATTTGTACCTTCATGTTTGATATAAATAATTTATACACTTTTTGTATGAGAAATGTGTAATATATAGCGCAAGAACATTCAGTACAATTCTGGTCATAAGACCAGACATATCAAAGCACTGTATACAAATATCCTATTAATCATCTCTCCATCATCCTCAAATTTCACTCTTTTCCTATACATAATTATCCAACATCTAACCACTAATTGTATTAGAGAAAAATGAAAAGAAGCAACGTGTTCTATGTTTATACAAGGTGAATGTCAGTCTTGTTCTATATACTTGGACATCAAATGGATTTGATAAGGGTTTGGCAGGCGAACATTAGGTTCTCGAAGCTCATCGAAGAAAGGATGGGCAGATGCCTCTACCTGTTAAAAGAAGCAACTTTTTAGTATACGAATTTTGGTAAACTATGACATAACTTTCAAAAATGTATGAAGATTTATATTCACTTTTACACAGAAGACGGTTAATATTTATTGTCTAAGGGTATTATACGTGATATAAAACTGGTATAAGACCTATATACCATCTAAATTTGATATGTATTTATGTTTATTCAACAAGTTGTGTCCAAGAAAATAATGATATAAATTCATCATGCGTACTAATATAATGCAATTTCTATATCCTCAATTTCATTTATGATAGCAATATTGATGGTATGAAAGATATTATACCTGTTTTTATTTTGGTATAAGACTTTTTATACGAACTATTTTTTTAACCATTTTCATTGCCATTTTAAAATCTCAATAAATATCAATTCATATATATGTTAGTTACACTATAATACTTGTATAGTGTTATTTCATTTCATCATCTTCGTTTGTGATAACAATATTTGTTATAAAGTTTTTTCAACTGGTATAACGTTTTTTATACCACTTTTTTTCAACCATTTTCAATCAGAAAGTTCAATGACTATGAATTTATAAATGACTCAATTTCACTATAATAATGGTACAATGCATTTTCGTTTTCTTAACTTCAGTTACAATAGAAATAATGTTGGTATAAAGGTGTAAACTCTTATACCTACTTTTTAACTGGTATAAGGATTTTTATACCATTTGTTTTCAAACCATGCGAGAGAAGAAAACAATTGAAGGTGCTATCCAAATACCACGAACAATACAAAGTCCTAAATCTATGCCACTATGCCTATGTAAAATAGAAATGTTAGATGAAAAAGAAATATTAGTTCTTTATATTAAGATTACTTAAGCTTAATCTAAATACCACAAATTCAATGTGTTTCAATTCTCTTGCTGATGCATAAATAACTTGTTCTATACTTACAATCTAGCTGCAGACGGATCAGCTTACTCAAAGCTTTCAAATACTTATTTTCATTTGCTTGGATCAATTCCTACAACATATTGAAAGGCTTCCGCAAGATTAATTTTGTTAAGTTTAGTGTTTTATACAAGGATTTCTTGGCTATTTCAATGTTCATATATACCACAGCCAGTATCATCAATTTTAAACCAAAGAACCAGTTTGTTTTCTTTCTCATCAATTTCAAACCAATCCTAATTTTCACTATACCTCTCTTTTCTATAATTTTCATTATAAACTCTAATTATAAGTTAATCCCATAAAAGACATTCAAACAGAATAGTGACACTTAAAACTTATCTAACTCCAAGTATAACTTATCTAACTTAACTCTAATTACAAGTTCCCCTAACGGGCGTGCCTTAGTTGTGCCTAAGGTGCAAGGCATATGAGGCTCCAGCCTCGGTGCCTTAGAGCTTTCTGGGAAACTGATATGCGCCCAGGGACAATCTGGGCTCACCAGGCACAAGTTAGGCGCAAATATACTATAATTTTAATTATACCAGTTTAATCTCATGAAGATAAAGTTCAAAATTAGGCAATGCTGAAATGTGAACTTTATGTCGTACAATCTCTTATGTTTTATTTTGATTTGGTAGTGTTGTTTAGTAAGCGTTATGTGCTTTTGTGTCAAATTATTATTGGTATAATATAAATTAAAACTCCTATGCTTTTTGGTATAATTTTTATTATACCTCTGCTATCTATAATTTTCATTAAAAACTCTAGTTTAAGTTAATCCCATAAAAGACATTCAAACAAAATATTGACACTTGAAACTTATCTAACTCCTAGTATAACTTACCTAACTTAACTCTAATTATAACTTATACCATATTTTTATGTTTGTTTAAAACTGGTATAACCTTTATTATACCTGTTTCTTAATGCTTCCAAGGTACTCTTTAATTTTCTTCCAAGTTACTATGTAATTATTTTCTTTCATTGATTTGTTTTTACTATTTTTAAAGTCCGTAATGTATCATTTTGTTTTCTAAGTTAGTATTGAAGCAGTGTTAGTTGTATAAAAGATATTATACCTGTTTTTCAAGTGGTATAATGTTTTTCATACTACTTGCTTATTACCCTTTTTCAATAAAAAAAATCATCCAATGGTTTTTATATCCTATTAAAAACCAGAATTAAACCTCTTTTCCACTCTAATCTGTTATTTAATCATTTTTTTCATTGACAGGTATATTATTTTGAAGTTCTACAGTATTATACTTGTTTCTCAACTGGTATAATCATTTATAATTTTAGTTTTAGAACCATGTTTGGATGTTTCTATGCATCTTCTCTATTTTATGAACAAATGAAATTGATTTCTTATGTAATTAACATATTGTATGAAAGCTTACCTTTAAATTTGTACTTGTGCTCTCCTTGTCAGTTATTACTTGTTTGGATCTTGTTCGCTTTCCTGCTGATTACATTTTTCTACAGTGTGTGTTTAAAATCTGGGTTTAATTCACAAAAACAAATGACACTTTGTTTATTAACTTGTAATCAATCTAGTGTATTTTGCGTATAGTTGAGTAGAAAATAAATCTCATATAGACCTCCATATTTTTTCGTCAGAACTCAACTCAAATTATTAAAATATAGTTTTTTATAGCCATTATTCATTTACAATAGCATTATATATTTAAGGTATAAAGATTTTTTAATAGCATTATACCTAATTCTTGGTATGAGACATTATATCTGATTCAAAGTATATACTTTGGTGTATAATAGAAATCAAACTAGTATAATAAACATTATACCGGTTTGATTGTATTAGTTTATCTCTTCAATTTCATTTATAATAAGGACTATAACAATTTTATAACTAGTATAATAAACATTATACCAATTTATATTCTAGTATGACTCCGTTTTTATACCTGCCATAATAAACATTATCGGATGTTCAAAGTATAGCATTAAAAAATCTCAAAATTTCCAATATCAAATTCAAATTGCTGGCTCAAAGAAGGCATTCCCATTTTCACAAACGTAATCTTTTGCATGTTTAACCGACCAATTTCATCCATTTCAGCAAAAGAGACTATAACGAGTGAAAGGGAAACATAAACTATTTTCCGTTTCACAATTTGAATACTTAAACCACCATAAATTATAAGGAAATGGGTCACAAAGTATAAGCATTGCAGTGTAAGGTTAAAAAACCTAGGATAATTTAGGATGTGCTATGAATATGAAGCAAAATCCCACATAAAATGGATGAACAAAACATACTACTCCATGGAAAACCTAAATACGTTATGCTTTAATTCAGTTACTTCATTCAATTACAGCAGGCAAACCAGTTCTGGCCAAATAACAATAACTAATCACAGTGACATTATCAAAAATTGCAAAACGATTTAGCAAAAGCAAGAAATAGTGTTATGAAAGGGTGATTTGATCAAGGTTATTTTGAAATCAAAACTGACCTATTTAGGGTTTAGAACACATTCTCTTCACTGTCACAATCAATCGTAGCCGCAATAGATGAGAAAGACGGTGCTTCACTGTCATAATAGATTATAGACATAGTTGATGAGAAAGATAGCAAGAGCTACAATAATTGTCATTTGAGAGGTTTGATCGTTGTAGAGGAATCGTCAATGGTGTTATTCCTTTGTTTCAAAGGTTCTAGGCTATGGGTTACAAAATCAAGTACTGTTACAATTACATTTTTGGTCATGGGCTTCTTACAATTAGCTATTTTATTTGCCTAAATTATTTTGGCCAATTACTGCATTTTTAAAAGAAGCCCTTTCACTTTTAATCCTATAAAATGAACCAACCTCACCATTTGGCATGTGATAAGTTTCACTAATAATGCAGTAAATCAATCCACAAAAGGTAAAATGTGTTTTCATAACAAAAAACGTTGAAGACCCATTATTTCTCTCCCATCCTAGGCACTAGCGATCCCAAAACCACCACGCTGTCATAATCACATTTTTCCTAGCTTTGTACTGACTTATAATGTGCCGTAAACTGTGCAAATCTTTGTGGATGCAGGAGAATTTATTTATTTTGTTTTATAACTTAGAACAAATGTATAGGTTCTCTTGCAATTCCCCCATTTTCCCCCAGTTGTAACTTTTATCCCTTATTTTATTGCTTATGCTTTATTATAAAATTTTGAACGCATGAATCCAGTGTGAAAAAGTGTAGAAAAATAGGATTTCTATAATAATTCCCCAAAATGATGAAAAGAAAATGGTTTTACATGGCGAATGTAATTTTGAATTAACTAAAATAAGTGACTCATCTGATACCCGAATCTCTGATCCAAAAGGTATGAGTCTCCCGCCCAATAGGAGCCGGACCAAAACTCTTTTCTAAGTAGACAACCAAAGTGGCAACTCTATCATTTGCATCAAGATTTGGGTCTCGATTCTTTTATTCATTAAAATTTGTTAAAATGTGCAAACTTGAACTAAACGGTTTCATCACCCCTAAATTAACCAACACCTCTAGTGGACCCCACCACAAGTCACCAAGGGAGATCCACATATCTTTGACCATTGAGAGTTCACAACAGCACAACTAAGGTAGCCATGTACTCATATATAGCGGGGTTTTCTGGTTACGATCAAATCATCATGATTGTTATCATTAAAGTCAAAACAACATTCACTACTGAATGTAGGGTTTACTACTACAAAGTCATGCCATTTGGGTTGAAGAATGCAAGTGCCACTTACCGAAGAAGAGTAACAACATTGCTATATGAAATGATCCATAAGGAAGTCAACATGTACATGGATGATAAACTAGTAAAATCGGTAACCCAAAAATAGCCCTATTATCTTAGATAGATTCCTTACTAGAATCAAGAAGTACAACTTCAGATTGAATCCAAAGAAGTGCGTATTCGGAGTCACAGTATGCAAATTGCTAGGCCACATTGTCAATTAAAGGGGCATTGCGGTGGATCCTGACAAGATCAAAGCCATCTAAGACATGCCGATACTGAAAACCAAGAACGAGGTCCGATCATTCCTAGAGTCATTACTGTTGGGTACTGAGAGTCAAATTGAACATGTATAGCACGACAGAAATTCAAAATTTTTTCCTTATCCCTAGGAACTCCAATTAGATGCATATAAATTAAATAAAGCCTTAACTAAATAATTCTGTACCTAGGTTAGCATGCGTAGGCTAGGCATACCCTAATTCTAAATTATATCCTAGCATATATATTTTATACTAAGCATGTTATAACTCTAAGCTATAACCTAAGCATAAAGTAACTAAGGATGCAAAACAACCTAAGCATAATTATCAAGTCTAAAAACGCTTAAAGAAAAAGACCTAATAATTAAAAGAGAAAGAAAACAAACTTACTAGTTGAAGCATGCTTTAGTAGAACCTTCTTGCATAAACCTCCAAGCATTGGATAGCCTCTACAAGTATCCACACAAACCCCACCAACTAAAACCTCCCCGAGAGGAAGAACTAAGGAGCCTCAAGTAGTTTCTAGACCACTCTAGAAGCCCTACCTGAAATATAAACTAGAGGTGCTCGAATAAAATCAAGCTCCTAAAAAATAACTCGATCAAGTAACCTTTATCATAGGAATTATTCTTGAACTTGGCGCAAGTTGAAAGCGGGAACATGAGTGCCAATTTATACGCTTGGGCACATCCCACACGGGTTTGACCCGCGGATCCATATGGTTCTGCAGGTTGTACCCGCATGCAGCGTGCCATGTACACTGCATGAAGCTACCCCAAGGCAGGCTCTTGCAAGCCTGCCTTGCATGCAAGCTGGGCCATGCGGCCCATGCGGTGATCCTAGCTCGCGGTGTGTCATTGGGCTGCACCTTTGGGCATGCAATTTGCATGGGCTGCCGCGAGCAATGCCTAGCATCGCTAGCACACCTTTTGGTGTATTTTCGAACACCCGAGCCGGTACAAAATATATTTTGTACTCTTGGTCCAATTTAACTTGCTAAGACATAATTCCCTTTTAATCCCTTTCAAATAAATATTTATTTTATGACCCTAATAAATTAGTTATTGGTCAAAATAAATTCCTTGGTCTATCCAAAATGATCTAATCATTTTTTTACCATTTAAATAATAATTTAATTATTAATATGTTATATTTTTGTAGTAGAATAAATCTATTAGTTCTTTACTTAGTCCGATGAAGGTACAATGTGTGTGGCCTTATAGGATCCTGATGTATTGAGCTGTTAAGGCTTAACCAACCCTTGTTCTAATTGAACCATTGGCTAGAGGTTCTAGACCGAGAATAGAACTCGATTACCTTAAGCGACTGCAGTACGCCTCTAGCAAGAGACTACTATCCCCTATTACTGAGAATGTCATTTATGCTTATGACTTGATCTTGGTTAATGCAATAGTTATCTAGTGAGATGAAGTCCATCCATTCTTTAATATTAGTACCATTTGGTTCATAGGGTTCGGTTAAAGTGTTAACCCACTAATAGCAAGGTTGCTCCAAGCTATACAAGTTATTAACTTATTACCGAAGTATATTGCCTTATAGCTTAGTGTGTTTGACTAGAAACTATTTCTATCAAACACATACTCTAATAAGAGGTTTATAGCAATCATCACTTCAACAAGTGGCCAGGTACAACTCCTTAATATATCCAGAGTGATGGATTCTCTTCGACTACTCAAGTTCTCAACGTATTGTCATCACTATACCCGTAATCACCCGTAACACCCTAAATTATTGAGTGTGTGGGAATGACCCAAAGTATAGCAATTGTACTACACAAAGTAACTAGTTACTCAAGTGATGACAACACGTTGAGTAACCTGAGTAGTCGAAGAGAATCCAAGTGTTTATCTTACTGTGGTCTCCAATATATCTCCAAGATATATCCATGTGTCAAACTTAAGGCACTACCTTCAGTCCTTAGGAGATTTTTTTATTTAAAATTGCCTACCAGAAGGGGAAACCCTTCCATAAGAAGTTTATTAAAATAAGAAAAAAAATAAAGTCATTACAAAAAACATTAAACAAACCGAAAGATTGGTCTAGGAACAAAAACAATAGCAAAAAACAAAATAAATAAAGCTCGAGCATGTTACTCCTCGCCAATGCATCTGCTGCTCCATTCCCCTCTTGATAGATATGAATCATCATTTATGATTACAAGGTGGATTTTGGCATATGCCACCACTGCAATGTTGCCCCCTACCTCTGGTCCTATCGGCTCCGCGCGATTTTGCTCCCCTTTTACTACTCTAGACTTGCCATGGCTCTTCATGGGTAATTGGCTCAGGTCCCAAATTTGAACCCCCTTTAGCCACTATTTTTGAAACTTGATCATCCTCCGAATCCGAATCACCCCAAGATTTCTTTCCATGAATTTTGTCCTGGCTTCTAGCTAGGGAAGAAGCAATCCTCTGAGTACCTAAATCCATAGATTTTGAACCGGAATCCCTTGACTTGCTAATGTCCCTCAATTGTTTGACAATCCTGTGACCCGACCCTTGAGGAGTAGAATCATGTGTTTGAGACCCACCACTAGATTCAACTTCACTAAACTGCCCGTCCTCCGCGGTAGCTTTGTCAATCTGATTATCGGACTTATCAATCTGTTGAACACTAGAATCAGTGATGGGGCCATTATCTGCCAAAGGCAGATTTATTTGCAATTTATCTGCAATAGACGAAGTATTTCTCACAGCTTCTATAGAATCCGAAACTATTTTTGAAGAAGTTGATTGAACCGCAGTTGAAGGTTTAGGGATCGGTTCTCGAATAATTATATTTCGAACTCTAGGAACATTAGGTAATGTCTTCACTAAAATGTTTTCAGAATCACTATCACTTTCCTCAGTTTGATCCTTCCAAGAGTGCACCTTTTTTCCTTCCCATTGGCCAGGGTTTGTATCCGGAGTTGTAATGCTCTTTTCCCCTACTTTTCCAGAGACTTTCTTGACCTGGGCAGCCACTTACTTCCCAGGATTCGTTTTATCTGAGGAACCGCCTTGCGGTTGATTCCTTCTGCAGCTTCATAGAGAATGGGCAATGGATTGACAAGTCGTAAAAAATCTAGAATATTCTCATACTCAACACCGACCCAGAATATCTTTTAAGCCGTATCAACTCTAATTTGATCCATAACAGGTTTCGCCAAATCAATATCTACCAAAATTCTGGCGTAGTGCCCAAACTCACCTTCGATTGTATTCTTCCCTGTGCCACGCTTGAGAGAAGTCTTCTATCCCAGAATTCCCAAGGAAGATTAAAAAGATGAATCTAGACCTGCGCAGTTGTCTATTTATGCTTCGATGGATCAAACCCAGCTTTTGAGACCAAAAATCGCATAATACCCGGCTTAAGATTCAGGCTTCCAGCAGACCATACTTTTTGCAGAGCCTCTGCTGATGGTATGATGATATGATAAAAACCCTTCCCCAGTGATATAAGCTTCCTATCCATCTTCCAGTTCCATATGGAATTTAGCTTCAGCTTAATATCCAAATGCTTTCACAGTTTATCCCCTTTGGCTAACGTTACCCTTCCATTGGCCGAGTGTTGGCAAGTTGAAATCCGGTCCTGATAGAATTTAGTAGGAACTTTCACAGCCTTATAGCCATTACCAGCATCCAGGATGGTAGTAATAGTCATCTTTCCATTATGTTGAGTGTCGTTAGGGCTTCTAGCCCCCTAACTCTGATTGACGAAAGCAGAATAGGAGATATTCTTGGGTGGAATAGGCTTAGGGTTAGCAGGTTTTACAACAAGTGAGTTTGATGAATCCTCATTAGGGTTTATTGGATTTGCTCCATTCAGATCAGGCGGAGAAGGGCCGATAGTCTGGTTAGGGTTTGTGGGTTTCACCACAATTGGTACAGCAGAAGAGGCTTTATTAGGGGCAGTGACCGATTGATGGGGTTTGTCGGGGCTCTTGCAATATAAAGAGAGAAGCGAATCATCCATGATTAAGAGAGGAAAATTCAGAACGAATAGAGAAGAAATCTCAGGAAGAGATCGCCTCAAGGATCACACTCATCCAATGTTTCTCGGGGCAAAGATGATAATAACTTAAATAGGGATGGAACCCTTTCCAAGAAAGTTGACTACATGCTAGTCTTACCACTTCATCAGTATCCTTTCTTGATGAAACTATGACTAAGGATAGTTTAGACATAATCATAATTGCACATGAAGCAGGTCTCAATAAATATAGTCTGACTTTCTCTAACTACATGCTATGATACGTCGAGGAATTTTGTATACATACATCAATGAATATATTTTAACTAGCTATAATAAATATTTACAAACACTTCGATATGAACAAAAGACTAAATCCCTTTATTAATCAAACAAAATATCCATAATATTACATAATTAAGATATATTGCCCTAATTGCCTTAAGGGCATACATCATATCCAACAAACTCCCACTTGCACTAATCCCAATTAGCCATATGTTCCTATCCATATGTTTTAACATGTTGGTCATGTTTGACTTGAGTCAATGGCTTTGTCAGACCATCCGCAAGGTTCTGATCAGTGGGAACATATTCTAGTCTTATTATCTTAGAATAACCAATCTCCCTGATTATATGATACTTTATGGATACACGTCTTTTTCTACTGATGAGACCATCGTTCCTTTGCCTAAGCTATGGCACCATTGTTAATATAATACAAAGTAATTAGATCAACAACCTCAGGTACCATACTAAGATCAGCAATAAATCCCTTTAACCAGACAACTTCTTTTGCTGCTTTGCATGTAGCAATGTATTCAGATTTCATGGTTGAATCAGCAGTAGTTTCTTGCTTAGAACTCTTATAGCATACATCCCTCCATTTAACATATACATAAAACCTGATAGAGACTTAAAGTCATCCTTGTCAGATTGAAAACTCGCATTACTGTAACCTCTAATTGTGAGGTCACCTTCTCCATATATCAAGAACTCATCCTTAGTCCTTCTCAAGTACTTAAGAATTGCCTTGACAGCCATCTAGTGCTTATCACTTAGATCTGACTTATATATGCTCATAAAGCTCAAAGGTTAAGAGACATCTGGCCTAGTACATATCATAGCATACATGTTTGATCCTATCGTAGATGCATACGGTATATCCTTCATATGCATTATGTCCTAAGCTATCTTCGGACACTAAGCCTTAGATAGGTTAATTCCCTTTGTCATCGGGAGATAACCTTTCTTCGAATGCTCAAGGTTGAACCTATTCAATACCTTGTCTATACATGTACTTTAAGAAATATCTAATAGCCTCTTGGATCTATCCCTATATATCTTTATACCTAGTATAAATGCTGCTTTACCAAGGTCTTTCATGGAGAATTTTCTTGACAACCATACTTTAACATTTTGATGAAGAGAAATGTCATTTCCTATTAGTAGAATGTCATCGACATATAATACTAATAAAACAATTGTAATCTGACTAACCTTCTTGTAAACACAAGGCTGATTAATGTTTGGGCAGAAATCCAGTTCATGTATTGTCTCATCAAACCTTACATTCCAACTCTTGGATGCTTGCTTAAGTCCATAAATGGATCTTTGCAGCTTGCATACCTTCGAGCCATTCTGAGATGTAAAACCCTCAGGTTATGTCATATACACATCATGGTCTAAATCCCCATTCAGGAATGTTGTTTTAACATCCATCTACCAGATCTCATAATTATATTGATCAACAACGGCGAGGGGTATCCTTATGGATTTAAGCATGGCTACCTGTGAGAAAGTTTCATCATAGTCAATGACTTTATGTTGATTATAACCTTTCACAACTAACCTTGCCTGATATGAAATCACATTACTTTCCATGTCAGTCTTCTTCTTGAAGACCCATTTACACCCGATTGGTCTTCACTCTTATGGTGCATCAACAAAATTCCAAACTTGGCTCTTATACATGAAATCCATTTCTGATTTCATGGCCTTTAGCCATTTATCAGAATCTAAGCTTTTTCCTTCATCATAGGTTCTTGTTTCATCATCCTTCATGAGATATAGTTCCTTATCATTAGTGATTACAAAACCACATCTGTCTGGACCTTTATGAACGAACACGACCTGATCTTCGCAATGTTTGTGTTTCAACAGGTTATTCTTGGATCACACTTTCTTGTGCATCTAGAATAGGGTCAATCAACTGATTATCTATTTCTTCCTCTTGAACCACAAGTTCAATATTGTGCCCCCTTTTCTAAAAAGTGAGCACTCCTAGACACAAAAACCTTATGTGCTTCGGGTTGGTAAAATAAATATCCAATAGTTTCCTTTGGATATCCAATGAATAGACACTTGCCAGATTTGGCGATTAGCTTATCTGATGCTATTCACTTTACCATAGCAGGACAGCCCCATAGTCTTAAGTGACTTAGAGATGGCTTTTTATTACACCACCTTTCATATGGTGTAAAATCAACTGATTTAGAGGGCACTCTGTTTAATACATAAACTGCGCTCTCTAGTGCATATCCCCAAAAGGATTTAATGAGATCTGTATGGTTCATCATGGACCAAACATAATCTAATGAAGTTTGATTCCTCCTTTTTGACACTTCATTATGTTGGGGCGTATGAGAAGGGGTCCATTAGGGGACTATCCCAATTTTCTTTAGATAATCATGAAACTCCTGGCTTAAGTATTCTCCACCTAGATCTGATCAAAGTGCTTTAATACTTTTCTCAAGCTATTTCTCTACTTCAGTTCGGAGTAGTTTGAAATTTTCAAAACTTTCTGACTTGTGCTTCATTAAGTATAAATAACTATATCGTGAATAATCATCAATAAAGGTTATGAAGTTGGAGTATCCTTCTAGTGCCTGAATACTCGTTAGACGACACACATTAGTATGTATAGTTCCAATGTACTTGTGGCTCGTTCACCCTTTCCCTTAAAGGGTAAATTTATCATTTTTCCTTTTAAACAAGGTTCACAATCACCATAAGACTCTAAGTCTATTGGGCCCAAGTCTCCATGCTTATGCAACTTAGTTAAGCGGTCTTTGTTTATATGGGCTAAAAGACAATTCCATAAGTAGAAAGATTTCTCATTATCTAATTTTTCTCTTAGCAATGTTTGTATTTAAGAATATGATTTTGTAATTACAAAATATCATTTGTCATATTACAATAAAATATCATTCATAACTTTGATAATAACTTTTATCAAATTGCAATAAAATTCCATCCGCTGTGAAACAGGAAACAATATTCTATAATGACAATTGAATTTTGTCCTTTTACAAAATTTTGCAAAATGGAAATTTCTAGTTCCTACATCAATAGCAGCCATCACGCTCGAATGATTTTTAGTAGGTGCAACTCTCCTTTTGCTAAAACTCTACTTCTCAACAATATCAATACTATCATATGGATATACGATTCCAATTAGGTATTCTATACCAATTTAGAATTTCTTTGAGATATAGAAATTCTCAATATTAAACATCTTGAAGTGGAAGCTGTAAGCCTCCTCTTCTCAAGCTATGAGACTTTAGCCATTTTGATCTTATTTCCAATATCCCATATTGAAAAGAAGATCTTGTTTCCAATATTTCATATTGAAAACAATCATTTTGTCTTCTAGACAAAATTCTCAGTATTCTTTTGCTTTTCTCTTCACTCTACTCTATCCTGCTTCAAAACTAGACACCATGTGTGTCCCTGTACTTCTTTGAGATATGAACCTTTTAAATTTCTGACTAATTGGTCTTAATAATTTCTATCAAAATATTTTGGTTCAAATTTTCTAGCATGGAAAATCCATTCTCTAAGATGTAAAGACATAGACTTTCAAGTCCATGATTTTATGATGCCCTTATAGCTAAGGTAACATGGATCCTAACATCTGTCTTGATGTTTAACCTTGTCTACTGCCAGTTACTTACATAAGGTAACATGGATGTTAAAATTTGTTTTAAGCAGAATTGCTTGCATCATGTTGTTTAGATTCGGGCTTATACAATGTACACACAAAGCCCAAGGTTTTGAGGACTATCCTCACATTTCTAAATAAACCCTTTGAAGCTAGAGCCAATCAAAATTAGTTATCAATGCAAATGTTTGTATTTAAATAAAGATTGCAACCGAGATATAAGAAAAGAATTATTGTTCACATATTAGTTTTAGTACATGTATTTAATATAAGGTCTTTTAATTAAATACATTTATCGTACTATTTTCTTTAAAATTTACAATAGCCCATTCTATTAAATTCGGTAATTTTAGCTCAGCTAAATTTCCTAGTAGGAAGCATCTATAACGAGTCTATTATGACTCCCAATTTTATGAGTCAAGTCATATTAGTCAGTTATAGTTGGAATCCCATTCCATTTGCATCGTATGCAATTCCTAATACATTCAAATTCCCTAATCCCAAAGGACGTGTGCTCTTATTTTAGCATCTCCTTGAATATGTCTCAGTCCTACGGCTAGCCACCAATTTTATGGTGGACTACCCAGTCCTGTTAAGTCAGACCCTATCTCAATTTTTATAACCAATCAATGTGGAATAAAAGGAAAGCTTTGCGCAACACTTTGATAGCCCAAAGAGATCGTATTATAAATTTGAGTATGGAAGACTATAACTTGGCTTAATATATTTACTTTGGGATTTTATTGGTGTTAAACGTCTCACCCAATTTAGGATTTTATCAGATGGAGATATTTACAATAATTTATATTAATTCAGGGAATTTTAGAATTAATTCATAAAGTCAAACCTTAGGTGGGTTCAAGCTCTTTATTATAATTATTCCATCAACCAAGATTATATGCAAAATAATTAACACTTTTATTTGTTATATTTATATTGTATTTCCTTTAAGCTTTTATTCAATAAATTTAATTTTTACCTTATTATAGAAACATATATTAGCACCATCTTATATACCAGAAATAAATTAGTCCATTTTAATCTCCCAAGTCAATTCGAGTTGCACCAATATAGGTTCCAGGTAGGAGAGATGCCCTTGAAGTGAGTAGACACCAAGTCCAATTCTTAGCAAGAACAAATACAGGCACAAACTCGAAGACCAAGGGATCCCTTTGAACTAATAAATTTCGTTCTTTCAATTCATGTAAATTGGAAGCATCTATAACCCGTGTAACTTATATAATTTATTGAGTCTTATGTAATTTGAGTCAGTTACACACTTATTCAAAATTATTCATAATTATTCTCAAACCTTGAAATGAAAAACCAAGTTCATGTATGGTTTCAAATAATTTAATAAACTTTAGAACATTTCATATAGAAAATAGAATTCAGTTCGCTTCTGACTTAATTATGCACTAAATAGGCAGGCTCTGATACAACTCTTGGGAACTCACAGCAAATCGAACATGCATAACAGGCACGGCGAAAATTCAAAATTTTATCTCTGTCCCCAGGATCTCCTATTACATGCATATAAATTAAATAAAGCCTTAAGTAAATAATTCTCTACCGAGATTAGCATGCATATGCTAGGCATACCATAATTCTAAATTATATCCTAGCATATACATTTTATGCTAAGCATGTTATAACTCTAAGCTATAACCTAAGCATGTTATAACGCTAAGCTATAACCTAAGCATAAAATAAACTAAGCATGCAAAACAACCTAAGCATAATTATTAAGTCTAAAAATGCTTAAAGAAAAAGACCTAATAATTAAAAGAGAAAGAAAGAAAACTTACCAGTTGAAGCATGCTTTAGCAAAACCTCCGTGCACAAGCCTCCAAGCATAGGATAGCCTCTATGAGTATCCACACGAACCCCACCGGCCAAAACCTTCCCGAGAAAAAGAACTAATGAGCCTCGAGTAGTTGCTAGACAACTCCAGAAGCCCCACCCGACGATATAAACTAGAGGTACTCGAATAAAATCAAGCTCCTCAAAAATAACTTGTTCAAGTAACCTTTATCGTAGGAAATATTCTTGAACTTGGTGTAAGTTGAAAGGGGGAACATAAGTGCCTATTTATAGGCTTGGGGGAGAAAAATTGTTCCCCCAAAACCGATGTGGAATGTGCATATATGCACATCCCATACGGGTTTAACCCATGGATCCATATCGATCCACCGGTTGTTTCCGCATGCAGCATGCCATGCATGCTACCGCAAGGCAGGCACGGCAAGGTAGTCTCTTGCGAGCCTGCCTTGCATGCGGACTGGTCCGCATAAGGTGCCATTGGGCTGCGCCTTTGGGTAGCCCATTTCCATGGGTTGCCGTGAGTAGTGCCTAGCATTGCTCGCACACCTTTTAGTGTATTTTCGCGCACCCGAGCCTATACAAAATATATTTTGTACTCTCGGTCTAATTTAACTGGCTGAGGCACAATTCACTTTTAATCGATTTCAAATAAATATTTATTTTATGACCCTAATAAATTAGTTACTAGTCCAAATAAATTCCTTAGTCTATCCAAAATGATCTAATCATTTTTTACCTTTAAATAATAATCCAATTATTAATACGTTATATTTTAGTAATAGAATAAATATATTAGTCCTTTACTTAGTTCGATGAAGGTCCAATGTGTGTGACCTTGTAGGATCTCGATATATTGATCCGTTAAGGCTTAACTAACTCTTGTTCTAATGGAACCATTGGATCGAGGTTTTAGACCGTGAATAGAACTCAATTACCTTAAGCAACTGTAGTATGCCTTTAGTAAGGGTCTACTATCCCCCATTACTCAGAATGTCATTTATCCTTATGACTTAGTCCTGGCTAATGCAATAGTTATCCAATGCAATGAACTCGTTTCATTCTTTAATATTAGTATCATCTGGTTTATAGGATTCGGTTAGGGACAATGTTGGTCCAAGAAGATGAAGATAAGAAAGAACATGTCATCTACTATGTCAACAAGAAGTTGTTGGAATATGAAAGCCGATATATGATAGTCTAAAAAACCTGTGCCGTCATGCTATGGCTCACGAAGAAGTTAAGACACTACTTCCAATCATATAGGATCCAAGTGGTTTCAAAGATAGACTCTATGAAGTACCTGTGCGAATCACCTACTCTATTAGGAAAGTTATCAAGGTGGTTGATCTTGTTGTCTGATTCGACATATATTACATCACGCGTAAAGTGATTAAAGGAAGAATAGTGGCTGAATTCCTAGCAAGTCATCTTCTAGAATCAGACTATGTGGAAGACTTGACATTCTCCGATAAATACCTAAAAGTAGTAGAAGAAGTAAAGCCCTCATGGTTTATGCACTTCTATGGTGCAGTCAATGGGTGAGGCGCCCATCTCGGTGTTATCATGGTCACTCCCAATAACTAGATAATCCCAATGTCCAAGCTCCTAGAATTCTCAGTCACTAACAATGGGGAAGAATGTGAAGCTTGTCTGTTTGGATTGGAAGTTCTTATTGTAATAGGGGAAATTGATGTATTGATAGTGGGGGATTTAGCTCTAGTAATTCGCCAAGTAGTAAGAGATTGGGATATCAAAGAAGAAACACTTTGTCCTTATCTTGAAGTAGTCAAGGTTCAGTCAGCAAAGTTTTGATAATGTCTGGTTCAGCATGTACCTAGAGAAGAAAACCAAATGGCCAACTACTTGGTAACGCTATCATCTATATCGAAAAATATCTTCATGAAAGACCTATGAATCCGTTCATCATGAAATCCTTATGCACTCCTTTCTTCAACAAAGGGAATATGGTGGGGAGAAAAATCTTCGAAGTTCCATGGTATACGGACATTGTGCAATTCTTAATAAATGGTCAATTTCCAGAGGGGCATCTCAATCAGATCATGCCATATTGAGAAGATTGTCTGCTAAGTTTAGATTGCAAGAGGATGACCTATTTAGAAGTGCTAGCAATGGTTTTCTTCTTAAGTGCCTAGCTAAGGAAGAAGCTACCCAAGTTATGCGGAAACTTCATTCAGGAGAGTGTGGAACACATATGAATGGAGTAGCCTTGGCCAAGAAGATTCAAAGACAAGGACATTTTTGGTCTATAATTATAGCCAACTGCATCAAAGAAGTGAAGAAGTGTTCTGAATGCCAGATTTATGGAAAATTTCAAATTTGCCACTAATCAAGCTTCAAAGCTTTTCAACGCCTTGGCCATTCTCGGCGTGAGGGATGTACATAATTCATGAGATCCGACCATACTCAACAAACGGGCATAGATCCATCATCGTGGTAGTGGATTACTTCTCTTAGTGGGTTAAGGCCGAATCCTTCACCAATATTACCGCCAAGAAAATGGCAAAGTTCATTGAGCGCCAAATTTTTGCTCAATATAGGATTCCTAATCCCGTCGTATTTGACAATGGAGTTCATTTCTGAGCAAAAATGACATATTTAATTGAAAAATACGACATTGAGCATAATAGATCACCTCCATATTAACCGCAGGCTAACGGTGTAGTTGAAGTAGCTAACAAAGTAGTTAAGAAGATCCTCTCCAAGATGATTGTCACCTACAAAGATTGGACAGACTAACTTCCTTTTGCAATTTAGGGTTACCGAACTAATGCCCATACTCTGACTGATCGGACTCCATTCTCATTAGTGTATAGGATGGTGGCAGCTCTTCTAGTTGAGAACGAAATTAATTCACTAAGAGTTGCTTTAGAACCACAGTTGAGAGAGACAAATTGGGTTCGAGCCAGACTCGAGCATGACTAAGAGACTTGGATCACCTGTAAATGTACAAATAGTGTATGGCTAGAGCTTATAATATCTGAGTCAGACAGCTAAAAGAACCTTAAAAGTAGGAGATTTAGTCCTTAAACAGCTAAGACAAGTCAACACCGATGGTAGGAGTGAGTTCTGACCGAATTGGGAAGGTCCCTATGTAATCAAGAATATCTTAGGCAAAGGAGTAGTGAAGATCATGGATATGGATGGCAACAAGTTTATAAACCCCTTCAACAAGGACAAGCTCAAGCGCTACCATGTGTAAAAGAAAATGAAAAGAAAATAAAGAATAAAGCCCGCCAATTTGAAAACCCGAAAAAGGGCGGATTGGGAAAAATTTAGGGCAGCCTGTCGATTTGAAAACTCGAAAAGGGTGGGTTGAGCAAAAGTTAAGGCGTAAATAAAGTCTATCGAACCTATCTGATAGGTTCGAGTAAATATTAAGACTTAAAATAAATGAGAGTCATTAGCTATAAGACCTTCGCAAGATAGTTAGCAATGAGATATATTTCAATTGCAGTATATACCAACAGTTGTATAAATTTAAAATCAATCAATAACAACATCATTCTTGTTAAATCTTATGTTATATGTCTTATGAATGTATGTTTCCTGAATGCGTGATAGATATATAAGTAGGTAAGATGCATTTGTTTCCCATCTTTTACTCATGGGCAATCAATTCAAAAAATTCAGAAAAATTCATTAAGCAAGAAAAAGGAAAAATATTTCGATAGACTAAAAACATATAGATCTATGCAGAAGCCGGAAAAAAGAAGAAAGTCTACTGGATTGGAAACCCAAAAAGGGCGGTCTAGGCAAAAATTAAGACATGAAAGTTTGATAGGTCTAGAAAATATCTAAATGTAACTCCCTATGTAAAAATAAAGAACTCAATGCTCAATCTGACACATATCGCCATGTCAACAGGCCAACCGTCTCCTCTTCTCCCTAGTGAGGACAACTCCAACTTGTCTTGAAAGATAGCTCTATTCAATACTTGTAGTCAGTCGCTCACCATATGTAGGCAAAACTCATATAGCAGCCATTCATCCTCTATAAAACTTGACAGTCTCGACAATCCTTGGGCGATCATACCTCAGAATCCTGAAATGAGTAATCGTGGCCCATTTTTTGATATTAATGGAAGGCCGATTAGATGTGTACACAGTAGGCTCAGAAACATAGAAGGAAGTAGGAATGTACTGAGTATCACCATACTGTCTACATAATTTGGAAACAAAATAAGAGGTCATCATATGTAATCCAAGAAACTAAACTCAACCAAACCATAACTCATTCATCACATCAGATATCTTCCACTAGGGGCAAACCCAGCTAATCTGACTTTCAAAATTTGCCTACAGAATCTTAGTCCACTTAGCTAAGCTAAGATCCCGTTGACTGGAAGTAGTAGTGGCATGAGCAGCAAAGTGTGAAGGTTTATACTTGCTCAAGTTCGTAGGAGGAGCAATTAAAACCCACTTCTCATGAATCCGTACCTGAAACAACATTTCGATACTGTTTATCTAAAAAAAGCAAAGAAATGGGGGTTTAGTTTATCACCTGAAGAAGTGTGAAATAGTCCCCGACCAAATCCATGTCTTGGGAAGTAGCGTCTAAGTGAAGAAGCATCTTAGCTAGCGCAATAGCCGTCGGTGATGATCCCTTGGCTAGCTTATCAATAGCTGAGAGCAGGTGAAAAGATGCGACATCGTGCTTTAGCCCACAGATATACTGGCTCATCAGTAGTACAGCTTTTATAGAAGGCTGGGCCAAGTGAGTCCTAGGGGCACTCATACACCACTCCAGCACTCTCTCTAGATGAAATCTAGATGCCTTAGGGGCGTGATTCAGAAATTCATCAACTGAATCCAAGGCAAAAAGCCCTATCAAATCCACAATAGACCCGAAAAAGAAAGTAGGAATAGCTATCTCCACACTTATCATGGATGGCACTCCTAGGATGGCCCTAAACTCCTCCAACGGTGGGAAAAGCTCCATATTCCCAAAGCAAAACACTCAATCGCCAGGATCCCATCAAGTATAAGCAGGTTAAACCAATGGGATATTTACAAACAACTAATGTAAAACCTCAGATTCCATAATCTAAAAGGTTTCAACATATCCCACTCTTGCTTCCTTAAATGAATCAGAAAATCCTGAAGCTATCGCTAAATAGAACCATAATCAGCAAAATAGAAAGGAAAACAAAGCTAAAAAGCTACAATATGCTGTAGTTCATGGCCCTATGATTTGGATAGCTGTATCGTGATTGATTTTGTTCCTACTCTCTCTATACCCTTAGTCCATGGCCAATCGATTAGAGTATCGTGATTAGTTTAAAGAATAATTGATTTTACGAAGAAAATCAGTAAAGTCATCAATAATAAAGAGGCAAACCAAAGGCGCAATTTGTAATGTATAGCAAAAGTGTATATTTTCAAGCCAAAATCTATGCAAATGTTCAAAGAAACAAAAAGTAAAATCCTAATCCAAATCGAAGCATCATTGTCACCCTCCACCTCACCATCAGTCCCTGAACTACTCGAAGATGACTTTGACACCTCTGGTAGTCCCTGCTCATTTCTCCACTTGGAGCATGACTCCTTCAACCTAATCATGTCGACCTCAGCCCTCTCAGCTCGAATGGTGGCATCATACGCCTCTGCCTCTGCCTACATAGCTCCCGTAGTAGCTACCTTAGATCAGGCCTTGGCAGCTACCTATTGCCCATCAAGCTCATGCAAAGCAGTCTGCATCGATATATATAGTGCATTAGTTCTAAAATTTTAAGTAGGGGCATTCACATTGCACACATTATATATGTACAATCATATAAGATAGGTACATAACTCCATGAGAATCATCTGAGTCCTCAAAAGATCACCGAGAAACTGATATCCCCTAGCAATCTCCTCCACATCAGCCTTTAAGATCTGCAAATGTAAAACTTCATTCAAAAAACGACAATCTTAAGCTTGTAAAAGAAAAAGTGCAAAAGAAATCAAGAAGGAGAAAACTGACGTGAGTAGCATCAACTAAGACAAAGTCTAGCTGATGGACAGAAGAGGCCAAGGGCTGAGTCACTCGTCTACCAACTCCAATCATAATGATAAAATCAGTATTGAGAGTAGTCTGCAATTGGCCCTCCATAAAGCCTCGTGGTTGAGCTGGTGCCTTTCCAGGATTTGCTAGGGGTGTAGCAGCCGTTAGGACCTCCTCCATACCACCCGCACTTCCACTCGTGGCCTATTGTCTCCTCTTGTGAGAGAGGTCCACTCAAGGCTCATAACCAGGCATGGGAATCATTATAAATTCAAAGGTAGAAGTCAGAAGAATACCTAAAAATGCCCAGCTGGATTGACTGAAGGAGGAGGGTAGGGATTCAGCTGGCCCATAAACTTGAGATATGAGCCCTCGATCGAATCGACTACAAATCCTATCCTATCAGCAACAATGTGTCGCTTACCAACCGATTAAAGGTGTGGATAGAAAAGATTCATCGGAGGAGAAAGGGGAACCAACCTTAAAACCTGCATGGCCATGGTCCGAAGGACTTGTACTATCTCTCCCATTTATAACTTAATGCAGGCAGGACAGTCCAAGAGGAAGCGCTTGTCGCATAAGCTGTCTGGGAAGTCTGGACTGCAGCCCAGTGAGTGGTACCCTCCCATGGGTCATGAGAAAGCAAAAACATATTCATAATTAAGTAAATCACTAAACTCATGTAAATACAGTTTCTAGTAATATTTTTTTTCAAAGTATAGGTTAAAGGAAGGTACCTGGTCAAAGGTGAGAATCCACAAGATTTGCCTCAAGTCAGAAGACTCCCCTGGTCACTTCGGACAAAGTATGTGTCCACTTGCTGAGCACGGGGGCACCTTTAGCAACATCCCCTGTCTTCATGGGCAAAGGAAGGAGGCCATGCTCAAAGGCCCATATTTGTGAAAGAACATCACAATAACCTGTGAAAGTAAAATTGATTCAAAGGAAATAAAGAAACAAAAACTTGGACAATAAAAGTGAAAGAATCCGTGAAGCGATGAACGTACCTGAATGAAGAGGTGATAAGCCTTCACCTCCCTCTCATCTCCTCGAGCGCATACATCAACTACAAAATACAGTTGGTCGAGTGTATCTCTGCACTAATTCAGCTTTAGGACCTGAGCCAAGTCCTCGAGAGCTGAAAGCGTGCTATAATGCATAACGCTAGATCCTCAGAGGAAGAGGACCCTAGTTAGAAGTGAGAGAACGAAAGCCAGAACATGCAAATTGCGCTGATCATTTGTCAAATCTCTCTAAGCCAACCAAAACTTCTTCAACCTTTCATACTTGAGGCGGGTAGCATCCGGGCTCACCCTTAGAAATCTCTTCATATGGGCTCGAACGTGGATATCAAAAAAGAAATGGTCCACATATACATCAAAGTGTATGGTAGTCCTAGCAATAGGTAGCCCAGTCATAGCCACCATGTCTGATGGAATGGTCATCATCTGATCCACTAGGAGGTGGAAAGTATGAGTCACATCAGACCATCACTCGACCAATATAGTTATCGGCCCAATGGAAGTCTTAGGGCCCTTAGCCCTCAAGATCTGGACAAGATTCTCGAATCTAGCAACACGAATCACTGACGACGCCAGCATCGGTAACGGCATTCCACAGGGTCTAACTAATGGAGAGAGATCCTAAAGTCATCCTTAAAGCTCCTACAAGAAGAAAATCAGCAAAAAAGTCATGATAAGTATCTTAATTTCTAGTATCCATCCATATACGAGAGTTAAATTGCTTAAAGTACACTTCAGAATCATGATGCAACACTTAAAAATCATGAAAAATGACCAAAAGCCTGAAAATGCGCAAAATGGCATTTCTACCATATGCATCGTTGTACCGTGATCATCACGGCACTACAATCATGATTATGGTACCACAATCATGATCGTAGCACCGTGATCGATTGTGGTACTGTGCTTCAGAGAAGATTTGAATTATGTTCTCCCAAGAAATCCAAAAACAATAAAAAAAATTAGAATTCTAGGCATGATACATGTTATCTAGGTGATTTTAATTAATCAGGAACTTGTTTTAACCCTAAATCTAATCAAAACATGCATATAACCGGTCATTCAATTTTGAATTCCGATTCTAGGTTTAAACATTCCAAATCAAAATTGAGATTGAAAAGAAAGCAATCTGAGAACACTAACTGGTCAGTGGGAAGAGTGATGCTGGTAGCGGCGGCTAAGACTCAGCTTCTAGCCCTTCTCGAGCTCCAGGTGGCACTTATCTGAGTCAAAGCAATACGCCTTTCCGATGCTTAATCGAAAGTGATGAGTCTATGGAATCGGCACCAACTTAGCATGAAAGATGGCCCGTGCATTCTCATGTCCAGCATTGTGAAACATGGTGAGCTTTAGGTCAAAGAATAGAAGAAATCACGAGAACAAGAAGAAAAGGCACTACTTGTGGTTTTGTGAAAAGTGTGCATTTGAATCAGAAAAGAAGTTCTTTTATAGGTTCTTGGTTTCTCGTTGATCACAGTACCGTGATCCATGAAAACGGCACCGCAATTTAGATCATAGTATTGTGATCCATTTCACCAAGGCAAATATTAGCCCTTTATTCAAAGGGGCAATTCAACGTGGCCCAATTTCTCATGACTAGAAGACTTCTCAACAAGATTCTTCAACCGATAAATGTTCCAGCAGTTGTTTTATCCCCACAAGGTAATCTAGTCTTTTTCCATCGAGAAAACCAATCGAGCAAAGTTTTTGTTGATTCCCAGCATATGATCAAATAATCCAAATTTTCCCCAACAGGTAGTTCAAGTTCAAAAAGCATTATAATCTCAAATAGCCTAGAATCCCCTAGCAGATGATTCAATCTTTTCCAAAACAATATCTTCATCTCAGCAGAGACAAAACCAAAAACCAATTCGAGATAGAATAATCACAAGCACACCTCATTCCTTGTTAGTGAAGTAGACATCACTCTTAATCTCGAGCATACCTCATTCCTTCATAGTGAAGCAAACGTCACTCTTGCGAAACTAAAAACCAATTCAAGATGAAATAATCCCGAGCACACCTCATTCCTTTGTAGTGGAGTAGACATCACTCCTAGGAAACTAAAAACCAATTCATGATGCAATAATCCCGAGCACCTGTCATTCCTTTGAAGTGGAGCAGACATCACACTTGGGAAACCAAAAACCGATTTGAGATGAAATAATCTTGAGCACACCTCATTCCTTCATGGTGGAGCAGACATCACTCTGAGGTAGACATCAAGACTAGTGTGAGATAAGATAGTCTTGAGCATCAAGACCAGTGTGAGATGAGATAATATTGAACATCAAGACAAGTTTGAGATGAGATAATCTTGAGCATCAGGATCAGTTTGAGATGAAATAATCTTAAGCACCAGACTTCTTAGCAGAGAAGCAAATATCACTCCTAGAAGTCGAATAAAGTTCGATTACCTTACTATCTCCAGTAAAGTCATTGCGTAGACTTATTTATCATGACAAAGAAGTTCAAGCATCCAGTAGTTCTTCCTCACATAATCATGCTTAATTGAAGGGAAAAAATTTTTGTTTTCGACAAAAGTTAATTAAGAAATGATTATGCTTCATATCAATAAGTAAGTATTCCTCATCTCTATTTAGTGCATTCTGGTCACCCAAACATTTAAGACCCCGGTCTTTATGTCTTGGGATGGGGAGTCTGTTAGCATGGAATTTCAATGACCCATTAGTCGATGATGAAAGGTTTATATTTTACCTTGGATATTCTTATGTTTTAGGTTCATGAGTCAGTCTACGAAAATGAGCCTCGAAGAACTAAAATCATATCCTTTAAAATAGCCAAGAGCTGAATTTCTCACTTAACCCCAATCAATTGGGGTACCGTGATCGATAGATCACAATACCATGATCTATAATTTGGGTATCATGATCGATTCTTTCCTAATTTAGTTCACCACCTCAAATCCAAATTTCCTGTTCTAAAACCTACGAATCATGGCACCGAGATCCCAATAGCAGTACCGTGATCGATTCTATAGGAAAAATATTTTTTGAATTAAATCCCTTTTCCTCTTTAGTTAAACTTTGATTTTTTTCCCATTTTTTGTGGCAAGAAATCTATAAATAGAGCCCCAAACACCAGAAATAAACACAACTTAATATTCTAAAATACTCTCAAAATTCCTTGCTGAATTAGCAAAGTTCTGCCGAGTTTTCTACTTTTATTCGTTCCAGTTTATAACAACGAGAGGAATCGACTTGTTCAATTTATCTTTTAGTTATTTACAAGCGTTTAAGAGTCTTTGCTTCATTCATCCCAATTCTTCGAGGTTCTCTTCTTCAAGATTGCTCCTAAATCAAAAAACAAGAATCCTAGTCCATAAGGTAATAACCTGAGACTAAAAAATTGTTTAAATTCAATTTTGTCAATTTATTATATTTTGAGCAGGTAAGAGCTTTTTGTTATGATTGGAAAGCAGACACTCAGGTACTCTTTCTAAGACTTCTCATTTTATTTTGCCAAACTTAAAAACCGTTTGTTTGCTCTATTCTGCTATATCTGTGATCTATATTTTTTGATCACAGTACCGTGATTTACTGATCACGGTACCATGATGCTAATACCGGTGTAGTGATTCTCTTCTAGGCAGAATACCCAAAATTTTGTATTTTGTCCTAATGTGTTTATTTGCATGTTCGAATGGGTGTCTTATCCTAGAACTATTTGTAGTATATTATGTAATTATTTATGCCATGTTAAACATGTTTTAATTTATATTTTTATGATGCCATGATCGCATTGAGGTGGTATGCTTTGATAAACTCTTTTTCTCATCCCTTCCTCTAAATAAATCATAGGCAATAATCATTACTAAAAAAATTAAAGTTAGTAGTGGAACATGTGTTTAATCGGCTAAGTGACAAATTGATGGTTTGTCTGGACTCGAATCTCTATATTATGGTTTAGTATTATTTTCGTGGAGATGACGCTATTCAAAATTCCTAGCAAGAGTTGATCCATGTGGTGACTCTAAGCTATAATCTAAGGAATTAGGTTCTTGTACTTTTTTAAAATTATTTTCATAAAATCATAAAAACCATAGTGCATCGTAAAGCCTCAATTTATGACCCACAAGTAGCTTTGACCCGAACTCGACCCGATTGACCCAACTTGAAAAGCCTCGCCCGCTCACATGGCTTATTATGCTACAAATAAGCCATATGACAGGGTTGCTCCGCTGAGGTCCTATCAACCAAATCCTTCCTATGTTAAAAAGGAAGAAAAGAGGATGGAAGCCATCACTGCCACAACGAGTCCAACACCCCCTTAACTAATTTCTCTATGGACTAAATCTCTATCCCAAATATTGACTTAATTAAGAATGGCTAGAGTCATGCAGGGTTTAAAACCTTTTGTGCCTCCATCTCAAGCCAATAGAGACAACTTTTATGCATACAACATTGTAAAGGAACACAAGACTATTGAGTGTGTTTGACTACAGAGAGATCTCCAGAAGATGGTCTAGGAATTGAACCTGGAAGAACCAGAAAGTAAGCAAAGCACCCAGAATAACCCATTTCCAAACTTCAAATCTTATGTCAATGCTATCCTCCTACACGAGGACGACAACGGGGGAAGAGACAACTCCTAATTCAATCATAGTTCTTAGGTGAATGACATTGAATGGGAGCTTGCAGAATTAGACAGGGTGGCCACTTATGAATGGAATTATGAGAATCTGGGAAACTCATGGCCTAAGCAATGGAAAGTCTCATATAGGAAGGAGACACTGATGTAGTCACATTCCACGATCATTTCTTTGACCTCCTAGTAAAATACAATATTCCACCTCATGGCATGGCCGTTGCTTTTCCTATACTCCTCACAAAAGAAGAAATGGATTGGTATCTCTCGTTATCACCTAGTCAGCTATGGAAATGCATGGAGCTGGAACACCAATTTTTGGAGACATTTCGTAGTGATAGAATTCGGATCCTTCAAGAATACCTCACTTTGAAAAATCACACGATATATCTTATTAAGCATGAAGGAGCTCATACGCATGACTGGTGGTAGTCGAGCAATACCACAATATGCTTCACAGACCTAAGGGTAGTAGGACTCATAGATATCAATGATGGTGGGATCAAAGTTGGGCCTCATCTTATGAGCCTTCTCAATTCATTCCGGCAACTCAGTTGCACTATAATTCGATCCTTGCTGGCATGTTTCATGATGATAAGGCCATCAATTAGTATAACGACCTATTGATCGAGCAATATTGGGATCTTTTTGCTGTAAGGGCCAGCCTTGCATGCACCTTTGTGAGATGCGATTCACTGGACCTTGTACTAAGCCAAGAATCAGCTACTAAAAGCATAACCTTATCTCAACGATAGGAAGAAGGTACCGAATTAGCACCGTGCAATGCATTATTCTTTAATGCCATTTCTCTCTACAAAGGGGAAGAAGAAGTATTAGATAATCAGGAAGAAGATCGTTACTTCGATGATAACCCCATCTTAAATGAAACGCACATGATCAAAAGGGTGGTGGCTTACGAAGAAGAGCTTAGGGCTAACGGTCTCCTTCATATAGCCAATTAGGAGGGGAACGAGACAAGGTTTTCGGGAGAGTCTAACCTTATTAAATTCTTAAGATGGTTCCTTCGAACTCTAGAACTATACGACATAAAAATCATAAGGGCACTAACCCTTCCCTCTATTCTTGGTCGGTCAAGCCCGAGATTGGTATCTTCAAATCCTTTCTAACCACTGATGGGACTGGCCATTGATGTGCCAAAAAGTCATCAAGGCATTTGCTCCTACTATATCATTCTTGAGGAACATTGACGACTCTTATTCTTAGTTTCTTCCACCTTCCCCCAGATGCATATGCTTCCGGCCCATTTATGAAGGCTATGCAAGCATACCTGAAGAAGAAATGGTATATCTGATCCACAACGCCACCATTACCACACTTACACAATGTGAGGAAATTCCAGCCTAACATAGATTTAAGGGTTATGCACCCCACTTGAATCCTCACTTTGAGGTGGGCAAAAGTAGAAGAAATCTAGATGAACAGAATGAGTCGCACAATAAAGCTGGTCCTTCAAATGAAGTAATTGCACCCCCTGAGCCAACTCATGCGACAGATATAGAATTTGCCGCTCTACAATGGGAGAATGGCCATGGATACTTGAGTGACAATGAGTTAGCTTACACATCAAATATATACATCTGATCGGCCCCGTGTCCTCTAAAGGGCATAAGGTTTGCTTGATTAAGATCAAAGGATGTCCCAAGCAGCATGAATCTGCCCAAGCATAAGGAAACATGATGCACTCTAGGCCAATTCCGTGCTATAAAGCCACCATAGATTTGCTGCCAGATGGTCATCCTAATTATCCGAGCAACAATGAATACTCACAAATGTTGAGCGGGTATGCCAGAAGAATCACTTCTAACCCATAATTATGGCACCAAAGCCACAATACTTTTGGAATCCACCACCGGAAGGGATGGCAGATACCCAACCATTTCTAGATCCTAAATCTCTGCATTCTTAGTAAGTAGGGGAAGAGCTACAACGGATTGTGGATGGAACCCCCACAGATCTTAATGTAATTGGGACTGGGAACTTGACAGAAAGACTAGTTTTCTAGAGAATCTAAAAGGAAAATAGGAGACCTTCATTTCAAAGAAGGCCTCAATCCAGCACCCCTTTCAAACTAATGCCATTTACAACCATATAAGAGGATCAGAGTATCTATAGGAGGCTCAATGTAGCCAATGAAACCACGGTTGCATAGGAAGTCACTCATAGGACCATGCTCTTCCTAAAACTACCACCAGAGCTCGGGGTGGGCACCCTTGGATCTACCTCACCGTATTCATGGAGGTCATGAATTCGAGAAATGAGCATTATTATCATTAGCCTAAAATCTTTAGCACTACCCTTAGTAAGAGGGCATTAACATGGTATACTAAAACTTGGAATGACACAGTTACACAACATAATTACTTCTTTTAGGGCATCTTAAGCCAAGCATTTCTCTACCATTTCTCCATGGAAGAGCCTGACGAAGGACAAAGGAGAGATCCACCCAGAATGGAGTCATACCACAGGGATGGTCCCGCAGCCTAGGCTTATCCGTTCTACATGATGGTATCTCAGCTAGAAATCATAGAAATATTAGATGCATTGGTCCTGGCTTGGTCTAATGTTGTTAATATGATCGGGGAAAATGGTCCCCAAGAGCATGTAATGGATGAGATCCTTCAGGCTAACATTGCTATAACCTTACTAAGAAACATCCACTGCGAGCCATAGGGTACAAAACCCTTGGTTTTTCATACGACTAAGCCTATACAACTGAAAGATATTCCCCTGGAAGAAGATTTTGATGAATTTGCAGTGTTCGAGCCCAAGGACTTTTCTGATTACAAACTAGAACTAGTGAACCATGTTATTAAAACTAGGAGTGTGTACCAAACTTAAGTCAAGGTTAGCCCAAACCCAACAAATACCACACCAACCAATGACCCAACAAAGGAAATTAGGACCCCTATAGTTGAACAATTAATGACCACTCCTACTCGGATGAGTGTTTGGGACCTCCTGTGAGGATCTCAAGCATATGGGAGGGCTATTATGCAGAAGCTAATGGACATGGAAGCACCATCATTGCCCTCACCGATCAACGTGTGTGCACTAATCGGGCACGGGATCTCTACTAAGTCTCCTAACATTATGTTTTCCACTTTAGACTTGCCAAATTAAGGTCTACATCCTAAAAAGGCACTGTGAGCACTGGATTTTAACGATCCTTCTCAAGAAACTATGATGGGAGATATATAATGCAATGTCTTTTACTTATTGTCCATCAGGGGTGTTCCACTACTGCAGAGTTGAGTTTGGCCAAGGTTTGAAGACCTAGTCTGCCTTTAAGGGCCCATACGGGCACATCCTGGTGGTACAGAACCACCAGGGAACCCTTACAGGTCATCCTTTCCATATGCCTTGGGAGGGACTTATACAGGTCCCCTAGTACCCATACGGGTAGGGCCCTACCTGTATGGGTACTCTTATTCCCTAAACAGGCCTCTTTGGAAGGATATCCTTTCCTATTTGGAAAAAGGCAAGTCATGAACATGATTTATTGCATTCAGACCTCCTCTCCCCTATAAAAAGGGCTATTCCCTTCACATTTTACACACACACTTCTCATATATAAAATGTACTAAAACTCTAGTAATTTCTATAGGTATAAAAAAGGTATACCAGGGGTATAGGAGGTATTTAATAGGTAGAAAACCCTATCTTTGCGGTTTTGTCCACATTTTATTCATTCCTAGCTTCTTTTATTAGGGTTTAGGGAAGATTCTATCCACACAAGTACTCACCTAAATAGTCTTATTCAATCTACTTTTGCCAAGCTCTCTCAACAGTAAAGGGATCACCTCAAAGGCGATTCATGTCGAAAAGGTAACGCTCTTGAGTTTTAAAGACACTTACATCTCAGTTATTTCGTTATTATTATTCTCTATTTCTATAATTATATCTATTGCTTTCCTTTCTTGTTTCAAGTCTAGTCCTAACATGTATGAGCCTTGTCGGCACCATATATCCCCAGGGATATCATTTTTGGTCCTAACCTGTATATGCCATTGCTCCATTAATCTGTTATTCTGTAAACTGAACTGAACAGAGTTTTTGTCTGGACCAGACAAGACCCGTACGGGTACGCCATACTTGTATGGGTCCTCCCTAGTACTCGTATGGGTCCCACCCACTCATATGGTTACCAACCCTAGGCAGATTCCCGAATCTATAATTGCCTGATTAAAAATCAACCCAACTCACCATTTTCCATGCAATCATTTTCACCAATAATCCGATAAATCAACCCAGAAAAAGTTAAAATGTCGTTACACAACAAAGTACGCTAAAGTGCTGATACCATGCAGAATTCTAGTCCACACTAGGGCGGGGTAGGATAAGGTTTTCCTTTATTATTATTCTAAGCCCATATGAGGCAAATTAAAAAAAAAGATTAAAGAGGCGAATTTATTTTCACCTATTTAACCTTTACCAATCTTTAACTCATTCCATTCGACCCTTCTTACTCTTCCCAAGGCTACTTTCATCCCACTCTCAACCTATAACGGGTCCAAAATGAAAAGGTATGCGATCTGATACTAAAAATGAATCCTAAATTCAATTTTAATTAAATCTTGATTTATATTTTGTTTATAAATTCATTATAAGCATAATCAATTTATGATCAATTTCACCATTGTTCTTATATTATTTCATTTCCGCTTTAATTTAATTTCTATCATCTCATTAATTTATATTTGAGTGGGAAAGGCCTCTTTTGTGGGGATTTTGTTCGAGGGAGTAGCTTGCAACCTCTAGTACACTCCCTTATTTCCTCTCTATTTAATTTTCTAAAATTCTATGAAAATACCTATTGTTTCTGTGATTCTAAAAAATTCTGTGATTTTGTCGATTACGGTATCGTTATGCCGAAAGAGGGAAGCTTCACCAAGTGAGAAGATGCTGGTTGATTTTACAAAAGCTATTGCATTGAGATTTCAAGCTATTCAATCAGTAAACTTAATCCCTCCAAGAATGAAACACTCAAATCTTTTTGTAAGGATTCTCAAGTAAGTTTATAAACTTAAACAATACAAAAATCAAACCCTTTGATAAAACAAAGTGTAAAATCTCATACTTGGGTAAGTATTGAGATTGAGACTCAGTTTAAACTAGGTTAGTTTGAGTGATATATCCCTATGAGCTCAGCTTAGACTTGGGTAGAGTTTGAGTGGTATATCCTGCTAAAGAAATAAGACTCAGCTAGAAGTTGATGCTTTTGGTGGTATATCAAACATGCGGAAGAGAGGTCATCTTCTAGAGACAAATCACAAAGGACTCAGCTAAACATTGGTGTCTTTAGTGGTGTATCCTACATCCGAAGGAGAATAAATCTCTGGAGATAAATTGTAAAAGCTTGATTTCTGCCGGTAAAGAAATCCAACCACTAGTGGATTTAATCTCGGAGGAGGAAAATTCAAGGACTGGATGTAGGTAGGGCCGAACCAGTATAAAAACATTTGTGTTTGATTTCTCCAACTCAAAACTTTACATTCAAGCACATTTATACTAAATATTTGCATTATCAGGAGCTTACATCAATTAGCATCTAGATCATTCATATCATGCTACACTTTGACTTCTTAAAATTCCAATATTCCGTAAAAAGGGTCATTCACCCCCCCTTGGACCCAAAATATACTCGAACAGGTATCAACAAGTGGTATTAGAGCAATTGCTCACAACTAGAGATCTAACAATCCCGAGCTAAAGATCCATTTTTTTCAAGAATCGAAATGAGTTATAATAACTCACAACTCCTTCTGGGGGGTATGTCCAATACTCGTGCTCCACTTTTCACTAGTGAACACTACACATTCTAGAAAAAATGGATAAAGAACTTCATTCAGGCCCAAAGCATGCTAGCATGGATGGCCATTAAAGATGACCCATATATCCCTACCTATGAAGTCTAGTCAATCGCCACTAGGAAACCCTCCAATCAATGGGATGAAAATGACTATAAGAAATTGCATGAAAACACAAATGCTATCAACATGCGTCATTGTGCTCTTAGTGTAGTAGAATTCAATAGGATATCAAGCTGTGAAACTACACAAGGAATCTGGCAAAAGCTTGAAGTGATCTATGAAGGAACCAATAAGGTCAAGGAAGCCAAGATTGATCTCCTATAATAGAAACTTGAAACCTTCAAGATGGAACCAAATGAGTCAATTAGTAGCATGAATACTAGATACACCAAACTAGTTAATGAGATAAAAAGGCTCGGAAAAGAGTGTGAGCACTAGATTTTGACGATCCTTCTCATGAAACTATAATGAGAGCTATATAATGTAATGTCTTTCAGGTGTTGTCCATCAGGGGTGTTTCTACTACTGCAGAGGTGAGTTTGGCCAAGGCTTGGAGACCTGGTCTACCTTTAGGGACTCATGTGGGTACGTCCTAGTGGTGCAGATCCACCAGGAGACCCATATGGGTCATCCCTTCTATACTCCTAGAGGGGGACCTGTATGAGTCCGCTAGTACCCGTATGGGTGGAGCCTACCCTTATGGGTACTCGTATTGCTTAAACAAGCCCTATTGGAAGGAAATCCTTTCCTATTTTAGGAAAGGGCAGGTCTTAAACGTGATTTATTGCGTTCATACCTTCTTTCCCCTATAAAAGGGCCCTTCCCTTCACATTTTACACACATTCTTCATATAAAAATATACTAAAACTCTAGCAATTTCTATAGTTATAGAAAAGGTATAGTGAGGGGGTATAGGAGGTATAAAATGGGGAGAAAACCCTTTGAGGTTTTGTCCACATTTTATTCATTCCTAGCTTCTTTTGTTAGGGTTTAGGGGAGGTTCTCTCTACACAAATACTCACCTAAATAGTCCTATTAGCACATGTCCATTCCGGTCCGATGAGAAATAATGCCTATTTCATTCAGCGATTCGACAAATGAGCCAAAAGGGACCGAATTTTCATCCAAAATCTGAAATTCAAAAATCCACATTTCAGGGAAGCTCCGATTTAGCATTTCTTACTGAAAAATAAGAAAGTCAAAGTTTGGTCAAACATTGGTAATTAGCCCGCCAGCTATTTACCGATCTACAGTAAAAAAATCAAATCTTACCGAGATCTGGCCAGGATTTATGGGATCTGATGTAAAATCCTGTGAGAGTGGTAATTAGCCCGCCGGCTATTTGTCTATGTAATTGGCTCGCCGGCTAATTACCAACCCTCTATATAAAAAATCCCAAAATTACCTTTGTGTCCTTTTTCAGTACCAGGAATCCCAAAAGCCCCGAAACTCTGTTAAAATAATACCATATCCAAGTTCTATCACTGACATTCGGTATAAACTCACTTCACGGTGTTTTTAGATCAAGATCCCACAGTGATCTTCGGTCTAAAAAGACCAAATCCCACATTTTCCTTTAGAAACAATCCAAGATTAAAGTCATAACTTAGGCTAAATCTATTTTCCAACTAAATTATAACCTCTGACAACTTCGGTCCTATACCGACTATCAAGTCATCCTAGACAGACGAAAAGGTAAACTAAGGATAATTGGCTCGAAGCCCAACTTTCAAATTCATTAAAACACATCTTTATTGCTTTATTATTTCATATTGCATTCCATTTCTCTAGTTAAGTGAGCCACTGGTGCCACTTAAATTATAATATGTGTAAATAAGCTCGTAGGTATGGACAAACAACCAAAATGTGAGGAAACTCTATCCGAGTTTCCGGGCCAAGACCCAAATGCTCCGTTACTCTACCAAAAATCTGGTAGAAAATGTCTATTTATTAAGCCGTTATAATGCCCATTGTATTTCTTGAATTTAATTCTTAAATAAAGCCGTTGTAATGTAGAAATCACCACAAATTCCAAAATTCCAAAATTAATCCAAACAATTTGAACAATATGAGTAACTATTATGTCCGAACTCAAAATCTCATTTTCTTTTCGGTATAAAAATCGTATTTTGGGACAGTATACCATAATTCCCAGTGGAGCTGAATCGGGTGGCGACTCTATTTTATATTTAAATAAAGTAAAAATGCTTTATTTTAAAAATATCTTTTCTTAATAAAATGTGCAAATATGTTTCTCAATATAATCACATTTTGGCCTATAAAGACACCTCATTTAAGTAAACTGGATTTTCTCAAACCAGACCAAACACCGCGATTTTCTCAAACCCCAACAAATTGAAGCGCGCCCTGCATGCTGCACCCCGCATGCAAAGCCCGACAAACCGTCCGCCCCCTCACAAGTCCTATTCCATCTACTTTGGCCTGGCTCTCTTAACAGTAAAGGGATCACCTCAAAGTAGATTCACGTCGAAAAGGTAATGCTCATGAGTTTCAAAGAGACTTACATCTCAGTTATTTTATTATTATTATTGCTTGTTACTTCTATAATACTTGTTTTCATTTCTTGTTTCGGGTCTGGTCTTAACCCATATAAGCCTTGTTAGCACCATACTTTCCCAAGGATATCAATTTGGTGCACCATACTCAGACGGAAGGAAATCCCTTTTTATTTTATTTTTCTGCCACCAATCTATTGATCTATAATATGTAACTTAACTGAACTGAGTTTCTGTCTAGGACCTAACAGGACCCATATAGGTACACCATACCCATACCGGTCCTCCCTAGTACTTGTGCGGGTACCCCCCATCCATACAGGAACCAGCCCCCAAGCAGAAACCTGAACTCATTTTTGATCGGTTAAAATTAACCCAACACACCATATGCCATGCGATCATTTTCATTAATAATCTGGTAAATTAGCCCACAAGAGTTAAGATGCATTTTCACAACAAAATATGCTAAAGTGCTAATTTATGGTGTGTTGTAAACTGTGCTAACATCTGTGGATGCAGGGGAATTTATTTTCATTTTGCTTTATAACTTAGAACAAATGTATAGGTTCTCTTTGCAATTTCCCCCATTTTTCCCCCGGCTGTAATTTTTAACCCCTTATTTATTACTTGAACTATATTGTAATATGTAAATGCATGTAACGAGTGTGAAAGAGTGTAGAAATAGGATATCTAATATAGTTCCCTAAATGATGAAAATTTAAACGATTTTACGCGGTGAATGTAATTTTGAATTAACTAAATGAGAAAGAAGTGACTCATCCGATACCCGAATCTCTGATCGAATAGGTATGAGTCTCCCGCCTAGAGGGAACTGTGCAAAAACTCTTTCCCAAGTAGACAACTTGGGTGGCGACTCTATCAATTGTATCGAGATTTAGGTCTTAATTCTTTTACTCATTAAAATAGGCTTATTGTGCAAACTTTAACTAAAAAATGTTTTATCACGCCAAAATCTAGCAAAACCCCTAGTGGGCCCCACCTCTCACACAAGTGCCAAGGGAGACCTAGAAGTTATTGACACCTCACAGTGGCAACTCTGCTGCGGACAGAATCTGTTAACTTGCAAAATGTTGGTTTGTTTTAAAAGCTTAAAAGATTAAGATGAGCACCGAAAATCATTTAATTGATTCAACCGCTTTTATTTTCATCATTTAGGAAAATTACCACACTCTATCTTCTCATCTCCTTCTCTCTTTAGTTAGATGCTCTCTTCTTTTAGCGCTAGGATAGGGTGCCTTATTATTTTTGTGACGCTCATAATGGTGATACCTATGACTGCCAGGGATATTGGGTACTCCTTAGTGGGTGGAGCACTCATTGCCATCTCCCTCTAAAAGAAGCGTGATGCGATGGGAACCTTCTACATCAACTTTTGATATGTCCCTACACCATTCTTATCGAAAGCCATAGAATTTTACCTTCTAGGTACCCTGATTTCCGTGTAAGATTAGACTAAGGAAGAATACCCTTAGACTCGGCGGGAGAAATAAGGACAGAATCGATAGCTTCGCATGTGTTGTGATTAACCCCTCCATGCATCATTGTAATTTATGCATGCATACACCATACCATGCCTATACTGATCTCTTGGTTAACACCTCCGCCAAAACCAAACCATAAAGGGAAAAACCTTAGCGAGGATCTCAAGTCCATTTAACTCGCATCCTGGTTCCTCTAATACAGTTAAGAGTTGATGCATGATAGTCCTCGGGTATTACATCAAGCTATCAATTTAGTCCAGTTGATCTTTCTGCCTATCATCCAGAGGAGATGTCTCGTATCCTGACGCCAGATGGCCAGATTGATGTTAAGATTGAGAATGTTGGTACTGGGGAGGAGGCAAATGCATTGAGGACTGAGATTAGGTTAGAGATCGCAAATGTCGTCTCACAATAATTGGGAACTGATCAATTTTTGGACCGAATGAATGATAAGATGCTAGCTACCATCCGGGCAATCATGACCAAGGAGAGAAGGTCAAATGCCCCTATCCATACTCCAGCAATGAATGCAGTAATTAGTGAGCCGGTATCGGGAATTACTCGTAACCTGTTCACTCAGTTTTGATTATTGCTAGTGCAGACTTAAGGGGATTCTTTAAGTTAGTTTGATCAGTTGGGTTCTGTGGGTCCATTTGGTTCAGCTAGCTTGCCATTCTAAGTAGTGGGTACAGTGGCCTCTCCAGTTGTCAGTCAGTTTACTCAACCTAGCCAAGGGTTTGTGCCACCGCCATTTCAGTTTGGGGCATCTGGTTCGATCCCAAATTTTGCGGTCACGTCTAAGGGAATGACCTTTCATCAATCAGCAGGTTTACCCTTAGGTACGATTACCCAATCAGAAGGATCATCTCTATCTTTGGAATTGCGTGACCTACTTTAGAAATTGGTTGCTGCTAATCCTGGCTCCCAACCACCCATCCAAGCAGCTAGAGAGGAAGATTGGGTCCCTGTAAAGTTTAGTATGCCTAGTACAGAGAAGTATAAGGGAACCAGTCCACCTCAATCTCACATCACCACTTATTAGAGGGTTGTAAGAATCAGGAAGTTTAGTGATAAGGTCCTAGCCGAAATGTTCTCGTACACCTTGGAAGATCCTGCTATCAAATGGTATAACACTCTATCAGATGAAGTGACCGGAAACTGGAAAGCTTTATCAGAGGCTTTTATCGAGCAGTATGGTTTCAATGCCACCATTAACATTACCATACAGAATTTGGAGACTATCAAGCAAGCCCCAAATGAGAAGTTTAAACCCTACTTTGAAAGATGGATGGCCACTCAAGTTCTATTGAAGGATAGACTAAGTCTCCCACAAATGATCATAAAATTAATCGTTGGTGCCCTACCAACTTATCGTAAGGTTCTTGGTATGGATAAATTATCTAGCTACGTTGTGGTATTTGAAAAAGTTGAGAAGTGGGAAAGGATCGAGGAAATAGAAAGGGCCAGTGTACCGACAAAACCTTAGTTCAAAAAGAATGGCCCTTCAGCCCTAGCCCAGGCTTCTAAGTTACAATCTAGTTTTCATCCTAAAATAGCAATAGTACAAGAAGAAATGGTCACAGTTCGTACCATTGAGGATGGGATTTCCACTTGGAAAGCATCTCTGCCTTCCATCTTCACTAAGTTGAGTGCACTTGGCCTCCTTCAAATCATAAAGCCCTATGTCCCACCTAAACCTGAAGATAGGGTTCAGTTTTATGCTTATCACGTCAGTAAAGGGCATCGCACTGGTGCTTGTAGGGATCTACTTGACGCTATTTGCTGTTTGATTAGGGATAAGAAGATTCAGGAACCTGAGCTTAAACCCGGGTACCATGAATAATCCCCTATCGAATTTTGAGAAACAAGTTACAGCTGTCGAATCAGGCTTACCCTCCTATCATGTCTTTAATATGATCTCGCAAGCGAATCCTTTGGTTCATTTAGTAGTGGCCATGCCTGATGAACCAATCCCCATTGACATCGACACATTCGAGTTAGAAGGAGTACATGATGAGGAGGCTACATTGGTACAACCTATACCAATTGATATCAATGCTTATATGTTGGAGAATGATGAGCTCGAAGGACCATCCTTGTTGGTAGAAACTTCCAAAGGGAGAATTTATATGAAAGATGGAGTGTTGCGTGTCACTCAAAGTGGAAGGATTCCTCCTAATCCTCTCCTAAGAAGATGAAGGGGTAGAGATGTAGATATACAGGTTATTCCAAGTATCAATCAGGTTCCGGTCTTCACACCTGTGATTGAAACCCAAACTTTAGCCGACAATGAGAAGAAAGATTCAAAAGTCACCATTCTCATCCAGCAATTGCAAGTTACACCTACTAAGTACAGCATTTGACAACTTCTCATTGACTCTGAGGATCATTGCAAGGGTCTAAGCTACACTATCTACTACTTTGGTTGAGGTATTCTCAGTTATCGGGGGGTCTCCTCCTGATTAGATTGAAACCATCAAGTTCTATCCATTAGACCTCCCAGCCGAAGGAAACAAGCATAATAAGGCACTCTTCATTAGGGTGCAAATCTTTAATCATTCTATCCCGTGTGTTATGGTGGATGATGGTTTCGCCCTCAATCTCTGCTCTGCCAAGATTCTTCCTGACTTAGGACTGGATGAATCCATGTTGGAGAAGTCTAATACTGTTACAAGGGCGTATGATGATACGAAGAGGAGTGTCATTGGGGTCTTAGAAGCTGAAGTTACAATTGGGGAAGTGAAGTCCAAGATCTTGTTCACTATTCTCGATATTCCTGTCACCTACTCGTTACTATTGGGTTGACCTTGGCGTTATGCATTAGGGGATATCCCTTCCACTGTTCATTAGGAAGTTAAACTCATCCATGACAGCAAGCTGGTAACCATTGATGTAGATGAACCATCCATCATAGCGGCTATGGAAGCCGAGGAAATGGAATCTAAGGTGGTTGTAGCTTGCCAAGGCATAAAATTTTCGATTAAGGGGCATATATCACTCAAAATTGAGAAGATAATGATGAAGCAGGGTAATGTAAAGGTTAAAGGGCTTGGAAAGAATCTGCAAGGAATACTAGAACCCCTCTCAACTCTTCCTTGGCCATTCAAATTCGGTCTAGTGAATCGCCCAAGTGCCAAAAAGTCCAAGCCTTAGTCCTGCCTCTTGATAGGAGCTGAAATCAAGCAAAGGGGGTTCACAGGTGAAGAGGAACCTATCAAAGTTAGTGGTAAAAGGGTCCCTTGTATGAGATCTTCCATGATGTATATGACTTCATGAAAGTTTTCCTGATTGAAACCTCAGTTTTTGTGGAAGTATGTGGGAATGCTGAAGAAGATGAAATGAATGAGGCAATTGAGTCCATCACCAAAGCGCTAGCGGTACTTATGAGGAAGAATTAGAAAAGAAATGAGAAAGGAAATCCCATCAGCAATGTTGTCAAAAGCTTAGCAAAAGCAGTGGCCGAAGAAACACAAGCAAACTTGCACACCGAGGCTACCAATCTAGCTATCAATCAACAAGACCCTCCGCCTGTGGAGGATGATTCAAATGATTATATTTTTAATATTGCAAACATTTTTTATTCAAACAATACTTCTTATAAGGCATATCATGAATAAGTTGTAAGCATCAGTATCTTTATTTTTAACAAGTCATGAATAAATTGATGCACCTATGATTCAAATTTCCTCGAGTATTTCATTCTAATGACATCATACACTCATAAAAATAACATTCTTGAAACTATCATCATATTCATTAATGAAGTTGAACTTGAGTGCAATGAAATGGTATAAATGTCCAATGGTTAAAATATATCATCAAAAGAGAGACTATAAAAAACTGCTTAGCAAACACGATAGTAACTAGCCTAGGTCCTTCTTTCTTCATAGGGGGAAAAGGTGTATAAGAGCACACATCATCAAGAAAAAAGGCTAAGAAGCACCAACAGTAGGACGACTTTAGTCACAAAAGTAGAAAAGACATCTTAAGTGACAAATTGACCATCTCAAGAGCTCAAAGGGAAACTGATCAGTTAAGAAATGTCATGAATATCAGATTCAAGGGGACATACAACATCTCCCTTCCTCCGAACTTCACAATTTGTCTACTCCTTGGCCGTTCTCAGTGTGGGGGATAGATATAATTGGTGAAATTTAACCATCATCAATCATCAGTCACCGATTCATCATAGTCGCAGTTGATTACTTCTCAAAATGGGTAAAGGCTGAATCTTACACCAACATTACCCTAAGAAAATGGCCAAGTTCATAGAGAGGAAAATTTTTGCAAGATATGGAATCCCGCACCATGTAGTTTCTGACAATGGAGTTCAATTTCAAGGGGCCACGGCTGAGTTGTTTGAGAAATTCAACATTGAGCATCACAAATCTTCTCCATATAGACCAAAAGCTAATGGGGTAGTTGAGGATGCCAATAAGTCAATCAAGAAGATTTGACCAAAAGGGAGCTGCTTTCAAAGATTGGGCTGGTAAACTTCCATTCGCAGTTTGGGGGTACTGAACCAGTGTACGGACTCCCACCATTCAAACAACTTTCTCCTTGGTAAATGGAATGGAAGCCATATTGCTGCTTAAAATAGAAGTAAGATCTTCAAGAGTGATGCTTGAATCACAGTTAAAAGAATCAGTTTAGGCAAGGGCCAGGTATGAATAGTTTAATGCGATAGATGAAAAGCGACTCAAGGTACTTGACCCTCTCTAGATGTACCAATAGCGCATGGCACGAGCTTATAACAATAGAATTAGATACCCAAAATAACCTCCCAAAGCAGGTGATCTAGTCCTTAAGAAACTGCGCTAGGTCAACACTGACTCTAGGGGCAAGTTCAAGCCTAATTGGGAAGGACCATTCATCGTGAAGGAAGTCCTTGGTAAAGGAGGAATCAAGCTTATGGATCTAGATGGAAATGAGTTCATGAATCCAGTAAATTGAGATAGGCTCAAGCGTTATCATGTCTAGGTTAAAAGAATTAAATCATAAAAAGCAGCACAAAGAACAAAAGAAATAAAGAATAAAACACCCGACGAGCGGTCTTCAACTGCTCGGGAAAAAATTAGGGTGCAGCCCGCTGAATGGTATTCCACAAACTGATCAGCCAAAAGTTAGGGCACTCCAATAAAGTCTGCTAAGCTAAAAACCTGAGAAGGGCGGCTTAAGCAAAAGTTAGGGCATTGAGAGAAAAATGTTAGTTACATTCTGGAAAACTTGTAAAAGACCAGTAGGCTGATGGGGTTAACCATTGGAAATTGTTACCATTGCCTATCTACTCAAATTAATCTCATTAATGAACATGTTATGATTTTGCTAGGAATCTTGTTCTTATGAATGCATGCATGTCTTTAGGTGAAATAATCGCTGGTATGGAACATCAATTTTTCTCTACGTGTTATGCATTATTGTATTCATCTTTATCACACAATTGCAATATTCAGAAAGGCCTGCTGGATTGAAAACCTGAAAGGGTGGTTTAGGAAATAGTTAGGGCAAAAAGAAAAGTCTGCTGGGTTGAGCTGACAAGGACAATTCAGGCAAAAATTAAGACAGCCTGTGGGATTGAAAACCTGAAAGGGCGGTCTTGACAAAAATTAAGGTAATAGCTTGCTAGGTTGAAAACCTGAAAGGGCGGTCTAGGTAAAAGTTAAAGGTAAAAAGAAAAAGGGCCGCTGAGCTAAGCTATCAAGGATAGCTCAGGCAAAAATTAGGACAAAAAGAAATGAAAAGTAAAATGTTCGATAGGTCCCCTCACATTGAGTGGCCTATGCAAAAGTTAGAACGTCACCTAATCCCCTCATGTAAAATCATTTGACAGAATGTGGGTTCTCAAAGCAAAAATATTCAATAGTCTCAATTCAAGAAAAATCCACATGCAAGAAAAGAAGAAATAACAAAATTACCAATTCAGAAGTTGACAATCAAACAAGCCACACAGGGCACAAAAGTATAGAATGGTCCCAAAAATGAGTAGTCATAGCCTAAGCAGCTAAGGGATCCTATCCCTGGTGACCCAATAGTGTCTCATCTTGAGTATCTGCAAGCATATCATCCATGTTTATAGTCATATGGTCCTCAGCGTCATCAACATCGGTACCCGGCTGGGTAGGGGCCCTGGTCTTTGAGGTCCCTATAGCTGCCTCGGCAACATCACTCCTCTCAACATGTTGATCCATACCTCTCTGAGTCACTAGATATGTGGAAAGATCATCCTCAGACTTATCATCGGAAGGGACCGGTAACTGCCTCTCCTCAGTCATCCTCACTAGCTGACCTGTCAGTGTCTCAATCTCGGCCCTAGCCTAATTAGCCTCAGTAGTGGCTTTCTACAGCTGCTCCTCTAAAAATCTAGCCCTCCCCTCAGAAGCATCTAAGTCCTAGGTAGATTTGCTCCGCTTCATGGCCAATAAAGTCTACAATAGAAACCATAAGATCAGTACACATATACAAATATCATAGCATGCATGCATAGTTTGTTGAAATTTTACAGGTAAAAGATACTTAAAGAAGCTAGTACGTCCTGGGCCAACAGTAGATCCCACACTGAAAAATAACCCCAGACTATCCTCTCGGCCTCAGAAATGGTCACCTGAAAAGAAAGGGTCACATCCAAATGAGACATCTTAAGCAGTAATTGACGAAGGCCAAGGTAAAGGATTCCTTACATGGGTGGAGCCGGACAGAGTGAAACCGATAAGCTAGACTGACTCCTCAAGCTTTTTGACAGCTCGATTCCCCGAGTGGTCGAGGAGCCGAAAGAAAGTATCCAACTCATCCCGGAGGATGCCCTCCCTCAAAAATTTGGAGGCTCGAGATCGCTTTACCGTGGATTAGGGGTAGCAGTAGCAGCGGCAGCAGCGAACCTCTTCTATGTAGAAATGGGAGGCTGTAAGCAATGAAGAATCAGGTTCTAAATCACAATCAATTTTAAAAAGCAGTAAAGTATTCACAAAGACCAAGTTAGAAGGGTACCTAAGAAGGAGTAGCTGACCTAGCTGAACCTCGGGCACCCCTGACTATAGATGGTCCCCTGCAGTCACCCCTCAGTCCGCCATCATCATCCTCACCATTAATCTAGTAAATCTCCAAGGGCTCATCCTCCTGATGGATCCTGTCACAGGGTGGTAGGAGGGAAGAATCAATAAACTCAGCATAGGATCCCTTTATAGATAGTACGCAAGCCCCCTCACCCAGCAAGTATAGTCCCTGATCGGTCCCCAGCAGGAGATGAGGCTAGGAGATGCCAGCCAAGATGGGGAGGAATCAATCTCTCCACCATAGCACTGGTCTTCCACCCCTAGACTTGCTTATCAAAATGCCACTCATAAGAAAGTGGTGACTCCAAGATAAAGCGGCGGTCATCTACACCAACCTGCATCCACTCGATGGCTTTATAGGTGGCCAATCTCTCCCACGGGTCTTGAAAAACTTGCATAGAATGAGTGCACTATGAGTATCACAACCTAGTAAATACAGTTTCTACTGATGGTTTGTCAAAATGTACAATGCAGGTTCAATAGGGAAGAAGCATACCCGATCTAAGCGCAGCTAACGTAAGAACTCTCGGTATTACGTTGTAGTCAAGGACTAATTTTGCAAAAGCCCTATCCATCCGGATATTATATGCAGTGTCCTAGGTTGCACGGGCAATCCTGGCCTAGGGATCAATCAGTTCTTAAAAGCCCAAATCTACAAGATAAAGGAAGGATTAGTTACAACACAGTTTAGACAAAGGGTTAAAGCATAAGAGATCTATTGGAGATTTACAAACAGTATCCGATGACAGATCTTGAGCTCAGAATGCTCACCTCAGACTCCTATGTCCAATCTATAGTACAATTATTCTAGAATGGCCTGACACCAGTTCTTGCAAGGCACAGTCGCAAGATCCTCACAGAAGAGAGCAGGCCATAACTGCGGTTACCCGAGTAGACTGGAAAGAAGATGATGGTAAGGAATGCCAGCAGGAAAGATTGAGTGTACTAGTCCCTCGTATCAGCTGTAATGGGCCTCAACTACATAATCCAGTGAGCATGCAAGTCCCTGTACTTGAGCTCATTCATCCCGCCCGGACGAAGCCCACGTAATCTAGTAATATAGGCCTTCACCTCAGGCCCAGAGTGCCACCGGTCAACATTCACATCCCCGCTCCACTCCAAGCCGGTGGTGGCACACACATCTGAGGGAGTAATGGTCACCTCCTCGATAGGCAAATGGAAAGTATGGGTCGTCTCCGACCACCTCTTCATCAAAGCTCGAATGGCTCATTTCGCATCTCCACCTATGGATCTTTAAGGAGCAGATAATTAAGCCGCTCAGGTTTTTTTCTGTTTTTACCGGCATTGTTTTTGGCAATCCTTTAAGGGGACATGCCCCTCATCTATATACTTGCTTTCACTGGTGTTTTGGCCGGCAGTTCGTCAAGGGGATAGGCCTCGTAACTCCTCATTAGGAGCGTTTATGAGCAGGCGGCTAGGGCTCTCATCTTTTCCCTAGTCGCTCAGTTTTTTTCTTACCGGCGGTGGTCTCTCGGGTAGTAGTTTCTTTGGCTGCAGCCCCTTGCATGAGTTGGGCAGTTTCGCTCTTGCCGGAGCTTTGGTTCCTCATGAGACGGTACTACTTCAAAACCTTTCCCTTGAAGTGGTTTTGATTATCGGCTTGGGTCTCGAGAGTGGACACATTTAGAATGATATTTCTTCCTTGAAAGGTGAATTTATTTATCGGCTTGGATTTCAGTTTTGATTTGAGTCGACAGTTTAATGTTTCGACGTTGTGCCTATACGACCTAAAAATTGCTTTGAATCTTCCAATGATGTTGTCATCATCGCTGCCGTTAGGCCTCATCATCTCAGCTTAATAATGTCGCTAAACCCCAAAGGAATCGATAAGGGTCAGTAGATCGGTGTCTCATGCGGCACAAATCTCCTCGGACCATCTCCTGTAGAAGCTCAAAGCCCCTACGGTCCTATACTAAAACTGCAGAAATAGAATTAGAATTTAATAGGGTTAGAATACAGTGGTTAAATTAGAAAAGGATTGCAGAAATCAAAGGAAACAAGGGTCTGTTCCTAAGGACAGGACCTGTACGGGGTAAGCCCCACCAGTCTGGGTCAACAAACTGGACCCGTATCCAAAACACGACCCATATGGGTCCCCTGCAAGCAGTCCCTACACGGGCAAAAATCCCAAAAATCCAAAATCACACAATCTTAACCAAAGTGCATCCAAAACTATCTTAAAAGCATCCTAGGCTAAAGTTACATGCATCAGGCTCTATTCCAAGGTCTAAAACACCCTAAATCATGCCAAAAGTTCAAAATTGAAAAATAGAGGATCGAATGAAATTACCTGGAGTTTTGAGGTGTGGGTCTCGGGAGAACGGATCAAAGGGACTTCAGAGATAGGATTAAGCGCTAAAAATGAGTCTCTCTCATAAAAAGCATACCCGATGGAAACCAAGCATTCCTAAAGCCCTGAATATCCAACTGGGAGCAAGACCTCAAGCCTGAGGGAGAAACAGCCGGTTTGAGGGATTTTTTTATACATCTTCAGTTGAGTTTTAGTAGAAATTGCCAGAAACTGCAAAGTGGGAAGTTTTGGTGTGAGTCAGGAGATGAGGGGGTTGACTACCTTTTAAACCCATACATCAGGGACCCGTACGGGTCCCCTTTTCTAAGACCCCTACCCATACAGGTCTGGCCTACCCGTACGAGCCCCTTCTTGCCATCCAAAGGCAAATTTTTGTATCAGTATCATAGCAAGCACTAGGAATCCATCTCGTCCAAGTTCAGGGCTAACCCCACTCCCTCTCAACCTTACATTGCCATTATATTTGGGGTCAAGCCCCTAGGCTCACCTTGATCCTTGATTGAAGGGGAAAAATATTTTTGTTTTCACAAAAGTCAATGAAGAATCAAGGTAAGCCATTTTTGAAATGATCTCTAACAGGAATAATTTTTATGCACAAGTCCACACTAGCATAAGAAGTCTTCCCCCAGTAAGCAAATCTTACCAGGAAATTCTTCCCCAGCAAAAGAGGTTTTGCCGAAGGGTATTACTTCACTTCACATTAGCATAATTAGATCTAGGGGCATCCCCCCACCAATCTAGGGGCATCCCCTCGCCAATCTAGGGGCATCCCCCCACTTCCCAGTGGTGGAATCATGAGGTCTTAGGGGCATCCCAACACTTTCGAGTATCAAATTTGGCAGACTCTAGGGTCACTCGCCTTAGGAGCATTCCCTAGTGGCAAAATATGCATAACATCGATCGGGCCAAACCCGACATTTCTTGCCTAGAATTTTCAGTTTATCATATCCACACTTATTTTTTTATTAAGTGAGGAGGCAAAAACATTTTTTGTTCTCACAAAAGTCAATTAATAATAAAAAGGTGTCTGCTTAGACAATGACAAACTCAGTGTTTGATTGTTGTCTCTTTTTAGGTTATTCAAAATTCCCTGGCAGGAGAGTCATCCTCCTTAGGAAAGCGATACATCATCATCAGCAGGAGAGTCATTGACCTTAGGAAAGGGATACAATAGCAGAAGAGTCATCTGCCTTAGGAAATGGGTACATCATCACCAGTAGGTGAGTCATCCCCCTTAGGAAAGGGATACATCATCATTAGTCAGGAGAGTCGTTCGCCTTAGGAAAGGGATATATCACCGTCAGTCAGGAGAGTCATTCACCTTAGGAAAGGGATACGTCATCATCAGCAAGAGAGTCATCCACCTTAGGAAAGGGATACAAGGTGAAGTCATCCGCCTTAAGAAGGGGATACACCATCATGAGTCAGGAAAGTCGATCTGCCGTAAGAAGGGGATACACACCTTCCCCAAGCAGAGTCACAAGGGATAGGCACAGTAACAAAAGGAAAGTCATACACCTTAGGAAAAGGGATATGAACAGTAGCAAAAGGAGAGTCATCCGGCTTAGAAAAGGGATATGCATAGTAGTAAAAGGAAAGTCATCCGCCTCAAGAAAGGGATATGCATAGTAGTAAAAAGAAAGTCATCCACCTAGGGAAAGGGATACGCATTGGCAAGGAAAGTCATCCACCTTAAGAAAGGTATACGTTGGTCAGGAAAGTCATCTACCTTAAGAAAAGGATACACATACCTTCCCCAGTAGAGTTACGAGAGGTACGCGTCAGCAAAGGAAAGAAGTTTGCATCAAGAAAGGAACTAACCCATATTGTCACCTTAGGTATGATTTCTAAACCCTCACTCACATTGTTAGACCATATAGATCAGTATCTATGATGATCCTATGAGGGGCAGTCTATGAGCACTGGATTTTAATGATCCTTCTCATGAAATGATGATGAGAGCTATATGAAGCAATGTCCTTCAGGTGTTATCCATCAAGGGTGTTCCTACTACTGCAGAGTTAAGTTTGGCTAAGGTTTGGAGATCTAGTTTCCTTTAGGGACCCATACGGGTACGTCTTGGGGGAACAGATACACTAGGAGACCCGTACGGGTCATCCCTTCCATAAGCCTGGCCCCACCTATATGTGTACTCTTATTGCCTAAACAAGCCCTTTTGGAAGGAAATCCTTTCCAATTTCAGGAAAAGGTAGGTCTTAAATGTTCAGACCTCCTTTCCCTTATAAAAAGGGCCCATCCCTTCACATTTTGCACACACATTGTTCACAAAAAAATATACTAAAACTCTAGCAATTTCTGTAGGTATAGAAAAGGTATAGTTGGGGTATAGGAGGTATAAAATAGGTAGAAAACCTTCCTTTGAGGCATTATCCACATTTTATTCATTCCTAGCTTCTTTTATTAGGATTTAAGGGAGATTCTGTCCACACAAATACTCACCTAAATAGTCCTATTCCATCTACTTTGGTTGGGCTCTCTCAACAGTAAAGGGATCACCTCAAAGTGGATTCACATAGAAAAGGTAACGCTCCTGAGTTTCACAGAGACTCACATCTTAGTTATTTCATTATTATTAGTGCTTGTTACTTCTATTATACTTGTTGTTTTCATTTCTTGTTTTGGGTCAGGTTCTAACCCGTGTGAGCCTTATTGGCACCGTATATCCCCAAGGATATCAATTTGGTGTGCCATACTCATACGAAAGGAAATCCCTCTTTATTTTATTTTTCTACCACCAATCTACTAATCTGTAATTTATAACTTAACTGAACAGAGTTTCTATCTGGGACCAGATAGGACCCATACGGGGTACACCATACTAGTACCGATCCTCCCTGGTACCCATACGGGTACCCCCCATTCGTACAGGTATCGGCCCCCACGCAGAACCACGAATGCATTTTTAATTAGTTAAAATCAACCCAACTCACCATTTGCCATGCAATCATTTTCATCAATAATCTGGTAAATCAACCCACAAGAGTTAAGATTCTTTTTCACAACAAAATACGCTAAAGTGTTGATTTATGGTGTGCTATAAACTATGCTAACATCTGTGGATACAGGGGAATTTATTTTCATTTTATTTTATAACTTAGAACAAATGTATAGGTTCTCTTTGCAATTTGCCCCAATTTTCCCCCGGTTGTAATTTTATCCCCCTATTTATTACTTGTGCTTTATTGTAATATGTAAACGCTTGTAACGAGTGTGAAAGAGTGCAGAAATAGAATTTTTGTAGTAATTCCCTAAATAATGAAAACTAAAATGGTTTTACGTGGTGAATGTAAATTTTAATCAACTAAGTGAGAAATGAGTGACTCATTCGATACCCAAATCTTTGATTCAATAGGTATGAGTCTCCTGCCTAGAGAGAATCATACCAAAACTCTTTCCCAAGTAGACAACTTGGATGGCGACTCTATCAATTGTATTGAGATTTAGGTCTCGATTCATTTATTCCTTAAAATTGGCTTATTGTGTAAACTATAGCTAAAAATGTTTTGCCATGCCTAAATCCAACCAAACCCCTAGTGGTCTGTGCCTCTTACATAGGTGCTAAGGGAGACCCATACATCATCAACACCTCATAAAGAGATCACTAGAGATGAAATGGTGAAAAAGATCCTCCAGAGTCTCACCAAGGAGTGGGATGACAAAAAGACTGCAATGGAGGAACCTCATGATTTAAAACTCTGTAGTTATGATGAAATCATTGGTAATCTCCTAACTTAAGAGCTATCCTTAGAGAGATACAGCCAGCAAGAGAAGAGGCCCGAGGAACAGAAAACAATAATTTCTCTAAAGGCAGACTTATCCGGAACAGAATCCTCCGAATCAGAAAACCAATCAAGACTATCTTCCTGTAAAAATGATGACATAGCCATGCTGGCCAAAAGATTTAAAAAATTCCTTAATAAGGAAGAAAGAAGGTCAAGAAGAAAGTTCAGAAAGCTTATCTCTAGAAAATGGAAAGAAAGCAGCTCAAAGAAGGACAAGTACAAAAAGGGTCCGGAAGAAAAGAAAGACCAAGAGAAAGAGATTGGCTGCTTTGAGAGTGGTGAAAAAGGACATTCCAAAGTAACATACCCTAAGCTCAAGAAAGAGAGGAAACAAAATAAGAAGGCAATGGTGGCCATATGGAGCAATAGCGAAGAGAGTAGTAGTTCATCATCTTCAGAAGAAGAAGAAACTGGCAACTGTGCATTTGTGGAACTAACAAAATTGAAGGCACAACAATTCGGAAGAGGAATAACTGAGCAGATCACTGAGCATACTAGTGAATCAGAGTCAGAGGCAGCCAATATTGAGGTAAAATCTCACTCTAATCATATTTTTAATAATAATCTTGATGGAGCTCTAAGGATTGTAATCAATAATGTAATGAAGAACACCAAGGCCATAAAATCCCTTCAAAGATAAGTGAAGGAGCTAACAGAAGATGCTAAAGCAATGGCACAAGGTATCAATCTCATAAGAGGCACAAAGCATGTGGATACTATTGAAGAAAACTTTCTGAAGAATAAAGTCTAAATTCTGAGTGCAAATTTTTCGGGTTAGACAGAGAGCCAACCACGATGAAGTAAGCTGCCAGAAGAAATCCAAAGCCAGCTCATAGAAGAAAACCGGGACCCTCAATTCAAAGAAGGAATCTAGAACCTCCAAAACCAAGGAAAGTCTGGAGGCAGCCTATGAGCGAGTGAATGTTTTGATGGTGGGATTAGCACGCAGGGTACGGTGCGTGGGGCGCGTCTCGATTTGGTGTAGTTTGAGGAAACCATGGAGTTTAGTTCAGTTTGAGAAAATCTGATTTTCTTAAATGCAGTGACTCTTTCATAATAAAATGCTTGATTTTATTAAAGAGAAAATTATTTTTATTATTTTTCACGTAAACTTGTTGAGTGTGAAAAACATGGCTTTTTATAAGCCAAAAATGTGAATATATTGAGAAATATATTTGCATATTTTTATTAAGAAAAGATATTTTAAAATGAAGCAATTTTACTTCATTGAAAAATGAAAAATTAGAGTCGCCACCCGGTTCATCTCCATCAGAATTGTGGTATATTGATCTAAAATCGGATTTTTATACTGAAAAGAAAATGAGATTCTGCGTTCGGACATAATAGGTACTCATATTGTTCAAATTGTTTGAATAAATTTTGGAATTAAGTTTTATGTGGTAATTTTGGCATTACAATGGCTTTATTTAAGAAATAATTTCAAGAAATAAAATAGCCATTATAACGGCTTAATAAATTGATATTTGCTACTGAAATTTTGCAGAGTAACGACGTGCTTGGGTTTTTGCTCGGAAACTCATATAGAGTTCCCTCACATTTTAGATGTTTATCCATACATGTGAGCTTATTTACACATCTTATAGCTTAAGTGGCTCTAGTGGCTTACTTAACCAAAGAAATGGGATCGAATGTGCATTAATAATAAAATAATAGAAATGAGTTTAAATGAATTTTAAAGTTGGGCTTAGAGCCGATTACCCTCAGTTTACCTTTACGTCTGTCCAGGATGACTTGAGAGCCGGTGCAAGACCGAAGTTGTCAGAGAGTGATTGTGATTTGGATGAAAAATAGATTTAACCCAAATTATAGCTATAATCTTGGATTATTTCTACAGAAATAGTCGGATTTTTAAGAGTTTGAGTCATTTATAGACCGAAGATCACTATGAGATGTTGATCTAAAAAGACATTAAAATCAATTTATACCAAATATCGGGGATAAAGCTTGGATTTGAAAGTGTTTTGACAAAGTTTTGGGCCTTTGGGGACTCCCGGAACCAAAGGAGACGAAATAGATTTTTTTTTTTCTCTTCCGTCTGTTGAAAATGAGAGGGGGTGAGCCCTTATTTATAGAAGGTAGGTAATTAGTCAGTGGGCTAATTACCTATCTGACAAGATTTTACTTCAAATTCTGTAAATCCTTGCTAGATCTCGGTAAGATTTAATTTTTTTACTGTAGAAAGGTAATTAGTCGGCTGACTAATTACCTATGTTTGACCAAACTTTGACTTTTTGATTTTTGGTACGAAATGCTAAATTGAAGCTTCCCTGAAATGTGGATTTTTGAATTTCAAATTTTGGATGGTAATTCGGTCCTTTGTGGATATTTTGTCTGATCACTGAACGAAATAGGCATAATTCCTCATCGGGCCGAGTGGACCGTGTGAACAGTTTTCCCCTCGCATATATAAATTTCGTTCTAGATATTTTGTAGTATGCAAAACAAACAAAATAATGTGTGTGGAATTCAATGAGTTAAAGTATTTTTAATCGACAAATTCTGAAACAAAATATATTTTGCCCCTTCGAGTAAAAATTTATTAATGAGTTTCATGAGGTTAAAATTGACTGGTGGTCAAGATAAATATTTTCAGGTGGTTAATGCATCAATTGACTGTGCAAAAATAGCTTTTTAGGTCTGCTCGTTTTATAAATAATGTAGAAAATGGATGAAATATGTAAAATGCAAAAATTTTCAAAACATACGTAATTAGTAGGCGGGCTAATTACCTATGAAAGGGTAACTTTTGTAGCTGTTACGCATTTATACGTGCAACGAGTCAACGCCTGACAGCTGGATAGATAATTAGCCGGTGGGCTAATTACATTTATAATTAGCCGGTGGGCTAATTACCTGTGGGCTATAAAAATAGCAGCTTGGCTCCCATTTTCTTCACTCCAACAATTTTTCTTCTCTTTTTCTTGCGAGTTTGGTTCTTTTTCTTCAAAGATTTTTGCCTCGCAGCTATTTCCGACGATGATTTCTTTCATCCTTTTCCCTTTTTTGCCCCTCTTATTCAGATTTTGTAGGGTCTCTATGTGGTTCAAGCTTTACAATATCTGCTTGGATCTGCCAGCCGTCCAAGTGACTACTCGGAACGTGATCACTGATGGTCAAAAAGTGGAACTATCTAAGGTTCCTATCAAGGCTTTATGCGGGCTTCTGTCGAACTAGATGTACCACGGATCAGTCCTGGGGATTTTATTCTGCCTTCCTTGAAGCCTATTGCTCATCTTTTTCAGATTTTGGTAAGCCTTACTACCTTTACTGCATTTTGTTACCATGTTATTATTACTATCATTATTATTTATGATGCTATTATTTTTTTGTTATAATACATATATATATATATATTGTTTATGGCACGAATGCAATGACCTTCGATAATCGTGTGACTTATCAAAGACTAGTGTGTGATTAGTGTACATACATTACTTTTTGAGGTCACCAGCCATGAGGGCAGTAGTATTTCCCAGTTTCACAAGTGGTATAGGGTGGTATATCCTGGTGCCAAAGCCATTATCGATGGGATGTCCTTGGGGAGGATGGTGAGGAATTGTAAGTACATGAGGTCCCACAAGTATTCGTACATCCCAGCCGGTACTTCTACCCACATCTTGAGCGGGTGGTCCAACACTGCCCACTCTTTCCACTTCAATTATGGGGAGTATACCATCACTCCATTGGATTAGTGTGCCATCACAGGTCTTCCCTTCCTTGGTAATGTGATCCACTTCAACGCTTGTTTTACTTATGATAAGTTTAATGTGGAGACCATTGAGGCTTTGATCCGCTATTCTAGGGATATGCCCGGGCAAGTTTCTTGCGAGAAACTCATGACCTTTTAGACCATAGGGATAGAAGGCACTTGATTTCTACTTGCGAGGCCAGAGCTTTCATGGCTACTACTTTATCATGGCTGTATTTTACCTACTGGGGGTTCGATCATGAATCTCCACATTCTGCCTGCTTTGATTGGTCCAACCCACTTTGATGAGTATGCATAGGGTCGAGCCACATTGGGTCATCTGTATTGGGTCCTTAATCAGTGCGCGAGGAACAGGATTGGCAAGTTCAAATCTTGTCTTCAGATTGTCTATGTAAGGGTTTAACTCATTTTTTTATTTATAAGCATTTTTGTCTGTCTTTTGGCATTCTGATTTCTTTTGACTGGTCACAGATCTGGCTTTTTGAGATGGGGATTCTCCCAAGGACCAAGCTCATACGAGATGGTAGCTATCCATTCTGCCCTCGTCTACCACACTATTGGCGTGATAGGAGATAGAGTCTTGTTTTGTTGTTTCCGCTCACCTCCGCACTCCGTCTTTGGAGCAATTACACTCTATAACTTCCTTGATTTGTTTTAATCACTATATCTGCTACAATTGATGTATTAATGCTTGGTTCCTCTTTCGTTTCTCAAATTAAGATGCAGCCTTGGGGGTGTGATCTTCAATGGCTAGAAGTTATGAGATTAGCTGGGGAATTTGTGAATACCCAGCTAATTATAGAGACCCCTTCTCTTTGAAGTGGTATCTTGGAGAGTGTATCTAGAATTGACCTATGATGGTTTGTCCAATGCCTTCTTGGAGCTGATTGGAGGGTATGAGGAGTTTTGCTGTTCACAGCTTCTTGGATGGCTGGAGACAGACCCCGTTCCCATTGAGCCTGAGCCATACATTCACAACCCTCCTAAGGGTGATGCCCCTTCAACTTCTGCTACTAGCGGTGTAGCTAGATTGGGTTCTTCAGGGACTGTTTGGATGATGGTACCTCCCTTTCATTGACTCAGGTTTCTTCCTTGCCTTTCCATTATTGTGCTTAATTAGACTAATTTGCTCTTGCTTTGATGTCTTTGCAAGATCACCAAGGTAGGAAAACCCGTGCATCTACTTCCACTCTTGTGGGTAGTTCTTCGGCTTCATCTATCCGACGTCAGAGTTCAGCGATAGTGGAGGGACATCGAGGGTTTTAGTATTAGCTACCCATGTTCCTGATGTACCATCCTTACCTGAGTACTTATATGCCAGTGATTTAGCCTTATCTTGATCCTGAGCACCCATTGGCCTTCCATCCAGCCGATACCACTCTTGTGAGTCTTCTTTGCTTCTTCTACCCTTTTTCCTTAGATTGTGAGGGTTCTGACTCATTCTGATCTCTCATTCTAGTAGGTGCCTACTGCTGATAGCATCTTCGATTGGGGATATATACAAGGACAACAGCTATTCATGATGAACCAAAATTCTGATATGGCGGTACGTTCATTATTTTATTATTTTAATGATGTTGCATGGCATGCTATGAAATGCATACGAATGATCTATGTTAAAATGTTAAAGCTGGAGATCAACGGCTTCGAGGTTTGTTGGGGATGCTCTAGGTAGATGACCTACAGTAGCTCCTGCAGTAGGAATAGGGTTATCCTTCTTGATTCTTTCCCTAGGGTGGTTACCCTTTTGAGTACTAGATTTTAATGATCCTTCTCATGAAACAATGATGAGAGTTATATAATGCAATGTCTTTCAGGTGTTGTCCATTAGAGATGTTCCTACTACTGTAGAGTTGAGTTTGGACAAAATTCGAAGACCCAGTCTGCCTTTAGGGACCCTGTACGGGCATAACCTGGTGGTGTGGATTCGCTAGGAGACCTATATGGGTCATTCCCATCATACGCTTGGAGGGGACCCATACAGATCCCCTAGTACCCATAAGGGTGGGCCCCCCGCCCATACGGGGTACCATTGTTGCCTAAACATGCTCTTTTGGAATGATTTACGTACCTATTTCAGGAAAAAGGTAGGTCACGAACGCGATTTATTGCGTTCAGACCTCCTTTCCCCTATAAAAAGGGGTCTTCCCTTCACATTTTACACACACACTCTCTTCACATAAAAGAATTATACTAAAATTCTAGCAGTTTCTATAGCTATAGAAAAGGTATAGTGGGGGTACAGGATGTATAAAATAGGGTGAAACCCTTCATTTGAGGTTTTGTCCACATGTTATTCATTCCTAGCTTCTTTTATTAGCGTTTAGGGGATATTCTACCTACATAAATACTCTCCTAAATAGTCCTATTCTATGTACTTTGGGTGGGCTCTCTCAACAGTAAAGGGATCACCTCAAAGTGGATTTATGTCGAAAAGATAATGCTCTTGAGTTTCAAAGAGACTCACATCTCAGTTATTTCGTTATTATTATTGCTTGTTGCTTCTATTATATCTGTTACTTTCTTTTCTTGCTTTTGGTCTGGTCCTACCCTTTATCAGCCTTGTTGGTACCATATATCCCCAAGGATATCAATTTGGTGTGCCATACTCAAATGAAAGGAAAACCTTATTTTATTTTATTTTTTCCATCGGCAATATTTTGATATGTAATCTGTAACTTATTTGAACCAAGTTTCTGCCTGGGACTAGATAGGACTGGTACGGGTACCCCATGCCCGTATCAGTCCTCCCTGGTACCGGTATGGGTACCCCATACCTATACCGGTCTTCCCTGGTACCCATACGGGTACTCCCCATCCGTACGGGTACCAGCCCCCAAGCAGAACCTCAAATTCATCTTTTAATCGGTTAAAATTAATCCAACTCACCATTTGCCATGCGATCATTTTCATTAATAATCCGGTAACTCAACCCACAAAAGTTAAAAAAAAATTTCACAACAAAATGTGTTAGAGTGTTGATTTATAGTGTGCTGTAAACTATGCTAACATCTGTAGATGTAGGGGAATTTATTTTCATTTTGTTTTATAACTTAGAGCAAATGTATAGGTTCTTTTTGCAATTTCCACCATTTTTCCCCCGGTTGTAATTATTTTCCCCCATTTGTTGTTTATACTTTATTGTAATATGCAAACGCATGAAATAAGTGTGAAAGAGTGTAGAAATAGAATTTTTGTGATAATTCCCTATATAGTGGAAACTAAAATGGTTTTATGCGGTGAATGTAATTTTAAATCAACTAAATAAGAAATATATGACTCATCTGATACCCGAATCTCTAATCTAATAGGTATGAGTCTCACACCGAGAGGGAGCCATACTAAAAATCCTTCCTAAATAGATAACTTGGGTGGCGACTCTATCAATTGTATCGAGCTTTTGGACCCAATCCATTTATTCATTAAAATTGGCTTATTATGCAAACTTTAACTAAAAATGTTTTGTCACGCCTAAATCCAACCAAACCGTTAGTGGGCCCTGCGTCTCACATAGGCACCAAGGGAGGCCCACACATCACCAACACCTCACAGTGGCAACTTTGCTGGGGAGATAATTTTTAACTTGCAAAATGTTGGTTTGTTTTAAAAGCTTAAATGGTTAAGATGAGCACCGAAAATCATTTAGTTGATTAAACCTGCTTATGTTTTCATCATTTAGGAAAATTATAACACCATATCTTCTCATCTCCTTCTCTCTTTAGTTAGATTCGCTCTTCTTCTAGCACTTGGATAGGGTACCCTATTATTTCCGTGACACTCGCGATGGTGATACCTATGACCGCTAGGGATATTGGGTACACCTTAGTGGGTGGAGCACTCATTGCCATCTCTCTCTAAAAGAGGCTTGATGCGATGGGAACCTTCTACATCAACTTTTGATATGTCCCTACACCATTCTTATTAAAACCCATATATTTTTACCTTCTAGGTACCCTAACTTCTGTGTGCGATTAGACTTAGGAAGAATACCCTCAGATTCGGCGGGAGAAATAAAGACAGAATCAATCACTTCGCATGTGTTGTGACTAACCCCTCCATGCATCACTGTAATTTACACATGTGTACTACATCTCATACATGTACTGATCTCTTGGATATCATCTCAGCCAAAACCAAACCTCAAAGGGAAAGAGCTTGGCTATGATCATAAGTCCTTTTGACTTGCATCCCGGTTCCTCTAGTGCAGTTAAGGGTTGATCAATATCAGTCCCCTGGTATTTTATCCAGCAGTCATTTTAGTCCGGTTGATCTTTCTTCATATCATCCTGAGGAGATGTCTCGAATGCTGACTCCAGATGGCCAGGTTGATGTTGAGGTTGAGAATGTTGCTACTGGGGAGGAGGCAAATGCATCAAGGACTGAGGTTAGGTCGAAGATCGCAATTGTTAGCTGTTAGTACTTGGGAAGTGATAAGTTCTTTGACTGAATGAATTATAAGATGCTAGCTACCATCTAGGCAATCATGACCAAGGAGAGAAAGTCACATGCCCCTATCAGTGATCCAATAGTGAATGCAATAATTAGTGAGCCGGTATTGAGAATTACTCATAATCTGTTTACTCAGTTTTGATTGCCGCCCCTGTACACTCATGGGGATTCTTCCCGTCGGTTTGTCAATTGGGTTCTACAGGTCCATAAGGTTCAGCTAGCTTGTAATTCTAGTCTGTGGATACAGCGACTCCTCTAATTGTCAGTCAGTTCACTCAACCTAGCTAAGGGTTTGTGCTACAGCCGTTTCAGTTTGGGGCATCTGGTCCGATCCTAAATTTTATGCTCACACCTAAGGGGACGACCTTTCCTTAATCAGTAGGTTTACTCTTAGGTGCAATTACCCAATTAGAGGGATCATCTCTATCTTCGAAATTGTGTGACTTGCTTTAGGAATCACTTGCTGCTAATCTTGGCCCCCAACTATTTGTCCAAGCAGCTAGAGAGAAGGATTGGCTCCCTGAACACTTAAGTACGCATAGCATAGCGAAGTATAAAGGAACCGGCCACCTCAATCTCACATCACTACCTATCAAAGGGTTATGAGAATTAAGAAGTTAAGTATTAAGGTCCAAGCCAAAATGTTCCCATGCACCTTGGAAGGTCCTGCTATCAAATGGTACAACACTGTATCAGATGAGGTGACTGGAAATTGGAAAGCTTTATCAGAGGCTTTTATCAAATAGTATGGCTTCAGTGCCACCAATAAACTTACCATACAGAATTTGGAGGCTATCAAGAAGGTCCCCAATGAGAAGTTCAAGCCTTACTTAGAAAGGTGGATGGCCACACAAGTTCTATTGAAAGATAGGCTAAGTCTCCCTGAAATGATTATGAAGTTAATGGATGGTGCCCCACCCACTTATTGTAAGGTCCTTTGTATGGATAAATTCTCTAGCTATATTGAGGTCTTTGAAAAAGTTGAGAAGTGGGAAAGAATCGAGGAGTTGGAGAAGGCAAGTGTATCAGCCAAACCTTGGTTCAAAAAGAATGACCCTTCAGCCGTAGCCTAGGCTTCTAAGTTAAAATTTGGTTCCGATTCTAAAACAACCGTAGTATGAGAAGAAGTGGCCGCAGTCTGTACCATCAAAGATGAGATTTTACCCTGGAAAGCATCTCTGCCTACCCATCTTCACTAAGTTAAGGGCACTAGGCCTCCTTTAGAGCACCAAGCCCAATGTCCCACCCAAACTTGAAGACATGGATCCGTTTTGTGCTTATCACATCAGTAAGGGGCATCGCACTACTGCCGATAGGGGTCTGCTTGAGGCTATTTATGGTTTGACTAGGGATAAGAAGATTCAGGAACCCAAGCTTAAACCCAGCACGCTGTATAACCCCCAGCCAAATTTTAAGAAATAGGTCGCAGCTGTTGAATCAGGCTTGCTCTCCTACCATGTCTTCAATGTGATCTCTCGAGCTAATCCCATGGTCCATTTGGTAGTGGCCTTGCTAAACAAGCCAACCCCCATTGACATCGATGCCTTCGAGTTAGAAGGAGTGTATGACGAGGAGGCTATGTTGGTGCAACTTGTACTAATTGATATCGATGCTTATCTATTAGAGAATGATGAGCTCAAGGGACCCGCTTTGTTGGTGGAAACCCCTGAAGGGAGAAGTTATGTGAAAAATGGGGTGTTACATATCACTCGAATTGGAAGGATTCCTCTTGATCCTCTCCCAAGAAGAAGGTGGGGCAGAGATGTAGATATCTGAGTCATCCCAGATATCGATAAGGGCCCAATCTTCACACCCGCCATTGAAACTCAAACCGCAACCGGCAGTGAGAAGAAAGATTCAAAAGTCACCCCTCTCATCTAGCAATTGCAAGTTACCCCTACTAAGTACAACATCTGGCAGCTCCTCATTGACTCTGAGGATCATCACAAGGGTCTGACAGAAAAGTTGTTGAGTATCAAAGCTACATCATCTACTACTCTGGTCGAGGCACTCTCAGTTATCGGGGGATCTCCTCTTGATCAGATTGAACCCATCAAGTACTATCCATCAGACCTCCCAGTCGAAGGAAACAAGCATAATAAGGCACTCTTCATTCGGGTGTAAATCTTTGATCATTCTATCCCGTGTGTTATGGTGGATGATGGTTTTGCCCTCAATCTCTGCCCTGCCAAGATTCTTCCTCACTTAGGGCTGGATAAATCCATGTTGGAGAAGTCCAATACAGTTATAAGGGCATGTAATGATACGAAGAGGAGTGTCATTGGGGTCTTCAAAGCTAAAGTTACAGTTCGGGAAGTGAAGTCCAAGGTCCTGTTCATTGTTCTTGATATTCCCGTCACCTACTCGTTAGTGTTGGGTTGACCTTAGCTCCATGCATTAGGGGCTATCCCTTCCACGATTCATCAAAAAGTTAAACTCATCCATGATGGCAATCTAGTAACCATTGATGCAGATGAACCATCCATCATAGCGGCTATGGAAGTCAAGGGAAAGGAAGCTAGGGTAGCTGAAGCTTACCAAGGCATAAAATTTTTGGTGAAAGGGCACATATCACTCAAAATTGAGAGCATAATGATGAAGCTGGGTTATGTAAAGGGTAAAGGGCTCGGAAAGAATCTCCAGGGAATATTGGAACTCCTTTCGCCACTTCCATGGCCATTTAGACTCGGTCTAGGGAATCATCCAGGTGTTAAAAATTCCAAGCCTCAGTCCTACCTCGTGATCGGAGCTGAAATCAAGCAAAGGGAGTTCACATGTGAAGAGGAACCTGTCAAAGTTAGTGGCAAAAGGGTCCCTAGTTTTGCGATCTTCAATGATGTATATGACTTCAAGAAAGGCTGGCTAATTGAAACCCCAGTTTCTATGGAAGTATGTGGGAATGTTGAAGAAGATGAAATGAATGAGGCAATTGAGTCCACCAATAAAGCACTAGTGATTCTTATGAGGAATAATTGGAAAAGGAATGAGATAGGCAAACCCATCAGTAAGGTTATCAAGAACTTAGCAAAAGTAGTGGCCAAGGAAGCACAGGCAAGCTTGCACACCAGGGCTACCAGTTCAACTGTCAATCAACAAGGGCCTCCACCTGTTGAGGATGATTCAAATGATGTAATTTTTAATATTGCAAACATTTTTTATGCAAACAATGCCCCTTATAAGGCATATCATGAATAAGTTGTAAGCATCAGTATCTTTATTTTTAACATGTCATAAATAAATTGATGCACCTTTCATTCACATTTTCCTCGAGTATTTCATTCTAATGACATCATGCACTCATAACAACAACATTCTTAAAACTATCATCATATTCATTAATGAGGTTGACCTCGAGTACAATGCAACAGTATAAACGTCCAATGGTTAAAATCTATCATCAAAAGGGAGACTATAAAGTGCTTAGCAAACACGATAACAATTAGCCTAGGTGCTTCTTTCTTCATAAGGGGGGAAATAGCGGAACAAATTTAATCACAAAAGTAGAAAGTCAAGAGTTGACCATCTCAAGAGCTAAAAGGGAACTGATCAGTCAGGAAATGTCATGAATGTCAGATTCACGGGGACATACAACATCTCCCTTCCTCCAAAGTTCATAACTTGTTTACTCCTTCGCCTTTCTCGGCGTGGGGGATAGATATAATTGGTGAAATTTGGCCATCATCAACCAACGATCACCGATTCATCATAGTCGCAGTTGATTATTTCTTAAAATGGGTAGAGGTCGAATCTTACACCTGTATTACCTCCAAGAAAATGGCCATGTTCATAGAGAGGCATATTTTTTACAAGATATGGAATCCTGCACCATGTTGTTTCTGACAACGGAGTTCAATTTCAAGGGGCCCCGACTGAGTTGTTTGAGAAATTCAACATTGAGAATCACAGATCTTTTCCCTATAGACCACAAGCTAATGGGGCAATTGAGGCTGCCAATAAGTTAATCAAGAAGATTTTGTCCAAAGCGGTAGCTACTTACAGAGATTGGGCTGATAAACTTCCATTTGTAGTTTAGGGGTACAGAACTAATGTAAGAACTCAACCAATCAAACACCTTTCTCCTTGGTATATGGAACGAAAGCTGTATTAACAGTTGAAATAGAGGTAAGATCCCTAAAAGTGGCACTCCAATCACAGTTAAAAGAATCAGATTGGGCAAGGGCCGAGTATGAACAATTGAATGAGATAGATGAAAAGTGACTCAAGGCACTTGACCGTCTCCAGATGTATCAACAGCACATGGTGCGAGCTTATAATGACATAATTAGATACCTAAAACAACCTCTCAAAGCGGGTGATCTGGTACTCAAACAACTGTGCCAAGTCAACACTGACATTAGGGGTAAGTTCAAGCCTAATTGGGAAGGACCATTTTGTCATGAAGAAAGTCTTTGGTAAAGGTGGAATCAACCTTATGGATATGGATGGAAATGAGTTCATGAATCCAGTGAATTGAGATGGGCTTAAGCGTTATCATATCTAGGTTAAAAGAATTAAATCATAAAAAAGGTAGCACAAAGAATAAAAGAAATAAAGAATAAAACACCCGACGAGCAGTCATCTACTGTTTGGGCAAAAATTAGGGTGTGGCCCGTTGATCTGTTTTTTGCAAACCGGTCAGGCAAAAATTAGGGCACTCCAATGAAATAAAGCCCAATAGGATGAAAAGCCGAAAAGGGCAGCTTAGGTAAAAGTTAGGGCATCGAGAGAAAATTGTTAGTTACTTTCTAGAAAATCTGTAAAAGACTAGTAGGTAGTAGGGGTTAACCATTGGAAATTGTTACCATTGCCTATGTACTAAAATTAATTTCATCAAGGAACATGTTATGATTTTGCTAAGAATCTTGGTCTTATGAATGTGTGCATGTCTTTAGGTGAAATAATCGATGGTATGTGAACATCAATTTTTCTCTACGTGTTATGCATCATTGTATTCATCTTTATCACACATTTGCAATATTCACAAAAGCCTGCTAGATTGAAAACCCAAAAGGGTGGTCCGATAAAAATTAAGGCAAAAAGAAAAAGTCTGCTGGGTTGAGCTGTCAAGGACAACTCAGGCAAAAATTAAGACAGCCTGCGGGATTGAAAACCTGAAAGGGCAGTCTTGACAAAAATTAAGGTAAGAGCTTACTAGATTAAAAACCCAAAAGGGCGGTCTAGCCAAAAGTTAAAGCTAAAAAGAAAAAGGTCTGCTAGGCTAATCTATCAAGGATGACCCTGGGAAAAATTAGGACAAAAAGAAAAGAAAAGAAATAAAATGTTCGATAGGTCATCCCACATCAAATGGCCTATGCAAAAGTTAGAACTTAACCCAATCCCCTCACTGCAAAATCACTGGACAGAATACAGGCTCTCAAAGCAACAATATTCAAACAGTCTCAATCAAGAACAATCCACATGCACAGAAAGAAATATCAGAAGTACCAATCCAGAAGTTCACAATCAAAACAAGCCATGCATAGCCTAAAAGTATCAAACGGTCCACAAGGCAATCATAATCTAAGCTGCTGGGGGGTCTTGTCCTTGGTAACCCTCTTGAGTATGGCCCTGAGTATTCGCCAGCAAATCATCTATGCATATGGTCACATGCCTCTCTGAGTCACTAGATATGTGGAAAGATCATCCTCGGACTCATGATCTAAAGGGACCGATGTCTGCCTCTCCTCAGTCATCCTTGCTAGCTGACCCTTTAGTGTCTCAATCTCGGCCCTTACCTGAGTAGTCTCGTCCTAGCCCGATCAGCCTCAGTAGTGGCTGCCAGCAGCTACTCCTCTAAGAATATAGCTCTCTCCTTAGAAGCATCCAAGTCCTTGGTAGATCTGCTCCACTCCATGGCCAGCAAAGTCTGCAATAAAAATCATAAGATCGGTACACAAATATAAATGTTATGACATGCATGCATAGTTTGTTGAAATTTTGCAGGTGAAAGAAACTTACTGAAGCTAATATGTTATGGGCCAACAATAGATCCCACACTGAAAAAAACCCCTGGCTATCCTCTCAGCCTCGAAAATGGTCACCTGAAAAGAAAGGGTCACACCAGAACAAGTCATCTTAAACAGTAATGAATAGAGTTAAAGGTAAAGCATTCCTTACATGGGTGGATCTATAAGGAGTGAGACAAATAGGCTAGATTGAGTCCTTGAGCTTCTTGACAACTCAATTTTCCGAATGGTCGAGGCACCGAAAGAAAGTATCCAACTCAGCCTGAAGGATGCCTTCCCTCACAGATCCAGAAGTTTGAGATTGCATCACTGGTGGCTCAGGGGCAGCAGTAGCAGCGGCAACAGCAAACCTCTTTCATGTAGAAATAAAAGGCTATAAATAATGAGGAATTAGATTCTAGACCACAGTCAATTACAAAAAGTAGAAAGGTATTCACAAAGACCAATTTAGAGGCACTCCTGAAAAGAAGGGGTAGCACCAACCGACCCCTCATGCTCTTAGCTATAGATGGACCCCCGTGATCACCCCTCGATCCATCCTCATCATCATCATCATCATTGCTATCTCTCCAATGAAACTCCTGGGGCTCAACCTCATGATGGATCCTATCGCAGGGAGGTAGGCGGGAGGAATCAATAAACTTAGCATAAGGCCACTCAACAGACAGCATGTGAGCCCCCTCACCCAGCAAGTACAGCCCCTAATCGGTCCCCAGCATGAGATGGGGCCAAAAAATGCCAATCAGGATCGAGAGGGGGGAGAATCGGTCTCTTCACTATAGCACTAGTCCTCCACCCCTAGGTCCGCTTGTCACTCTAGGGAGAGTGGGGACTCCAGCACAAAGCAGCAATCATCCACACCGGCTCGAAATCACTCAATGGCTCTGTAGGTGCCCAATCATCCACACCTACACAAAATGAATGCACTATAAGTATCATGACCTAGTGAATACAATTTCTAGTAATGGTTTGTTGAAATGTATGATGCAAGTTCAATGAGGAAGAAGATTACCCGATCAGAGCACAGCAGGTGTAAGAACTCTCGATACTGTATCGTAGTCAAGGGCTAATTATGCGAAAGCCCCATCCATCTAGAAATGATATCTGGCATACCATGCTACATGGGCAAGCCTGGTCTAGGTATCAGCCGGTGCTCAAAGGCCCAAATCTGTAAAATAAAGTAAGGATTAGTTACAACCCAGCCTAGATAAAGGATTAAAGCATAAGAGATCAGTTGAGAATTTACCAGTAGTATCAGATGGCAAGTCTTGAGCTCAAACTACTTACCCCGGACCCCTATGTCCAATCCATAATATAGCTATATCAGAATGGATCGACACCAGTTCTTGTGAGGTACGGCTGCAAGATCCTCCATGGTAGAGAGCAGACCATAGTTGAGATTACCAGAGTAGATGGGAAAGAAGATGGTGGTAAGGATTGCTAGCAGGAAAGACCAGGCATACTTATCCCTCCTATCGGATACAATAAGACTCGGCTGATCGATCTAGTAAGCATGCAAGTCCCCGTACTTAAGCTCGTTCATCCCGCCAGGATGAAGCCTAAGTAATCTAGTAATATAGGCCTTCACCTTAGGCCGAGAGTGCCATCGGTCGGTATATACATCAAAAATTGACCATATCCCCACTCCATGCCAAGCCTGTGGTGGCGCACACATCCGAAGGAGAAATGGTGACCTCCCCTATAGGTAAATGGAAGGTATGGGTCATCTTCAACCATCTCTCTATCAGGGCCGACATAGCACCAGGGGCCAATGTCTTAAGGGCCTGAGCGATGGCCCTGATGATGTCATTAAACCCGAAGGAATCGATGCGGGCTAGCAGCTCTGTGTCTCCTTGAGCATAAATCTCTTCCTACAACTTCGTGCAGAAACTCAAAGCCCCACGATCCTATATGGGAACTACGAAGATAAAATTATATTTTAACAGGGTCAGAATACAGTAAAAAAATTAGAAATTAGAAAAGGATTACTGAAATCAAAGGAAACAAGATTCTTTCCTTGAGGATAGGACCCGTATGGGTAAGCCCCACCTGTACGAGTCCGTATACAAGACCCATATAAAAAACAGGACCCATACGGGGCCCCCCACACCCGTACGGGTCCTCTGTAAGCAGTCCCGATATGGGAAAATTCCCAAAAAATCTAAAATCGCACAATCTCAACATTCTAGAAGCATCCTAGGCTAAAGTTACATGCGTCAGGCTCTATTCCAAGGTCTAAAACACCCTATATCATGCCAAAATCCAAGGGACCACCAAAAGTTCAAAATTGGAAAATGAAGAATCGAATAGAATTACCTAGAGTTTTGAGGTATGGGTTTCAGGAGAAGGGATCAAAGGGACGTCAGAAGTAGGAGTAAGCCCTAAAAATGAGTCTCTCTCATGAAAAGCATACCTGACAAAAATCAGGCATTCTTGAAGCCCTGAATCACCAATCATGGGCAAATCCTCAAGTCTAAGGGAGAAACGGCCGGTCTGAGGGATTGTTTTGTACATCTTCAGTTGAGTTTTGAGAAAAACCACTGAAAAACGTAAAGTGGGAAGTTTTGGTGTGAGCAGGAGATGAGGGGACTATCTACCTTTTAAACCCTTCTATAAGGGACCTGTACGTGTCCCACTCCACTTGTACGGGTCCCCTCTTCTAAGAACCCTACCCGTACGGGTCCGGCCCACCCGTACAGGCCCTTTCTTGCCTTTTAGAGGCAGATTTTTACACCAGCCTTGTAACACGCACCAAAAACTCATTCAGTCCGAGTTCGGGGCCAACCTCACTCCCTCTCAAATTTACATTTCTATTATATTTGGGACGAGTCCCTAAGCTTACCTTCATCCTTGTTTGAAGGGTCAAAAATACTTTTGTTTTCACAAAAGTCAATCAAGAATGAAGGTAAGCCAATCTTGAATTAATCACTAACAGGGATAATCTTTACAGGTCCATCCTAGCATAGGAAATTCTTCCCCAGCAGAAAAGGTTTTATCAAAGGATGTTACTTTACTCCCCTGCAATGAAGTCAACCAATCCCCCCATTTCCGAATAGCAGAATCAAATCCCCCCACCAATCAAGGGGCATCCCCCACCAATCCAGGGGCATCCCCTACCAATCCAAGGGCATCCCCCATTCCCTAGTAGTATAATCAACCAAGGGGCATCCCCCCACCAATCTAGGGCATCCCCCACTTCTTAGTAGCAAAATCAAGTCTAGGGTATCCCTCCACCAATCTAAGGGCATCCCCCCTACCAATCTAGGGGAAGCTCCCCACTTCTCGATAGCATATTCGGTAGACCTTAGGGGCACTCACCCTAGGAGCATTCCCCAACAGTAAAATAAGCAACCATCGGGCCAAACTCGACATTTTCCCCCACAGAATTTTCGGTTTATTGCATCCACATTTATTCTTAATTAAAAGGGTAAAAATATTTTTGTTCTTACAATAGTCAATAAAGAATGAAAAGGTGTCTGCTTAGACAATGACTAACTCAAAATTTGATTATTATCTCCTTTCCAGGTTATTCAAAATCACTGCCGATCGGGAGAGTCATCCGCCTTAAGAAAGGGATACACCACCACCAGCTAGGAAAGTCATCTGCCTTAAGAAAGGGATACACACATATCTTCCCCAGAGAAATCATCAGTCAGGAAAGTCAATCCGCCTTAGGAAAGGGATACGAGGAGAAGTCATCCGCCTTAAGAAAGGGATACACCGTCATCAATCAAGAAAGTCGATCCGCCTTAAGAAAGGGATACACACCTTCCCTAAGCCGAGTAGCAAGGTATATGCGGTAGCAAAAGGAAATTCATCCGCCTTAAGAAAGGGATACACCTTCCCCAAGCAGAGTCACTAGGGATAGGCACGGTAGCAAAAGGAAAGTCATCTGCCTTAGGAAAGGAATACGCAATGGCAAGGAGAGTCATCTGCCTCGGGAAAGGGATCCGTGGTAGCAAAAGGAAAGTCATCCATCTCCAAAAAGGGATACGCAATCCCTAGTAGAGTTACAAGGGGTGAACATAAGCAAAGGAAAGAAGTTCATAACAAGAAAGGAACTCACTCAGGATATCACCTCAGGTATAATTTCTAAGCCCTCACTCACATTGTGAGATCATATAGATCTATATCTATGATGATCCCACGAGGAGCAGTCTGTGAGCACTAGATTTTAACAATCCTTCTCCCAAAACTATGTTGAGAGCTATATGATGCACTGTCTTTCAGGTGTTGTCCATCAGAGATGTTCCTACTACTGTAGATTTGAGTTTGGCAAAAATTTGGAGACCTAGTCTACCTTTAGGGACCCGTACGGGCACAACCTGGTAGTGTGGATCCACCAGGGGACCCATACAGGTCATTCCCTCTATATGCCTAGACGGGGACCCGTATGGGTCCCTTAGTATCCCTACGGGTGGGGCCCACCTATATGGTTACCATTGTTACCTAAACAGGCTCTTTTAAAAGGATTTACTTACCTATTTCAGGAAAAGGCAGGTCATGAACGCGATTTAATGCGTTCAGACCTCCTTTCCCCTATAAAAAGGGGTCTCCCTTTCACATTTTACACACGCACAGTCTCTATATAGAAAGAATTATACTAAAATTCTATTAGTTTCTATAGGTATAGAAAAGGAATAACGGAGGTATAGGAGGTATAAAATAGGGAGAAAACCCTTCATTTAAGGTTTTATCCACATTTTATTCATTCCTTGCTTCTTTTATTAGGGTTTATGGGATATTCTACCCACACAAATACTCTCCTAAATAGTCCTATTCTATCTACTTTGGCCAAGCTATCTCAACAGTAAGGGAATCACCTCAAAGTGGATTCATGTCGAAAAGATAATGCTCCTGAGTTTCAAAGAGACTCACATCTCAGTTATTTCGTTATTACTATCGCTTGTTGCTTCTATTATATCTATTGCTTTCTTTACTTATTTAGGGTCTGGTCCTAACCCGTATGAGCCTTTTTGGCACCATATAACCCCAAGGATACCAATTTAGCATGCCATACTCCTACGGAAGGAAATCCCTTTTTATTTTATTTTTTCTGTCACCAAGATTCTGATATGTAATCTGTAACTTATTTGAACCAAGTTTTTGCCTGGGACCAGACAGGACCCATATGGGTACCACATACCCTTACCGATCCTCCCTGGTACTCATACGGTCCAGGTACCAACACCCAGGAAGAACCTCAAATTCATCTTTTAATCGATTAAAATCAATCCAACTCACCATTTGCCATGAGATCATTTTCAGTAATAGTCTGGTAACTCATCCCGCAAAAGTTAAAATGTGTTTTCATAATAAAATGTGTTAGAGTGTTGATTTATGGTGTGCTATAAGCTGTGCTAACATCTGTGGATGTAGGGTAATTTATTTTCATTTAGTTTTATAACTTAGAACAAATGTGTAGGTTCTCTTTGCAATTTCCCCCATTTTTCCCCCATTTGTAATTTTTATCCCACATTTATTGTTTATGCTCTATTGTAATATGTAAACACATGTAACGAGTGTGAAAGAGTGTAGAAATAGGATTTCTGTGATAATTCCCTAAATGATGAAAACTAAAACAGTTTTACGCGGTGAATGTAATTTTGAATCAACTAAATGAGAAATAAGTGACTCATCTGATACCCGAATCTCTGATTCAATAGGGATGAGTCTCCCACCCAGAGGGTACCATACCAAAACTCTTTCCCAAGTAGACAACTTGGGTGGCTACTCTATCAATTGTATCGAGATTTGGGTCTCGATTCTTTTATTCATTAAAATTGGCTTATTGTGCAAACTTTAACTAAAAATGTTTTATCACTCCAAAATCAAACCAAACACCCAGTGGGCCCCGCCTCTCAAATAGGCACCAAGGGAGACCCATACATCATTGGCACCTCACAACCCTCCTCCTCCTTTCGACCCTAGTAATCCGAGTTCCAGTAGGCAGTGGATAGGCTTTCTTTTTGTCATTTTCGTTTCTTTAGGCCATTTCAATGCCTTTTCTTATATGAGCACATTTTTATATATAACAGAATTTTGCATTATTCTTTCGCTTTATGTTTTCTTTATTTTGAGGATCAATGCCAGGTATTGGCAGATTGCCCTATAAACTACGTATAGCGAACTGCTACATTTCAAAATTTTGCCATAGAGGGCTACATCTGTTTTTGGGTTGATATGAATGTTTATCTGAAGAACTCTAATGGTTGGGATCATTTCAGGGTTTATAGTCTGGCATATATGAAGGAATACTGTAGCATTTTTGTCAAGGATAACGTGATCCAGGCTACTACTAGGTTTTGGGATCCTATCAATAATGTGTTCTAGTTTGGGGATCATGTGTTATGCCCCTTGTACGAGGAATTCTGTGGGCTACTAAGATCTTCAGCTGACATGCCCCCAGCCATTCCAATTTATTGTCTTGAGTTTTATGATCTGTTGATGAACCATTTTTATTTATAGTGATTTGATAGGCGCCAACTGATTTGTGATGAGGGCCTGAGGTTGGACGTGGACTTTGACATAGCTAGGAGTCTTTCTCTTAACGATGCAAGCTAGCTTCCACTTATTTGTTTACTCTTGCTGGGAGTCTTCCTTTGTGAGGTTCCAATTATGGTTCGTAGCTTTGCCTCCTTGACTATTGTTGATCAGATGTTAGAGGGGAACTCTCCTGTTGTAGTGAGTTTGGCTAAGACACTGATCTTTGTGTGCTCTTCCCAGAATGGGGCTGAAGCTACTACCAGGGGTAGCAGACTTCTCCTTTAGGTAACTTTTATTTCAGCCTTTCTTTTCACATAAACCGCCCTTTTAGGTTTTTGATTCATCAATCTAGCCATACTTTGTGCCTGTGCTGCCTTTTTAGGTTTTCAATCTAGCAGGCTATCTCTTTTTTTCTCTTTTTCTCATTTTTTATGCTTTCGTGTTGCTTTTGTAACTTTGGTTTTGGAACAAGCTTTCTATATTATCCATTCCTACGAGCACGGATTATTATCTAAAGGCCTATCGGGCATAGGGTTTCATTGTCTGCATCGGCAACTGTCCCCATAGAGACTTCACGGTTGAGGAGTGGGTTGCGTTCATATGGAGTCAAGCTGCCAAGGATATTCGTTAGGTTTGCCCTTGGTGGGGAATCACGTATATGACTACTAATGTTGCTAGAGGTGGCGTGGTCCTCATTGGTCTTACTGAGATCATCACCTACTCACTTGGTTGCTTGCGCATGCAATATAGATGTCCTTAGGGGTTCCCAACATCCCTGTGTGCCCTGATTGGCTCTGAGCTTTCTTATACTCGGTTTTATTGTCATGACGTGAGGTGGATCAACTACTCTTAGGTGGATATGAACTATTCTATTACTTTCGACGTCCATCCTTCTGAGGCTTATTGTGTTTGGGTTATGAGTACTCATGGGCTTCCTACCCTTAGGGAGAGGCTTACCGAGACACAAAGACTTCATAGTTTCCTTGAAGTTCATTGAGCTTGTCATTGTGTGTCTTTTGTTCCGTGGGAGAATAAAGGCTTCAGGCCTCATTGTTTGTCTTTGCCGTTTTCATTTCCTGTTTGTAATGCACTTTTCTATGTTGTAAGGATGAAAAATGTTATTTGAATGCGTGTTTTATTTAATCAATTCACAGTTTCAATTTAATGCACTCATTAATATGTTTAACATGAACATGTTACTATAAAAGATATTAATTAAGTAGGAAGGACAAATGGTATTTATTCCTAAGAAATACCCATCGTCGCATAAGGTTCAGAATGGATTTTACCTAAGGCTTCACTCTTTTATTTTGGGGTCTTTATTTTTACTCCAGAGCCCTCACTAGCTCTTGACAGACCTTCTTTTTTTATTATTGACACATTTTTATTCTTCCCCTTTTTTTACACGAGATAGCGCTTCAGCTTGTCGTAATTTACTGGATTCACAAATTCGTTGCCGTCTAGATCTGAGATTTTTACTGCCCCTTTACTAAGAGTCTTTCTTACTACGTACGACCCTGCCCAGTTTGGCTAGAACTTCCCTTAAGCATCCGTGTGCATTTTAATAGATTGCTTTAAGACCAAATCGCCCATTCTTAGGAGTTGACCTTGCCCCTTGACTTTACAGTTGTAAGCTCTGGCTATGCACTATTGCTCTATAATTGTAGATTCTCCAACATAGTTAATCATTTTTCATCGATCAAAGTCAGTTCCTCGTGTCTTGCCTTTGCCCATTCATCTTCAGGCAATCTTGCATCAAGGGCTATGCTCAATGATTTGATTTCCGTTTCCACGGGCAAAACTGCCTCCATTCCATAGATGAGAGAAAAAGGAGTTTGACCCGTAGGAGTCTTGAAACAGGTTCTATATCCCCACAAGGTATAGGGTAAAAGGTCAGCTCAATCTTGGTAGTTAGAGATCATCTTGGAGGTAATTTTCTTAATTGCCTTATTAGTCGCTTCTACAGCTCCATTGGCTTGAGGGCGATAGGGCGAAGAGCAATGATGCTCAATCCCATGCTTCTCAATAAGATCGATTGTTTCTCCTTCGAATTGCACACCATTGTCCCTTACTACATGATGGGGAATGCCGTATCTAGCGAAGATATACCAATGAATAAACCAAGCCATTTTCTTGGCCATGAAGCTTGTGTACGATTCTACTTTAACCCATTTAGAAAAGTAATCGATTGCTACTAGAATGAAGTGATGGCCATTGGTTCAAGACGGTCTTATCTCACTTATGATATTGATGCCCCAGGTTGAGAATGGCTGAGGCATTATCAAGCTTTGTAATGTTGTCGAGGGCAAGTGGCTCACATCTCTGTATATCTGAAAAGCATGGCAAGTCTTCGCTTCTTTAATAAAATTAGCTAGCATGGTTAGCCAAAAGTATCCCATTCTTTGGCTTTTCTTTGCCATTATGATGCCATTTGTTTGTGGACCGTAGTCTCCTGAATGTATCTCTTTCATCACCCTTTCAGCTTCTTGTTGGGTCAAACACTTTAACAATAGGCCATCAAATGACATCTTGAACAAATCCCCTTTAATTAGGTAGAACTGCACAACGAGCTTCCTTAGCTTATTTCTATCAAAATTCGTGGTCTCGGCTTGAAATTCACCATTTTCAAGGAACTTCACAATGTCAGAGGACCAGCGTTCTTCCTTATCCATGGTGTCTTTTATTACACGGATGTAGTACGGAAATTGAGTCATTTCCATAACAAGGGGTTTAATCGGCTGCTTTAGGAGCCCTTACCACTTGGAGGCTAAAGTGGCTAACACAACTGCCATCTCATTCTCCTCTCAGGACATGTGACAAAATTCACACTGAATATTATAGCTTTCCTCCATATAGCCTCTAGGTAAGGTCTGAGGGTTTCCTCCTTTAGTTCCTAGTCTCCTGTAACATATTTGATGACCAAAGTTGTATCGCTAATAATTTTTATCTTGTCTGCTCTATGAGAGACAAATGCAGACATTTTGAATATACAAGCTTTATATTCTTCCCTATTCTTCATGGTGAGAAATTCCAATCACTTCAATAGAGGTATGAGTGCTCCATCTAGCGTCATGGTGATGACTCTTAAGCTGGCTCCTCGGTTGTTAACGACGCCATCGAAGAACATGGTCCATTTTCTTGAATTCTGTGTAGCTATTGCAAAGCATTTGTTAGGGAATTCTAGGTTTTCCTATTCTCCTTCCTTAAGTGGTTGATTTGCTAGAAATTTGGCCACCGCTTTTCCCTTAATGGTTTTCTTGGTGACATATTTGATACTGAATTCTGACAATAATAAGAGCCACCTTGCTAGGTTTTCAATTAGCGAGAGAGCTTGGCATAAACACTTCATTGGGTCCACCTTCACAACTACTTAGATTCTGTATGATTGGAAGTAGTGCCTGAGTTTCTTGGTGAGCCAGACCATGGCCGCACAAGTTTTCTCATGACGGTGTATCGAGTCTCGTATTCCAATAATTTATTGTTGAGGTAATAAACTGCGTGTTCCTTCTCTATCTTCGTGCTCCTAAACCAACATAGCCCCTGCAGATGTATCTTCTATTTCTAAATAGAGAATGAGCGGCTTTTCTAGAATCGGCGGCTTCAGTATAGGGGGTACATTACATAGGCCTTGATCCTATCAAAGGCTTCCTACAATTGGTCGTTCCACTCTATTGGTTGGTGCTTCCTCAAGAGCTTGAAGATAGGCTCGCTCATGGTAGTTAGGTGTGCTATAAAGCGACTAACGTATTGTATGGACCCTAAGAAAGTCCACACTTCTTTCTCGATTTTTAGCATAGGCATTTACCTGATAGCCTTTGCCTTATCCAGATCCATCTCTATGCCTCTTTTGCTAACCACGTATCCCACCAATTTTCCTGACATGACACCAAATATACACTTCTTCGGGTTAAGATAGAGATTATATTTCTCTATTCTCTTGAGGAATTGCTCTAACACTGTCCGGTGCTCTTTCAGTGTGATGGATTTTACAAGCATGTCATCATCATAGACTTTAACTTCTTTGTGGATCAAGTTATGTGTCAATATCATGACTGCTCGTTGGTAGGTTGCCCCTGCATTTTTTAGTCTAAAAGGCATCACTTTGAAATAATAGGTTCCCTATTTTGAGATGAATGCAACTTTGAACTTGACTATTACATTCATGAGGATCTGGTTGTAGCCAGAGAATCCATCCATAAAGGAATACATGGCTGCTCTCGCCATGCTGTCTACCGGAATATCGATGATTGGTAGCTGGAAATCGTCCTTAGGGGTAGCCTTGTTCAAGTCCCTGAAGTCAATACAAACTCTGACATTGCCATTCTTCTAGGGCACAAGGACTGCATTGGATAGCCAGGTGGGATACTCGACCACTTCAACAAAATTAGCCTTGATTTTCTTGGCTACTTCTACTTTGACCTTTTCAGCCCATTTTGGGCACATCCTTCTCATTTTTTGCTTTACTGGTCGAATTTTCAGGTCTGTGGGGATCTTGTGCTCGGCGAGGTGCCGATCAAGACTTGGCATGTCTTCGTGAGACCAAGCGATGGCTAAAATGTGATTTTTTAGTACTTTTATTAATTCTCTCTTTTGTTCGATGGGCAATTGATGTGAAATGTATACCTTTTTTGGATCATCTTCTGTACCAAAGTTAATTTCTTTTGTAATATCATTGTTGATGTTAAAGATGCTAGATGAATGTTGGAATGGTTGCATGAAATTGTAATTAGAAACACAATCCAAATGAGTAAAGTTCTTCATCTTATTATCATCATAAAGTACATTATTCATTTCAAACATGCTGGAAATGGAAACAAAAGATTCATCCTGATCGATAGCATCTGGCTTTGCAGTAGATGATTCTTCTATAGCAGCTGGCTTCCACAGGATGTCCTCATCGCTTTCCTCTTCCACCTTTGCTTTGCCCTTCATGATCTTGACCATGTCCATAACAGTCTGGCTCAAGCTACCTCCCTTGCTTCTTGCTTCTTCTATAATCTTGATTTGTGCCTGAAGATTCTCGGTTAGGGTGTCGATGATTTCCTCCTCTTTACTTGGCTTCCTGATCTTCTTTGGGTGTACCTATTCTGGCTCTAGTCTGGGATTACCTCCTCAACTAGCTGATGACCTACTTCCTTCAATACGTAGGTTGTGGAGCTTTTACCACACTTGTTATAGTTGACTACATCTGAGAAAATCTCGAATCCTAACACTGTCCTTCCCTAGTGAGTAATGGGCCCAAGGTCCTATTCTAGGGTTTCTGTGACTTCTTCTAAGAGACCTTCTTGTGGGTGATTCTTTTGGATCCTATATAACTGAGTCCCATGGGCTTCCATTCTCCTACCTATATATTGAAGGTCGGCATTCCTTGTTTATGGGCACCTAGTCCTTCCCCAAGAGTGTAGTGTTTCTACATGTAACCCTAAATCCAAGGGCCCCAGTGCACCTCTGGTTGCTTGTTTGATTCTTGGCCAATTGTGGCTATGGTAAATCCTTTCGTATGGCTTTATTCTATTTTCAGCGCTGCCACCACTGAGGCTTCATCAGCGTCTAGAGTAACGATCTTCTTGTGGAATGCGATTTTGATTTTCTAGTGAAGAGTGGACGGAACTCCTCACAGATCATGGAACCATGGCTTCCCGAGCAGCATAGAGAAGGTCACCGGGATGTCTATGACTGCGAAAAGTACGATATATAAGATTTTGCAGATGGTAACTTTAGCTTCAAATGTGCTAATGAAGGTCCTCTTGGAGTTGTCGTAGGCCTTAATGACCATTATGGATCTCTTTAAGTCCCTTGCGATTTGTCCTAGGTCGGATTGGTAGAATATCCTTAGGACAGATGTTCAGTGATGAACCATCATCAACCATCACACAGGGCATGATTCGCCCAAAAACACTACCCTTCAAGTAGAGAGCCTTATTATGGTGAATGCCTTCGTCGGGTAGGTCCAAGCTTGAGAAGATAATGTCGGGGATAATAGTGCTAGTCTCGTTGTTAAGTAGCGTGCAGACCTTTTTGGGCAATACCGAAGGAGTTGTTTCGATTTCCATCAGCTTTTTTACCAATAGCAAGCATGTGATCTTGAAAACTCAGGAGGACGTCCCAGATGCTTATCTTGGTAGTGGTGGCCTTTAATTGGTCTATAATCGGATTTTCTATCCGTTCCGAGGCTTTAACAAAAGTAGGAGGTGCTGGAGGTTCCACTCTTAGCACAGTTAGGGCTACTAACCTAGTGATTTTCCTTCCTCTGGTGACAAGGCTAACAACCTAGGTCAGAAAGTTTGATGTTTTGAAGACTTTGAATTCATCAAAGTCTTCATCAAGCGGTATCTCCCCCAAGCCAATTGGCTTGTTCGCAGAAGGTGGCACTTTGGGGGGAAAGGGCCATTGCATAAAGGGAACCTTTTCAGGCTGCCTTCACAACGGGGTTGGAGTCTTGCCTAATCATGTGAATGGATGAGGCAGCTCCATTAGTTAATTCAACTTCTTTAAGTACATCGGGTGCATCACCATAAGCAATTGGGTCATTGTCATATTTATTCATATACCATGTATATTCCTTGGCTGATTTCCTTAATGTTGGTTGGATAGCGTTGGTTACTTCCCATTCCCAATATAATAACGGGTTCCCATATTCATCCAGTTCCGGGGTTGAGTTCTTTGGCAAATCAACCGGTTTAAAGTAATTGATGAATTACTTAGCTAGGGTGTTCTAGAATGACTTTTGTAAAATGTTAGCCCTTTGTACCAAACTCTCGCCTTCTCTCAGAGAGTCAAGTGGAACCTTTCAGGCTAATGGGCATAGTGAATGTACCCATCATTGATCATTTGCACAAATTCACGGATGTAGGGGCATTGTCTTGTGATCCATTATAGAATATGGGACAAACCTCTGCCAAGTCTGGATTTGGGATTTGGTAACTGGCCTTGGCTAATTATTTTTGGCATAAATTCTCTCTAGGATGTAATCCTGAGAAGGTTCTTATCCCTCTTCTCGGATTATATTAATGAAGTGCTCGCTATCTAAGTCAAAGTCTATGAAATCTCCGAAATCATCACTTGCTGCAGACCACAAGGCGCCCAAGGAATCATATTTTGAAGATGAGGCATAGCTCTCAGCACCATCATAATTAACCATCAGGCCATTGGGGAAAGGAGCCTCATACTCGAAATATCCTAGCAAGTGGTTTAGCTCATCGTTTGAAAAGACCTCTCATTCATACCCCAAGTTATCTTCCTCACTTTCATACTCGTGATCTGACTCGTAGGAGTCCTCAAACTCTTCTACTTCCTCATCTGAATCCTTTAAAGGTTGTTGCCCATTTCATGCTTTAAAGACCCAATTTGGCACATGTTGAATTGGGATATCATCATTAAAATCTTCTTTTGGGTCTTCCTTGAGATCTTCCTTCGAATATTCCTTAGGATCTTCCCCAGGTTCCTCCTCAAGGTCTTCCTTAGGTTCCTCATCGGGATCTCCCTCAGGATCTTCCTTATATTCTTCTACTGCATTTACTCCGGCCTCGACTCCTGTGATAGCTAGGTGGAATTCAGAGATCATGCCTTGCATGCTAGCAAAAGTTTCCTCTATATGGGTACCATATTCTATAATGTCAGCATAGATTCCTTCAAACGGGCTGCGTAGTTTGATGCCCACTTGGTCCCTGCAATTTACCTCTAACACCACATCTGCATGGAGCTCGACAAATGGGTCTCGTGTTTCTTCATCTAGGGTCAAGCCGAGATACCTTTACTGGTCCTTATGATTGTTCTAGGCTTATTTAGGATCATATAGCTCTTGACTTTCCGAACGTACCATCCCAGAAGAATTCTTGAATTTGAACAGACTTATTCCGACATAATTGGGACTCATGTAATCTAGAGAAGTGTACATAGGTCATGTGATAGGCGCAAAAGTTATCTCTATCTACCACGACAGGTGGAATGAACGATTTGATGCTCATTTTGGTGAATATCTGCGATAGTGATTCCACCTATGGGGAGATAAATTAATGAGTCTGCACCTGAGTGGCTGCCACCACTTTAGACAGAGCTTTTGAGGACTCTAAGCTGCCTTATTTTGAGGACCCAACCTTTTCCTAATTTATCTAGGCCTGGTGTAGACTTGCTGCTCTTGCTTCTTGGCCCGGTCTTCTTCCTTGTACTTTTCCAATCTCTTGGCATAGCCCACCACATCATTAAAGGTTTCTAACCTTTCATTTTCATTTCATCCTGGTATTTCGAGCTAGATCCTTCAACAAGCTTCGTTATTAGGGCATTTTGGTCAAGTGCCTCAGTTATAAGTATACGAACAGCCATCCACCTCAGGTAAAATTCTTCAAAGGACTTATTTGGCCATTGTTTGATCCATTCAATGTCTTGTGAAGTAGTTTTGACTTTTAGATTAAAAGCATAATTTTGCAAGAATGCAGAGCATAGCTTCTTCCAATCAAATTTCAGATTCGTTGGCATCCTCATATACCATTCAAAAGCGGGTCCACATAGGGTAGCTCATAATAGATTGACTATATGAACTTTAGGGATGTTCATGCTAGTCATGATCCAGATGTAACTCTTTATATGTGCATGAGGTAGTGCAGTGCCAGCATATAGGGCCATATAGGGTATCAGGAACTTAGCTTGAAGGGTTTTTGATTCCTTTGGTAAGAATTGGTCAATGTCCACGTACTGCACGATGGAGGGAACAACAGATTTTTCTTTTGTGGGAGATAGCTTTTCCATATCTGCCATTTTTGCCTTCAATGTCGCTATCTCAACCTGTTGCTCTTGGGCCCTCTGAGCATTGGAAGCACTCAGCCTTCCCCAAACATCACAGAATTTTAGAGCACCCAAAATCCTTCTAAGGGACTGTCCAACTACATCATCATCTACCATCGTGGTTTTAGGTTATGGATCGGAGAAAAATCTGACCAGAGATATGACTCGTGGTGGGGGTGTGACTTTTGGGCTTCCCATAACACGTCTTAACCTCCTTTACTCTCGCCTCTAACCTAAAAATGCAAGAGATCAACTGTTAGTAAGCATGTCAAATGCGGCTCTGAGGCTCATTTATCTTGTTTGTTGAATTGAGTGGGTGAATGAATGAATGAATGATGGAACGAATGGAGGAATGAGTGGGCACATATGAATAATAGGGAGTTGGGTGTACACTAATTGTTTGAGGAGCAATTGGCAAGGGTAGTATATAATGTTCGCGGAATATCACAGACAAGCGGTCCAAAGACCAGGGGTTTGGGTTAGGTTTGATTCGATGGTCAAGGGGGAATTGACTCACTAGTCAAAGGTGGGCTCACTCAATGGTCCAAGGTGAGCTGACTCGCTAGTCAATCGGAGGTTGACTTTATGGTCTAAGGTGAGCTGACTCGCTAGTCACTCGGAGGTTGACTCAATGGTCCAAGGTGAGCTGACTCATTGGTGACTCGGAGGTTGACTCCATGGTCCAAGGTGAGCTGACTCGCTGGTCACTCGGAGGTTGACTCTATGGTCCTAGGTGATCTGACTCACTAGTCACTAGGAGGTTGACTCTATGGTCCAAGGTGATCTAACTCGCTGGTCACTCAAAGGTTGACTCTATGGTCTAAGGTGTGCTGACTTGCTGGTCATTCAGAGGTTGACTCTATGATCCAAAGGTGACCTGACTCGCTGGTCACTTGGAGGTTGACCGTATGGTCCAAGGTGAGCTGACTCGCTGGTTATTCGGTGAGCTAACTCGCTAGTCACTCAGAGGTTGACTTTATGGTCACTCGGTGTGCTGACTCACTAGTCACTCGGAGGTTGACTCTATGGTCTAAGGTGAGTTGACTTGCTCGTCACTAGAAGGTTGACTCTGTGGTCTAAGGTTAGCTGACTCACTGGGCACTCGGAGGTTCACTCTATGGTCCAAGGTAAGCTAACTCACTGGTCACTCAAAGGGATGACTTGGTTTGGCTCACAAGCTGAGCCTTGGTGGGCCTACTGATATCGGTTATTTCGGCTCATAGGTTGAGCTTGGGTGGACTCACTAGTCTCAGTTTATTTTAGGTTCCTATAGCTAAAGAAATGAAATGGCATAGCATACATTAATGTCATGGCTACATAAAGCTATGGTTAATTTTCACACAATTGTGATGCTTATGATGTTAGTTTACAATTTATTTATATTTAATAAACTTACACAAGTAGCTAACTATTAGGTCGCACCTACTGCCCTTTTAACTCCAATTGGTTACTTCGCTTCAAAGCCAACAGGGGACTTAGTGAAGTCTGCTCACTTAAACTCCAAGTTTTAGGGTAAACCTATGGGGAAGTGTCTATGGTTCATCTATACGCAGGTTTTGGTCTTAGGATTGGGTACCCTACGCCTTTGCGTATGGAGTCCCAGTGGCCCTAAGCAAACAAAAGGAAACTTTTCGACATATAATAAACTCAGGTAGCCTTGCCCTTAGGCGAGCAAGGTCCTCGTACGTTATGCAAGGGGTGTGATTGGATCCATACCCCTCAAGCCCTAAGCAAACTGGGAGATACTTCATGAAAAGACACCTAAATTGGTTGTTGGGTAAAAATTCAGATGCTATGCAATCCTAAAATTCGTGTAATGACAAAATTACCACATATTCCATAATTCCAAAATTTAATTTGAATAATATTTTAATTATTATGTCAAGTAAGCCAATTTTTAATGAATAAAAGAATTGAGACCCAAATCTCAATACAATTGATAGAGTCACCACCCAAGTTATCTACTTGGGAAAGAGTTTTGGTACGGTTCCCTCTAGGCGGGAGAGTAATACCCATTGGATCAGAGATTTAGGTATCAGATGAGTCACTTATTTCTCATTTAGATGATTCAAAATTACATTCACCGCATAAAACCGTTTTAGCTATCATCATTTATGGAATTATCATAGAAATCCTATTTCTCTACTCTTTCACACTCGTTACATGCGTTTACATATTACAATAAAGCACAAACAATAAATAGGGGAATAAAAATTTCAACCGAGGGAAAAATGGGGGAATTGCAAAGAGAACCTATAAATTTGTTCTAAGTTATAAAACAAAATGAAAATAAATTCCCCTATGTCCATAGATGTTAGCACAGTTTATAGCACATCATAAATCAACACTTCAACATATTTTGTGGTAAAAACACATTTTAACTTTTGTGGGTTGATTTACCAGATTATTAGTCAAAATGATTGCATGGTAAATGGTGTGTTGGATTGATTTTTAACAAGTTAAAATCAGTTTTGGAATCTACCTGGGACCCATATAGCTACCAGGGAGGACCGGTATGAGTATAGTGTACCTGTACGGGTCCTATCTGGTCTAGGTAGAAACTTTGTTCAGTTCAGTTCAGTATATAGTTTAACAGATTAATAGATTAGTGGTAGAAAAATGAAATAAAAAGGCATTTCCTTCCGTATGAGTATGGTGCACTGACTTAATATCTTTGGGGATATATGGTGCCAACAAGGCTCATACAAGTTAGGACCAGACCCGAAATAAGAAGTGAAAGGAACAGATATAATAGAAGGAACATAGAATAATAATGATGAAATAACTCAGATGTGAGTCTCTTTGAAACTTAGGAGCATTACCTTTACAGCATGAATCCACTATGGGATGATCCCTTTACTGTTGAGAGAGCCTGACCAAAGTAGATGATGATATAGGACTATTTAGGTGAGTATTTGTGTGGACAGAACCTCCCCTAAATCCTAATAAAAGAAGCTAGGAATGAATAAAATGTGGACAAAACCTTAAAGAACGGGTTTTCTCCCTATTTTATACATCCTATACCTCCACTATACATTTTCTATACTTATAGAAATTGCTAGAGTTCAAGTATAATTTTCATATGAGACGTGTGTATGTAAAATGTGAAGAGAAGGGTCCTATTTATAGGGGAAAGGAGGTCTAAATGCAATAAATCGCGTTCATCACCTGCCTTTTCCCAAAATAGGAAAGGATTCCCTTCCAAAAGAGCCTGTTTAGGCAACAAGAGGACCCGTACAGGTCCTAGATGGGTCCCCCAATCAAATGGAAGGAATGACCCATACGAGTCCATCGATGGATCCGTTCCACTAGGCAGCACCCATACAGGTCCCTAAGTTAGACTAGGTCTCTAAACTTTGGCCAAATTTAACTTTGCAGTAGTAGGAACACCTCTGATGGACAACACATGAAAGACATTGCACATATAGCTCTCATCATAGTTTCATGAGAAGGATCATCAAAATCCAGTGCTCACAGACTGCACCTCATGGGATCATCGCAGATAGTGGTCTATATTATCTTACGATGTGAGCGAGCGTTTAGAGGTTATACCTAGGGTGATGATATGGGTTAGTTCCTTTCTTGAGGCAAACTTCTTTCCTTTGCTGATGCGTACCCCTTGTAACTCTACTGGGGAACATGTATCCCTTCCTTAAGGCAGATGACTTTCCTTTTGCCACCGTGCATATCCCTTTCTTGAGACGGATGACTTTGCTTGCTAATGCCTATCACTTTCTTGAGGTGGATGACTTTCCTTCCTAATGTGCTTATCCCTAGTGACTCAACTAGGGAAGATGTGTGTATCCCTTTCTTAAGGCAGATTAACTTTTCTAATTAATGATGGTGTATCCCTTTCCTAAGGCGGATCGACTTTCCTGACTGGTGTATCCCTTTCCTAAGGCGGATCGACTTTCCTTGCTGATGGTGTATCCCTTTCCTAAGCTGAATTAACTTTCCTGACTGGTGATGTATCCCTTTCTTAAAGCGAATTGACTTTTCCTGACTGGTATATCCCTTTCCTAAGGTGGATCGACTTTCCTTACTGATGAATTTGAATGGCCTAAAAAGAGACAATATTCAAACACCGAGTTAGTCATTGTCCAAGTAGGCACCTAATTTTTCTTAATTGACTTTTGTGAAAACAAAAATATTCTTTCCCCTTCAATTAAGAATAAAGAAGTGTGGATGCGATAAACTGAAAATTATGTGGAGGAAATGTCGAGTTTGCCCCGATCGCTCTATAATGAAATGCCCCTTGGAGAGTGCCTCTCAAAGAATTCCCCTGGGAGGGCTGGATATTGGGGGATGCCCCTAGATTGATTACTCCCACTACTAGGAAATGGGGAGATGCCCCTGGAACCTAATTCCTCTATTGGGGAATGACTCTAGGGTTAGGTGCCCCTAGGATTCTTGATAGTGGGGGGTGTGCCCCTTGAGTGATTCCATGCTGGTGAGAGAAGTGATATCCTTTGGAGAAAGCCTCTTCTATTGGGGAAACCCTATCTTTGTAAAATTTGTTTACTGGGGAAGAACTCCTGTGTAAGGATGGACCTGTACATGAAAATTTCTGGTCAGTGATCAACTCAAAAATGGCTTACCTTTATTCTTGATTGACTTTTCTGAAACAAAAAATATTTTTGCCCCTTCAATCAAGGATCAAGGTGAGAGAAGGGAATTGTCCCAAATACAATGGAAATATAAAGTTGAGAGGGACTGGAGGTTGGCCCCGAACTTGGACTGGATGAATTTCTGGTGCTAGCTGAAATATTGATGTAAAAATCTACACTTGGATGGCAAGACAGGCCCCGTATGGGTAGGCCAGACCTGTATAGGTGAAGGTCTTGAAAGTGGGGACCCATACAAATGGGGTAGGACCCATACGGGTCCCTGACAGGGGTTTCAAAAGGCAGACGAGCCCCCTCGTATCCCGCCTTTTACCAAAACTTCCCATTTTGTAATTTCAAAGATTTTCTTCCTACAATCAACCAAACATGAACAAAAAGATCACAAAGGCCAGTTGTTTATCCCTTAAACTCGAGGACTTGCCCTTAGTGGATGGTTTGGGGCTTCAAGAATGCTGGGTTTCCATCGAGTATGCATTTTACTGAGGAGACACGTTCCTCGGGCTCACTCCTACCTCTGACGTGCCACTAATCCCTTCCCCTAAGACCCGTGCCTCAAAACTTAAGGAAATTTCGCTTGATTCTCCATTTTCCAATTTGGAACTTTTGGCGATTTCTTGAATTTTATCATGAATTAGGGTGTTTTAGACCTCGAAATAGAGCCCGATGCATGTAACTTTATCCTATGATGCTTTTAGGGTATTTTTGAATGTACTTTGGTTGAAATTGGATAATTTTGGATTTTTGGGAGATTTTTTGTCAAGGGACTACTTTCAGGAGACCCATATAGGTCCCACTATTGATACGGGTGCTCCTCTAGGACCTGTACGTGTGGAGCTTACCCGTAGGGGTCCTGTCCTCAGGGACAGAATGCTGGCTACTTTGCTTTCTATAATCTTTTCCCAATTTCTAACTTTTCTGCTATTTTCAAACCCTGTTAATATGTAATTCTGCCTCTATAGTTCCAGTATAAGATTGTGGAGGTCTTAAGCTTTAACAGAAAATGGTATAACGAGTTTCATGCTGCGGGGGATATAGAGTTGTTGATCCTCATTGATTATTTTGGCTTCATTGACATTATCAGGGCCATCCCTCAGGCCCCTAGGATGTTGGCGCCTTGTCCTATTTCAGCTTTGACTGAGAGAGTGTCAGAGATGACCCGTACTTTTCAATTGCTTATTAGGGAGGTCACCATCACTCCCTTGGATGTGTGCACCATAACGAGCCTGGAGTGGAGCATGGATGTAGTCCATTTTGATGTTTATGTTGACCGATAGCATTCTCGGCTTGAGGTAAAGGCCTACATTGCTAGATTACTTGGGCTTTGTCCAGGAGGGATGAATAAGCTCAAGTATGGGGATTTGCATGCTTACTTGATCAAGCAATCAAGTCCTGTTGCGGCTGATAGGAGGGACCAGTATGCCCGATCTTTCTTGCTGACATTCCTTAACACCGTCTTCTTCCTAGTCTACTCAAGCAACTTCAACTACGATTTGCTCTCTACTATGGAGAACCTGCCGCTGTGCTAGGCAAGAACTAGTACCGGTTGATTGCTAGGCCAGGTTTGCCCCTGCCACTTGAGATGATGCATATAATATATAGCTGGATGAGGCCTTGGTAGTGTAAGCGGATGACCTTTTTCCCGCCCACAAGGATCGCGTGAGATGTGTAGCACGTGGGTTGAAAAATAACTAGCACTGTGAAGCATACTGAGGGATTGATCCTCATTTTAGCGGGATGAAAAGATTGATTGGTTGATGTTGAATTTAAGTCAAATTTATGTGTTAAAGGACATGAGATCGAAATCCCGGACTGAAAATAGAGTCGCCACCCGGTTGAGCTCAATCGGGAAATTTTGGTACTATTTTCCCACTGGGTGGTAGCCATACCTTAAGTAGAAATTCTGAGTTCAGATCATGTTATCTGTTTTACATTAGCCCAAGTTAAAATATTTCATTCTTTCTTCATCGGTTTTAGTCCACCCTATTTATTTATGTTTTCGGTTTATATGTTCTTTTCGCATTTATCAAGCAATCAAAGCAATACATAAATTGTTGCAGTCATCCAAAAATAAATGCAGAAATTAAAATTATTACAAGACTTTCAAATCCTATACATTTTCTATGCGATAAATAAAATACTCGAAGGCCTAACATTCATCTAACCTAAATCTACCTGCAGAAAACGGTTAGCACAGATACGACACATCGTACGTGGTGTATCACTTAGCATGCATAGTTAGTGGACAAAAAAAGACTCAAGTTAGCATGAACATGGCATATTGATTTACAATGTTATGAAGCCTGATTGAATGCCAAAAAATGAGATTTGAATGGCGTTTGTGGGAAAATTCCGTTTTGACCAAATTTTAGACTTGATTGTTGTTTTAATTGGATTATTAGTGAAAATGCCACATGTTATAGGGTGGGGTCTATTTTCAAAAGGTTTTAGACCCTCATCATTGCACTGTACATCCTAGCTTTAAAAATTTAATTAGGTCAGAAATAAACGAAATAAAATAGCTGTCCAGAAGGTCATGTTGCTGGCAACATGGTTGATACCGCCGGTGGCATCAATGATGTCACGAGCGGTATCAGTCATACAGGTAGGCTACATGACTTTTTGAATGCCATAAAAAAGGATCCTACAAGAAAATGAAGTGTCTGGGGGCAAGCGATGTTGCTGGCAGTATTATTGATGCCGCTAGTGGCATGGTTGATACCGCCGTAGGCTTCACTTGCCTCTGGCGGCTTCAGATTCTTGCAGCAGCAGCAGGTAATGGTAAAAAGTGACCAAAAACCCAAAAACAAGCAAAATCAGCACACACTAGCACAAACAAGCAAGAATGAAGCTAAAGAGCTATGAGACTTGGAATTTTACTTCGGCGCCATGAATCCATCTCTTCGTGATCCAAAGAACACCTTCGGAGAGCTTGCAAAAATGATTTGGGTAGTAAATTTAAGTATTTACGTCTCTAAACTCGTATTAAATTGATTCTAACCTAAATTCTACCGATTTTAAGCTTTAACTAAGAGAATTCAAAGAAGAAAACCAACAAAAAATGGATTGGAATCCCTTTTCTTACCTTTTCTACTTCTTATATCACTAAAATTGATTTTCTCACTCTAAAACCTCTCAAGTAAAATTCAGATGTGTTGTTGTGTGTTTTGGAACCCTAATGCTTGTTTATATAGGCAAAAAAGGGGGTCTTCGAGACCTTTTGGCCAGTTTCACCGAAATGGCAAAAAAGTTCTAGTCAAAGGAGGAAGAGGAAGCTGTCTATGTAGAAGCCCGTTTTGGGCCATGCCATCGGTGACATGATGATACTGCTGGCGGTATGGATGATGCCACCAGCGGTATCAGCTTCCTGCAAGCTGACAGCCAGTGGGCCTAGAAGCCCAAAAAGCTGCCAAAAGGGGTCAAAAACGGGTCAAAGGACATCTTTTTGAATTTTAATGATATTTTAATGGGTATTTAGAGATTAATTTAATTTTAGGCGCAAATAATTGGTTCAAGCTCCTAACGGATGCGTTATCGAACACGTCAAACTAAATTCGTATCAGAAATAAAATTCGCAGGGAATTTTATATCGGTAATAAAAATTCCAAAGACTTTTTATCATGAGGAATAAAATCGAGAATACGTCATCATCATCTCGCGTGAGGCACTGCAAAATCCCGTGCTCACAGGCTGCCCCTTGGGGGATCACTGCTACCACATGTCGGTATGATTGTACAAAAGAGCAAGGGATATGAATGATACCTGATGGTTGACTAGTTTACCCCTTGATCGGGCCTGAGCTTTGCGGATTGGTTGCCCTTTGGTTGGACTTGTGCTTTGTGGATTTGATGCCCCTTGGTCGGACTTGTGCTTTGTGGAGAGGTTGCCCCTTGGTCGAACTTGTGCTTTGTGGATTGGATGCCCCTTGGTGAGACTTGTGCTCTGTGGATTGGATGCCCCTTAGTCGAACTTGTGCTTTTTAGATTGGATGCTCCTTGGTCGAACTTATGCTTTGTGGAGAGGTTGCCCCTTGGTTGGACTTATGCTTTCTAGAGAGGTTGCCCCTTGGTTGGACTTATGCTTTATAGATTTGGTGGAGTGTAATTCCTGCAACAAGTACTGAGAAAAAGATTAGACCGATTCTTAACTGACATTTTTACTGCTTGATCGACTTTGTGAAATAAAAAGTATTTTTGCCCCTTTGATCAACAGTTAAAATGGAATAATAAAAAGTACAAGGGTTTCAGAAGTCTTGAGATGTCAGGGCTGGAGCCAGGATTCTACTAGATTTGCTGAGGGATGCCTTGATGACGCTGGCTGCTTGGCTGATGCCACGATGATATGAATCAAGATCGCTGGCGGTATGGATGCCACGCTGCATCTTTCACCAGTCAAAAGAATACAAAATTCAAACTTGAGAAGGTGATGACGTCGATGGCATAACTGATGTTGCTGGCAGTATGAATTGATGCTGTCGGTGGTATGGACGGGCAGTTTTTGATAAATTAAAACTCCTCAAATTCCGTGCGGGGTTTTAAACGAGTAAAAATATTCCTCTTTTGCATACAGAAAGTGAAAACAGACCCTCTTTTTTTTTTTGTAGGCCATATCTTTCACCCTTTCTTCAATCCCAACCATGAAGAGGATTATAAGGGCTCTAAGGGAAATCGGCCGCTAGGGAAGGGTTGCCTGATTCCTCCTTCAAAGCACTAAAACTTTGCCCAGTTCTCGCCGAGTAAGGCTTGAAGGCAAAGGACAACATGTATGGCTTTAGAATCAATTATCCTATCATTGAATTGACACTAGATAAGGAGAAACATCTTTGCTTCGTCTAGGTAAACCTACACAACTTGGATTTCTTTGTTTAGTTAAAGTTTTGATTTCAGCCTTAAGCTCAATATTTTGCCATGATAGGGGTTATAAACATGAAATTGATTGATTAAAAACTAATATTGCATGCTATAGGCTTGATTTTTACTATTTTTAGGATTTGGATTTGAGTAATTGCAATTTTTATGGTTTTAGTGTGATGGGTTTGATTTTTGGGCACAAAACTGAGTTCTGTCCATAGGTTATGATGTCCCCGGTGACATGAGTGATACTGCCAGTGGCATCAGGCCTTACAAAAAGGTCTAGGAAGATGTGATGTCATTTTTGCTTATGGTGATGCTGGCAGCGATATCATCTATGGCGCTAGCGATATTGATGATATTGCCGGCGACATCGCTTCTAGCAGAAGTGACATTAGCAGCCTTCCAGCAGATAACAAAGATGAGAAAAAAATTAGGACTTATCAGTTTTACTTTTAATTTTCACAGCCGCATGGACTGACCTACACCAAGGGTATAGGTATGATTTGCGACTGGTGGTACCATATCTCAGAGAAGGATCCTGAGCTTACGGTGGCCATTAACGAGACAGGTTTAGGCTATCTAGCCCATATTATGCCCCTTCTAATGCCGAAGCTCTCCCATTCGACGGTGATAGCTTTCACAGAAAAGTGGTTTGAAACCACTCACCCCATTCACTTCCTATTTGGAGAGGTGACTGTCACACCTTCTGATGTGGTGGCTATGACCGGGCTCCTATGGAAGAACGAGGTCAGTCATTTCGATGTATATATGGATAAGTATCAAACTGAGAAGCCTATAGTGAATCAGGTGGCTAAGTTATTTGGCTTAAAGCCCGTGTCAGGGCAGTTATCATACGAAGAGCTGTATAAGTATTCGGTGGAAGTGGAAGTGGTTCTCGAGGAGGATTGGGATGCTTCCGTACACTCTTTTGTGATTTCTCTGCTCACCGTGCTATTTTTTCTATTTTTGAGTAGCAAAATCAACCATGGGCTTATATCTGCTGTTGAAGACGTGGCCAACATCAGCAAGAAGAACTGGCCAAGGGCCATCTTGGAACAGCTTTACTGTGGACTAGGCGCGGGCGCTAGGAAGAAAGGGAAATCCCTCCGGCTCAGCCATTTGCTCCTACAGGTACACCCTTCTCAAAAAAAATTTGGTTGATTTCCCTTGCTTGATCTGTACACTTTCCTTATTTTGGATTCCTACGACTCATTAGTTGCTTATTTGTGCAGGACTGGGCTTTTGAACACCAGATCCTCCTACCAATCTAGTTCATAGCCACTGTGCCACTGGGTTCTCACTTCCTTGCCCGATGGTGTGGTGGCATCGGGGGAAAGAGTAAGTATTCCACGAGCTATAGAGAGTCTTTGAGGAGCATTCGATTGAGCTCGGTAAGCAATCTTTTGACCTTAATTCTTGTTTCACACTTAAATGAAACATTAGTAGACAAAATACATTTATGAATTTATAATGCACTTACATTGATTATTCACTTGGTTGTTTGTTCAGATTAACCATGACCCTTTTGACGGGGTGGAGAACCTGATGGAGGTGGCTAGAGTTTGCAAGGAGGTGGTTGATCGCCGGTTCGTGAAGGAATGCCCCCTATCCCTAGAGTGGTACTTAGGGGAGCATGTTCAAGATTGGAGGTTCGTTGCTACCTCTGTGCGACCAGTGCCTACGGATCCTCCTACACGCTTATGGTGGCCTCACTTGCTGATCACTTCTGGAGTGGATAAGGACGACTACTTGGAGGGGAACGACCAGGTCATTCCAAGTGTTCCAAGTTTGTACGAATAGCATCAACAACGCTTGCCCTCATATTAAGAGGGATGACATGATAGAGTGTCATAATGAGAAGTTGAGGGAGGAGGACAAAAAACCCTTAAGGGTATAGTGAAAGATAATGAGGAGTAAGAGGAGAAGAGGAGGAGGGAGATGAAGAAGATGAGGGCGAACCTGAGGGAGAGGGTGAGGTAGGTGGAGGAGCAGCCGGTGGGAGTGCACCAATGTCTTACGGGGAGTACCGCTCTTTTAAGGTATGATTGTGTTTTTATACATGTATGGTAGTTGTATAGGTTGAAAATGGTCAGTTATGTTTGCCTTTTATTCTTTTCAGGAACCCCCTAGGAAGAGAGGCCGCAATGGCACTAGCTGGATGCGGTACTATGACGTGCCTGAGGGTGTCGAGTTCATGGAGGGGCACCTATCAAACCCTTTAGAGACCCAATTCTACTGATAAATTCAAGGGGTGATTTTGGCCAAGAGATATGGGCCTGAGCCACCAACCACTGAACTTCACACTAGAGAACACTACCTCTGAACATATTCCTGTGATAACCCTTTTGTAGACATTTTTTGATTGCCCCTTTGGATTTTTCAAGTTGCCTAGAGCAAGGCAGAGCGGTTGGCTTGGAATGCCTTCGCTCTCAGGGACACTCTCATTGGTCTATCCTTGCTTGTTCAGGCATATTTCCTGCTATGACATGTTAAAATAAGATAAGATGCATGTATGGGTGCTATGAATGATATGCATTATTGTTGTTTTCCTTGTCTGCAAGATTTCCTAGCCCTTTCCCTATTAGATGGCAATGCAGCCTGGCAAAAATGCGAGAAAGAGAATGCATTGCTTCGGTGCTACGTAGGTGATGTAGAGAACTAATTGGATGCTACTGTTCGCTAGAGGAGGAGCAAGCAAAATAGGGATTGTGCACACCCTGGTAATACAAGCCGAAGGGGAGTGAAGATGGTAGTCGGTCGACGTCTACCTGTCGTGCTAGTAGAGTCAAGTTGAATTCCGATGATGGAGGATAGGGATGAAGACAAAGATGTGGCTAACCATTCGCTCATGGATGACCCGAACGTCTCCTCTCTTCCTTCTAGTGGTGGCAGGATGTTTTAGATAGATTTTTACCTTTTTTATGAATCTTTGCTTCAGTTTGTACGCCCTCGATACATTGGGTTTGAATAATCTTGGATTTTGGATGTGATTTTGGTTTTATTTAGGTTTATCATTTGGAAAATTTGGATGGTTGCGCCTTCAGGCTTTTATTTTGAATTGTGATTAAACAGGTTTTGGAAATAGATTTTGGGGCTTGTTTACAGGTTTTTACATAGGTCAAGCTGATAAAAACGGTTCTGATGCTGCCGAGAAATAATCCCATGCCGCCGGTGACATCACTGATATCGCCCCACTTTACTCCACTAAATGATATAGACAAAGTCGCCCATAATCCATATTGGAGGCGGTATTAAGTGATATCGCCCCATCTTAACCAATATGGCCGGCGGCATCAACAACATCGCAGGCAACATCACTTGCCTAGAAATCCAATTTTAGCCATTTTCCCAAATTCTATCATGGCAAGCCACAACCAGCAACTATGAGGTTTTCTGTAAAGCATGGGAAACGCGGACTGGAAGAAGCTCAAAAAATTCGGTCTTTGGTGGTTTTGGTATGTCACGGTGTGGCTCGTAAGCCCTGAGTTCCTTTATGCGACATTATCTTTTTGGGATCTGATGGACAACGTGTTCCGATTCTCATTATTCAAGCTATGCCTCTTGCTCAAAGAATTCCATGCTATATTAAGGGTACTATGTCCTAAGCGTGTGCCCTTGGCACTCCCAGAGATCCATTTCAGCATGGATGGCATTCCTCGAGGACTGTGGAATTTTAATTCCACAGATCTGTTTGTCTCGACTACTTGACAAACCCAACCTTTAGCTTAGCACAGTTCTGGAGTGGTGTTGAGGGGCGTCCAGATCCCATCTTGTTTGCCCACCCATGGTGGCACTATTGTTCATAGCGGAGTTTATGTGTGAAGTAGGCCCAGTTGTTCCACTCAGGCTTATTTCACTTATCAGGCCCATGTCGATAGGGGCTTCACCTACAGCAATGGGATTAGCCGAGGTCCTACTAAATACAGATGCTACTTCTACTAACCCGACCCTTATCGGTGACCACCTGATACTACTACAGCTATTCATTATCCCATATATATGCACCTTATACATTTGTTTCTGCCATCATCTAAAATTGGTTTACAGGTATGGCTGATGGAGAAGTTGAAGCTGAGAGAGGCACCATGAGGGAACCCAAAGAAGTACCTACCCGTCCATCTGAGAGAGAGGGGGGCTTATGGGAGCTGATTTCAACTAGCTGACATTTGATAACTGGATGCCCATTCTGAGGGGATACATAGATGCATAGATTCAGTGGGTTAACCCATGCTAGAGGATCCAAGATGTTGTTGTGGAGTCCTAGGGATGTTGTGTTCAGCTAATAGGTCTGGAGAGATCTTCATTCTATACCCCATATTGGTTGCGCCTTCAGTACGGTAAGCGACGGAGAGTTTCAATCAAGCTACCTCATAACCAAATCGGATTCTATAAAGCTAGATGGGTGAACTATATCGGGGAGAAGTGGGTTGGGGAGGCCATATTTGAGACTCTGGACTACGACAATGTGGAGACCCTTGAGACAGATATACGCTATATAGGATGGCTCACCGAGATTAGATGCATGATAACTTGGTCCGAGTGATCGTGGGCCCGCTTTGAGGGAGAACAAGCAGAGCTGGGGCATGAGCCTTCTTCCACTACTACCTTGAGGAGCATTTCTCGATATTATGACAGTGATGTGGGTAGTTCAGCTTGATATGCACTTTGTTTTAGTTCTATCTTTTGCATAGGCTATTCAGGGTGACAGACCTATCAAACCTTATTTTAGTTTATGTCTTTTATTTGGTTCTAACTATTGCATAGACTGCCCCGTGGGGTTTTCAATCTATCAAACCTTGTCTTAATTTTTGCCTGGACTGCCCTTTTCGGGTTTTTAATCCAGCAGACTTATTCTGACTTTTGCATAGACCTCGCTCCTTTCACTCTATCAGAATTATTTTATTTATTGTGGATTTGATTGGGAATAACATGAACTCTGTATTAGGCTTGCTTGAGTTGTCTTGACCATATGGATACAAAATTCACATAAGGATAAGCATTCAGGATTCAGCAAAACAGATTTTTTCATTAATTGAAGTAAAGAAAAGTACATGATGTTTGGTTTAACATTCCCATTGTTTTAACTACCGGTGCCAACCAACCTAGATCGATTTTCTATAAGGCACTCTCTCTTTGCTCACATACCCTAATTTTTGCGTAGGTCACCCTTTTCAAGTTTTCGATCTAGCGGGTTTGACTCATCCCCTAATTTTTGCACAGCCAGTTTGCGAAGTACTGACTATCGGGTGTCACCCTAATTTTTGCCCGATCAGTAAAAGACCAAAAGGCGGGTGATTTATTTTATCTTTTTTTTACGTGCTGCTTTTCTTGATTTATTTCTTTTGGATTATATATGATAATGCTTAAGCCTATCTTTGTTTATGGGGTTCACAAACTCATTCCCATCCATGTCCATAAGCTTGACTGCCCCTTTACTAAGCATCTTCTTTATTACTTAGGGTCCTTCCCAGTCTGTCCTGAATATACCCCTCACAATAGTGGTAGAAGGTTTCAGCTGTTTGAGAACCAGATCACCAGCTTTCAGGGGGAACTTTTGGTGTCTTACCAGATTGTTATATGCTCGAGCCATACATTGCTAGTACATTTGGAGGTTGTCAAGAGCCCTTAACCTCTGTTCATCCATCATGTTCAACTATTCAAACCTCGCCCGAGTCTATTAAAATTCTTTTATCTTAGCCTCAAGGGCGACTCTTGGAGAGGTCACTTGAGTTTCAACTGGCAAAATTGCTTCCATTCCATAGACCAGGGTGAACGGAGTTTGATCAGTCGGGGTATGGATGCTGGTGCGATATCCCCAAATAGCAAAAGGTAGCTTATCCGCCCATTCCGTGTAATCGATTATCATCTTAGAAAGAATCTTCTTCACTGATTTATTAGCTGCCTCAACAGCTCCATTAGCTTGCGGTCTGTGTAGAGAAGATCTGTGGTGCTCAATCTCGTACTTCTCGATTAGATTAGCGGTTGCTCCCTAAAACTGTACCCCATTGTCTGAGACTATATGGTACAAAAGCCCATACCAAGCGAAAATATGCTTTTTTATGAACTTGGCCATCTTCTTAGCCGTGACATTGGTGTAGGATTTGGCCTCCACCCATTTCGAGAAGTAATCTACTGCTACCATAATAAATCTATGCCCATATGTTGAAGAAGGACAAATTTCACCAATTATGTCTATCCCCCACACCGAGAAAGGCCAAGGAGTAGATAAATGACGGAGTTTGGTGGGCGGTAGATGTTGCATACCGCCGTAACCCTGGCATTAGTGGCACCATTTAACCTGGGCGATGCAATCAGCTGTGAGAGTGAGCTAAAAATATCTTAATCGTTGAATTTTCTTTATGAGAGCAAGGCTGTTCATATGAGGGCCACAATCATTCACATGGACTTGGTCCATTACTTTCTTAGCCATGGATTCAGTTAAGCAACAAAGGAGTAGGCTGTCACTGGTTTGCTTAAACATATCATTATCCACAATACGGAACTAGACAGTGAGCCGCCTTAGGCTGGTACGATTCGAGTCAGAAGAATTCGTAGGATATTGGTTGGTTTAGAGAAAAAGGACAATGTCAGAATACCAACAAGGTTCAGATGAGAGGGAGAGGATCAGGTGAATCGATTGGGTGTAGTAGGGGGGTCTTGGTGGACAATAGAACCAAAGGATGGATAGGTTGCTACTGAGGCCCTTCGCATAAGGACGCAAGAGTGGCGAAAGCATTAGAAATTTGGTTCTTGTCTCAAGGGACATGGCAGTATAGGCAGGAGGTGAAGTTTTTGGATAATACGCGGACACGCTCAACATAAGGACGGAGAGATTTTTCTTTCATTTCCTAATCTCTAACAACTTGATAGACAACAAGACTTGAATCCTTGAAAATCTGAAAGTTTGGCAACATTTATTCGTTATGCTCGATTGGCTCAGGTTCTCCCTTATAGGGCCTCTTACCTTGGATTTCACAAATAGTGACCATGTGGCAGTAGCAGGAGGGAACAAGGTGATAGGCTTTTCTAGGCTTATATCCCAATCCAGCTCGATGGGCCAGCACTTTCGGCTTTAAGGCTTCAATAATTCCCTGCTCATACATCTTGCCACCTCTGCCAAGCTTGTAACTAGATTTCTTCATCAATTTACCCATACTGAGATGGAGATAACTATGCTAGAGAGGTGGTGGCTTCTCAGTCTTACTAATCACAGCAATGCAAAGATCATCTTCTAATTTAGCTTTGGCTTCCATAACAGCTACAACAGAAGTGGGGCCGGCTTTGATTGTTACTTGTTTGTCCTTATAAATGAGCTTGATTTTCTGGTGTAGAGTGGAGGGAACTGTGTCCAAGTCATTGAGCCATGGTCGACCGAGCAACAGAGAATACGTAACAGGAATGTCAAGTATAGTAAAGCGCACATTGGTCGTAACACCTTGTATAGTGACTTTTACCTCAAAGGTCCCAATGACACTGCGCTTTGATCATCATAAGCCCTAATGATAGTACTGGATCTCTCAAGCATTTTCTCCGATAGTCCTAGGTGAGGAAGGACTTTTAGAGGGCACAGATTTAGGGTGGAGTCGTCGTCCACCATGACACAGGGGATAACCTTATTGAGGATCTGGATATGAATGAACAAGGCCCTGTTGTGATCCTTACCTTTTACCGAAAGATCAAAATAGTCAAACATAATCTAAGGCCCCTTCCTCGGGGGAACGCCTTCTCTAACCATAGTGTACATCTCAACAACCAAAGTGGTCAAATTAGCTTATAATCGAGGACTCGCTTAATCAACCCCTTACAATGCCCTTTAGAGTCAATTACCAGCTACCAGATGCTATATCGAGCTTAGGTGTTTTTTGGCTGGGTAATGAGAGGGTCAACATTGAGACTAGTCAGAGCAGTCGGAGGTGGAGAAGGGGATCTCAAGGTAGTTCCTAACCTATTAAGGATGGGGTTTTTGTTTAAGCGAAGATACCGGTCTTTAGGATGATACACACAGCCACTTCGAGTAATGTTGAGAACATTATCGAGTAAGACACTCTTAGTGGCTCATGTTTCAAATAGATACTGTTGTTCCTCATAGTCTGAATCTGGGTTCTGCAACTCATACCCATCTACACTGAAAAGTTCGTTCTAATCAACATTGAACAATTCACTTGGTTTATCATTAGCAGGTGAATCGGCCCTGAATAGGTTGGTGGTTACAACCTTAGCCTCTTGGGCTACTCCCCCATCATCATCAGAGTAGTCATCCTTCGAAACAATGGAATCTACGCAGAACATCAACTTTTTCTCAACTTTCATTCTTTTTGCCACGAATGGCTGAGACCTGCAGCTTTCTTTCTTTGGTGGATTCGGATCAACTTCCATCCCCTAGACCAAATTGACTCCTGGGTTGGCGTGATCGATTAGATCAAAAACTGAGTTAGACGGGAGACCTAAACTGATGATTATAATAAAGTTACTATTTTCTAGCCCCCGAGCAAGGAGATCAAAGATTGCAATTTCAGATAAGCCAAACTAGATAATGCCTACCTTGTTCCCGAAATTTAGCAAAGGATTACTTATAGTGCTTGAAATTTTATCAGGTTCAACAATCTTTACTTCACTAACCAGATGCTGAATTACTGAGTGCTGGGCTTTGTAATTGTTTGTTTGGTGTCCTACCTGAACATGGTAGTTGCAGAAGTTGTTCTTATCCTCGGGTCTAGGCGGTTAGTATTCCTAAAGGGACTGGATGAAACCTGCCTCCTTTAAATGCTTAAAGATGACCCGTAGAGGCAACTTGTAAGGATTAGCCAAAACAAATGGAGGTAGAGGAGGTTAGACAGCTGCAACTGCTGTCGGAGGTGAAGCAATTGCTAGGGGTGCATCAAGGGCTTGAGAAATGGATTGGACTGCGACCGAGGCTTTAGGCTTAGCAGTTGCTGGAGTTGAGGGCTAGGCTTTATTATTCTTTCTGAACCATGTTTTTCTCACTTTTTTGACCTTTTTGTGCTCTACCTCGCACTTGTTTTTCTTGGCTTTCCTAAATGCAGCCTTATAGGAGAGGAACGAATCAGTAGCCAGCTCTTTACGGAAAAGGGGAAGTGATCCTTTGACGAGTTTGACAATAATATCCTTGAGGCTTAGCCTGGATTTCATCAAAACTTGGGTCGACATCCACCGGTTAAAGTACTGGTTGAAGGTTTCATTAGGCATTTGGTGGACTCTCTCAAGATGTTGGAGGGTTGTCTCCATCATAATATTAAAACCATAATGTACTTTCAGCGCCTCAAAGAGAAGTTTACAATCAGTGACAATATGATGTGGCAAAGTGTGATACCATTCAAGAGCAGGGCAATGAAGGGAGCAAGGAAACATTTCAGCCAGCACTTTATCACTTAGTTTCTTTACGCGTATAATTCTCTCAGACATTATAATGTAAGAGGTAGGTGCTCCAGAACCATCATAATGATCCATATTCGGCATGGTGAAATTGTTAGGGACCCAGTCTTCATCTCTTTCAGGTTCTTTAGCAGAGATGAGACGGTTGACGTAGGCTTAGATCTTGGGTGTCACACCCAGAGGCTGTATGACCTAGTCATTGATTGGCTCATAAGAAAGAGCTAGGGCTTCGGGTGTCATGCCCGGAGAATGCGCGACCTGGTCATTGATGGTCTGAGAAGCCATCATCTATCGGATAAAAGCGACTACTTCGTATCTCAAGCCCGGCGGTTGCATGTCCTGGTCATTGACTAGTAGAGATGGCAGAGGACAAATAGTCATCTAGCTAGTAAAAGGGTTTTTGGGTAGGTAATGCTCTTGGGAGTTACAATGAACTATAGAGGTGTAAAAGATGGCAGTGGCTGAGAAGCTGGGTACTGATGAGTAAATACCAAATGAATCGAGCTTTGAGCAAAAGGTCTCAGAATGAAAGGCACAATCAATGGAGCAATGAAAGTTGACAGAAAAGCAGATGTTTGCCTAAACTAGAACGGGCTTGCCATAGACTAGGTTGCCTAAAAGAGAGGTGCAATGGGTGTTGTCCCTACCGGACCGACCAACATCTTTGCTGAACCATTCTAGGCTTGCATATTAGACTCTAATAATCGGTCAGAATTTCTACCCTTGAGAGCTTGCTTAATAGTTGCCTGAATAATGGTCTGGATAGAACCTTGAAAAGTGCCTGAGTTTAGGAATTTTGCGATAGGATCGGTAAAGTGAAAGCCAGAAGGTGGCCAGGATCCTGCCCCCGAGGTGGGAGTAGGGCCGACTAGTTCCTCAAGAAGAGGGGGTCCCTTCTTTGCTTGAATAAGACATGGCTAGCTGAGAGGAATTCTGACCCAAATGAACTTGTTCTAAATCTGACTCCCCACTAGAATCGGTTTACAGAACCCCCTCGACTTTTATGGTGGCAACTGAGGTGAGAGAACAACAAATCAGATGATGCTCTGGCCTTTTCCAAACCAGGGTACGACGATAATTCCCCCTCCTCCTGGCCGAAACAGTAGGTAGGGAATTAGACCATGCATAGGTTGTATAATGCCATGGATGGGTAAATGGTATTAGAGAATAACTGATGCGTGGCATAAATGGCTACATGTAGATATGGTTATTGATGATGTAATGGCTTATCCCTCCAACATACATGGGACTTTTGTGCCTCGCGACACACATAGCTATATGTGGTGATGCAATAGAGGTACAAGAGAAGTCCTAAACATGCTGTTAAACTTCTTCCATGAGTGGAAGTAGTAAGGGTAAGGTGGTTTATTTTGGCTATTGAAGCCGATGTATGGATGATGCATGAGCACATAGCACAGAACACGTCCTTTTCCAACCTTATGACTCCAGCATAACGTCTCTTTGAAAGGATGGAGTTCGGCTTCTTTACCAGTAATGGCAAAAGAAGTGCGTCCCAATTATTTTCATTCTTCTGGTGGTCTTAAAGGAAGGAAGTGCTAAGGCTTTTTCTAGCTCGGCTTTGGTATAGGGTTATTGATGTAGAAGCTTCTTGTTTACCTTAATTCCAAGTTACTCAACCACTCCCCAAATAAGTGCAATCGCAGGAGTTTATGTGTTGGTTAAAATGAGTGATCCACTTGCTAGGCATCCTCAATTCTAAACAGGTGATGAGTAAAACTTTTACGAGCTTCTCGGTTAAAATGGGGGTCCTAAAAATTACCGAACTATCTACATGCGTGTCTTAGGATAAAACATTATAAAAAGAATGTAGTTTTAATTTGGCCAATGATTTCAATACATCATCAAAATCCTTTCAACTTTATGAAAAGATAAGTTTAAGTTTAGGGACAAATCCCCAGCAGAGTTGCCACTATGAGCGGATAACCTTTTTTCCCGCTCGCGAGGACTACGTCGGATACATAGCATGTGGGGTGGAAAAATAACTAGCACTGTGAAGTGTGCCAATGGATTGATCCTCATTTTTGCGTGATGAAAATATTGATTGGTCGATGTTGAATCTAAGCCTAATTTATGTGTTAAAGGATACAAGATTGAAATCCCCATACTGAAAATGGAGTCGCCACCCGGTTCAGCTCAATCGGGAAATTTTGGTACGATTTTCCCACCGGGTGGTAGACCATACCTTAAGTAGAGATTCCGAGTTCAGATGATGTTATCTATTTTACATTAGGCCAAGTTAAAATATTTCATTCTTTCTTAATCGGTTTTAGTCCATCCTATTTATTAGTGTTTTTGGTTTATATCTTGTTTTTCGTGTTCATAAATCAATCAAAGCAATAAATAAATTATTACAGTCATCCAAAAATAAATGCAGAAATTAAAGCTATTACAAGGCTTTCAAATCCTACACATTTTCTATGCGACAAATAAAATACGCGAAGGCCTAACATTCATCTAACCTAAATCTACCTGCAGAAAACGGTTAGCACAGATACGGCACATTGTATAAGGTGTATCACTTAGCATGCATAGTTATTGGACAAAACAAGACTCGATTTAGCATGAATATGGCATATTCATTTACAATGTTTTGAAGCCCACTTGAATGGCAAAAAATGAGATTTGAACGGCATTTGCAGGAAAATTCCGTTTTGACCAAATTTAAGACTCGATTGTTATTTTAACCGGATTATTAGTGAAAATGCCACATGTTATGGGGTAGGGTCTATATTCAGAAGGTTTTAGACCCTCATCATTGCACTATACATCCTAGGTTCGGAAATTTAACTAGGTCAAAAATAAATGAAATAAAACAGATGTCTAGAAGATCATGCCGTCGGTGACATAGTTGATACCGCCGGCGGCATCAATGATGTCGCTAGCAGTATCAGTCATACAGGCAGGCTACATGACTTTTTGTATACCATAAAGAAAGTTTCCTATAAGAAAATGAAGCCTCTGGGGGCAAGTGATGTCGCTGGCAGTATCAACAATGCTGCTAGCAGCATGGTTGATACTGCCGATGGCTTCACTTTCCTCCAACGGCTTCAGCTTCTTGCAGCAGCAGTAGGTAATGGTCAAAAATGACCGAAAACCTAAAAATAAACACAAAACATCACACAATAGCATGAATAAGCAGTAATGAATCCAAAGATCTATGAGACTCAAAATTTTAACTCGGGGCCATGAATCCACCACTTCGTGATCCAAGGAACACCTCCGAGGAGCTTGCAAAGATGATTTGGGTAGTAAATTTAAGGATTCATGTCTTTGAACTCCTATTAAATTGATTCTAACCTAAAGTCTACTGATTTTAAGCTTTAACTAAGAGAATTCAAAGAAGAAAAACCACGAAAAATGGATTGGAATCCCTTTTCTTACCTTTTCTACTTTTTTTTTGGTAATTTAGTTATCTCACTAAAATTGATTTTCTCACTCTAAAACCTCTCAAGTAAAATTCAGCTGTGTTGTTGTGTGTTTTGGAACCCTAATGCATGTTTATATAGGCAAAAAACGGGGGTTTTCGAGACCTTTTGGCCAGTTTCACCAAAATGGCAAAAAAGAGCTGGTCAAAGCAAGAAGAAGAAGTTGTCTGTGCAAAAGCCCATTTTGAGCCATGCCATCGTTGACATGGTGATACCACCGGCAGTGTGGTCGATCCTGCCAGCTGCATCAACTTCCTATAAGCTGACAACCAGCGGGCCTACAAGCCCAAAAAGTTGCCAAAAGGGGTCAAAAGCGGGTTAAAGGGTATCTTTTTAATTTTAATGATATTTTAATGGGTATTTAGAGATGAATTTAATTTTGGGTGAAAATCAATGATTCATGCTCCTACCAGACGCGTTATCGGACACGCCGAACTGAATTCTTCCAAGAAATAAAATTCACGGGGAATTTTATATCAATAATAGAAACTCCAAAGAATTTTTATTATGAGGAATAAAATCGAGAATACGTCACCATCATCTCACGAGAGGGTATACAAAATCCCGTGATCACAGGCAGAATTAGCCCCTAACCACAGCGCAGTACCGAAAGTTTTACGCCAACTGCGCTCAGATTGGGTAAACCTACTTTTTACACTTCAACAAACCATTAGTAGAAACTATATTTACTAGGTTGCGATACTCACAATCCATTTTTTTCATACATGTTATTCAGGAACCGTGGGAGAGATTGCTCACATATGGAGCTACTGAGTAGATGCGGGATGGTGTGGATGACCGCCGCTTTGTCCTGGAGTCACCACTCTCTTATGAGTGGTGTTTTCGTGAGCGACTCCACGGGTGGAGGACAAGTGCCATGGTGAAGAGGCCGATCCCTTCGCTGATCCTGATAGGCATTTTCTAGCCTCATATCAGTGGTTGTATTTGTTGGGTGAGGGAGCTCATGTTCTGTCTGTAGAGGGCTCTTATGCTAAGTTTATTGATTCCTCCCTCCTTCCTCCCCGCGATAGGATTCACCCTGAGGATAAGCCTTTAGAGTTTCACTGGAGCGATAGTGAGGATGATGATGATGACAATGACAAGGAGGGTGGACCAAGGCGTGACCATAGGGGTCCATCTATAGTTCAGGTCACCTGACGCTCGGCTAGGTCTGCTACCCCTTCTTCTTAGTATGTCTCTAACTTGACCTTTGTGAATACTTTATTGCTTTTTGAAATTTACTGTGATCCTGAGTATTGATTCTTTCATTGATACAGCCTCCCTCTTCCATGCGGAAGAGATCTGCTACTACTGCCGCTGTCGCCCCTTAGTTACCGTCAAAGAGGTCTTGGGCTGCTGTATCTATGAGGGAGGGCTTCCTCCAAGCTGAATTGGATACTTTATTCCAGATCCTCAACCATTTGGGGAATCGAGCTGTCAAGAAGCTCAAGGAGTTGGTCTAACCTATTGGTTTCACTCCTTCCAGCTCCACTCGTGTAAGGAATCCTTTACCTTTGACTCTGTCCATTACTATAATTACTTATGGCGCCGTATCCTTATATGACCCTTTCTTTTTAGGTGACCATTTTCAAGGTCGAGAGGATAGCTCGAGGTTATTTTTCTATCCGGGATCTGTTGTTAGTTTAGGATACGCTAGTTTCAGTAAGTTTCTTTTACCTTCAACATTTCAACAAACTATGCATGATGCATGCCATGACATTTATATATGTGTACTTTGCACACCCTGCTAGCCATGGAGCGTAGCAAGTCTGCCCAGGACTTGGACGCTTCTAAGGACAGAGCTAGATTTTTATAGGATCAGCTGCAGGTAGCCATTACTGAGGCTGATCAGGCTAGGGCTGAGAATGCTCGAGCAAGGGCGGAGATTGAGATGCTGAGGGGTCAGTTAGCGAGGAAAATTGAGGATAGGTACATATTGGTTCCTTCTTATGATTAGTCCGAGGATGATCTATCTACTTATTTAGTGACTTAGAAGGGCATAGATCAGCGTGTTGAGGGGATTGATGCTACTGGGGCTACTGCAGGGACCTTGGAGACTAGGGCCCTTGCTCAGCCAGCTACTGGTGCTAGTGATACTAAGGACCATATGACCATAGATGTGGATTATCTGTTGGCGGATACTCTAGACCAGACTTAGGAGGGTCACCAGGGAAAGGATCCCTCGGTAGCTTAGATTGTGATTATCTTCTAAATTGTTTGATACTTTTGGGGCCCCACATGGCTTGTTTTGATTGTAAACTTTGGATTAGTACTTTTGATATTTGACTATTATGCATGTTGACTTTTCTTGAACTGAGATTGTCGAGTATCGTTGGCTTGTGAACTTGTATTTTGTCTAATGATTTTATAGTGAGGGGATCAGGTGACGTTCTAACTTTTGCCTAGGCCACTCAATGTGAGCGGACCTATCGAACATTTACTTTTCGTTTCTTTCTTTTCGTCCGAATTTTTGCCTGAGTTATCCTTGACGGCTTAGCCTAGCAGACCTTTTTTTAGCTTTAACTTTTGCCTAGACCGCCCTTTTAGGTTTTCAACCTAGCAAGCTTTTCTCTTTCCTTTTTTTGCCTTAATTTTTGCCAATACCGCCCTTTTAGGTTTTTTTATCCTGGAGGCTGTCTTAATTTTTGCCTGAATTGTCCTGGACTGCTCAATCTAGCAGACTTTTCTTTTTGCCTGAACTTTTTCCTGGACCGTCCTTTCGAGCTTTCAATCCAACAGGCTTTTTTGAATATTGCAAATTTGTGGTAAAAGCAAATACAATGACGCATAACATGTTGAGAAACATTGATGTTCACATACCAGCGATTATTTAACCTAAAGACATGCATACATTCATAAGACCAAGATTCTTAGCAAAATCATAACATGTTCATTGATGACATTAATTTAAGTACATAGGCAATGGTAACAACTTCCAATGGTTAACCCCTACTACTTACTGGTCTTTTACAGATTTTCCAAAAAGCAACTGACATTTTTCTCTCAATGCCCTAACTTTTGCCTAAGCTGCCCTTTTCTGGTTTTCAGCTTAGCGGGCTTTATTTGCATTGGAGTGCCCTAATTTTTGCTTGACCAATTTATGGGATTCTAATCAGTGGGCTACACCCTAATTTTTTCTCGAGCAATAGAGGACTACTCGACGAGTGTTTTATTATTTATTTCTTTTGTCCATAAGCTTGATTCCTCCTTTATAAAGGACTTTCTTCAAGACAAATGGTCCTTCCCAATTAGGCCTGAACTTGCCCTTAGTGTCAGTGTTAACTTGGCGTAGCTGCTTGAGCACTCGATCGCCCTCTTTAAGAGGTTGTTTCGGGTATCTGATTCTATGGTTATAAGTTTGAGCCATGCGTTGTTGGTACATTTACAGATGGTCAAGTGCCTTGAGCCACTTTTCATCTATCTTATTCAACTATTCATACCTGGCTGTTGCCCAATCTGATTCTTTGAACTAGGATTCAAGTGCCACTCTTAGAGATCTTACTTTTGTTTCAATCGGTAATATGGCTTCCATTCCATATACAGAGGAGAAAGGTGTTTGATCGGTGGGAGTTCTTACACTAGTTCTATACCCCCAAACTACGAATGGAAGTTTATTAGCCTAGTCTCTATAAGTGGCCACTATCTTTGACAAAATCTTCTTGACCGATCAGCTTCCCTTTAGAACTCTTGAGATGGTCAATTTGTGACTTCAGATGCTCTTTCCATTTTTTTATGGCCAAGGTCGAGTTGTTGTTGTGCTTCTCTGAACCTTCTTGGTCTTCTTTCTTGATGATGTGTGTTCTTGTGTACTTTTCCCCAGGCTATTTGTCATCATGTTTGCTAAGCACTTTTCAATATCTCTCTTTTTTATGATAGGTTTTAACCATTGAACATTTATACCATTGCGTTATACTCAGAGTTAACTTAATTAATGAATATGATGATATTCTAAGAATGCTATTGTTATGAGTGCGTTACGTCATTAGAATGAAATACTCGAGTGAAATGCAAATGATAAGTTCATCAATTTATTCATGACATGTTAAAAATAATGATGTTACAACTTATTCATAATATGCCTTATAAGCGACATTATTTGCCAAGTTGGATGGCGACTCTGTCAATTGTATCGGGATTTGGGTCTTGATTCTTTTATTCATTAAAATTGGCTTATTGTGCAAACTTTAACTAAAAAACATGTTTTGTCACGCCTGAATATCAACAACCCCCCAGATGGCTCCACCTCACAAAGGTATTCACACCTCACAGTGGCGACTCTACTGGGGATATAATCTTTTAACTTATAAAATGTTGGTTTATTTTAAAAGCTTCAAAGATTAAGATGAGCACTGAAAATCATTTACTTGATTCAAACTGCTTTTGTTTTCATCATTTAGGAAAATTATCACACTCTATCTCGTCATCTCCTTCTCTCTTTAGTTAGATGTGCTTTTCTTCTAGCGCTAGGATAAGGTGCCCTATTATTTCCACAACACTTGCAATGGTGATACCTATGACCGCCAGGGATATTGGGTACACTTTAGTGGGTTGAGCACTCATTGCCATCTCCCTCCAAAAGAGGCTTCATGCAATGGGAACCTTCTACATCAACTTTGATATGTTCCTAGACCATTCTTATCAAAAGCTATAGAATTTTACCTTTTAGGTACCATGATTTCTATGTGAGATTAGACTAACAAAGAATGCCCTCAGACACGGTGGGAAAAATAAGGACGGAATCGATCGCTTTGTATGTGTTATGATTAACCCCCCATGCATCGTTATAATTTGTGCATACCATATTCCATGCATGTACTGATCTCTTGGTTATCATCTCAGCCAAAACTAATCCTCAAAGGAAAAAGGCTTGGCCATAATCTCAAGTCCGTTTGACTCGCATTTTGGCTCCTCTAGTTTTGTTAAGGGTTGATCCACATCAATCCCCGGGTATCTCATCCAGCAGTCAGTTTAGTTTGGTTGATCTTTCTGCTATCATCTTGAGGTGATGTCTCACATCCTAACTCCAAATGGCCAGATTGATGTTCAGGTTGAGAATGTTGCTACTGGGCAGGAGGCAAATCCATCAAGGATCGAAATTAGGTCGGAGATCGTAAATGTCATCTCATAGTACTTGAAAAGTGATCATTTCTTGGACCAAATCAATGATAAGATGCTAGCCGCCATCAGGGCAATCATAACTGAGGGAAGAAGGTCAAATGCTCCTATTAGTGCTCCAGTAGTGAATGCTGTAATCAGTGAGCCGGTATCGGGAATTACTCATAATTCGTTCACTCAATTTTGATTGCCGCCAGTGCAGACTCATAAGGATTCTTACAATCAACTTGGTCAGTTGGGTTTTGTGGGTCCATTCGATCCAACTAGCTTGCCATCCCAGGTATTGGGTATAGTGGCCCCTCCGGTCATCAGTTAGTTTACTCAACCTAGTCAAGGGTTTGTGCCGCCGCAATTTTAGTTTGGGGCAATTGGTCCGATCTAAAATTTTGTGGCCACACCTAAGGGAAAAGCCTTTCCTCAATCTATGGGTGCAATCACTCAGTCAAAGGGATCATCTTTATCCTTAAAATTATGTGACCTACTTCTGAAATTGCTTGCTACTAATCCTAGCTCCTAACCATCCATCCAAGCAGCTAGAGATGAGGATTGGGTCCCTAAAAACTTTAGTTTGCCTAGCATAGCAAAGTATAAGGGAACTGGTCCACCACAATCCCATATCACCACCTGTCAAAGGGTTATGAGAATCGGGAAGTTAAGTGACAAGGTCCTAGCTGAAATGTTCCCCTATACCTTGGAAGGTCCTGATATCAAATGCTATAACACTCTATCAGATGAAGTGACTGAAAACTAGAAAGGTTTATTAGAGGCTTTCATCGAGTAGTATGGCTTTAATGCCACCATTAAAACTACCATACAGAATTAGGATGCTATCAAGCAGGCCCCCAATTAGAAGTTCAAACCCTACTTTGAAAGGTGGATGGCCACTTAAGTTCTATTGAAAGATAGGGTAAGTCTCCCAGAAGTGATCGGGAAGTTAATGGATGGTGCCCTACCTGCTTATGGTAAGGTCCTTGGTATGCATAAATTCTCTAGCTACGTTGAGGGCTTTGAAAAAGCTAAAAAGTGGGAAAGAATCAAGGAGTTGGAGAAGGCAAGTGCACCGGCCAAACCTTGGTTCAAAAAGAATGACCCTTCAGCCCCAGTCCAGGTTTCTAAGTAAAAATCCAATTCCAATCCTAAAATAGTAGTAGTACACGAAGAAGTGCCCGCAGTCCATACCTATGAAGAAGGGATTTCCCCTAGAATCCCTACCTACCATATTCACCAAGTTGAGGGCACTTGGCCTCCTTCAGAGTATCAAGCCCTATATCCCATGCAAACCTGAAGACAAGGATCAATTTTGTGCTTATCATATCAGTAAGGGGCATCGCACTAGAGCTTATAAGGATCTGCTGAAGCTAATCGCAGTTTGATTAAAGATAAGAAGATTCAGGAACCCGAGCTTAAACCCAGCACCATTAATAACCCTCTGCCAAATTTTGAGATACAAGTCATAGCTATCAAATCAGGCTTGCCCTCCTATCATGTCTTCAATATGATCTCACAAGCTAATCCTATACTCCACTCGGTAGTAGCCTTGCCAAATGAGCCAACCCCCATTAACATCGATGTATTCAAGTTAGAAGAAATGCATATTGAGGAGGCTATATTGGTGCAACTGGTGCCAATTGATATTGATTCTTATGTATTGGAGAATAATGATCGTAAAGGACTAGCTATCTTGGTAGAAACTTCCGAAGGTAGAAGTTACATGAAGGATGGAGTATTTTATGTCACCCGAAGTGGAAGGATTCCTCCTTATCCTCTCCTAAGAAGGAGAAGGGGTAGGGATGTGGATATCAGGGTCCAATCTTCACACCTGGGATTGAAACCCAAACTTCAACCAGCAATGATAAGAAAGATTCAAAAGTCACTCCTCTCATCCAGTAATTACAAGTTACACATGCTAATTACAACATCTGGCAGCTTCTCGTTGACTCTGAGGACCATCGTAAGGGTCTGATAGAAAAGTTGTTGAGTATGGAAGCTACGTCGTCCACTTCTCTAGTTAAGGTATTCTAAGTTATCGGGGGGTCTCCTTCTGATCAGATTGAACCCATCAAGTTCTATCCATCAGACCTCTCAGCCGAAGGCAACAACCATAACAAGGCGCTCTTCATTAGGGAGCAAATCTTTGATCGTTCTATTCCTTATATTATGGTGGATGACTGTTCCGCCCTTAACCTCTGTCCAGCTAAGATCCTTCCACATTTAGGGCTGGACGAATCCATGATGGAAAAATCTAATACTGTTATAAGGGCATATGATGAGATAAAGAGAAGTGTCATTGGGGTCTTTGAAGCTGAAGTTACAGTTGGGGGTGTGAAGTCTAAGGTTTTATTCATTGTTCTCGATATCCCTGTCACCTACTCATTACTGTTGGGTTGACCTTAGCTCCATGCATTGGGAGCCATCCCTTCCACCATTCATCAGAAAGTTAAGCTCATCCATAATGACAAGCTAGTTACCATTGATGTAGATGAACCATCCATCATAGCTACTATGGAAGTCAAGGAAAAAGAATCTAGGGTGGTTGTAACTCACCAAGGCATAAAATTTTCAACTAAGGGGTACATACCGCTCAAAATTGAGAAGATAATGATGAAGCAGGGTTATATAAAGGGTAAAGGGCTTAGAAATAAATTGTAGGGAATGTTGGAACCACTATCACCACTTCTATGGCCATTTAGACTCGGTCTACGGAATTTCCCAGGTGCTAAAAATTCTAAGCTCCAGTCCTGCCTCATAATAGGAGATGCAGTCAAACAAGGGGAATTTATGGGTAGAGAAGAACCTGTCAAGGTAGGTGGCAAGAAGGCCCCTTGTTTTGAGATCTTCAATGATGTATATGATTTTAAGAAGGGCTGCCTAATTAAAACCTCAATTTCTGTGGAAGTATGTGGGGATGCTGAAGAAGATGAAATGAATGAGGCAATCGAGTCTATTACCAAAGCACTAGCGGTTCTTATTTGGAAGAATTGGGAAAGAAATGAGAAAGGAAATCCCATTAGCAAGGTTGTTAAAAACTTAGCAAGAGCCGTGACTGAAGAAACTCAGGCTAACTTGAACACTAGGGCTACCAATTCAGCTGTAAATCAACAAGGCCCTCCACCTGTGGAGGATGATTCAAATGATGTAATTTTTAATGTTGCAAACATTTTTTATGCAAACAATACCGCTTATAAGCGATATTATGAATAAGTTGTAACATCAGTATCTTTGTCTTTAACATGTCAGGAATAAATTGATGCACCCATCATTCACATATTGCTTGAGTATTTCATCCTACATGACATCATGCACTCATAACAACAACATTCTTAAAATATCATCAAATTCGTTAATGAAGTTGATTGTGAGTAAAATGAATTGGTAACACTTTCCAATGGTATAACCCCCAGGGAAAAAAGAAAGATAAGGGTGCTTAGAAAACATGATAACAATTAGCCTAGGTCCTTCTTTCTTCATAAGGGGGAAAAACGTTACAAGAGCATCCATCATCAAGAAAGAAGACCAAGAAGGTCCACAGAAGCTCCAATAGTAGGATGACTCTAATCATAAAAGTGGAAAGGATATCTTAAATCACAAATTGACCATCTCAAGAGCTCAAAGGGAAACTGATTAGACAAGAAGATTCCATCAAAGACAGTGACTACCTACAGAGATTGGACTGATAAACTTCCATTCACAGTTTGGGGGTATAGAACCAGTGTAACGACTCCCACCGATCAAACACCATTCTCCTTGGTATATGGAATGGAAGCCGTGTTACCGGTTGAAATAGAAGTAAGATCTCTAAGAGTCGCACTTGAACTATAGTTAAAAGAATCAGATTGGGCACGAGCCAGGTATGAACAGTTGAATACAATACATGGAAAGCTGCTCCGGGCACTTGACCATCTGTAGATGTACTAATAGTACATGGCTCAACCTTACAACAATAGAATCAGATACCGAAACAACCTCTCAAAGTGGGAGATCTAGTCCTCAAGCAACTACGCTGGGTCAACACTGATGCTAGGGGCAAGTTCAGACCTAATTGGGAAGGACAATTTATCTTGAATAAAGTCCTGGGTAAAGGGGGAATCAAGCTTATGGATATGGATGGAAAGACGTTCATGAACCTAGTGAATCAAGATAGGCTCAGGTGTTATCATGTGTAGATCAAAAGAATTAAATTGTAAAAAAGCAGTATAAAGTATAAAAGAAAAAAAGAATAAAACACCCTGCGAGCGGTCCTCTACTGCTCGGGCAAAAATTAGGGTGCAACCCGCTAATTAGTATTCCACAAACCGATCAGGCAAAAGTTAGGGAACTCAAAATAAAGCCCGCTAAGTTCAAAACCCAAAAAGGGTGGCTTAGGCAACAGTTAGGGCATCAAGAGAAAAATATCAGTTGCTTTCTAGAAAATCTATAAAAGACTAGTAGGCAGTGGGGATTAACCATTGGAAATTGTTACAAACGCCAAATACGAGTTTGCAAGACAATAATGAACAACAATCTCAATTGAAGAAAAATCCACATGCAAACAAGAGAAACACCAAAAGTACCAATTTAAAAGTTGACAATCAAAATAAGTCACGCAGGGCCCAAAAGTATCAAACGGTCCAAGAGTAATCATAACCTAAGCTGATGGGGGATCTCATCCCTGGTGGCCCTCCTGAGTCTTGTCCTAAGTATCTGCCAGTAGATAATCTACATCTATGGTCATATGGTTGTCGGCCTCACCAGTATCTATAGCTAGCTGGGCGGGGGCCCTTATCTTTGAGGTCCCTGAAGCAGCCCTAGTGGCATCGCTCCCCTCAATATGCCAACCTACATGCCTTTGAGTCACTCGATATGCAGAAAGATCATCCTCGGACTTCACATCAGAAGGGACCAGTGTCTGCCTCTACTCAGTCATCCTTAATCGCTTACCCCTCAGTGTCTCAATCTTGACCCTCTCCTCAGAGGTCTCAGCCCTAGCCTGATCAGCCTTAGTAGTGGCTACCTGTAGCTACTCCTCTAAAAACTGGCACTCTCCTCAGAAGTGTCCAAGTCCTAGGCAGATCTACTCCGCTCCATGGCCATCAAAGTGTGCAATAGAAATCATAAGATTAGTATACATATACAAATGTCATGTCATGCATGCATAGTTTGCTAAAATTTTACAGGTAAAAGGAACTTACTGAAGCTAGTGCATCCTAGCGCAATAGCAGATCCTGCACTAAAAATAAACCTCGGGCTATCTTCTTAGCCTCAGAAATGGTCACCTGAAAATAAAGGGTCACATTAGAATGAGACATCTTAAGTAGTAATGGACAAAGGCCAAGATGAAGGATTCGTTACATGGGTGGAGCTTAAAGGAGTAAAACCAATAGGCTTGACCGACTCCTCAAGCTTCTTGATAGCTCAATTCCCTGAATGGATGAGGAGCCAGAAGAAAGTTTCCAACTCAGCTCGGAGGATGCCCTCCCTCATATATTTGAACGCTCGAGACCGCTTTATTGTTGGCTCTGGGGCAGTAGTAGCAGTGGCAGCAGCGGACCTCTTTCATGTGGAAATGGGAGGCTGTAAGCAATAAAGAATCAAATTCTAGACCATAGTAAATTACAAAAAGCAATAAGGTATTCACAAAGACCAAGTTAGAAGTATACCTAAGTAGGAGTAGCTGACCTAACCGAACCTTGGTCACCCCCGACTATGGATGAAACCCTGCAGTCACCCCTTAGTCCTCCCTCATCATCATCATCATCATCCTCACTATCGCTCCAGTGAAACTCTAATGGCTCATCCTCATGATGGATCCTATCATACAGTTAGAGGAGGGAGGAATCAATAAACTCAACATAGGAGCCCTCTACAGACAGCACGCGAGCCCCCTCGCCCAGCAAATATATCCCCTAATTAGTCCCCAGCATAAGATAAGGATAAAAGATGCCAGCCCAGATCAGGGGAGGGATCGCTCTCTCCACCATAACACTAGGGCTCCACCCTAGACCCACTCACCGAGATACCACTCATAAGAGAGTGGTGACTCCAGAATAAAGCGACGGTCATCCACACTAGCCCGCATCCGCTCGATGACTCCATAGGTGGCCAATCTCTCCCATAGGTCTCGAATAACCTACACAGAATGAATGCACCATGAGTATCCTAACCTAGTAAATATAGTTTCTACTAATGGTTTGTCAAAGTGTAAAATGTAGGTTGAATAGGGAAGAAGTTTACCCAATCTGAGCACAACTAGCATAAGAACTCTCAGTACTGCACCGTAGTCAAGGGCTAATGCTGCCAAAGCCCCATCCATTTGGATATAATATGCAATGTCTCAGGCTGTATGGGCAATCTCGGCCTAGGGATCAACCGGTGCTTGAAAGCCCAAATCTGCAAGGCAAAGTAAGGATCAGTTGCAACACAGTTTGACAAAGGGTTAAAGCACAAGAGATCAGTTGGAGATTTACCAACAGTATCAGATGGCAGATCTTGAGCTCAGACTGCTCACCCCGGACCCCTACGTCTAATACATAGTATAGTTGTGCCAGAATGGCCCGACACCAGTTCTTGTAAGGAACAGCCACAATATCCTCTACAATAGAGAGCAAACTATAGTTGAGGTTACCCGAGTCATCAGGAAAGATCGAGCATACTGGCCCCTCCTATTAGCCATAATAGGCCCTAGTTGCATAATCTAGTGAGTCAGCAAGTTCCCGTACTTGAGCTTCTTCGTCCTGCTAGGATGAAGCCCAAGTGGTATGAAAATATAGGCCTTCACCTCAAGCTGAGAATGCCATCGGTCGGTATAATCGTCAAAGTGGACCACGTCCCCACTCTACTCTAAGCCTGTGGTGGCACGCACATCTGAGGGAGTGATGGTGACCTCCACTACAGGTAAATGGAAAGTATGAGTCATCTCTGACCCCTCTCCATCAAAGCTAAAACAACACCGGGGGCCAGTGTCTTAGGGGCCTGATGGATGGCCCTGTTAATATCGCTGAAGCCAAAAGAATCAATGCAGGTCAGCAGCTCTATATCCCCTGTGGTATGAATCTCATAGTACTATTTCCTGTAGAAGCGCAAAGCCCCACTATCCTATATTGCAACTGTGAAGATAAAATTACAGTTTAACAAGGATAGAATCTAGTAGAAAAATCAGAAATTAGAAAAGGATTACAGAGATCAAATGAAACAAGGTTTTGTCCCTAAGGATAGGATTCGTATGGGTAAGCCCCACCTATACGGGTCCATATGCAGGACCCATATATAAAACAAGACCTATACGAGTCCCCCCTACCCGTACGGGTCCCCTACAAGTAGCCCCTATGCGGGCAAAACTCCCAAAAATCCAAAATCATATAATCTTAACCAAAGTTCATTCAAAACTATCCTAAAAGCATCCTAGGCTAAAGTTACATGCATCAGGCTTTATTCCAAGGTCTAGAAAACCCTCAGTCATGCCAAAATCCAAGAAATCACCAAAAGTTCAAAATTGGAAAGTGGAGGATCAAATGAAATTACCTAGAGTTTTGAGGCGTGGGCCTCAGGGAAGGGATCAAAGGGACTTCAGATACAGGAGTAAGCCCCAAAAATGAGTCTCTCTCATGGAAAGCATACCCAATGGAAATCGGCCATTCAAGATGCCCAGAATCTCCAATAGTGGGTAAGTCCTCGAGTCTGAGGGAGAAATGACTTGTCTGTGGGATCTTTTTATGCATCTACAGTTGAGTTTTGGGAAAAATTGCTAGAAAATGCAAAGTGGGAAGTTTTGGTATGAGGCGGGAGACGAGGGGGCTGTCTACCTTTTAAACCTATCCGTCAGGGACATGTACGTACCCCACCTCACCCGTACGGGTCCTCACCTTAGGAAAACATACCTGTACGGGTCTGGCCCACCCGTACAGGCCCCTTCTTGCCCGTCTAGAGTTTGCATCAGCATTACAATAAGTACTAAGAATTCATCCAGTCCAAGTTTGGGGCCAACCCCACTCCCTCTCAACCTTACATTTTCGTTATATTTGGGAGAAGTCCCTAGGCTCACCTTGATCCTTGATGGAAGGGGAAAAAATGTTTTTTGTGTTTTTACAAAAAGTCAATCAAGAATCAAGATAATCCATTTTTTAATTGATCACTAACAGTGATTATTTTTATATACAGGTCCATCCTAGCACAAGAGTTCTTCCCCGGTAAACAAATCTTACCAAGAAATTCTTCCCTAGTAGAAGAGGTTTTTCAAAAGGCTATTACTTCACTCCCCAGTAGTAGAATTAGTCAAGGAGCATATCCCTATCATTAAGAACACTAGCGCCACCCCACTCTAGGGTGCAGTAGCGAGATCAGATCTAGGAGCATCCCCCTGCTTCCTAATAGTAGAATCAAATCCAGGGGGTCCCCCAATCCCCAGTGACGGAATAATTAAGTCTTAGGGGAATCCCCCCACTTCCTAGTAACGAATTCGGTAGACACTAGAGGCACTCACCCTAGGAGCATTTCCCCAGCGGCAAAATAAGAATAACATCAATCGGGCTGAACTTGACATTTCCCATACAAAATTTTCAATTTATCACATCCACACTTATTTATTCTTAATTGAAAGGGAAAAATATTTTTGTGCTCTCAAAAGTCAATTAAGAATAAAAAGGTGTTTGCTTAGACATTGACTAACTCAGTGTTTAATTGTTGTCTCTTTCACAGGTTATACAAAATCATCAGCAAGGAAAGCCACCCACCTTAGGAAAGGGATACACCACCATCAAAGACAGTCATCCACCTCAGGAAAGGGATACACCAGTCAAGAGAATTCTTCCGCCTTAAGAAAGGGATACACCAACATCAGTCAGGAAAGTCAATCCTCCTTAAGAAAGGGATACACACCTTCCCCAAGTAGAGTCATGAGGGATATGCATGGTAGTAGATGGAAAGTCATCCGCCTCAGGAAAGGGATATGCTAGTAACTAGGAAAGTCATCTACCTTAAGAAAGGGATACGTATTCCCAGTAGAGTTACGAGGGATATGCACGGTAGTAGAAGGAAAGTCATGTGCCTCAAGAAAGGGATACGCCAATTAGGAAAGTCAACCCGCCTTATGAAAGGGATGTAGTGGCCAGGAAAGTCATCCACCTCAGGAAAAAGATACATCAATCAGGAAAGTCATCCACCTTAAAGAAAAGGATACATATACCTTCCCTAGTAGAGTTATGAAGGATACCCATCAGCAAAGGAAAGAGGTTCGCCACAAGAAATGAACTCGCCCATGATATCGCCTTAGGTATAATTTCTAAACCCTTGCTCACATCATGAGATCATACAGATCTGTATCTACAATGATCCTATGGCAGACAATCTGTGAGCACTGGATTTTAACGATCCTTCTCATAAAACTATGATGAGAGCTATATGATGCAATGTCTTTCATGTGCCGTCCATCAGGGGTGTTCCCACTACTGCAGAGTTGAGTTTGGCCAAGGTTTAGAGACCTAGTCTGCCTTTAGGGACCTGTATGGGCACAACTTGGTGGTACGGATCCACTAGGGGACCTCGTATGGGTCATCCCTTCCATAAGCCTGGAGAGGACCCGTACGAGTCCCCTAATACCCGTATAGGTGGGGCCCCACTCATATGGGAACTCTAATTGCCTAAATAGGCCTTTTTGGAAGGATATCATTTCCTTTTTTAGGAAAAGGCAGGTCATGAATGCGATTTATTGTGTTCAGACCTCCTCTCCCCTATAAAGAGGGCCCTTCCCTTCACATTTTACACACACACTTCTCATATAAAAAATATACTAAAACGCTAGCAATTTCTATAGGTATAGAAAAGGTACACCGGGGGTACAGGAGGTATTTAATAGGGAGAAAACCCTTTCTTTGAGGTTTTGTCCATACTTAATTCATTCCTAGCTTCTTTTATTAGGGTTAAGGGGAGATTCTGTCCGTATAAGTACTCAACTAAATAGTCCTATTCTATCTACTTTTGTCGGGCTCTCTCAATAGTAAAGGGATCACCTCAAAGTGGATTCATATAAAAAAGGTAATGCTCCTGAGTTTTAAAGAGACTCACATCTCAGTTACTTCATTATTATTAATCTTTGTTTCTTTTATTATATCCGTTACTTTCATTTCTCATTTCGGGTCTAGTTCAAACTCTTATGAGCCTTGTTGGCACCATATATCCCCAAGGATATCATTTTGGTGTGCCTTTTTTAATTTTTTTTTTCTACCATTGATCCATTAATCTGTTAATGTATAAACTGAACTGAACAGAATTTCTGTTTGGACCAGATAGGACAAGTATGGGTATGCCCCAGGTAGATTCCCAAACCTATAATTGGCTGATTAAAAATCAACCCAACTCACCATTTTCCAAGCGATCATTTTCACTAATAATCTGATAAATCAACCCACAAAAAGTTAAAATATGTTTTCACAACAAAGTATGCTAAAGTGTTGATTTATGATGTGCTATAAACTGTGCTAACATCTGTGGATTCAGGGGAATTTATTTTCATTTTGTTTTATAACTTAGAACAAATGTATAAGTTCTCTTTGAAATTTCCCCCCTTTTTCCCCCAGTTGTAATTTTTATCCCCCTATTTATTGCTTGTGCTTTATTGTAGTGTGTAAATGCATTTAACGAGTGTGAAAGAGTGCAGAAATAGGATTTCTCTGACAATTCCCCAAGTGATGAAAACTAAAATAGTTTTTCGCGATGAATGTAATTTTGAATCAATTAAATGAGAAATAAGTGGCTCATCTGAAACCCGAATCTCCGACCCAATAGGTTTGAGTCTCCCGCCTAAATGGAACCATACCAAAAATCTTTCCTAAGTAGACAACTTGGGTGGCGACTCTATTAATTATATTGGGATTTGGGTCTCGTTTATTTTATTCAATAAATTGGCTTATTGTGTAAACTTTAACTAAAAAAATGTTTTGTCAAGCCTAAATATCAACAACCCCCTAGAGGGCCCCGCCTCTCATACAGGCGCCAAGGGAGACCTACACGTCATCGATACGTTACAGGCACTATATTTGAAAATTGAGGTTCTGGATGAGGTAATGCCTTGCATCATGGTGGAAGATGGCTCCGCGCTTAATGTCTGCCCATGAAAGATCTTTCAAATCCTAAGACTGAATGAGAGCATGCTCAAGCAATCTGAGATAGTTATCAAGGCATATGACAACTCGAAGAGATCCGTCCTTTGAAACTTTGAGGCAATGGTGGAGGCAGGAGAAGTTGAGTCCCTCACAACTTTAACCATCATTGACATTCATGTTATATTCTACCTTTTGCTTGGCCGACCATGGTTCCATGCACTAGGTCGCATTCCATCCACCTCACTTCAGAAGGTGAAGATACCCTATAAAGGGAAAATAGTAACCATTGAGGCAGATGAAGAGTCCACCGTGGCTGCTATATGTGCCACCCCATAATAAGCGGGTGGATTCGCCACAGCCACCGTAGAAAAGAATGAAAAACCAACCCAATGGTCCGATTGGGTGAAAAAGTACATGAACCAATGCTTGACTCCAGGGGCCGACCATGGGACACAAGAATAAGGCCCTCCCAAATTCTAATTCATAGTAGGATCCCATCAGCCCTCTGGGCTATAAAGGCAGAAGTAGATGTAGGCTAAAGTTCAGAAAGCTCCAAATGTCTGAAGTCTTCGTTCGCTGTAGAGAGGTAATGTACCAAGGTGAACAAGAACCTATAGAAACCAATGTAGGAAAGGTACCCAACTTTGTGATATTCTCAAATGTCATAGAGTTAAAGGCTCTAACACTTGCCCGAGTAACCCTAAAAGATAAGCTAAGAAATGGAAAGTCTTGTTCAAAGAAGAAACTCCTAAGAGGCATAAGACGACTAATCCATCACTACAATCAAACATCAAAGAGCTGAGGGCAAGATTGGTTAAACTATTGGAGACCCATCTTAAAGACAAGGAGGCCAAAGTAAAGCTACAAGATAAAGCATCGAAAGAAGAAGGAATGGACAAGATAATCTCCAAAATAGCCCGGCACATGGTCAAGGGAAAATCCAAGATTGGAGATACATTTGCTTGTAGTAGCACAAAAACTCAGAATGAGGAAACTCCCGTCCTAGAAGATGATAATTATCTTTTAGTTTTTGATGTTTTTGAATTGTATGACAAAACTAATAATAGTAATAAAATGAATGACTTTGCTTATTTGTGTGGTGCTTTTGATTACATGCATTCATATCATCATACAATCTTACATCTAACATTTTTAGTATTCATGATACTTCTACAAAATAAACAAATTTGGTAATAAAAAATGATCCTAAAATGATATCAATTTCCAATGACCTAAGCCCCGAGCTCAAAGCAGAATTAGTGAGAGTGCTCAAGTCACATGTAAGGGAATTCACTTGGCTCTACCACGATATGCCTGGGGTTGATAGGGCCATTACGGAACGCAAAATTACCACTGATACAAAAATCTGACCAGTTAAGCAAAATCTGCGAAGACTAAGGTCGGAATGGGCCGAGAAGGTCAAAGAAGAAATAGCCAAACAAAATAAGCCCAAGTTCAAGGAAGTTGTGGAATACCCTGAGTGGCTAGCCAACATAGTACTAGTTGCAAAGAAAGACGGGAAAGTCAGGGTTTAGGTTGACTTTTGTGACCTTAACCAAGCCTCACCAAAAGATGACTTTCCTTTGCCTCACATAGATGTACTAATCAATATTGCTACCAAGGCAGCTACGTACTCCTTCATAGATGGCTTCTCAGGGGTAAAACTAAATACTAATGAACATCATTGACAAGTTCAAGACAACCTTCATCAAAGAATGGGGGGTGTGTTATTACAAAATCATGTTGTTTGGACTCAAGAATGCATGGGCAACCTACCAAATGGTGGTCACCACTTTACTTCATCATCTAATCAATAAAGAAGTCAAGGTATATGTTGGGAAATAAGGATTTAGAAGAAGTAAACTGAAGCCAAACATCTGGATAAATGTTTGAAGTAAAAAAACTCCTGAGTCAAATAAGAATGCATACAAAATATTGAAGACAACAAATCCCTATGTCGAAGAAGAAAGCGTTTGGTTAGAATTTGGAAAGGAAATAAAATTCTAATCCCTAAAAGACAATAACTGGAGAAGATCACAAATAAGAATAGCATCCTATTAAGATTGAGTCTGAAGACATCTGTAAGACTCAACTATCAATATAAAGGGAATATTCAAATATTCAATTTCCCTCCAATATTTGTCTGAAGTCAAACATGCTTTTTGCCATGGAAAAGGAAAAAACTGACAGCTTGAATGAATTAGGAAAAGGATAAAAAGGCTAACTTGGAAAGAGAAAAAGGTCCAACCTTTTTAACCTAGACCAATAGCAAGGCACATGGAATCAACATAAAAGACAAAGTTACATAAAACTTGGCTAAGCACAAAAAGCCAAAAAACCAACAATTTACAACTTTCTTACTCCAATCCCAACAAATTCAAACATGACATTTATTGGGTCTAACGGATAGAACAACAGCTCTAGAAGTGCCATCTTATATATGATATATGGTGAAGATTCAAGATCCAGTAATGACTACATTTATTGTCAAAGCCTATAAAAGGGCAACTTCACAAGTTGATAAGATGTTGGTTGATTCAAGAAAGCAATACATTAGGAAAACTGCCATTCAATCAGAGATCAAATCCCTCCAAGAACCTTTCAATCAAATATGTTGTAAGAATTCTCTAGTCAAGTTATGAACTTGAAGAATTCATAAACCCATCTTTGAAAAAGATAAACTGTAAAATCTCATACTTGGGTGCGTATTGAGATTTGGACTTGCCTTAAACTAGGAAAGTTTAAGTTGTATATCCTTGTGGGACTTAGCTTAAACTTAGGTAGAGTTTGAGTGGTATATCCTGCTAAAGAAGAGGACTCATCCAAGCTTTGTGGTTTGGTGGTATATCCTACATCCCTAAGAGAGGGTATCTTCTATAGGCATTGTGCAAAGGACTCGGCCCAGATTGGAGTATATCCTACCTCTGGAGGAGAAGAAATCTCCATAGACAATTGTAAAGGCTTAATTTTTGCCCATGAAAGAAATCTCACTAGTGAATTAAGCTCGAAGGAGGAAAATTTTGGGACTAGACGTAAGCAGGGCCGAACCATTATAAATTGCCATGTTTGACTTCCTTTCACTTTAAGTTTTCATTTATATTGCATATTATTTCATAATTGTATCTTCCAAATATAGTAAATCCAGATGCAATCAAACATACTACATAAAGAATTTTTAAAAATCTAAATATTTGGCAAAAAGGGTCATTCACCCCCCTCTAACCCATACTATACTCATGTCGGGAACAATAAGTGGTATCAGAGCAAGTGCTCACTATGAGCACAGATTTAGCAATCCCTCTCGCTGATGATGATGTATATGTGATTTTATTCCTCGTGATATAAATACTTTTTTGGAATTTTTATTATCGATAAAAAATTCTTTATGAATTTTATTTTCTGAAAAATTCAGTTCGGCGTGTCCTAAATCCCCTTAAAAATTAAAAAATAACCCTAATTATCCAAAAATCCTGCTAAAACACCTTTTTAGGCAGATTATGGCACCTTTTCACCTTTTTCGGTTATACCATGCTTGCTTTTCAGGCCTAGTAGAAGTTGAAGCTACTAGCGGCTTTAGCGATACTACCATCGGTATCATCCATGCCAATGGCGACATGATTTTCTGCAACAGACAGCTTTTTGCCATGCTTGCTTGATACATGCTAGATAATTGTCCAAAGTCAATTTCCACCAGATTTCAGCCTATATAAGGACCCTTCTTCAGGTAAAATAGGGGCTAGCAACTCAATACTTGGATTTTGGGAGGAATTTTATTAAGATATAGTAGTTCTAGTGGGATAAGGTGAAGAAAAGGTAAGAAAAGAGGAATTACTCCATCTTTTGTTGGTTTTTCTTCATTGAACTCTCTGATATTTATCTAAAATCAGTAGACTTTAGGCTTAAATCAATTTAGCAGGTTTTAGAGCCTTAAATCCCATAAGCACTACATATATAATCATTTGAGCTCCCCACAGGTGTCATTTCGATTACGAAGAGGTGGATTAACGACCCCAAGGTAAAAATTTTGAGTCTCATAACTCTTTGGCTTTCATTTTGGTTATTTGTTGTGTTTGTTTGCCATTTTGTGCTTAGTTTTAGGCTTTCAGTCGCTTTGCAATCGTTAACTGCTGCTATTGAAAGAAAGTGAAGCCGTCAGAGGCACTTGAAGCCGCTAACAATATCACCATTGTCGCCAGCAACATCACTAATACTGCAAGAGGCTTCCTTTCTCCCCAATAGCTCTTTTTTCTTATGGGATTGTTTCTTTATGGTTCCCAGAATGTTATTTTGCGTGACTGTGTAAATGGAATCGCCAGTAGTATCATTGATGGCCCCAGCGGCTTCGTTCATACCATCACATGTATGCCTTCTAGACAGCAGGTTTAGTTTTTGTTTAATTTTTGACCAAGTTTAATTTTTGAAGCTATGATGTATAGTGTAATGATGGGAGTCTTGAACGCCCTAAAAACGGTCCAAACCCCTTAACATGTGGCATTTTCATTAATAATTTGGTTAAAATAACAATTATATCCAAAATGGGCTTTTCCATAAAATTCATTCAAAAAATGAATTTTTTAAAAGGAACCTTTATTCCAAAATCATAAATTTTTGAGCGAACCTGGTAGCTTGACCCCAGCGCAGTGCTCTACCCCTGAACCCCAACCCGGGCGCTATCCTAGAACACCACGAGGGGCTACTACCCCTCAACCCTGCAAGGGGCACTGCCCCTTGGACCCCAGGAGGGGCTGCCGGCCCTCAGGCCCCGCTGTCTAGGGCGTCGCTATGTGTGATATATCTCGTACAACGTGTTGTAACTATACTAACCTTTTCGTATAGGTAGATTTAGGTTAGATGTATGTCTAGGCCTTCGAGTATTTTAATTATTGTATAGACAAATGTATAGGATTTAAAAGCCTTGTAATAATTTTTATTTCTGCATTTATTTTTGGATGATTTTAATAATTTATTTATCGCTTTGATTGCTTGCTATCGCAATATATAAATCAAAAACACTAAATAGGGTTAATTAAAACCGAATAAGAAAGAATGATACTTTTAAATTGGCAAATGTTAAATAGATAACATCATCCGAACTTGGAATCTCTACTTAAGGTATGCTCTACCACCCGGTGGGAAAATCGTATCAAAATTTCCCGATTCAGTTGAACCGGATGGCGACTCTATTTTAAGTATAGGATTTCGATCTCGTATCTTTTGACCATTAAAATATGCAAAACCATTTTCTGCCATCACTTACACGACATTTTAAGAGGTCGATCCTCCAGCCTGCTTTGTAGACATCCGAAATGTCGCCCACTTTGAGTGTAACATAAATGCTATTAATATGCTTCATTGTGCTTTGAGTGCAGCAAAATTTATCAGGATCTCAACCTATAAAACTGCTTAAGAAATCTGGCAAAAGCTTAAGGTAACCTGTAAAAGAACCAACAAGGTCCGGGAAGCTAATATTGACCTCCTCAAGCAAAAACTAGAAAACTTCAAGATGGAGCCCAAAGAGTCAATCAGTAGTGTAAACATTAGATGCATAACTTTAGTCAATGAAATGAAGAGGCTGGGAAAGGAGGTTATAGAAGAAGATATGGTAAACAAGATACTCCAGAGTCTCACCAAAGAATGGAACGATAAGAAGACTACCATTAAGGAAGCCCATGACTTGAAATTCTATAGCCATGATGAGCTCATTGGTATCTACTAACTCAAGAGCTATCTCTAGAAAGATATAGCCAGCAAAAAAAGAAGTTAGAAGAGAAGAAGAAAGGAATTGCTCTTACAGCAAATTCCTCCAAATCAACTTCGTCCGAAATTAAAAAGCATTCAAGAGAATCTCCTTACAATAAAGAAGAGATGGCTATGCTAGCCAGACAATTCAATAGATTCCTAAGGAAAGGATAAAAGGGATCAATAAGGTATTCTAGAAGGTATGACTCTAAAAGAAGAAATGAAGAAAACCCCAGAATAGACAAGTACAGAAAAGATCCGAAAGATAAGAAGGATAAAGAAAAGGAAATGGATTGCTTGGAATGTGGTGGGAAAGGAGACTTAAAATCAAAATGTCCTAAGCTTAAGAAAGAAAAGAAGCATAAGAAGAAGGCAATGGTAGCCACCTGGAACAATAGTGAGGAGAGCAGTAGCTCATCATTATTACATTAAGAGGAGGTTGGCAATTGTGCATTCATTACATTGACTGAATCAAAGGCAGAACATTCCAAAAAATGAACAACTCAAAAGATCACAGAGCAAACCAAAGAATCAAAATCTAAGTCAGCCAATACAGAGGTAAACTCTAATTCTAATTCTATTTCTAACATTGATCTTGCTAAAGCTCTAGGGATTGCGGTCAATAATCTAAGGAAGAACACTAAAGCCATTAAGCTTCTTCAAGACAAGTAATGAAGCTATCAGATTATGCTGAAGCAATGGGAAAAGACATCAATGTCTTAAGGGCTACAAAGCACTATAAGAATGTTGAAGAAGACTCCGTAAAGTCCTAAGTCCAAATACTTAGTGCAAATTTGTTAGGGTATGAAAGAGAACTAGCCCTAATGAAGGAAGCTACCAAAAGATATCCAAAGTCAGCTCCCAGAAGAAGACCAGGACCTTCAAAACAAAGAAAGAATCCCAAACCTCAAAAGTCAAAGAAAGTCAGCAGACAGCCTTAAGTACAGAAGTATATGGCTCCTTAAAAAGGAAAACCTCAAGTATAAAGATATACAAACTACTCAAAAAGGGAAAGCTATAGTAATCTATGATGAACAACCACTCCAACCAAGAATGAATCATAGAGTGGAAATAGCACCTCCAGTCAACTACCGAAAACAATCTAGACAATCAGATCTGGATCTAACCAAAGCAGGATATTCTAGAGATTATGGATAAACGATCTCCAAAAGATTGAGGAGAACCTTAGATAAAGTAAACCTATCTTCGGATGCAGGTTTTATGGTAGAAATCAACCATATAACTAAAATGTGTAGATTTAAAATGGTTATTATGATGTCAATCCATGGCCAGAAATGGTTACTAACCCGAGAGTACCCAAATTTGATCGGGTACCCAAACCCACTTGACTTATTTTGTAAGTAGGCTTGAAGTCCACAGAAGATCAACAAACCTGGTATAATGATAGTGGATGTTCAAGGAACATGACAGGTGATGAAAAAGCATTCATCACATCAACCCAAAAGAAGGGAGGAAAAGTAAGCTTTGGAGACAGTCAAATGGCACAGATCATTGGTCAAGGAATCATTGGATCTGAATTAATGATAGAAGATATCTCTCTACTTGATTGACTATAATTCAACCTACTTAGTGTTGCTTAGCTTTGTCATAAAGGAATAAAAGTAATCTTTGACTCTAGAGGCTGCTCAATGATTGATAGTAAGGCCAATTAACTCATTTTTTGTGCACCTAGAGTAAATAATGTTTATTCTGTTAACATTAAAAATGAGAAAAAGAACATATGGTTGGTGTCTAAAGAAGAAGAATCATGGCTATGGCACTGGAGGTTGGGATATGTTTCCATGAACCTCCTATCCAAACTAGCCAAAAAGGAACTAGTTATGGGTTTGCCTAAGGTTGCTTTTGATTAGGATCACATATGCACTACATGTCGACTAGGTAAAAAAACTAGAAAATGTTTTCCTTCCATCTCCTATATACCTTCCAAAAGAGTTCTTGAACTCTTGCATATTTATCTCTTTGGACCAATAAAGCCAATAAGTTTAGGTAGAAGAGAATACACTATGGTTATAGTGGACAACCATTCTCACTATACCTGGGTTGCTTTGCTAGCCAATAAGGATGAAGCCTTTGAAACTTTCCGTACAATATTTGTTAGAATAGAAGTAGAACAAGGCACAAGCATTGCCCACATCTGGAGTGATAATGGGGTAGAATTCAAAAATAAGCATTTTACCGAATTATGTGAATCCAAAAGTAATGAGCACAACTTCTCATCTCCTCATACACCTCTACAAAATGGGGTTGTAGAAAAGAAAAATAGAACCATAGTTAAAATGGCTTGAACTATGCTAAATGAGAATTGATTGCCTAAGTATTTCTGGGTTGAGGCTATAAACAATGATTCTTATATTTTAAATAGATATCTCATAAGAAAAAGCATGGAAAAAACCCCATAGGAAATCGGGAAAAGGAAAGAAATATAAAATTTGGTACTTCAAAGCCTTTGGATGTAAATGCTACATCCTAAATGATAGAGAGCAACTAGAAAAATTTGATCCTAAGTCTGACGAAGCAATTTTCGTTGGCTACTCAACACATAGCAAATCTTATAGAGTATATAACAAAATAACTCAAATTGTGGTAGAGTCAATACATGTCGATTTCGATGAGACTAACCATGAAGAAAAGGAAAGTCAAGACTTAGATGACACAATTTAGGATGAAGCAGAATCAGTAAAGGTTCAAGATCCTTTTCAAGTAAAGAAGTATAAAGAAGAGGTTAATCAAATCAACTTCAATTTGGATCAATTTCCAAATAATCCCTATGATGCTTAAATTGATTTCAATGATGAACGAGGAGGAAATGAAGAAGAAGAAGCAATTATCGAACAAACTCCACAATAGCATGAGGATCTTCAAAGGGAAACCAGAACTCAAAAGAATCATTTGATAGAAGCCATATTAGATAATGTCTAGAATCTAGTTAGAATCAGAGGACAAACTAATAGAATGATGAGCCATGTTGCATTTGTCTCACTCATTAAGCCAAAGAAGTTCCAAGATGCAGAAGGAGATGAAAGTTGGATGATGGCTATGCAAGAAGAGCTAGATCAATTCATACCGAATGATGTCTGGGATCTAGTACCACTTCCTAAAGGAAAGTCAATCATTGGAATAGAATGGGTGTACCAGAACAAGCTAGATGAATTCGGAGTGGTAGTGAGAAAAAAGCGAGGTTGGTTGCTCAATGGTACAATCAACAAGAAGGCATAGATTTTGAAGAAACCTTCACCCTAGTAACAAGGTTGGAAGCAACCAGGATCCTATGTGCTTTTGCATTTGGTATGTGTTTCACCTATTCCAAATGGATGTCAAAAGTGCCTTCCTAAATGGAGTTATTCAAGAAGAAGTCTATGTTAAGCAACCAGCGAAGTTTGAAGACTCAAAGCATTCAGAGCATGTCTGCAAGATCAAGAAAGGTCTCTATGAATTAAAACAAGCACCAAGAGCTTGGTATAAGAGGATCACCTCATTTCTCATATCCAAGGGATGCATCCGGGGAAAAGCAGATACAACACTTTTCATGAAAAAGAAGAAGGGTTATGTCCTTCTTGTTCAAATATTTGTTTATGACATCATCTTGAGAGATACTGATGAAAAGATGAGTGAAGAGTTTAGTAGTCAAGTGAAGAATTAATTTGAAATGTCAATAATGGGAGAACTCAATTTCTTCCTTGGCCTTCAAATTAAGCAGAGTCCAGATGAGATCTTCAGCAACCAATCTAAGAAAATAAAGGAGATTCTAAAGAAGTTTGACATGGACAAAAGCAAGCCAATGTCTACTCCTATGGGATTAGATACAGTCCTTTCAATGGATTGTGATGAAGAAGAAGTAGACTAGAAGCTATATAGAGGAATGATTGGTTCGCTCTTATATCTAAGTATAAGTAGACCAAACATACACTATATTGTGTGCTATTGTGCAAGATATCAAGCCAATATAAAGAAGTCAAATCTTAAAGTGGTCAAGAGGGTGCTAAGATACTTGCTAGGATCAACAGAAGTTGGATTATTGTATCGTAACAATGGCAATTTCACTTTGCAAGGGTGCACTGATGCTGGTTAAGGGAGACACACACTTGCGAGAAAAATCACATCCAAAGCCTGCCACTTTCTTATAGATTTCTTAGTATCTTGGTATAGCAAGGAGAAACATCAGTAGCATTATCAACCACTGAAGTAGAGAATATGGCCAGAAGCTGTGTTGCTAAACTCTTATAGATCAAACAACAGTTAGAAGATTATAGAGTTCAAGCAGGATGTGTTGATGTGATGTGTGACAATAAGAGTGCAATTGATGTGTCCAAAAATCTAGTGCTACATAGCTGGATGAAGCATGTCAACATAAGACATCGTTTCATCAGGGATCATGTGATGAAGAAAGATGTAATCCTTGTCTACATTCCAACAAATGAGCAAAGGGCTGATATCTTTACTAAACCACAGAGTAAAGTTTAATTCAAAAGGCTCATAGAGGCAATTAGAATGTCCAATGCAATTTAAAGAAGGTTTCAGAAGACAAATATGCAGTTATTCAATTCTCCAATAGTCAAGGAATCAAGGAGAAAGGAGAAGTGAATTAATTCTTATCCAAAAGGAAACATTGCCAGCCCAGCAGACAAGAAATTAAAAATGGCAGTAAAAGCGCAAAAAATAACTGTACACATTTTTAAATTTCAAACATTTATTAAACAACCCACGTACGGTAACTTATAATAGTCACAAATGGAATAAGCAATTCCCATTCTCTGGTTTACGTACAATTAACATCTCTCCTAAAATTTAACTACCACCTCATCGATCTAGTTAAATTTAACAACATCCGGATTATAAAAATTCCATCACCTTCAAAACTCTGCTGTTACTCTGAAAAATTTCCCTAGAACCCTAAAAACCTCAAACTCTTTTCTAAAAAACTCTCAAATGTCCCAAACCCAAAATCAAACAACCCCTCCTCATAAGAATATATTTAAGGTAGCAAGCCTCAAAGATAAGGATTTCATTACTATTGAAGTGAAAAACTTAGACATGATCATCCCGTTTGATCATTGGGGTGATGAATTCCTGTTTAACACCAAACCCTACTCCCAACTTCTAAAGGACCAACTTCTAGCGGTCTTCCACTGGATGAAAAACCCCACCTACCTAGTGATTGTGAAGGATTTCTATAACAACCTCAAGGTTCACTTCTACTTTGATGCTCTCTAGATAAATGTACAGGGGAAGATAATCACAGTCACTCCAAGGTTCTTTGTGACTCTTTTTCACATGAAAAATGAGGGGGTAATCATGAGGAAGGATGGTAATGAGCAAAAAGTTAAGTACGATCCCAAGCTATGGCTTTCATAGCGATATTTTGAAGACAAATTCTCCCCTTAGTGGCCAAAACCTCCCAAACTGCTCCAATTTGTTCTTGCCAAGTTCATCCAGTTCCAGAAGGGCTTCTATAACACTACTTCAGATTTCCAACATTGCATCCTCTAGCATTAGGTGGAAAGTAGAGTCCTCAGTATGTCTATCCTGCTCATCCACTATATCAAGCAACACAAATCTCTCATGGAGCCCTTATCACCACAATCCTCGCAGCTAATGGAATTGACCTCACTGGAGCAGAGTTTGTTGAGGGGAAAGCTATCTAGGAAAAGAACTTTCAAAAATTAACCAATAGTGAGAAGTGGGATGAAGAAAAAGCCCTCAAGAAGAAGAGGGAAAAGCAAGAGAAAAGCAAAGTAACAAATGCCAAAGGCACTGTGGAGAAAGCGCTAGTTGTGAAGGCAAGAACAGTGAGGCCTAAGGCCAGAAAAAGATTGATCTGGATCTAATTGAGGAAGAGGTAGAGGAGATTGATAAAGACTCCATGACACTCACCAAGATTAGTACTCAAACTCGTGTGGAACCTAGGAGAAGACTTATTAACTGCGACCTAGAAGGGGAATAATGTAGATGATCTGGAAGCAACTAAAAAGATTGTAGTTGTAGTTGCAGCAATACAAATCGGAAGAAAGAGATGTGCAGAGCAATAACTTGAGGTAATACTTGAGCAAGAGAGTGCAACGAGCAATGCCATTGAAGAAGATGAAGCTATCCCAAGAAGGAAACTAATAAAGAAAGGACTAACTTTTACCCAAGCCCTCAAGGCAAAGAAGCTTACAACTGCTCTTGAGAAGCTTGCTGCTGGAATCAAAATCAAGGAGCATGTCCCTAAGCAAACCGGAGCAAAGCTTTTGGCCTAGTCAAGAAGGGATAAGGGGAAGCATGTGGAGCTAATTGTCAAAACTCTACATCTGGAGGATCTGGAGTATAATGATATGATGGCTTCCATAGCCGAGAATCAGAAAATCAACCAAAATAAGCCTATTACGTCCATTGAGGGACACGAATGATCATCCAGAGCATCAAGTCAAGCATTTCCACCAATTGCTCCCACTCCACCGATCTTTGTGTCTCCCCTAGATCTATAGCATCTTTGAGAAGAATATACTGAAGGGGAATTAAGATCTAAGAATTTAAAAGCGCGCACACAACCTCTTCTAGAATTCCTTCTCATTCTAGAAAATACTACAGAAACTATTGAAGTAGTGAATGTTGATAGTCCAGAAGAGACCTAAAATGAGGAAGTTGAGGTAGATGATAAAATCAGAAAGGAAGAAGAAGCTAATAGTCCTATAAAGGCAAGCAATGATGAAGTAGATCATTTGGTGCAACAGATTAAAGAGGTAAATGTTGATGTCAATGAAGAAATTGCATGAATAACAGAAAACCAAGGCAACTTGGATGCAAATAAACCCCAAATTACATCCAAGGTAGATGAGCCTTGCATAGTGTCAAAAACACTAGAGGAGGGAACTAACCTGGGTTCCAATTAGGATGCCACATTGGCTACCTCAGAGGACGAGGTCATTCCGGAGGATCCAATTGTGGAGAGGAGAACCTAGGTGAAAATAGGGTGGAAATTGAAAATAATGTTATCAAGGATGTCAAGAAGGAGGGAGAAAAGATTCACGAGGTAAGGGAGGCTAAAGAGAAGGAAGAAGAAAAGAAGGACGATAAGGGTAAAGAGTCTTCTGGATTTGAGGAATCCAAAAGTGAAATAGAGAGTGGTTCCAAATTAGAGTACAAAACTAATAGCTCCAGTGAAAAGAAAAAGGCAAACGCACCTGGTACTAGCACCAAAGCTGCTGAAATACAAATGCCATTTAAAATATTAGAAGAAGCTGCCTTAGTGGGGATGAAGGAAGATGACACTCTAAAACCCCTACTCAAGGAAATTTGCCAAATGCTAATTGTTCTTGAAAACTTAGTCAAAAATAGGTCCATATATTCGTATCTAAAAATAGATTTTTAAGGGATCAAAACAAAGGTGCCTAATAATGAGGCAAGCGTTAACAGATTCCCTTTTATTGAACAAGTTGCTGAAACCTCATTTTCGAAGATCACTTCAGTTCTGGAACTGCTTAGCTTAGAAATCACGGAGGCAAAATGCTCTACTATTCAAACTGACACCGGAGTTGATAATAATTGCACAACTATTCCAGGGAATGTCGCTTCATCTTCAACAAAACTGAAAATTGAGCTTAAGGAGTACTTAGACTGGCTCATGATCAAGGGAAAATCCAAGATTGGAGATATAACTACATGCAGTAGCATACAAACTCTGAATGAAGAAACTTCCATCCCATAAGATGATAATTATCTTTCATTTGTGGATGTTTTTAATTGAAATGGATTGTATGATGAAAATGATAATAACAATAAAATGATAGACTTTAATTATTTTTGTGGTGCTTTTGATTACATGCATTTGTCATATCATACATCTAACATTTTTTGTACTCATGATACTCCCATAAAAGAAATAAATTTGGGAACAAAAAATTATCCAAAAATGATATCAATTTCCAATGACCTAAGCCCCAAGCTAGAAGCATAATTAGTGGGAGTGCTCAAATCACATGTAAGGGCATTCTCTTGGTCCTATGACGATATGCCTGGGGTTGATAGGGCCATTGCAGAACAATAAATTCCCACTAACCCATAAATTAGACCAGTTAAGCAAAAGCTGCGAAGACTAAGGTCGGAATGCGCTGAGAAGGTCAAAGAAGAATTAGTTAACATATCAAGGCCAAGTTCCTGGAAGTTATGGAATACCTGGAGTGATGTAGTATCCATTAAAAAGAAAGATGGGAAAGTCAAATTTTGTGTTGACTTTCGCGACCTTAACAAAGCCTCACCAAAAGATGACTTTCCTTTGCCTCATATAGATGTATTGATCAACAATGCCACTAGAGTAGCCATGTACTCCTTCATGGATGGCTTCTCGAGGTACAACCAAATACAAATGAACATCATCGACAAGTTCAAGACAACCTTGATCATAGAGTGGGGTGTGTATTGTTACAAAGTCATGCTGTTTAGACTCAGGAACACAGAGGCAACCTACTAAAGGGCGGTCACCACTTTACTTCACGACCTAATCCATAAAGAAGTTGAGGTATATGTTGGGGAACGAGGATCTAGAAGAAGTAAACTCAAGCCAACCATCTGGATAAATGTTTGAAGTAAACAATACTCCTAAGTCAAATAAGAATGCATCCAGACAAAATATTGAAGACAACAAATCCGTAAGTCCAAAAAGAAAGCACCCAATTAGAGTTTGGTAAGGAAACAAAATTCTAATCACTAAAAGACAACATCTAGAGAAGATCACAAATAGGAATAGCATCCGGTTAAGATTAAGTCCGAAGACATCCGGAAGACTCAACTCTCAAGACAAAGGGAATATTCAAATATTCAATTTCCATCCACTATTGGTCTAAATTCAAACATGCTTTTTGCCTTGGAAATGAAATAGTGATAGCTTGCACAAATTAGGTAAAGGACAAAAAGGCTGACATTCAAAGAGAAAAAGGTAACAACCTTTTTAACCTAGACCAATATCGAGGCGCATGGAGTTCACAAAAAAGACAAAGTTGCATAAAATTTGGCTAAGCACAAAAAGCCAAATAACCACTAGCTGATAACTTTATTGCTCCAATCTTTACAAATTCAAACAGGACATTTATTGGGTCTAACAGATATAACAATGGATCCAAAAGTACCATCTCATATTTGATCAATGATGATTCAAAATCTAACTCTGGCTTCATTTATTATGCAAGCCTATAAAAGGTAAGCTTCACAAGTTGAGGAGATGCTGGTTGATTAGAGAAAGCAATACATTAAGAAAAGTCCTATTCAATCAGAGATCAAATCCCTTCAAGAACCTTTCACTTAAATGTGTTGTAAGAATTCTCAAGTCAAGTTATAAACTTGAAGAATTTCAAAACCTATCTTAGAAAAAAGATGAACTGTAAAATCTCATACTTGGGTGAGTATTGAGATTGTGACTTAGCTTAAACTAGGATAGTTTAACTGGTGTATTTTTGTGGGACTTAGCTTAAACTTGGGTAAAGTTTGAGTGGTATATCCCGCTAAAGAAGAGGACTTAGCCAAGCTCGATGGTTTGGTGGTATATCCTACATCCGGAAGAGAGGGTATCTTCTAGAGACAACGCTCAAAGGACTGAACCCAGCATGAAGTTAGCTAGGTGGTATATCCTACATCTGGAGGAGAAGAAATCTCCGAAGACAACTGTAAAGGCTTTATTTCTGCCTGTGAAATAAATCTCACTAGTGAATTAAGCTCGGAGGATGAAACTCCGGGGACTGGAGGTAGGCAGGGCCGAACAAGTATAAATCACCATGTTTGATTTCCTTTTACTTATAGTTTTCATTTATATTGCATATTATTTCATAACTGCATCTTCTAGATATACTAACTCCAGACCCAATCAAACATGCTACACAAAGACTATTTTAAAGTCTAAATATTTTGCAAAAAGGGTCATTCACCCCCTCTAATCCATATTATACTCACACAGGGACCAACAGTATACGTGGACCATATGCTAGTAAAATTACCAATCCTTGAAGAGCACCCAGCTGCATTCGATCACTTTCTCACTCGAGTAGAAAATTAACACCCACGACTCAACCCTAAGAAGTGCATCTTCAGAGTAACATTTGTCAAGCAGTTAGATAATGTTATCAGTCAACGAGGCATTGAGATAGACCCACACAAGGTAAAGGCAATCCTCGATATATCGATACCCAAAATGGAAGAGGAAGTCAGAAGCTTCCTAGGATCATTATAATATGTAAGCTGATTTATCACCAAGTTAACCAATGTCTGTGAACCAATATTCAAACTCCTCTGAAAATAGAAATCAATCACCTAGAATACACAATGCTAAGAAGCCTTCAATAAAATCACGGCATACCTATCCAATCCATTGGTACTAAGCCTGCCACACCAGGGGAACCCCATACATTGTACATTGCCATTGAAGAAACCTTTGTAGGGTAATACTTGTGCAAGAGCATGAGGATAGGAAAGAACATGCCATCTCTTACCTCAGCAAGAAACTAGTGGACTACAAAACCCAATACACCATAGTTGAAAAAACCTACACGCCATTGTATTTTTTACTAAAAAGCTCAGGCATTACTTTCAGTCCTATAAGATTCAAGCCATTGCAAAGGTAGAACCCATGAAATACCTTTGCTAAGAATCTTCCTTGGCCGAGAAACTATCCCGATGGTTGTTACTCCTATTAAAATTTGACATCAAATACATTACCAAGAAAGTAATCAAGGGATGGGCTGTGGTGGAATTTCTGGCCAACCAACCTTTAGAATCCGGTTACATGTAAAACCTCGAGTTCTCGTATGAATAATTAGCCACAATAACGGACGATCCCCGAAAATGGACCATGTTCTTTGTTGGGGCATTGAATCGTAGGGGAGCAAGTTTTGGTGTCATCATTGTCGCCCCTGAAGGAGGATTGATCCCGCTTTCTAAGAGACTAGAATTCCCAGTAACTAATAATGGCGATGAATATGAAACAAGTCTATTCGGCCTGAGTTTGCTACTCTTACTAGGGGTAGAAGAGGCAGAAATCATCGGCAACTCCACCCTGGTCATCAAACAAGTTATGGGTGATTGGGAAGTGAGAGAAATGTAACTTCATCATTATCTTGCGGTAATCTAAACAAAAGAATCCATTTTTGGAAAGTGCAAGTTTTAGCATGTGCCGAGAGAAGAAAATTAGATGGCGGACTCACTAACCATCCTAACATCTATATGGGAAAATCCTAAACAGCAATCCATAAAATCGATAATAGTGGAAGTCACCAGTACTCCATATTACCTTGAATTAGTCACACAAATCTCTAGCGAACAATTACCATGGTATAATGACATATCTCAAAACTTGAAATTGGAACCTTCCCCATCGAGGCTACTGATGCCGACTGAACTACCCTGCAGAAACTAGCGACCCAGTTCAGACTCATCAAGGGCAGCTATTTAGAATATCCTCTGATGGACTCCTTCTCAAGTTCTTAGGATGAACAGAAGCTGACAAAGTCATACATAAATACATGTCGGATCATATGGACCCCACATGAATGGGGTAATGTTTGCCAAGAAAATACAATGGATGGGTTACTTTTGGCTAACCATGATAGCTGATTGCATATGCTTAGTCAAGAAATGCTACAAATGTCAAATTCCTGGCAACATCAGTCACCTGCCACTGGTCGAACTACAACACTTGGCCACACCCTGGCCTTTCTTGGCATGGGGCATCGACATTATAGGAGAAATCAGGCCATCCTTAACCAACGGCCATACGTTCATCATAGTAGCTATGGACTATACTTTGAAATAGGTTGAAGCTGAATCCTACACCTGAGTTACCACCAAGAAAATGTCAAAATTCATGCGAAAGTACATTTTCACAAGATATGGCATACCTCATCATATAGTGTCTGCTAATGGAGTGCAATTCCAAGGCAAAACTGTGGACCTAATGGAGCAACACAACATCGAGCACCATCGCTCATCACCATATCACCCTCAGGCTAATGGGGTAGTAGAAGCAGCTAATAAGGCCATGAAAAAGATTCTATCCAAAATGATAGTTACCCACCAAGATTAGACCGATCATCTTCCTTACGCCCGCTAGGGCTATCGGACCAGTATCAAGACACCAATAGGACAAACGCCGTTCTCCCTAGTATATTGAATGAATGCCGCTCTTTCCATAGAAACCAAAGTTAAATCACTCCATGTGGCACTCAGACCAAAGTTACGCGAGGGTGAATGGGTCAGATCTCAATACAAAATGCTTAATAGTATCGATAAAAGGCATCTACAGGTCCTCGATAGTTTGAGGATGTATCAATAGTGAATGGCAAGAGCTTACAACAACTAGTAAGGAAAGTCAACATATCTCCAAAGGTCGGTGACCTCATAGTGAAACTGGTCAAAGCCACTTATACTGACCCTAGGGTTAAGTTTTGCCCAAATTGGGAAGGTCCATATGGGGTAAAAAGGGTTCTTTGCAATGGGGCCGTAAAAATCATGGATATGGACAGAAACGAATTCATAAATCCCATCAACTGAGATAAACTCAAGCTTTATTACGTCTAAAGACCAATTCAAGACAAAGGGAAATCACGTTAAAAGGTCATTGGAAACAAAGATATCATCTCATAATTTGTGTCTTTGTAAAATCATGAACACTAAAAATGCAAGCTGTAAGACGAAATGAAATGCATTAAAAAGAAGCACGCCTATATTAAAAAAAGCATTCATGCCTAAACCAAATCCAGGGCTTATTTCACAACTCATAAAATAAACCTAGTGGCTAAGACCTACTGCATGATGACTGTATCGGCGAGTAATCGCTAGCCTATCTACTCTAGTAGGTGCTACCTTTATGGAAAAGAGCCACCCCAAATATGTCTCATCAAGTAACTCATTAACTGATTACTCATAATTCATGACAACCAATGTGTGACTCTCTATCTTTGTATGAACGTGATCCGGCCATGGAGGCCCCCATGGCTTCGTAAACAGAGTAGAAACATACTAGGGCACAAATTAAGGATGACTATACTGTTGCCTTACACGTTCCGAGAAATAGGAAGATACTCACTCCAGGCCCAACAATTGGGCATCCCTCGGTACGGTCTGAGTAGTCACCTCATTGATTTTCCACCAGGGGCAAACCCACCTAATATCCCTTTCGGTCAATCTCTATAAGAAATATAGCCACTCAAATGAGGATTGGTTCCTACACCATTCAGGTTGCATCCCTCAGCCCTAGAAAGCCTTTGAAGCGTAAGGACCATGTGGCCCGGCTGGATGTTGAACAACTTTTAGACATTCTATTAGCCATATTTGTAATAAAATAAAATCCATCAAATACCAAGAAGAATTCAATGCAATGTAGAAGAGAGAGGTTATTATACCTGAATGAGGAACCTCCTACCTCTCACTATATTGCATTCACCCAAATGGATCGACTCCATATAGATAAAGGTTTTAGCCAAAACTAAAACCATGGAAGATAATCCCTCTAGGGTTTTTTGAATCACAAAAACTAACTGAAGACTATAGACCCCGTTGTCTAATTCACACAAGAAACTACCCATAAGCAGCATGGTCATGATAGGTATCTAACTTTGATGGCTGGTAGGGATAGAGGAACATATCTCCAGTGCCACCCCTAGAATCAATCCAAGTTGTTTAGGATTGGTAGACATGATTTTGTTCCTTTAGCGGTCAAAAAGCTTAAGGAAACTTACACTGCTTCGCTCCATAGTGGCACTATAATGAAGCACCACGATGTCCAGAGTACGGGGGATGTCCATGATGGCACAAAACTCCTCATAAAAGGGGCATTACTCTTAATTACTAAATCAAAACACATGGTCGAGTGGATAGCACATGCTTAGTGCACTTTGCAGAAATGCATCATCTAAAGTGAAGTTCTAGTAGTATCAAAGGTTCAAAAGGCTTCCAACCTAGAGCTGATTCCAGTCAGCTGAGCTCAAGACCTGGAGATAGTTCACTAGTTGTGGTTTGAACTTATCCATTTCGACTTGATCAACGCTCAACAAAGGTAATAATGGTTCGCAAGATCAGTATTAACTAAACCAAAAGACCATCATTTTAAGAACAAACCTGCAAAATAATATTACCATCAATGTACTAGATAATATTGCCATGCAATGCCCACAAAAAGAAGGTAAAATAATAGGAGCAAGTGTTCGCCCAATCCAACCATCAATGTACAAGATAATATTACCATGCAATGCCCACAAAATAAAAAGGCCTAAAACTAGTGCCTAAAAATCAAGTCATCCTAGGTTGGCCGAATAAATAGGGTCTTTCGGGTGCCCTCGCGGTACCACACTGCTATCCCCAACTGCCTCCTTAACTCCTTTCCTCGGCATAATCTGGAGGGGCTGCACGAGCTGAGGAACTGGCACAAATGACGAAGTTGGGGGAAACTGTGGAGTCATCCCTAGATAACTATCCTGACCAAAATAGTTAGACACGGAGCCCTGTGCTAGAAAATTGGCCTGGTACAGTGTATAACCCTTAGGGGAAGGTTGTCCATACTGACCTAGCTGGTAACTCAAAGTGTTCATCGATGGAACGAGTTACGATGAATAACCTGCTCTAAAATGATCCACCACCACCTGCAGCCCATGAATCTTTTCATGCACAAGTGTCATTCATACATAACAATGCATTCATGCATTCTTTATTTCACAAGAATTTTTAGGACTTCCTGCCATTTGATATTTATTCCCGAGGATTATGTTCTGGAAGTTGAAGAGAAAATTGCCCTCCACCTCACTATCATACCTCAGCACCTATCATGGAAGGCAAGAAGCATTAGTACGGGCAAAGTAAAGACATAAATCATACTAAAAGACTTACATGGGTCATCCTGAGTGGCATGAAAGTCGTAAGCACCCTTGTCGAATCATCGGACTCGAAAGAAGGAAAGTACAAGGATAAGTCAGGTCAATAAATATAATGCCCCATCTAGACATTATAATGTCGGTGGCCTATCATAATGCTAGCACCATCACCCGATGAATGTGGGCCCTATGTCCTCTTACCTTGCCATATAAGATGAAATTAGTACCAAGGATACAAAAGTAAGAATTAGTGAACAAAGACATACCCCTAGGAAGTGCCGTGATCTTACTCTAGCTAGTCAAGCAAGGACTTGGCCACAAAACTGGGATACATGCCCCCATCACCATACAGCCCTATAGTCTCGTCGTCCCCCTTCAAAGTAACAGGGTCCTCCACGAGCTCCAGAAAAAATAACCACCTCAAAAGCTCAGGCGACACCAATCTCTTCTGTAGAGGCATATCTCACTGTACTACCTGATCCCCTAAATACCACTCCATAGAGGAAGAGCTCTCCAAAAATAGTGTCTTTGGCACAATTGCTCTAGCAGCCGCCATGACTCCACTCCACCCAGAAGTATCTCCCTAAGGTGAATGATTAACCTACAAAAATTCAATATCATTAGAAATCAATGCTAAACAACTAAGGGTTCATAAGTTAAGAAGCTCACATCATTAAAGCTGAGGTTATTAAGCCTCTTCTTGACATAGAAAGTATCAAGATTCCCCCAAGAAACTAACCAAGCAGGGAAACAAGGGACACAGGAATATCCTTGCGAACCTTGGCCTTCTATCGGGGGAGAATGCTCGTCTCAAAGCCCCATATATGGAAAAAGCGAATAAAAAGCTAAAAGTCAGTACACAATACAAACGACGTAAATAAAATGAATCACTTTGTTTAGCTCAAGGACTAGCTTGAAAGATAATAACTCTATAATATGCTTCCTCGTAGTTACCCCAACATAGCTCTACCCCAGGCCATTTCCTTCAACTTTTCAAATTTAACCAAATCCCAAAAGGTTCGGATCAAGAGCCTACAAACTAATAGGGAAAAAGTATTTGTCAAGGTGTACAACATGAAAGAGCGAGCGCACTACTCCAGTGCCTTATCACTAATCGAGGCCCAATTTTCCTAGGTTGACTAATAGTAGTATAAAATCTTTAGCAAGGATCTCCTTGCTCTTGCTAGAGAACCCCAATAATTTTAACACAAGCGCAGAATCGTAATTATAGATATTCAGGGCGCAGTTCAAGCAAATAACGTCCCCGTCAAAATGCAAACCCATGATGGCAGAAAAATCAAGTGTCGTGATGTTGTACTCTCTACATGGTAGGTGGGAATCGAATCAAAACACCTCCTCAAGATTCGTGATAAATCCACATGCGAGAACTAAATGAGGTTTATCGGAACAAGCTTCTCAAAGAATGCGCTAAAACCCGAATGCTCCAAAATACTCTTTACCCCAGGAGATAAAACTTCCCACCAAGAAGCAAGGTCTAAAAAATTACTCGCACCACAATGATCAACTATCTTCAAAAACAAGAATGAAGCCTTATTAGAAAGCCAAGTTACAAAAATTTACAAACTTGCTTGTAGTCATTAAGCGTAAAACTACCAAATTTTGCCAACTTGCTTGAAGTGATTAAGCTAAGAAACAGAGTCGATTGATTATAGTTATTAAGCAACACTATTCGCACCCTGAGCTTATAGCCTTTAGGCCACCCAATTCATAACAAGGTCATCCCAAATAGCACCGGAAATGCTTATAGTCACTAAGCATAAGTTTATTGCCACTAAGTCAAGCAAGTTTATGGTTATTAAGCTATAACTAAAAGGGGAATTCCTAAACTATCACGGGCTTATAATGACTAAGTCTTTATAATAATTCCATGAAGTTTGCAAAAAGACGGCAGTACAAGCTAGGCTGAATACCCCTAAAAAATTTCACAAAATATTCCAGAAGTTACAGAACACTAAAATTTTGCAAAAAAAAAAAAGTTTCGTGGGACAAGTGTCGATCGACACTCACAAAAAATCAACTTCTGTATATCAATGCTAGGACTAAAACCCCAAAATTATGGAATGATGTCCATGCAATTTTTAGCAACACCAAGTTAATAAAAAATTCAATAGAGCATGTATCATCATAAAATCCCTAAAAAGCATGCCAAATCTAAAGGAAAACTCAAAAAAGAAAGGTTAGGGATTTACCAGGACATGAGAAAGATGATGCTTAGGCTTAAGGACAAGGGGGATGGCCTCGCGCTTGCCCACACCTTGGAACCTCCAATTCATGAGAAGTTCATAGTTATCCTTGGTACCCATGAATGGAATTTTGATTGTCTCTCCATAAATATCCATACCATCACTGACGTAGGGGCCTGATTTTGATCAGCAGATGTCACGATCTTCGTCCACATCATGATAGACGAAAACTAAATGACAATTAGCAGAAAAGATAAAGAAAGAAAGCTAAACATAGCTATAGGTTCGTGATAAAAATGCAGAATAGAGAGATTTTAGTGTGTAAAAGTATTATGTTTGCAAAAAATTGTAAAATATGTAGGGCTCTTACATCCATCGATCGATGGTTCCCATGTGTGTGGATCAATTATCCCTTGACATGTATTTTAATACCAAAAACTACCACACATTCAAAATTTGGAATTTGAAATGTTTGTGTCGATCAATGCATCCCCCTTGTGTCGATCGACGCTTGTTTAAAAAAGGCTGATTTTTGTCTTTTCAGACAAATTACAGTGTCAATTAAGTCCTAATTTTTTAAAAATTGCGTTTTTCCATCATGAAAATCTCTTTCTAAAATACTAGCGAACCCAAAAAGGTTCCCAAGAAACACATTACGGGAATCCAAATGGTTTTTCAAAATATTTTCCCGTAAAACATTAATTGATCGTAAAGGCAAAAATGTTTTTTTCAAAATTTGGTTGATCAAATAATGCTGACTAATTTCTGCAAACTCACGCACAATGTTTGGACCCATTGCGCCCACTTTACGTATTCTAAGACTTTACCTCAATGGTACAAGTTTTTATATATAAGGGGTAGCCTATGGGCACAGTCCGTCCCTGGCTTGATGATGTCTAAGATCTTTTCCAGGAAATGGTTAACCAATACTGATGAGGACCATATTTCACCCTAAACCACAAACCCCTCAAAGAAAACAAAGTTTTGACACCTTGATAAAAAGTATTGATCAACACTTGTTAGTCCCCAACATGCATCGATTGATGGTTCTTGTTACGACGATCAATGGAGACATGTGTTAGTTTTCTAGCTAACTCATCAAACCTATAAAAGTGACTTATCGATGCTACTACCACCCTAGATGCATTGATCGACACTTCCCTTTATCTCAATCGATGATCATAAGGAATCTAGGCCTGGTGATAGTGCAACCCCATTCTGACTCATATGCATCGATCGACACTCCTAGATGTGGCATTGACTCTCCCAAAATTTCTTTAAATGAAAACGATTCCAAGCCATTTTAATAACAACCATTCGATGAAAATAGTAAACATTCAAGCAATTCCCTCCTTTACGAAACCCCTATAGTATCAGGCCTATACAGAAAATATCTCGAAACTATACCCAAGTATAGATACAGCTCCTTAAACAAGCTTTTAGCCAAAACACTGCCCACAATCTCCCAAACACTCAAAAAAGCCTACTATAAAATCTCACAAGGTTATCTCCACAAGTATCTTAAGGCATTCCTAAAAGCAAATGTTGTTATAGTCAGCATCGGACCTTCCAGTCATCCAAAACAAAACTGTTGGTCCTAGTGTGAGGTGTTGTTAACATGTGGGTGTCCCTTGGCGCCTGTGTAAGAGTCAGGGCCCACTGGGGTTGGTTGGATTTAGGCATAACAAAACCTATTTATTTCAAGTTTGCACAAAAAAGCCAATTTGAATGAATGAAAGAATCGAGACCCAAATCTTGATACAAATGATAGAGTTACCATCCAAGTTGTCTACTTGGGAAAGAGTTTTGGTATGGTTCCCATTGGGTGAGAGACTCATACCTATTGGATCAGAGGTTCGGATATCAAATGAGTCACTTATTTCACATTTAGTTGATTCAAAATTACATTCACCACGTAAAACCGTTTTTGGTTTTCATCATTTGGGGAATTATCACAGAAATCTTATTTTTCTGCACTCGTTACATTTGTTTACATATTACAATAAAGCACAAGCAATAATTGAGGGAAGCAAAATTACAACCGGGGGAAAATGGAGGAATTGTACGAGAATTTAAACATTTGTTCTAAGTTAAAAAATAAAATAAAAATAAATTCCCTTGCATCTATAAGGATTAGCACAGTTTATAGCATGTCATAAGTCAACATTTCATTGGGAAAAATGTGATTATGTTAGCGTGGTGGTTTTACGATTGATAGAGACCGTACGGCTTCTAAGATCAGAGAAAAACAATGAGCCTTCAATGTATTTTGTTGTAAAAACACATTTTAACTTTTGTGGGTTGATTTACCTGATTATTAGTGAAAATGATTGCAAGGAAAATGGTGTGTTGGATTGAATTTAACTGATTTACTAATGAATTCTTGGTTCTGCCAGGGGCTGGTACCCGTATGGAATACTGAACAGTGGGCTGCACCCTAATTTTTGTCCGAGCTATAGAGGACCACTCATCGGGTGAATTATTCTTTATTTCTTTTATTCTTTGTGTTGCTTTTTTATGATTTAATTCTTTTGACCTAGACAGGATAATGCTTAAGCCTATTTTGATTTACTGGATTCACAAAATAATTTCTATCCATATCCATAAGCTTGATTCCTCCTTTGTCAAGGACTTTCTTAAATACGAATGGTCCTTCCCAATTCGGCCTAAAATTGCCCTAGCATTAGTGTTGACCTCATGTAGCTTTTTGAGAACCAGATCGCCTGCTTTGAGAGGTTGTTTTGGATATCTGACTCTATTGTTGTAAGCTCGAGCCATATGCTGCTGGTACATTTGTAGATGGTTATGTTCTTTGAGCCACTTTTCATTTATTACATTTAACTACTCATACCTAGCTCTTGCCTAATCTAACTCGTTTAACCGAGCTTTGAGTGCTACTCTTAGAGATCTTACTTCTGTTTCAACCAGTAACACAAATTCCATTCCATATACCAAGGAGAATGGTGTCTTATTAGTGGGAGTTCTTACACAGGTTCTATACCCCCAAATCGCAAAAGGAAGTTTATCAGCCCAGTCCCTATAAGTAGCCATTATCTTGGACAAAATCCTCTTGATTGATTTATTGGCATTAATGATCAGCTTGCCCTTGTAGTTTCTGAAGGATTTTGGGAATATTTTTGTGACACAAGATGTTCTTTCCATTTTTCATAACTGGAACCGGTTTGCTATTGATGCTCTCATGAGTCTTCTTGGTCTTCTTTCTTGACGATGCATACACTTGTACCTTTTTCCCCTTTCATGAAGAAATATGGACTAAGATTCGCTATTATCATTTTTACTAAGCAATTTTATTATCTCTCTTTTATTTGGTGATAGGTTTTAACCATAGGGTATATATACCATTACGATGTATTCAAAGTCAACTTCATTAATGAATATGATGATGGTTTTAAGAATGTTGTTATGAGTGAATGGTTTTTTTGGAATGGAATACTCGAGTGAAATGTAAATAAGAAATGCATCAATTTATTCACGACATGCTCCAATGTTACAACTCATCCATGATATGCCTTATAAGTTGCATTATTTGCAACATTAAAAGTTACATCATTTGAATCATCCTCTATAGGCAAAGGGCCTTGTTGATCAGCTTTGGCCATTTTGACAGCTGAACTGGTAGCTCCGGTGTGTAGTTTGCATGTTCTTCTTCAGCCATTGCTCATGCTAAGTTTTTGACAACCTTGTTGATGGGATTTACCTTCTAACTTCCCTTCCAATTCTTCCCTATAAGTAATGTTAGTGCCATGGTGATGGACTCAATTACACTATTCATTTCATCTTCTTCAGCATTCCCACATACTTCCACAGAAACTGAGGTTTCGATCATGCAGCCTTTCTTGAAATCATATACATCATTGGAGATCTCAAACCAGGGACCTTCCTACCACTTACTCCAACAGGTTCTTCCTCACCTATGAATATCTTTTGCTAGACCTCAGCCCCTATTATAAGGTAGGACTGGGGTTTAGACTTCTTACCACCTGGGCGATTCCTAAACTAAGTTTGAATGGCCCTCGAAGAGGCAAAATGGGTTCCATCTTTCCCTGTAGATTCTTTTTGAGCCCCTTTTCCTTTCATATAACCTTGCTTCATCATAATCTTTTCAATTTTAAGAGATATGTATCCCTTAACTGAAAACTTCATACCCTGGTGAGCTACAGCCACCTTAGATTCCTTTTCCTCGGCTTTTATAGTTGCTATAATAGATGGCTAGTTAGCTTTAATGGTCACTAGCTTGCCATTGTGGATGAGCTTGACTTTCTAATGGAGTGTGGAAGGGACCACCCCTAATGGATGGAGTGAAGGACTAACATATAATAATGAGTAGGTGACAGGAATGTCAAGAATAGTGAATAAGACTTTTGACTTCACTACCCTAACAATAACCTCAGATTCAAAGACCCTAATGGCACTTCTCTTCGTTTTATCATATACTCTTATAAAAGTATTGGATTTTTCCAACATGGATTCATCCAGCCTAAGTGAGGAAGGATCTTGGTAGTGTAGAGATGTAGGGTGTAACCATCATCCACCATACCACATGGAATAGAATGATCAAAGATTTACACAGTAATGTAAAGTGCCGTGTTATGCTTGTTCAGTTCGGCCGAGAGATCTGACGGATAAAACTTAATGTGTTCAACTTGATTGGGAGAAGATCCCCTAAAAACTAAAAAATACTTCGACCAAAGTGGTGGATGGTGTACGCTCCATGTTTAATAACTTTCTGTCATACCCCTGCGATGATCTTTATAGTCAATAAGAAGATTCCAATTGCAGTGCTTGGCGGGGATAACTTGCAACTGCTGGATGAGAGGGGTGACTTTTAAATCTTTCTTTTCATTACTAACTGGGGTTTGAATTTCAATAGCATGCGTAAAGGCTGGGCCCCGATTGATATTTGGAATGACCTAGATATCTACATCTCTGCCCCTTCCTCTTGTTGGGAGAGGATTAGGAGTAACCCTTCCACTTTGGGTAACATGCAACAACCCATTTTTTTACATAACTTCTCGCCTTAGAAGTTTCTACCAATAAGGTAGGCCCTTCGAGTTCATCATTCCCCAACACATAAGCATCGATATCAGTTGGTTCTAGTTGAACCAACATAGCCTTCACATTATGAGTTCCTTCTAACTCATTTGCATCGATGTCAGGGGGGATTGGTTCGTTAGGTAAAGCCACCACTTAGTGAATCATGTCATTAGCTTGCGAGATCATATTAAAGACATAGTAGGAGGGCAATCTTGACTCGAGAGCTGTAACCTATTTCTTCAAATTTGGCGGGGGGGTCATTCCTGGTGTTGGGATTAAGCTCAGGTTTGTGAATCTTATTTTCCTTAATCAAACCATGAATAGCCTCTAGCAGATCTCTACAGGCAGCAGTGCAATGACCCTTGCTGATGTGATAAGCACAAAACTGATCCCTGTCTTCAGGTTTGGGCGGAACATAGGGCTTGATACTCTGGAGAAGACCAAGTGCCCTCAACCTAGTGAAGATGGCAGACATAGATGCTTTATAAGGGGAAATGTCATCTTCGATGGTACAAACTACAACCACTTCTTCTTGTACTACCGCTGCTTCAGGATCATAGCCAGACTTTAGCTTAGAAGCCTGGGCTGGGGCTAAAGGGTAGTTCTTTTTAAACTAAGGTTTAGCCGGTACACTCGCCTTCTCCAATTCCTTGATTCTTTCCCATTTCTCAGCTTTTTGAAAGACCTCAACATAGCTAGAGAATTTATTCATATGAAGAACCTTACAATAACCAGGCATGGCACGAAGCATCAACTTTACGATCATCTTAAGGACATTTAATCTTTCTTTCAATAAAACTTGAGTGGCCATCCAACTTTCAAAATATGGTTTGAATTTCTAATTGGGGGCCTGCTTGATTGTCTCCAAATTCTATATGGTAGTTTTGATGGTAGCATTGAAACTATACTGCTCAATGAAAGCTTTAGATAAAGCTTTCCAATTTCTGATCACCTCATCTGATAGAGTATTGTACCACTCCAGAGTAAGACCTTCTAGGAACATTTTGGCTAGGACTTTATCGCTTAACTTTCTGATTCTCATATGCCTCTGATAGGTGGTGATATGAGATTGAGGTGGACCAGTTCCCCTATACTTTGCTATGCTAGGAATACTAAAGTTTTCTGGGACCCAATCCTTCTCTCTAGCAGTTTGAACTGATAGTGACGATGGCTGAGAGCTAGGATTGGTAGCAAGCAATTTCTGAAGTAAATCACATAATTCCACAAACAAGGATGATCCCTGCAATTTAGTAATCTCACCCAAGGGTAAATCTATTGATTGAGGGAAGCTCATCCCCTTAGGTGTGACCGCAAAATTAGGGGTTGGGCCTGATGCCCCAAACTAAAATGGAGGCAGTACAAACCCTTCACTAGGCCGAGCAAATTGACTAATAGCTGGTGAAACTATTGTACCTACTAACTATAATGGCTGGCTAACTGAACCAAATGGACCAATAGAACCCAACTGACTAAACTGACTAGATGAATCCCTGCAAGGCTGCATAGTTGGCAACTTAAACTGAGTGAATGGATTGTGAGTAACTCTTGATACTTGCTCATTGAGTGAATGGACCTGAGAACATTGCTAAGTTTTAACCCTTTAAGCTTTGGCTGACGTGATAACCAAAAGATCAGTACATGCATAGGATGCGTTATGCACGCATAAATTACAACAATGCATGGCTGGGTTGATTATAGGGGAATATAACACAACACATGCAAAGCGATCGATTTCGTCCTTATTTCTCCCGCTAGTTTTGAGGGTATTCTTCCTTAGACTAATCTCACATAGAAAGGGAAACCTAAAATGCAAAATTCTAAGGCTTTTCATAACAATGGCATAAAGACATATCAAAAGTTTGATGTAGAAGGTTCCCATCACATGAAGCCTCTTTTGGAGGGAGATGGTAACGAGTGCTCCACCCACTAGGGTGTCCCAAATTCCTAGCGGGCATGGGTGACACTTTTTTAAGTTTTACGAAAATAATAGGGCACCTTAACCTAGTGCTGGAAGAAGAGCGCATCTAACTAAAGAGAGAAGGAGGCGAGAAGATAGAGTGTGATGATTTTCCCAAATGATGAAAAAGAAAACAGCTTGAATCAAGTAAATGATTTTTGGTTGTCATCTTAATCATTTGGGCTTTTAAAACAAACCAAAATTTTGCAAGTTAAAAGATTTCATCCCCAGCAAAGTCACCACTGTAAGGTGTCAATAACGTGTTGGTCTCCCTTGGCGGTTGTGTGAGAGGCGGGGCCAACTGGGGGTTGGTTTGATTTAGGCGTGACAAAACCATTTTAGTTCAAGTTTGCACAAAATAGCCAATTTTAATGAATAAAAGACTCGAGACCCAAATCTCGATACAAATGACAGAGTCGCCACCCAAGTTGTCTACTTGGGAAAGAGTTTTGGAATGGTTCCCATTGGGTAAGAGACTAATACCTATTGGATAAGAGATTCGGGTAATGGATGAGTCACTTTTATCTCATTTAGTTGATTCAAAATTACATTCACCGCGTAAAACCATTTTTTATTTTCATCATTTGGGGAATTATCATAGAAATCTTATTTTTCTACGCTCTTTCACACTCATTACATCTGTTTATAGATTACAATAAAGCACAAGGGGAATAAAAATTACAACCGGGGAAAAATGGGGGAATTGCAAGAGAACATATACATTTGTTCTAAGTTATAAAACAAAATAAAAATAAATTTCTCTACATCCACAAAGATTAGCATAGTTTATAGCACGTCATAAGTCACCATTTGATAAGGAAAAATGTGATTATATTAGCATGGCAGTTTTACAATCGATAGCGCCGGATGGCTTCTAAGATCAGAGAGAAACAACGAGCCTACAATGTATTTTGTTGTAAAAACACATTTTAACTTTTGTGGGTTGATTTATCGAATTATTAGTGAAAATGATCACATGGTAAATGGTGTGTTGGATTGATTTTAACTAATTGAAAGATGAATTCTGGATTCTACCTGGGGCAGGTACTCGTACGGCTGCCAAAGAGGACCGATACAGGTATGGGGTACCCGTATGGGTCCTATCTGGTCCCAGGCAGAAACTTTGTTCGATTTAATATGCAGATAATGGATGAAAAATAAATTAAAAATGGGATTTCCTTCCATATGAGTATGACTCACCAATTTAATATCGCCAAGGACATAAGGTGCCAACAAGGCTCATACGGGTTAGGTCTAGATAGGAAATAGAGAATAAAAAGAGCAGTTACAATAGAAGAGGCAGAGAATAACAATAAAATAACTGAGATGTGAGTCTCTTTAAAACTCAGGAGCGTTACCTTTACAGCGTGAATCGACTTTGAGGCAATCCCTTTACTGTTGAGATAATCTAGCCAAAGTAGATGAAATAAGACTATTTAGGCAAGTGTTTACAGAACCTCTCCTAAAACCTAATAAAAGAAGCTAGGAACGAATAAAATGTTAATAAAACCTCAAGGAATGGGTTTTCTCCCTATTTTATACCTCTTATACCCCTATTATACCTTTTCTATACCCATAGAAACTGCTATAATTTATGTATAGTATACTTACTATGTTGTATATGAGTTGTGTTGTTGTTGAAAATGTGAGGAGAAGGCCCTATTTATGGGGTGAAAGGAGGTTTAAATTCAATAAATCTCGTTCATGACCTGCCTTTTCACAAAATAGGAAAGGATTCCCTTCCAAAAGAGCCTAATCAGGCAACAAGAGGACCCGTACGGGTCGCCCCAAGTGTATGAAAGGAATGACTCATAAGGTCTGCCAATAGATTCGTACCACGATGCAGCACCCGTACGGGTCCCTAAGGGTAGACTAGGTCTCCAAACTTTGGTCAAACTCAACTCTACTGTAGTAGGAACACCTCTAGTGCATAATACATGCAAGAGAATGCATCATATATCTCTCATCATCATTTCGCGAGAAGGATCTTTAATATCCAATACTCTCACCTAGCACAAGGATAGATTGACTCAGTGGATGATTCAGTAGTGCTTAAGTTTTGATCATATCAATTAAGTTATGTTTGAGTTAATTAAATCTATAATGATGTTAAAATAAATATTCAATGGTTATTTGTGAGTTATTGAAATCGAGGGTTGAATTTCAAGTCTCCGCTAGCCTAGCTATTTAGTTTTAACTCTAAGTTGTTTTGGGCTGAGCTGCGTACTTAATCATTGACTAAGCATTGTTCACTCAGTGCTTGATATTTAGTCTAGTTTTTGGATTGTGTTTGTTGTTTATTCATTTCGCTGAGTTACTTCTATTTCCAATTACACTGACCATTCCATTTTAGGAAAAATGGAATATTGCTTTTTGTATTGTTGCTTTTATAGACATTAATGAAAGGCGTCATACATAATACAACAAGAATTAATGACGGGACAAAGACAAAAAGCCCTGCATTGATTAAGACAAAGTTTGTCCAGAGAAAAGCTGCCAGAAGACAAAGTTAAAATAGATAGTAGCATCACATATCTCCCGCAAGTGCGCGACTCTGCAGATATGTGAGATTACTAAAAGGAATGGAAAGATGACATGTAGTAAGTTAGCGCAAGTTCTCTCAAACTAAATACTGCCAACAAATGACGAAGATTCAAATTTGAAGCTCTGATTCAATCTGTATCTTAACGGATTGATTTCTATTTTACAATGGTGTGATTCTATCTCCTAACGGATCGATTTAAAGAAGCAACGGGCGAATATCTGTGCTGTCAAATTGCTAAAGATGCCAAAGTAAGTTCAATGGCTACATTCTTGATTTTAAATATAAATGGAGCAAGAAGGCAAGCGTTAGAACTTAGTGATACACCTGAATTTCAAAGATGATAAATCTCTATAAAATTCCAAGCTTTACAGAAATTGAATGAAGAAAGCACTACTCAGCAAAAATATACTTTACAAATAAGAGAGAATAGAATTGGTCAATAGAACTGTAATATTTGATTAATTGTAGCTGGATCAATGTTTCTATGAGTTGAATCCAGCTCTTGTTTAGAACTTTGTTGAGTTGCTGGTAGAAGAAGGTAATCTACTCAGCTCGTGAGTGATTACAGTGAGGAGGGTACTCAGTTGTAATAGGGGCACTCTATGAAAGGCTTGTTTTCCTATGGTAAAGGAGTTGAGATTAGTGGATTAAAGCCAAGACACTCTCTTACGACTGGATATATGCATAGGTTGCTAAACAAGTATAAAATCTCTATGTTCTTTACTTTATTGTTAAAGCTTTACCCAGTTTGTGTTCAGGCCACTAACCTACTTAGTGTAGTTTCTTTTAATTGCAAAAAAGTTACTACTTTTAATCTAGCGAGTCATTCAGCCCCCTCTGACTCATTGAGTGTATGCATAGGGACCAAAAATTGATATCAGAGCAAGTTCTCATTCTAAAGACCTTACAATCTTGAGAGATATTTCATGGTGTACAAAGGAGCAAAATCAAGTTGAAAGGCCCAAGATACATTCTTCCTGAAGGCATGTCAGTCACCAGGCCTCCCATGTTCTATAATGAGCACTACACTTATTGGAAGAACATAATGAAGAATTTCACTAAGCCTCAAAGTATGTTTTCTTGGTTGACTATTGTTGAAGGGAATTCATTCCATCCATTATGAAGAATGAAGTAAGAGTTGATAAGTACTGTGATGAATGGGGCAGTCAAGACCTGATCAGAATTAAAGAAAATGCAATTGCTATCAACTATCTTCATTGTTCACTTGATGTAACTGAGTTCAATTGAGTATCTAGATGTGAAACTGCAGAAGAGATTTGAAAGAAGTTTGAAGTAACCTACGAGGGTACTAATAAGGTCAAGGAGTCCAAGATCAACATTCTCATAAAGGAGTATGAGATGTTTTATATGCAACCCAAGGAGGACATCTCTAACATGAACACTAGATTCATGAATATTATCAATGAGCTGAAAAAACTTGGCCAGAACTTCACTAAGGAAGCGATTGTCAAGAAGATTCTGAGAAGTCTAACACATGAATGGGATGCAAAGTAGAGTAATATTGAAGAACCTCTTGATTTGAAGACTTACAAGTTCGATGAGCTAATGGGAACTTTGCTGACTCTTGAGATGTCGCTCAAATAGTGTGAGGATGAGTCCAAGAAGTTTGACCACAAAGAAAGGGAAAGCTCCAGTAGAGCTGATGTACTAAAAGCTAATGATTCCTTAAAGGGAGAATATCCGTAAGAAAGAAGAGAAGAGATAGCCCTAATGACCAAGAACTTTAGAAGGTTTTTGAAGAAAAATGGAAAATTTCAGAAGTACAGGCAGCCTAGCTAGTACAACAAATGGGCTAATGAAAGACCATGAAAAGAGCATAGCAAAGATATCAAATGTTTTGAATGTGGTGATAAGGGGAATATTCAATCATGCTGTCCTATAGCCAAGAAATACAAGTTCAAGAAGAAGAGAGATAAGAAGACTCTTACTACAACATGGAGTGATTCTGAGTAGGAATAATCTTCTTTTGTTGAGGAACCAAAAGACTCAATAAATGTGTGTCTAATGTCCTTTGATGATTAACCTAGTGAAAATGTAGTGTCAGCTGACCAACCAACAACTTCCGATGCTAACCAGTCAGTAGATAGAAGAAAAGACAAAAGAAAACACTTTGAGGTAAATTCTAAACCCCCTTATGATATGATGAACTTATTGCAATACTTAATGATGCTATTAACAAGACTAAGAAGTCAGCCAAGTACATCAATGTACTCCAGAGGAGGTGTGATGATCTAGAGGACAATAATTCCTCTACCTCACTTGACATCTTATACCTTATGGAAAAAGATGAGTACCAAAATGGATACAATAGCAAGCACATTAAGCAAATGAATGAGTTAGCTACTGAATTAATAGCTTTAAAAAAGGTGTGGGTTCCTCTTCGATCGAACAAGAATACTTAGAGTAACCACACTCACCACTCTAAGGTGGTTTCTCAAAAGAGTAAATTGAGCAGGCCCAATCTTAAGGACATATGTAATTTTTGGGGAAAACCAGGACATGTAACTATCATGCGTAGGCACAAAAATGGTTACTATAATGAGCATGACTAGTCTAGGATTAACACAACTAAAAAGGGAGGACCCGACTAAAGAAAGGCATGGGTACCTGAGAAAACTTAATTATTTTATAGGTGAGCCTGAGATCCACTAATGATAGTAAAATGTGGTATTTGGATAGTGGACGCTGAAGGCATATGACGAGTGATGAATGTCAATTCATCACATTGGAGCGAAAGAGGAATGGAAATGTTTGTTTTGGAGACAACTAAGGGAAAGATTGTTGGAAATGGCACTGTGGGAGTCAAGCCTTCAATTGAAAATGTGTTTCTGGTGAAAGGCCTAAAGTTCAACTTGCTAAGCGTTGCTCAGCTGTGTGACAAAGGCAGGAAAGTGAATTTTGACTCAGCAGGCTTCTCAATAATTGATTGTAACTCAAACAAAACTATTCTTTATGCTCCTAGAATTAATAATGTTTATATGATTGATTTATCCCCTCACTCCAATGATATATTCTTAGTTTCGAAGGCGGAAAATTCATGGCTACAACACAAAAGAGTATGACATATCAATATGACCAATCTATCCAAATTAGCCAGAAATGAACTTGTTGAGGGTTTACCCAATCTAGCCTTTGAAAAAGATAGACTCTGCTTAGCATGCCAACTTGGGAAACAATTTAGGAAGACCTTTAAATCATTAGCTGATATACCTTCTTCTCGTCCCCTTGATCTTCTACTCATGGAATTGGTTGGGCCAATTTTACAAAAAAGTCTAAGTGGAATGAAATACACCCTTATGCTTACAGATGAATTTACTCAGTTCACTTGGATTGTCTTGCTTGCAAGGAAAGACGAAACATTTGAATCATTCTCTAGGTTGGCTACCCGGATCATGAATGAAAAAGACCTTAAAATTAATAGAATCTGCAGTGACCATGGAAGAGTATTCAAAAATAGGTAGTTTGAGGAATCCTGTTCTAAGAATGGTATTGGCGACAATTTTTCCACCCCTCATATATCTCAGCAAAACGGGGTTACTGAGAGAAAGAACCACACTATTACAAAGATGGGCCACTTAGCCTTTGTCTCATTGATTGAACCCAAGAAGTTTGAAGATGTTGAGTTTACTGACTACAAGATGATTACAATGCAAGAAGAGATAAACCAATTCAGAAGAAATGAAGTTTGAGATTTGGTAGAAAAAGCCAGAGGTAAGTCAATCACAACAGGCTAGATGAAGTTTGTAATGTTGTCAGAAGGCCATACTAGTTGCTCAAGCCTTCAATCAATAAGAAGACATTGATTATGGTGAAACCTTTGCACCAGTAGCAAGACTTAAAGTCATAAGATTTCCCTGTGCTTTTGCATCACATATGAACTTCAAGTTATTTCAAATGAATGTCAATAGTGCATTTCTAAATGCTTACATTTGAGAGGAAGTCTATGTCAAAGAGCCCCCAGGATTTGAAGATCCAAAATTTCTAGATCATGTCTTCAAGTTGAAGAAGGCTCTTTAGGGATTGAAGCAAGCTTCAAGAGCTTGGTATGAAAGACTGGCTAACTTTTTACTCAGCAAAGGTTATGTCAGAGGATAGGCATATACAACCCTTTTCATCAAGAGAAAGTATCAAGATGTGTTGCTAGTCCAAATCTATGTTGATGACATTATTCTTGGAGCAACAAATGAAAAGCTACGTAAAGAGTTCAGCCGGTAGATGAACACAGAATTTAAAATTTCAATGATGCGCTTAAATTCTTTCTTGGTCTACAAATCAAGCAAAGTGATGATAGGATCTTCATCAATCAAGCAAAGTATGTCAAGAAAGTACTCAAGAAGTTTGATATGGATAAAGCAAAGCCACTGTCAACACCCATGGCCACTAATGAGTAAATATGAGGAAGGTAAACCTGTAGAGAGTAAGCTCTAGAAAGGTATTATTGGTTCTCTAATTCCCTTAACAGCTACTAGGCCTGACATTCAATATGTTGTGTCTTATGGTTTTAGATATCAAGTTGACCTAGAGAATCTCACTTAGCTACTATTAAGAGAATTCTCAGGTATTAGCTAGGCTCTATTAATGTAGGTTTATGGTATCCAAGTAATGTAGGTTTTACTCCGAGAGGATACACAAATGCTGACTATGTCTAGTAACATGGTATAGCAAAAATCAAACTTTTGTTGCGCTGAGAATAACTAAGGCTAAGTACACGGCTATAGGAAGTCGTGTAGCACAATTTCTATAGAATAAGAAGCAATTAGAAGATCATGGTATAAAGTCAGAGTGCCTCTAAGTCATGTGTGACAATAAGAGTGCAGTTGAACTATCCAAAAATCCAATTCAACATATTAGGATGAAGCATGTCAATATTAGACATCACTTCATAAGGGATCATGTGCTAAAGGGAGAAGTCAAGTTAACTTATATGCCTACTGAAGAAGAACGAGCTGACATATTCACAAAGCCCATTGGAAAGGACCAATTTAACTCTCTAAGAGAGTAATGTCTAATCCAATTTGAAGAAATATATTTCCTAGCTGACCTATTCTAGAGCTGACCTATCTCTGACTCTGAGCTCCTGTGAAATAGGTTAAGTATTTCTTCTTCGGGCTTGAATTTTGGACACATCATTGAAACTGTCACTGGTTTCTCTTCAAATTTTTGATAGAAACGGTAACAAGTTTAAAAATGATCCACATTCAACCATTTATACTCCGTGATTTATGTCATCATTAACTTTACGGTAACCATTGATTAATCTTATCATTCAAATATGGCCATTGTCTATGAGTTGTACACATAAGCTTTGTTGGCTAAAGCGAAGAGGTTTTGTTATTTAAGAAGAGACAAAGAAGAAAGAGAGTTTACTCTTACAAAATTTCTTGTGCAATCTTCTTCTTAAATCCCTAATTCCCTTATGCTTACTAAAAGCTATTTCAATGGCGACTTCTTCTAATCAATTACCTAGACCAGTTGCGCAAGAACCCTTATTTGTCAAAAATTAGGAAGACGCCTGTTGGGTTACAACTAAAGATCATTTAGGCCAATTTACTGTCAGTTTCAGAGAGATTGTAGAAGTATTCATTCCAGATGGTACTTCCTATTCTCCAACCGTGGAAGGCATAGTAGTTGATGATCCAATCATCATGGATATATTGACTTTTTCAAGTGATAATTTGTTTGGTAAATGGACTCGTCAGCACTATCTTAGAGGATTCTTTGAGCTACCCGACATATGCTATCAGTAGATTACGCAAAGATTCTTCCATGGAATCCATACCATTGAAGGTATGGAGTATCTTTTTGTGACTACCATGATGGGGAGAAAGGTGTATGTAACCCCCAAAGTCATTGCCAATCTTCTAGCGATGAGATTAAGAGGGCTAAGAATGAGAGCAGTGATAGATGCGAAATATGTGGATATTCCTGTAGATTATGAGGTGCCCGTTGACAACAAGGCTGAAGAACTTACAACCTCTTTGTTCTCAAAGAAGGACAAGCAAGACCATAAGCTAGTGACCAAGGTGTTGGCATTAAAAAAACCCTCTATTGGTAGCTATTCCAAGTTTGAGAGAGTATTTGTATATGCCATTTGTTAGCGAACTACCTTTTTCTCGCAAGGACTACATGAGATGCATAGCACGAGGGGAAATAATGAGCGTCGTAAAGTGAGCTGATGGACTGATCCTTATTTTAGCATGATAAAAAGATGGATTGATAAAATTGATGTTGATGTTGAATTTAAGTCCAATTTGTATGTTAAGGGATACGAGAATTGAAATCCCGTATTTTCAAATAGAGTCGCCACCCGGTTAAGTTCCACTGGGAAACCTTTAGTACGATATTCTCACCGGGTGGTTAGACCATACCTTAAAACAAATATTCCAGTTTGGATGATGTCATATATTTTACATTAGGCCAAGTTAAAAGATTTCATTTTTTCTTAATCGATTTTAATCCACCCTATTTATTGTGTTTTCAGTTTCTTTATTGTTTTAACATTTATCAAGCATTCAAAGCGGTAAATAAATAATTATTACAGTCATCCAAAAATAAATACGGAAAATAAAATAATAATTACATGGCTTTCCAAATCCTACACATTTTTCTATTCAGCAAGTAAAATACCCGAAGGCCTAGCATTCATCAAACCTAATCTACCTGCACAAAATGGTTAGTGTAAATACGACACATTCTACGAGGTATATCACATAAAATGCAGAATTATTGAACTAAACAAGATCCGTGTTAGTGTGAACATGGCATATTTTATTTACAAAGTATAGAGCCCAAGTTGGATGGCTAAAAATGAGATTTAGCCGACATTTGTAGGAAAATTTTGTTATACCCATATTTTATACATGATTGTTACTTTAACTAGATTATTAGTGAAAATGCCACATGGTATGGGGTAGGGTCTGCTTTCAGGAGGTTCTGGACCTTCATCATTGCACTTTACATCCTAACTTAAGAAATTTAAACTAGGTCGAAAAATAAAAGAAAACGAAACTGCTATCCAGAAGGCCATGTCACCGGCGGTATGAGTATGGCGGGCAGCATGGATGATGCCGCTGGTAATCTCAGCTACAAAGGTAGGGTACATGACTTTCTGGATACCATAAAAAAGGGTCCTATAAGAAAATGGGGCCACTGGGGGCAAATAAGGCCACTAGCGGTATCAATGATCCCACTAGCGGCATGGTTGATACCTCCGTCGGCTTCAGTTTCTTGCAGCAACTTTTTCCCAGAAAGTGACCAAAAACTAAGCATAAACAGCAATTAAAACACAACAATAAGTGAAAATGAATGCCAAAGAGCTATGAGACTTAGAATTTTTGCCTCTGGGCCGTGAATCCACTTCTTTGTGATCCGTATGACACCTCCGGGGAGCTCAAATGATGATTTTTGAAAGTAAGGGGTGAGTTAGTCTCTAAATCCTACTTTTAGTGATTTCTAAACTAAAAATAGACCTAGATATCATAGAGTTTAGTTGAGAAAAACCAAGAAAAGATGAATTGAATCCTCTTTTCTAACCTTTTTTAAACTTTATCCTACTAAAGCTAGCTAAGATACTTAAAATTTGCTTGAAACTATGAGTAGGGGGAGAGTGGAACCCTTCAAATGGCTAGAAGAGGGTGCTTACATAGGCTAAAATCCATTAAAAATGGCCTTGCATCAATTATCCTATAAATATTGAGCAAAAAGGCATGCAACTGTTCTATAATTGAAAGCCATGCTGTCGCTGGCATGGATGAAAATGTAGGCTGCATCAGCGAGGTCCCCGGCGGCCTCACTCTTCTAATAGGTTTGAAAAGTTTGCACAATTTAAGCCCAAAATCAGGAAAAGGGAGAGGAAATCCGACAAAAGGTGATTTTGACGGGAAAATTTATATATTGGGGCGTATTTTTTACTTTTAATGGGTATTTTGGACTAAGTTATTTTTTAGGTGTAAATCATTGGTCTAAGCTACCACCGAACGCATCACCGGACACACCGAACTAAATTATTCTGAAAATAAAATGCGCAAAGAATTTTATATCAGTAATAAAAATTCCAATAAAGAATTTTTATCATGAGGAATAAAATCGAGCATACGTCATCATCGTCTTGTGAAAGGGACTGTAAAATCCCGTGCTTACAGGCTACCCCTCGGGGGATCACTACTACAATATGTTCGTTTGATTGCATAAAAGAGCTAGGGTTTATGGATGATACCTGATGGTTGGCTGGTTTGCCCCTTGGTCGGGCTTGGGCTTTGAGATTGAGTAGGCCCTTTGTTGGGCTTAAGATTTGAGGTTGATATGCCCTTTAGTTGGGCCTGAGCTTTAAAGATTTGTTGGGACCCTTGGTCGGGCTTGAGCTTTGAGGTTAATGTGCCCCTTGGTCGGGCTTAAGCTTTAGGGATGAGTTGCCCCTTGGTTAGGCTTGAGCTTTGAGGTTGATTTGCCCCTTGGTTGGGCTTGAGCTTTGAGGTTGAGTTGCCACTTGGTCGGGCTTGAGCTTTGAGGATGATTTGCCCCTAGGTTGGGATTGAGCGTTGAGGTTGATATGCCCCTTCGTTGGGCTTGATCTTTGAGGTTGATTTGCCCCTTGGTCGGGCTTCAGATTTGGAAATTTGCCAAGTAGACTTGGGCTTTGAGATTGATTAGCTCCTTGATCGGGCTTGAGCTTTGGAATTTGAGATTGAGTTGTCCCTTGGTCAGGCTTGAGCTTTGAAATTTGCCAAGCGAACTTGGGCTTTGAGATTGATTTGCCCCTTGGTTTGGCCTGAGCTCTGAAATTTGCTAAGCAGACTTGGGCTTTCAGATTAATTTAAGGTAGGGTGTGTTGTTCCTGCAATAAGCGACAAGTAAACAAGATTAGATTGATTTTTAGATGAAATTTTTACTGCTTGATCAATTTTGTGAAACAAAAATATTTTTGCCCCTTTGATAAACACTAAAAACGTAATAATTAATATTATAAGGATTTTAGGAGTCCTGGGATGTCGGGACTGGAGCTGGGATTCCATCGGGTTTACTGAAAAATGCAAGGGGAAGTCTTGATGTCGCTCGCAGCTTGGCTGAAGCCGCTGGCGATCTAGGGCAATACAGCCAGCGATATGGGTGCCACATGAGATCTTTCACCGGTCAAACTAATTCAAATTCAAATTGGGAAAGTTCAGGCCGCCAGCGGCATGGGCGATGTCTCTAGCAATTTTAACTAATGCACAGGCGGCATGGACGAGCGGTTTCAGATTTATTTGAACTCCTCAAATTTTGTACAGGCATTTAAAAAGAGTTAAAACTCTCTTTTCTTCTTCTCTATGTTATAGAAGCCAAAAACTATCTGCTCTCTCTACTTCCCTTTAAGCAAACTAAAATCCTTTTGCTTTCCTTCGATTTTCGACCACGAAGAAGATTTTTGGATGCAAATCTAGCAGCTCTAATTTAAGGAATTACCCGATTCTTCCATTAAGGGGCTGATACTCTGCCTAGTTCACGTAGGGTACAGCTTCAAGGAGTATGACATCGGTTTTGGGTATGGGATAGCAGCTCTGATTGACAATCTCATACCGGATAAGAAGAATCACATCTCTAACATCCAAGTATTCCTACAAAACTTAAACCCTTTTGTTTCGATTTAAAGATTTCGGTTTAAGACTCAAAAACTCATATATTCGAAGTTAAAAACAACTGATACATGTTAGAATGCATGTTGTAGGCTTAGTTTTACTTGATTTATTCTATTTTAGGCCTTGAAATTAGTTGATTGTGATTTTGGGTGATTTGTGCAATTTTGGACAAAATCCATGTTTTGCCCGCAGAAACGACGCCGCCGGCAACATCACCATTGTCGCCAGTGGCCTCAGGCCCAAAAATGATGTGGAAAACTGCCATGTCACTACTGGATTCATCGATGTCATCGATGATATCATCCATATCACTAGCGGTATGGCTAATGTTGCCGGCGGCATCACTAGCCCAGCAGCGGCATCAACAGCTTTCCAGAAAGAAAATGACATACAAACTGAAATACTTAGCTGATTCATTCCTTCCAAATTTTGCAGCCACATACCCATACTTAGACTGGAGGTATGGCAACCATAGGTGAGTGGTGGCAACATATAGAAAAGAAAGACTCGGCACTTGCGGCCGCGATTGATGACACGAGATTTGGGGATCTAGCCCAAACTATGCCCCTTCTGATGCCCAATCTCTCTCGCACGGCCTTGACTACCTTGGTTGAGAAGTGGTCTAAGACCACTCACACCTTCCATTTGATATGGTGGCTATGACTGGGCTACCATGGACGTAGAAAGTGATTCATTTTGACATGTATATGGAGAAGAACCGCCATAAGGGGCCGGTAGTGAAGAGAGTTACCGAGTTGTTTGGGTTAAAGGCCAAAGTAGGGCCGCTGTGTTATGGGGAGTTGTGCGAGTTCTTAAAGGGGTTTCGAGTCATCCCAGAGACTGATTGGGATGCTTGTGTCTTCTCCTCCATGATTTCTCTATTGACTATGCTATTCTTTCCAATCTCGGGTAGCAAAGTCAACTATAGGGTTGATTTCAGCGGTTGAGGATGTCAAAACCATCACGGAGAAGAATTGGCCTAGGGCTATTTTGGCATAGATGTATGAAGGGATAGATGTGGGAGCCCCGAACGAAGGAGAAGGTCCTTCGCTTGAGCCACTTCCTACTTTAGGTATATCTTTTTGAATGGCGCTTTATTATTATGATTAGCTATTTTCCCACTCTTTTTGTATATTGATCTATTGGACTGATTTGTTGTTAATGGTATAGGTGTAGGCTTTTGAACACTAGATTCTCCCCCATTTCTAATTTTGTACTAAAGCATGACCGTGTTCTCACTTCCTTGCCCGGTGGTGTGGGAGTGTAGGGGGGCTCAACAAGTATCCCATCGCATATAGCAAGGCATTACGGTGCCTACAGATCAGCTCGATATGCTACTTTGACTTTTTCCGTATCTTACATTCAACAAACCATTAGTCAACAAAAACATATTTATGAATTTGAGTTGCTTACATTGATATGTTCTTGATTGATTGGCTAGGTTGTGCGGGACTGTTTTGAGGAGGTTTTTAATCAAGCTAATGTTCTCGTTGTCCGACAGGAGGTGGAAGACCGCCGATATATCATGGAGTGCCCTCTAGCCTTACTTTGGTACCTCGGGGAGAGAGTTCGAGGCTGGAAAGAGTATATGCTTGCTTCAAGGCTTATACCTACGGATCCCTCTACAGGCCTCTGGTTGCCTTATTTGACCATCACTAGGGAGGCCAATAAGGTCGATTATTTGGAAGGGAGCGATCGAGTGGTGCAGAGTGTCCCTGGCCCTTATAATGGCCATATGTCTTGCTTTCTCACCAAGTGCCCACGCATTCATGACAATGACACCATTTCCTACCATAGGAAGAAGGAGGAGGAGCTGAAAAAGCAGAGGCATGGAATTATCGCTGAGGATGATAATGAGGAAGGCAGCGGCGGCAGTGAGGGCCATCCAGAGGAGCAGGGAGAGGTTGCTCAGGACGCACCGAATGCTCACAAGGGGCATTATTCTTTCGATGTAAGATTGCACCCTTTCTTTTTATGATTATATTTGTGCCATATGCTTGGGTCAAAATAGTTGCTTATGTTTGCTTTTTTGGATTTTTCAGGTTCCTGGTGCCGAGGCAGAGCGATTGGTGGGGAATGCTTTTGCTCTTAGGGACACACTAGTTTCCCAGAATCTTCTTGCTCAAGTATATTCCTTGTTATGACATGGTATTAAAATTAAAATGCATGAATGGATGATATGGATTAATGTTGTCGTTTCTTTGTCTGCAGTATTTTTTGGCCCTCACGCTGTCGGATGCCAGTGAGGCGCAGGGAAAATATCAAGAAGAGATGGGCACTTTGGTACCGAGTGAGTGAGCTGGATAACTAGTTGGATGGCATGTTACATGAGAGGTGGAGCAAATATAACATGGATCGTGCTGCCCCGGGTGAGCTGGGCCGAAGGGAAGGAGGGTGAAAGCCGGGCAATGCCATGGAGGTGTTCCCGAGAGCTCTTGGAGCATCCTGAGGACCGAAGAAGATGTTGTCGGCACTTACCTTCTAAGTGAGGAGGATGTTTCATCTCACCTGCCTGGCATTGACAACCAGTCCTAGATCCGCCTGCTAATTTGATTTCTTTTTCTATTTGCTCATTTTTATTGATCTTGGTTTTGTATGCCTTTGATACAATGGGCTCTTGATTTTGCTTTGGTTGCAGATTTCGGATGATTTTGGTTTTATTTAGGCTTAGGGTTTGGATATTTGGATGGTTTGTGCCTTCTAGCCTTTGGTTTGAATAAGATTTGAACTTTATGCTTGCATATCTTCTAAAAATAGATTACAGGGTTTTTACAGGTTTAAACAGATTAAAATAGATCTAAAATTCACAAAAAATATGGCTATACCGCCATCAAGATCACGGATATCATCCTCTACATGAAATTCTGACTTGCTAAATAATATAGAAAAAACTGCCCCTAAACCCATGCCACCGGTGACCTGGTCCATATGGCCGACGACCTGACTCATACCGCCAGTGGCATCACTTTGCCACAAATCCAAATTCAACCATTTTCTCCAATTCAACTATAGCAAACCACAACCAGTAGCTACGAGGCTTTCTGCAAAGCCTGAGAAATGTAGATTGGAAGAAGCTAGAAAAATTTGGGCCATAGGGCTTTCGATATGACACGGTGTGGCCCGTTAGTCCTGAATTTCTCCGAGCGGCGATGACTTTTTGGAATTGGATGGACCATGTATTCCAATTTTCTTCATTCAAGCTATGCTCCTTGCTTGAAGAGTTTCATGCCATATTAGGGGTTCCATGCCCAAGTGCGTGCCCCTGACACTCCTAAAGTTTCATTTTAGCGCGGATGGCATGCCCCGAGGGTTATGGAATTTGGATTTTGTAGACCTATTTCTATTTTGACTACTGGACAAACCTAGATTTTAGCTCAATGTAGTTTTGGATTGGTGTCGCTGGGCGCCTAGATCTCATATTACTTGGCTGCCTATGGTAGCACTATTACTTATGGCTGAGTTCATGTGCGGAGTGGGACCAGTCACCCCATTCAGGCTGATTTCACTTATTGGTCCTATATCGACAGGGGCTTCTCCCATATCTATGGGACTAGCTGAGATCTTTCTTAATACAAATGCTGCTTCCACCAACCAGAGTCATATTGGTGACCATCTTATACTACCGTAGGTATTTATTTTCCTATATTACAAATTATTTGCCTCTTTCTACCCTCATCTGAAATTGGCTTACAGGTATGGCTGATAGAGAAACTAAAGCTGAAGGAGGCATAATGGGGAAACCTGAAGAAGTACCTACCCATTCATCTGAGTGAATGGGGGCTCATACAAGCTGACTTTGATCAGCTGACATTCGACAGCTGGATGCCTATTCTAAGGGGGTATACAGATTCACAGATTCAGTGGGTTAGCCTATCGTAGAGGATCCGAGATGTGGTGGTGGAGTCCTTGGGATCCTGTGTTTAGCAGATATGTCTATAGAGGTCCTCATTCTATACCCCTTACCGATTACACCATCAGTACGGTAAGCGACAAAGAGTCCCGATCAAGCTTTTGCATAACCAAATCGGAGTTTGCAAAGCCAAATGGGTGAACCATATCCAGGAGAAGTGGGTTAGGAAGGCCATATTTGAGACTCTAGACAACAACCACGTGGAGACCATCGAGACTGATATACACTATAGAGGATGGCTTCCTAAGATTAGACGAATGGTGACATGATCCGAGCAATCATGGGCCCACTTCAAGGGAGAGCGAGCAGATCAGGGACACGAGCCCTTTTCTACTACAACCTTGCAAAGGATTTCTCGATATTATAACAAGGATCCGAGGCGTTCAGCTTGAGATGCACTTTCTTTAGTTCTATCTTTTGCATAGGCTAGTCAGGGTTACAGGCCTATCGAACTTTCTTCATTATATGTCTTTTATTTGGTTCTAATTTTTGCATAGCCTACCCCTTTCAATCTATTGAACCTTGTCTTAATTTTTACCTGGACCGCAAATTTCGAGTTTTCAATCCTGTAGACTTATTCTAACTTTTGCATAGACCTTGCTCTTTTCAGTCAATTAGAATTATTTTTATTTGTTATGCATTTTATTTGGAATAATATGAATCTTGCATTAGGCTTACCTGAGCTGTTCTGACCGTATGGATACAAAATTCACATAAATATAAGCATTCGAAATTTTAAAAGAGAGATACTTTCATTGATTGAAGTAAAACAAAGTACATGATCATTGGCTGAACTTCCCATTGATTTGACTCCTAGTGCCAACTAGCCTAGACTGATTTTCTAGAAGGCACTGTCTCTTGGTTTACTTACCCTAATTTGTTCCTAGATTGTCCTTTTTGGGTTTTCAATCTAGCGGGTTTGACTCATCCCCTAATTTTTTCACGGCTAATTTGCTAGATACCGACCGTCAGGTGTCACCCTAATCTTTGCCCGATCAGTAAAGACCGCAAGGCAGGTGATTTATTTCATCTAGTTTTTATGTGCTGCTTTTTCTGATTTATTTCTTTTGAATCAGATGTGGTAATGCTTAAACCTGTCCTAGTTTACGAGGTTCACAAACTCATTTCCATCCATATACATAATCTTAACCGCTCCTTTACTAAGCATGTTCTTTATCACATACAGTGCTTCCCAATTTGGCCTGAATTTACCTCATGCATCCGTGGTGGAAGGTTTTAGCTACTTAAGGACCAGATCACCAGCTTTTAGGGGGAACTTTTGGTTTCATACCCGACTGTTATAGGCTCGAGCCATGCGCTATTTGTACATCTGGAGCTAATCTAGGGCCCTTAATCTCTACTCACCCATCATATTTAGCTATTCAAACCTTGCTTGAGTCAATTTGATTCCTTCAACTTGGCTTCTAAGGTGACTCTCAGCAAGGTTACCTGAGTTTCAACTGGCAAAACTACTTCCATTCTATAGACCAGGGAGAACAGTGTTTGACCAGTCGGGGTATGGATGCTTGTGTGATATCCCCAAATAGAGAAGGGTAGCTTATATGCCCAATCCCTATAACCGACTATCATCTTAGAAATGATCTTCTTAACAGATTTATTAGCTCCCTTAACAGCACCATTCGCTTGCGGTCTGTACGGAGAAGATCTATAGTTCTCAATCCCGTATTTCTCAATCAGATTAGTAGTTGCTCCTTCAAACTATACCCCGTTATTTGAGACTATGTGATGCAAAAGTCCATATCGAGCAAAGATATGCTTCTTGGTAGTGACATTGGTGTAGGATTCGACCTCTACCCACGTCGAGAAGTAGTCTACTACGACCATAATGAACTTATGCCCGTTTATTGATGAAGGGAGAATTTCACCGATTATATCTATCCCCCACGCCGAGAATGGCCAAGGAGTAGTTAAAAGATGGAGCTCAGTGGGTGTTAGATGTTGCATATCCCCATGAATCTGGCATTGGTGGCACCTTTTGACTTGGGTGACGCAATCGGCCTTTAGGGTGAGCCAAAAACATCCCAACCACTAAATTTCCTTAACGAGAGTGAGACCATTCATATGAGCGCCACAATCACCGGCATGGACCTGATCAATGACTTTTTAGGCCTCTGATTCAGTTAAGCAATTAATTAGTAAACCGTCACTGGTGCACTTGAGTAGATCATTATTGACAATCCAAAACTGGATAACGAGCCGCTTTCGGGTGGTGCGGTCCGAGTCAAAGGAATCTGGGGGATATTGGCCAGTTTGGAGGAATAAGACAATGTTAGAATACTAATAAGGTTCGTGTCAGATGGCGAGGACCTGGTGAACTAGCTGAGCATGGTAGGGGAGCTTAGTTGATTACAAAACCAAAGGGTGGATAGGCTGCTATTGGGGTCCTTCCCATAAGGAGGCCAGGGTGGCTAGGGAGTTAGCCATTTGATTTTTGTCTCAGGGGATGTGGTGATATAAGCATGAGGTGAATATCCCGGACAATCCGTGAACTTCCTCGACATAAGGATAGAGAGATTCTTCTTTGATTTCCCAATCTCTAACAACCTGATGGATCAGAAGAGCTAAATCGCCAATTATAGATACCATATAGGCCCTAACCTAGAGGAGGGCCTGTAGCATGAATAAACATGCTTCATACTCAGCCCCATTGTTAGTGACAGCAAATTCCAAGAATTTGGACAATGGGACGATTTCATTATCTAGTGTGACTATAATAAATCTGAGGCCTGCTCCCCGTTGGTTCACGGCACCATCAAAGTACATAGTCCACACACACTTAAGGATTTTTACAGAGGCAAGAACATAATCCGAGTCAAGAGGTTGGTTAGCTAGGAATTCTGCCACTGCCTGACCCTTAATAACTTTCTTTATCTTATTCTCAATGCAAACTCAGATAGGAGAAGCAACCATCGAGACAGTTTATCGGCTAGAGTGGGGGATTAACAAAGATACTTCATTGGGTCAATTTTAGCCATGACTTGGACTTGATAAGATTAGAAATAATTGCGTAACTTTTTTTGTGAGCCAGACCATGGTGGTGCAAGTTTTCTCCCTAATTAGATATCGGGTTTTATAGTCCAATAACTTCTTACTCAAGTAGTAGATCGCGTGCTCCCTGTTATCATCATGTTCTTGGACAGGCATTGCCCCAATGAAAGATTCTTTGATAGCTAGATACAAGATCAAAGGTTTCCCTGGGATGAGGGGTTTCAAAATGGTGGATCAACTAGATAAGCTTTGATTCTGTCAAATGCCACTTGGCACTGATCATTCTATACCACTGGTTGTTCCTTCCTCAATACCTTAAAGATGGGTTCACACAAGGTAGTGAGAAGGCGATAAACTAACTAACTTACTGTAAGGACCCAAAAAATGATCAAACTTCTTTTTCTATTTTAGGCGGAGGCATATCCCTGATGGCTTTGGTTTTATCGGGATCCATTTCAATTCCTTTCTTAATAACCGCATGTCCCAGTAACTTGCTAGAAGTAACCCCAAACATGCACTTCTTCAGATTCAGGTGAAGATTATACTTCTCTATACGAGTCACGAATCTATCTAGGATGGCACGGTGCTCTTCTCGGGTGGTAGACTTCACAATCATATCATCCATTTAAACCTCCACCTCCTTATAGATCATGTCATGTAGGAGAATGGTTATGGCATGCTTATAAGTGGCCCTAACATTCTTTAACCCTAATGGCATTACTTTGTAGTAATAAACCACACATTCGGTAATGAATGCCATTTTGACCTTATCGATGATATCTACAAGAATCTGATTATAACCCGAGAATCTGTCTATAAATGAGAACATAGTAGCCGTAGCAGCACTGTCAATCTGGATATCTATGTAAGGGAGCAGAAAATCATCCTTAGGCAAAGCCTTATTGAGATCTTGAAAGTCAACACAAACTTAGACCGTCCCATCTTTCTTTGGAATTGGAACTATGTTGGACAACCGAGTCGGGTATTCCACAACTTCGACGAATCGAGGTTCAATCAAACTTAAAACCTCTTCCCTAACCTGATTTGCCCATTTTGGTCTGAGCCGACAGAGCTTTATCTAGATTGGTATGAACTTAGGATCGGTTGGAATTCTATATTCGGCAATTTGATGATAAACCCCAGGCATATCTTCGTACGACCAGGTAAAAGTGTTAACATGATATTTGAGGACTTTTATTATCTCACTTTTTTCCTCAGGAGTTAAATCATTGGATATGGTTACAATTTTAGGATTATCATTAGTACTTAGGTTTATTTCGCTGAGAGATGTATCTCTAATGCCCAAAACTCTATGCGTATTATTATGTGAATGCATGGATCCATCAGGAAAAACATCAGATAAGTAAGCAAAATGAGAATCATTCATTGCATTGAAAGCCATGTGGGCAACATTGTTCACAGCAAAAACATCATAAATATTGAAAATTACATCATCCATATCCTCCTCCACAGGCGGAGGGGCTTCAAAAGTGGTAGCAGCAATAGGAGGAGCATCCTCTGCAGTCTTCATCAGGATGGCATCCCGCTTTTTGGTCGGCAGTGAGGGATAGTTATCCAGATAGGTTGGCTTTCTCGGCTAGCATTTTGGCGATATTCCTTACAATCTCTAACATGGCATCCTCTTCCACAGTTCTCTCACCCTTCCAACCTTTCTTCATAAAAAATTCCATTGCCCTGGTTATGGTAGCCATAATATCTTCAGTCTTTGGATCAACAGACACTTCATTACTTCCGCCAGACTTATTCTTAGGATACATCTTAGCCTTCCCCTTAGCCTTATCAGAAACAATGTTGATAGGTGCAATAGGCTCAGTGGGTTCGGGTTCAGTGGGGACAACCATGCTGCCGGTTTCAAAGTCATAAACATCCTTGAATATCTCTAAACCAAGCCATATTTTTTCATCATGTTCAATATGTTCAAGATCTCCCTTATATGGCCTTTTGCCCTGAATCTCACAAATAGTCACCATGTGATAATAACAGGAAGTAACACAGTGATATGCTTTTCTAGGCTTGAACCCTAACCTAACCTTGTGGACTAACACCTTTGGCTCTAAGGCTTCAATAATTCCTTGCTCGTGAATCCCACCTCCTCTACCAGGCTTATTTCCAGATATCTTCATCAATTTTCCTATACCGGTGTGGAAATAATTATGCCAAATGGGAGGTGATTTCTCAGTCTTACTAACCACAACAATCTAAAGACCTGCCTCCAATTTTGCCTCGGCTTCCATAATAGCCACAACGGAAGCGGGATTGGCCTTAATAGTTACCAATTTATCCTTGTGAATGAGCTTGATTTTTTGATGGAGAGTGGAGGGAACTGCGCCCAAGGCATGGAGCCAAGGTTGGCCGAGCAATAACGAGTAAGTAATAGGAATGTAGAGCATAGTGAACTGCACATTGCTCATAAGTCCTTCAATAGTGACTTCCACCTCAAAGGCTCCAATTATGCTACATTTTGAATCATCATAAGCCCTGATAACAGTGCTAGATTTCTAAAGCATTTCTTCTGATAGTCCCAAATGAGGAAGGACTTTTAGGGGGCACAAATTCAAGGCAGAACCATCATCTACCGTGATATAGGGAATAACCTTGTTGAGGATTTGAACACGAATAAACGTGGCCCTATTGTGATCTCTGTCCTCAAGTGAAAGATCAAAGTGGTCAAATACAATCTAAGATCCCTTCCTTGGAGGAATTCCTTCTCCAACCCTGGCACACATCTCAACAATTGAAGTGGTCGGAGTAGCTTCCAAATCGAGAAATCACTTAATCAATCCCCTACGATGCCTGTCAGAATCAATTACCAACTACCATACACTATAATGAGCTTTAGTGTTTTTTAGCTGAGTAATGTGAGGGTCAACCTCGAGACTAGTTGAAATAGGTGGAGGTGGAGAAGGAGGCCTCACAGTGGTGCTTATTCTCCTAGATATTGGGTCCTTATCCAGGTGAAGACGATGATCCTCAGGTTGGTACATGGCTACTCTGCGTAATGTTGAGATCATTATTGATCAAGACACTTTGAGTGGCTCGTGTTTCAAATAGATACAATGGTTTGTTAGTGTCTAAATCCGGGTCTTGCAACTCATACTCATCCACATTGAAAGGTTTGTTCTGATCAACCCTATATAATTCATTCAGCTTCCCATTGACAGGTGAATCAACCATAAATAGCTGGGTGCTTACGGCCTTGGCCTCTTCGACTACCCCCTCTTCTTAATAGGAATAGTCATCATTCGAAACAAAGGAATCTTACGGCTCTCTTTCTTTGGCGGATTTCGGTCAACGTCCATTCCCTGGACTGAATTAACTCCCATATTGGGTTGATGGATCATATCAAAAACTGAGTTAGATGGGAGACCAGAACCCATAACCTGAACAGAGTTACTACTTCCTGCCTATCAAGTAAGGAGATCAAAGATTATGGCTTTTGGCAAGCTAGACTAGATCATTCCTACCTTGCTCCCAAAATTTAGCAGAGGGTTGTTAATGGTGCTCGAGGTTTTATCGGGTTCAGCAATCTTTCCTTTACTAACCAAATGCTGAATAGTCGAGGGCAGGGCCTTACAATTGTTGGTTTGGTGTCCCACCCGAATATGGTAATTATAGAAATTGTTTTTACCTTTGGGTTTAGACAGTTTGTACTCTTGAAGGGACTGGATGAAACCTGCTTCCCTTAAACGCTTAAAAATGACCCAAAGAGGTAACTTGTACGGATTAGCTAAAATGAAAGGAGGATAAGGAGGCTGGACTATGGTGACTGTTGACGGAGCTTGACTAATACTAGGGGTCTAGTAGGGGTTTGAGAAATTGCCTGAACTACAGCTGAGGCTTTGAGCTTAGCAGATGCTAGAGTTTAGGGCTGAGGATCATTATTCTTTTTGAACCAGGGTTTCCTGGCCTACTCTTCTTTTTCGTGCTCTGCCTCGCACTCAATTTTCTATGCTTTTTCAAATACAACCTTGTAAGAAAGGATTGCATCAATAGCCATTTCTTTACAGAATAGGGGAAGAGATCCCTCTAGGAGTTTCATAATCATCTCCTTGAGGCTTAGCTTAGTTGTCATCAGAACCTAGGGCGACATCCATCGATTAAAATACTACTTAAAGGTTTTGTTGGGCATTTGGCAAACTCCCTCGAGGTGTTGAAAGGTTGTTTCTATCATGGTATTGAAATGATAATGCACTTTCAGAGCCTCAGAAAGAAGTTCCCAGTTAGTGATAATGTGTTGGGGCAAAAGATGGTAGCATTCAAGAGTAGGGCCTCAAAGGGAACATGAAACAATTGAGCAAGCACTTTATCACTTAATTTCTTTACAAGCATAACTCTTTCATACAAAATAATATGCAAAGCAGGTGCACCAAAACCATCATAATGCGGCATATTCGACATAGTAAAATTATTGGGAACCCAATCTTCATTCCTCTCGGGTTTCTTGGTAGTTGTAAGGCAATTAATGTAGGCTTGAATTTTTGGTATCATGCCTAGAGGCTATATGACCTAGTCATTGATCAACTATGAGAGATATGCGGCCTCAGGTGTTGCACCCGAAGAATACGCATCCTGGTCATTGATCTCATAGGCCATCATCTGGCAAACAAAAGTAGCTACTTTAGGTGTCATGCCCAGAGGCTACGTGACCTGGTCATTGACTGGTGGAGATGGTGGAGGACACCACTTAGCTGTTGAACTGATTTTGGGGGTAGGTAGTACCCTTGGGAGTTACAGTGAACTAAAGAGCAGTAAAAGATGGAAGAGGTTGGACTAGCCCGCTAGAAGAAGTTGAAAACTAATGAGTGAACACTGGAGGAACCGATCTTTGAGCAAAAGGTCTCGGGTTGAAAGGAACAATTGATGGAGTTGTCGAGGTTGGGAGGAAAGTAGAAGTTTGCTCAAACTGAAATGGGCTTGCTATGGGCTGAGTCAAGGAAGTTGGTTGAAAAACTAGTGCAATGTGTCTTGTCCCTACCGGACCAACTACCATCTGTGTTGAACCATTCAGGTCCTGTATATTAGACTCAGAGACCCGATCGAAATTCGTACCTTTGAGGGCTTGCTTAACAACTACTTGGATAGTGGATTGGATGAAGGCTTGGATTGTATCCGAATTCAGGAACTAGGCCTTAGTAATGGCAAAATTGAAACCCGAAGGGGGCTGAGACGCTGCTTTTGAGGTGGGAGTAGGGCCGACTTGCTCCTTGGGTGGAGGATGGTTTTCATCATTTCTAGGAAAAGACATGGTTGACTGAAAGAAATCCTGACCCAACTAAACTTGATCCGAATCTGACTCGCCACTGGGCTCAAAATACAATACCCCTTAGACTTCCATGGTGACAACTGGGGTGAGAGAACTAAGAATCTGACGATGATATGGTCTTTTCCAAATCAGGGTACGATGATAATTCTTCCTCCTCCTACCTGAAATGGTGGGTAGAAGATTAGATCATGCATGGATTGTGTGATGCCATGGATGGGATGAATGGTATTTGTTTAATAACCAATGTATGGTATGCATTTCTACTCGTAGACGTGGTTAGAGATGATGCGGCAGTTTATCCCTCCAACATCCGTGGGACGTTTGTACCCATTGTCATGCATAGTGATATGTCGTGACTCAATGGGGTACCAAAGAAGTCCTACAGATGTTTCTAAACCTCTTCCATGAATGCAGATCCGTAAGGGTAAGTTTATTTTGGCTCTTGAAGCTGATGTATAGGGGATGCATGTGCACGTAGCATATAGCACACAAAGCACCCCTCTTCCAACCTTATGACTCCCGCGTAATGCCTTTTTGGAAGGATGGAGGTTAGCCTCTTCAATAGAAATGGCGAAAGAAGTTTGTCCCAATTTATTTTCTTTATTTTGGTAGTCCTAGAGGATTGATATGCTAAGGCCTTTCTAGCGTGGATTTGGTATGGTTGTTAATGTAGAAGGTCCTCGTTTACCTTGATTCCATGTTACTCAATCACTCCCCAAATAGGTACAATTACGGGAGTTTACATGTTGGTTAAAATGGGTGATCCACCCTTTAGGCACCCTCAATTCCAAACAGGGCATGAGTGATACTTTCACAAGCTTCTCGGGTAAAAATGGGGCACCTAAAAATTTCTGAACTATCTACACGCGTAAGGATAAGACTTTACTAAAAAAGAATGAAGTTTTAATTTGGCTAATGATTTCAATACATCATCAAAATCCTTTAAACTTATTAAAAAAATTTTAAATTCAAGTTTAAAGAGATAAATCCCCAGCGGAGTCACCAGTGTGAGCGTACGACCTTTTTCCCATAAGGACCGAGTGACATGCGTATCACGAGGGGAAATAACAAGCGCTGTGAAGCGAGCCAATGGAATGATCCTTATTTTAGTGTGATAAAAAGATGGATTGATAAAATTGATGTTGATGTTGAATTTAAGTCCAATTTGCATGTTAAGTGATACGAGACTTGAAATCCAGTATTTTAAAATAGAGTCGCCACCCGGTTAAGCTCCACCAGGAAATTTTTGGTACGATATTCCCACTGGGTGGTTAGAACATACCTTAAAATAGAGATTCCAAGTACTGATGATGTTATCTATTTTACATTAGGCCAAGTTAAAAGATTTTATTCTTTCTTAATCGGTTTTAATTCACCCTATTTATTATGTTTTCGGTTTGTCTGTTGTTTTCGCGTTTAACAAGCATTCAAAGCGTTAAATAAATACTTATTACAGTCATCCAAAATTATATAAGGAAAATATAATAACTATTACATTGCTTTCCACATCCTATACATTTTTCTATTCAATAAGTAAAATACTACAAGGCCTAGCATTCATCTAACCTAATCTACTTACACAAAATGGTTAGCACAAATACGGCACATTGTACGAGGTATATCATATAACATGCATAATTAGTGAGTAAAACAAGACCTGAGTTAGTGTGAACATGACATGTTTTATTTACAAAGTATAGAGCCTGGTTGGATGGCTAAAAATGAGATTTAAACGGCGTTTGCTAAAAAATTTTGTTATATCCGTATTTTAGACTCGATTGTTACTTTAACCGGATTATTAGTGAAAATGCCACATGGTATGGGGTGGGCTCTATTTTTAGGAGGATATGGACCTTTGTCGTTGCACATTACATCCTAACTTTAGAAATTCAAACTAGGTTGGAAAATAAACAAAAAAAAACTGTTTCCAGAAGGCCATGCTGCCGGTGGCATGACTGAGGCTGCTGGCGGCATGGATGATGCCGCAGGCGGTCTTAGCAACACAGGTTGGCTACATGACTTTCTAGATATCATAAAGAAAGGGTGCTGCAAGAGAATGGGGCCACTAGGGGCAAATGAGGCCACTAGTAGTATTAACGATGCTCCTGGTGGCAAGGTTGATACTGTCGGCGATTTCAAATGCCTCCGGAGGCTTCAGTTTCTTGTGGCAGCTATTTTTTCCCAGAAAGTGACCAAAAACCAAAAACTAAGCACAAACAGCAACTAAAACACAACAAATAAGTAAAATGAAGGCCAAAGAGAGATGTGACTCAAAATTTTTATCTCGGGGCCGTGAATCAACCTCTTTGTGATCCGTATGACATCTTCGGGGAGCTCAAATGATGATTTTGGAAAGTAAGGGGTGATTTAGTCTCTAAATCCTATTTTTGGTGATTTCTAAACTTAAAATGAACCTAGATATCAGAGAGTTGAGTAGAGAAAAACTTAGGAAAGATGAATTGAATCCTCTTTTCTTACCTTTTCTAAACTTTATCCTACTAAAGCTAGCTAAGATACTCAAAATTTGCTTGAAAATTAGAGTTGGGGGAGAGTGGAACCCTTAAAATGGCTAGAAAATGGTGCTTATATAGGCTAATATCCGATGGAAATCACCTTGGATCAATTATAGTACAAATATCAAGCTAAAAGGCATACGGTTGTTCTGTAGCTGAAAACCATGCCACCGCCGGCATGGATAATACCATCGGCGGCATCAGTTAGCCCGCTGGCGGCCTCGCTCTTCTGATAGGTCTGAAAAGCTTGCACGATTTAAGCCCAAAATCAGGAAAAGGTAGAGGAAATCCGGCAAAAGGTGATTTTGATGGAAAAACTGATATATTAGGGTGTATTTTTTACTTTTAATGGGTATTTTGGATTAAATTAGTTTTTGGGTGTAAATCATCAGTCTGAGCTACCACCAAATGCATTACCGAACACGCCGAACTGAATTTTTCTGAAAATAAAATTCGCAGAGAATTTTATATCGGTAATTAAAATTCAAAAAAAGAAATTTTTTCATGAGGAATAAAATCAGGCATACGTCATCATCGTCTCGTGAGAGGGACTATAAAATCTTGGGCTCACACCATTACAGAGGGCATGAGCATAAACTGGCCTTTGGACATTCTCCACAAGCTATTAAAAGTGTTAAAACACATGGTGTATGGGCACTTGGTAATGGAGATTTGCAAGGCTTATAAGCTAGACCTAGAAGGATCGGCTCTCAAGAACAATATGGTGTACAAGGTGATTGAGTCTAGAGTGCTCAGAAATGCCCATTTCCTTAATTTACATTGTAAGGATAAGTCTAAACCAGGGAAGTACATCAGGCTCATGAAGGGAGAGGTCAGAGTGAGGGAACCAAAACCAACCATGCAGATGAAGCCTATTGAGTCCAAAGATGTGGATCAAGCTCTTGTATACTTTGTGGCTAAGGAATTGGGAAGGATCACTAAGGTCATGGAGAATGAAGGAGGAAAGCCTAATTTGAAGAAGAGATAAAAGAAGGAGGTCGGGTGAGACTCTAAGATGGAAGTGAAGAGAGCTAGCCTAGCCATCTCTCACCTAGTGGATATCCCTATTCCCAAACATTCTAGATTTTCTAAGCCGACAAAAGTTGTGAGTTCTGGGTAGTTGACTGCCAAAGAAATGGAGGAGAAAGTAGCTAAAGCCGAGTAGAAAGAGGACATGCCTTTGAAGAGATTGAAGAAGAGGAACATTAGAAGGCTGAAGAAAAGGTAGCTACATTAGTACATGTGCCTAAAGTAGGTCAGCTCGGGAAGAAATTTATTGCTAAAAAGCAAACTAGTATAGCCCAGAATCTGGAAGAGGCTGAGAAGGTGAAAGCTGCTGAGGTAGAGAGAACAAAGAGGACGCACAAGGACCTTGAGGATAAAACCAGAAGAAGAGCTGATGAGTCAGCTGCTAAGGTAAAAGCTAATGTAAAGAAAGCTTATGAAAAGGCAACAAATAGCTTATTAGAGAAGTCCAAGCCAGAGGCTATCAATGAGATGATGGGACCCTTGGATGGTAGTAAAAGTGAAGAAGAGCAAGAGAATGAAACTGAAGCCGAAACTGTTAATTCAGTTGAATTTAAAGTCAGTGACGAAGAAGATGAAGACCAGCAGGTTCTTAAAATAATTGTTGAGGAGGCTATGGAGGAAAGAAGAGAGAAGAGGAGGAAGCTTTTTAAGAGAGACAGAGTTGTAATAGATAAGTATGCTGGAGATTTAGAGGACAAGGAGGAAGAAGAAATTGTAGTAGTTGAGTAAGGAGCTCAGGTTGCTGAGGTCTTTAGCTCAGGCCAGTGAGCAAGTTGTTGAATGTGTGGAAGAGGATCAGCCAGAAGAATCATTTCTTTTTCCCAACCTTTCACCGAACCACCCCTTTCACCTATACCCATTTCCATGCAACCACTTACTAGCTCTAAAATCCAACCATCATCCACCTCAAACTCTAACCAACCAAAAACCTCAACCTCTAGCCAAAAACACAACCCTGAAATCATCCTACTTTTTTATTGGTCTAGATTCACGGGTTTGAACATGTAAAGCAGGCATGGCGGAATTTTAAAATTTAATCTAAAGTCTAACGGTCTCTTAAGCATGGCATAATTAACAATATTACTAGTCTAAAATTATTCAAGGTCATAAACACTTATTAAAAGGACCTAATGACAATAATTAAACCACTTACTAGTTGATGCGTGAATCCCATAGTCGGTAGAAAGACCTCTCGGCTACATGCACATACTCAGAAGTAGAAGCCCTCTCTAAATTGTCTACACCAGCACTGCCAACCAAAACCTTCTAGTCTGGAAGTACCGATAAATAAGAGGAAGACAGCTAGATCTTCCCTACTAATTTATTCTAGATGAAATTCCCTTAGTTTTCTATTCACAGTAAATACGTCTTTCGACGGATTACTTGTAAGAATCAGAACAACTAAGAGAATAAGAGAGCAAGAGAATGAGATATCAATTAAGGACGAAAAATAATGAAGGAGGAGGCTTCTATTTGTAGTGGTTAGTATAAAGTCCCTAACCTCAGCCAATGCAAATTGAAATAAAAAGAGCGAAAACGTTAATTAATATCCTTGATAGAGTTAGTACCTAACTCAAACACTAGGAGCTTGCTTAGGGAGCAAGCTCCCAGTTGGACTGGAAGACTGCTAGCCATTCGGCCAGTAGTCCTTGTTGGCCTACATAGGAGTGCAGTCCCATAGGCATGCACCATGTATGCAGGCCTATGCATGGTGCACATGCCTACATATAGCGCAGCGCATTATGGATCGCGCTACATGCTGCACAAGCCCATAAGGGCTACACGCCTTGGCAACCCTTTGGGCCTGCACAACAGGCATTGTGGGCTGCATCTTACAGCCTGCTTATGCGTGCCCTATGGGCCACATGCAACACTATTCCAAATAGTGCTATCATGTAGCCCATGCACAAGCCTATTTATATATTGTCCTACTATACATTTATAGGCCCACACGCGCAGATTTAATTAATATCTAATATTAATAAATCTCACTAAATTCCAATTCCAAATTCCCTTTATTTATTTTAACCTCCTTATTATTTATCAGGTTCACTAATCCAACTAGTGAATGTTGGTCTAACCAATAATATGGTCTAACCATACTTCTGCTCTTCGAGATTAGACCTAGTCTAACTGTTCTTTACATGGCTCAGTCGTAACTCAAAGTATGTGACCTTATAGGATCACATAATATCGAGCCATCAAAAGTTTAACCTAGCTTAATTCCTTTTTAGGAATTAACTTGCTTGGAGCTCCAGATCATTATGGACTCCGATGACTTTGGTCGGTTATAGTGGCTCTCTAGTATAGGGCACATGGCCCCTCAATATTCAGAATGTTACATGCATTATGACTTAATCCTGATTCTGTAATAGTATTAATACAATTCACTCCTTCTATCAGTTGTTAAGTACCATCTAGTTTCTAGGACTTGGTTTAAGTGTTAGTCCACTAGTAGCCTTGATGGCTACCCCAGTATTTAGTCTTGCTACAAAAGTACACCACTCAACCATATTAATTGTTATTCAAGATCTAATCCTGTCAACTCATACTTTGATCAGAGGTTTACTAGTGTGTCACTTCAAACAATTGGCTAAGGTACATCTCCTTTGTATTGCTATAGTGGAGTGATAGATTCCATCTCGACCACTCAGCTTACCAACGGATAGACATCAACTATACCCGTAGTCATCCATATCATCCAGTCTTTAGAATGCTTAGGCATGATCTAAAGTATAGCAACATCTGAACATGGTAACTAGTATCTCAGGTCTAATGATATCTGTATTGTTATTGCAGTAAGGCAATAAAACACCAACACATAATATAGATTACCGAGTGTTGTCTCATAGCGGTCTTCAATGTATTTCCCTGAATACATCCATATGTTAACCCACTCTAGCATTGGAGATATGCTACTCTTAATAAGATTCAAGAGGTATAATGACACATGCTACTCTATTTGTATTCATCAATGTCTAGTCTTGATGATACTATGACTAGGGATATTTAGACAAATCATAATTGCAAATGAAATAGTTCTCACCAACATAGTCCCACTATGTAATATGTGCTATGATTATGTCATGGACTTTTGCAAACACATCAATGAATATATTCTAAACTAGTCATAATATATTTTCACAGTCATTTGTATAACAAAACAATGGCTTTATTAATATAACTTTATTGTACAAATAAAACTAAGATATATCACCCTAATTGCCTCTAGGGCATACATCGTATCTAACAATGTCCTACTTGCACTAGAGCCAATTAGCTACGCGTCATAAGCCATAACTATTAAAATTCTTGTCACGCTTAATCTGTGTTAAAGGCTTGTTTATACCATCTATCAGGTTCTGATCTATAGGTATATATTCCATCTGTATATCTTATTCTTTATCATACCTTGAACTATATGATATTTTCTGTGTACATGTTTATTTCACTGATGAGACCATGGTTCTTTTTCCTAAGCAACAGCCCCAGTGTTATAATAATATAATACTATTGGACCCTCACTATTAGACACAACGCCAAGATCACAAAAAAACCCCTAATCCAGAAAACTTGTTTTGTTGCTTTCGAAGCAGCAATGTACTCAAATTCAGTGGTTGATTCGAGAATTGTATCCTATTTGGAACTTTTCCAAACAACCACTCCTCCACTGAACATAAACATATAACCTAAGTGTGACTTGCAATCAACTTTTTTAGATTGAAAACTCACATTAGTGAATCACTTTACTAAGAGATCACCTACTCCATATACCAAGAACATTTCCTTAGTCCTTCTCAAGTACTTAAGGATTTTCTCAACAGCCATCGAGTGCTTCTCCCTTAGGTCAGATTGAAATCTACTCGTGATGTTTAACGCGTGTGAGACATCTGGTAGTGTACATACAATAGCATACATGATAGATCCTATTGTGGTTGCATAAGGTATTCTACTCATGTGAACTATCTCCTCTTGTGTCTCCGAACTCATATTTAAAAAGGTTAATTCCATGAGACATAAGAAGATAAGCCTTTCT